>JARWLC010000005.1:127250228-127850228 GCA_033318265.1 Phyllotis vaccarum | reverse complement strand
GTACTGTGTCTAACTGAATGTTGTAAAGGTCAGAGTTAATATCCTCTTCTCTCAGACACTACCCAACATATGGTGGAAGGAATAACCCTAGGAGGCTCAACACTCCACACTTAGGCATACGAAGGGTGGCAAGATGGCGACTTCTGAGTCACCAGCCTGGTCATTATTGACTCCGTACCTAGGGTGGAACCAGCTATTGCTCTCCTATTAAGTGACCATGCTGTCACACTGCCTTCTAAGTGAAATGCATGACATGTAAGACATAAATAATAAATTTTAAAAAAATGTGAAAAAGTATATTGGTTTATATTCATAGACCTGGAGTGCCCTCATGATGTGGGAATGTCTTTCTGTATACTGTGAATATCAATCTTTAAATAAAGGAGCTGTTTTGGCCCATGCAAGGCACCATAGAAAAAGTAGGTTGGGAATCAGAATAGGTAGGAAAAGAAGGGCAGAGTCAGAGACAGATCGAGCCAGCTGCCCAAAGAAGAAACATGTAAGGAACATAGGTGAGCCATGGGCCACGTTTCAGACAGATTAATGGAAATGGGTTGAGTTAAGATGAAGGAGCTAGGTAGCAATTTGCCTGAGCCATAGGCCAAACAGCATGAACTTAATATAAGCGTCTGAGTCATCATTGAGGGCCTAAGTAGCTGCGGCTGGCTAGGTGCTCTGGGGCAGCAGGTTTGTGGGTCTGGACCTCTGGCGCCCGGGACCAAAAAACCTTATAGTTAACACCCTCAATCTTGGTCAGAGAAGCTTCTCTTTGTAATGGGAAGAAAACAGTTAATGGAGAAATATCTAACTGTTCAACAGGTTGAGAGTAAGAGACTAAGTCCTCACCCCTAAATGGAACATCTATGCTAATCTGTACAAAGACTCAGAGAACATCACCAGAGGGAGACAGGAAAAGAGGCAGAAGATGGAAAAGACTACTGTGGAATGCCGTCTTTGGGACACAGAAAGGGTATCATACTCAGGAACTCACAGTAGTTATGGTTACCTGCACAAGATCTACACAAAATCAAGCCAACCAAAAATCTGGCATAGGTGCAGTGAATGATCTTTTAAGTCTCACCATATACTGAGAACTATTGGCAGTGGAGGGTTTCTAGTGAAAAGGTAATAATTACTCAGTAAGGGTTAGGCCTCTCTAGGTGTCTCCTCCTCAGTGGAAGGCCCCATACTCGCATGCCTATGGTAACTCTGACTGTACTTAGTGTACTTAGTTATCAAAGACGAAGGAGGAAGGGGAGAAGGAACAAAAAGAAGCTGTGAAATCGGAAGTGAGGAGGGAGGGGCACATGGGAGGAGTTGAAGGCCAGAACTGGAGTTAGACCTGATCACACACAGTTCATTATGTACATGCATACAATTCTCAAAATGGTGAAATTAAAAAGTAAAAGTCTTTAAAAAAAAATAACAAAATTAAAGGTGAGTGCTACACAAAAGTTAGAAAGACAATTCCTATCAGCGAGATGGTTTTCTGTGTTTCAGAGGAAGTTTTGTTTCTTTAAGATCATGAAAAGACCTAGGTAACAGGGTGAGGGGCTCATCACAGCATGAAAGTGAAACAGAAAAGTCCTTAACATCTGTAGAGTTCGCTTTGTGTAGTGGGAACATTGCAAGTGTTATATTTGGAGTCCATAAACTCACAACCTCAAGCACACGTTGTGTTCATTTTGCAGATAAAGAAAGGAAACTGAAGAGTTATTGTATGTGGTGAAGGACGTGTTTCCGGTAGATGAAACTGCAATAGAAGAGGACTGATAGAGCAAAATGCATTATTTAATTCATGGATTTTTCAAGAATATGCACATAAAACTTTCCTAGTAAGAAATATGTGTATAAAAATGAATTATAATCTCCAACTTCTACTATGGTGATTATGTTTATGAAGCAAGGAACAAGGAAGCTAATATTCAAAGTCATTTTTTAGACTTATGTTACTCATTATTCTTTATTTATCTCACAAATTTCTGAAGAAAGTATTTTGAAATGAAAGTAAGCTTATTTTATGCCAATATTTCTTTACTGTATACATCTACATAGCTATACATGCAGAATAAGAGCATTGCCTGCAGTTGAAAACACCTGCTTATAATGGATTTCCCTGCAACTGTGTTCTAAACATGGAGTTAAGCAATCATGTTAAGAAACTCTTATAATGGGGAATTCTGAAAAAAAAAAAATCTCTAACTTAGAATTTGTGCATATTCGTAATTTCCCAGGGGGATTTTTGCATCTTAAGATGTTTGGTTGCCATTCCTTTGACTTTTGAGTTTTCTCTCTAAGATAATTGATGCACAAATGCAGGAGTGAGTGTTTTAATGATAATTGTCTAGTTGAGAATGTTTTTATTCTTATTTTTAAAGAAAATGAGTTTATTTTGTAACAATCTCGACAGTTATAACAGTAAAGGAAAGCATATGGCTTCAATTTAACCAAATTAGTATAAAAAAAATGTTATTGTATATGTTTGAACAGAAATTCTAAGCTATGAGATATTTTGCTGCTAACAATAAAGAAGCTGGAGCAGAAACAGAATACATTTGAGGCTAGCCTAAAGTATATAGTAAGACTACATCTCAAACATCAGATATAAAATACAAAAATAAAAAGGGATATATTAAGGGACTTTATTTTTGAGACCATTTATAGATATATACTTTGCTTTAATGATAAATGGATAACTCTGAAGCAATGTCCTTTTTCTTTTTTACAAATAAAGTCTTAATGTACTTTACAAAACCGTAAAAAGAAAATCATCTTTAAATAAAAACCTTAAAAGGAGTAGAAAAACTGTAGGAATTAGAATACCCAGGAGTGTGCGGTGAAATGGTATCTCCTAGAAATTACCACATTAAAAAAATAACAAAACAATGGCAGTATCATTGTGCATGTTAATGTGAAATGGGATATTTTCATGGAGTCCTGCCACCAGATAAAGAACCAGAGGCAACTAATAACTGCTGGGCAAGGAAAATTAGCCCCTTTATTTGTCATCCAATGCACAAATTGACATGCTTTTAAACTATGGACTCTACAGAATGCACATATATGTGCATTCGCAAACACGTGTATATAACAACAATAGTCAGAGAAAAGAGGCTATCAACTTGAGAACAGAAAAGCATGGAAGGGGTCTGAGAAAGGGTAGCTGAGAATGACTGGGGAAAGGAAAGGAAAACGGAGAGCAATATAATTCTATTTCATGTTAAATTTATGTAAAAATAAAATATCCTGAAGGATTAGGATCGTTTGCTTGTTTTTAGAGTGTGGACACTGGTAGGTAGACACACTCCAATAAGTAACCACATACCAGAAGTCTATATATAGCACAACGAGGCTATGGTGTATATTAAATGAAAACCAAAATAAGGACATATTCTGAGAGCTAGAAAAGTAAACTAGATGTTTAAGGAGTTAGGGAGAGAAGTTGGGATGAGTGTAATCAAAAGGTATATGTCTCAGAATAAAATATTTTTAAAATAGATGAGAACAAAATTTTTAAATCTCTAATGCAGTTCTAGTACAAATAAAAATCCTATTTTTACATTACAGAGAATAGAATGTACTTTGACACATTTAAAAATTCTATTTCTATACGACAAGTTGTCTAATTGCATTTTTATCCACACCATACTGTACAATATCTAATAGCCTTCTTATTAGTAAAAAGAAAGACAATCATAACAAATAAGCTAATATTTCATATAACGTACACAAAAGTGCAAAGTAGTTTCTCTCTCTCTTGTTATTATTGTGTTAGACTATTCCCAGGAATGGTGCTGAGTCCAACATTACTTATACCATGAGTAGGATCATTCTTAAGTACACTAATAAAAATTACACACAAGAAATTGGAGTGCTGTTGATTTAAGAGTTATGAGTTATAGCCCCTTCAATTTAGTAGCTGAGTATTATGGAGGGGGTGTTAGACAGAGTCTGACTCTGTAGAACTGGGCAGCTAACAGCTGAATAACAGTGAATGATAATTCTAAGACAGTGGTCTTATGTCTCTTACTCAAAGTATACTGTAAGTGTTATCAAATAATTAGCAACAATGAAAAGAGAAACCGTGTTGCAGAAATTAAGAAATAAAATACAAGAAAACTGGAGGTCCAGCCTCCTGTGCATTTATCTATAGTATGTCTCAAAACCAAAGAATAATGGGCTGGCCATTAAAAAAGATTAAAGATGGTAATTAGACTGAAAGATAGAAATCTATCACCTTATGTCAGGAAGCCCAGATGAAACCTTCTAATGTATTGAAACACACACACACATGAATATTTATTTGTACTAGAAGGTACCTTTGAGATACAAAAATACTGCTTTTATCTCTTTTAAAATATTCTATTAAGTCTTGGAGGAAGACACTTTTGTTCCTTTTGAAATCCCACTGATAACTGATTAATATGTATACACGTGATGATAAAATTTTTACTGAAATACGTCAAAAATATTTGGAGAATAGTATTATAGTTATTTCATTCTATCAAAAGGAAGTATGCCATCACCAAACACTGGCTAGTGCTTTGCTAATATACTTCTTAGCTTTCAGAAAAGTAACAAACAAATGTCTGCCCTGTGGCATCAACACAGCAAATATTATCCATTAATTATCCAAATCAAGTGAGATCCAACACAAATTGTTATTTTGACATGTGGGCAATGTGACTTGTCACACTTTCTTTTCAGACCTCATTTTCTTCTACCCATTTATTACAGAGTTGGTACCTGTGGAATTCTGTCCTGGAATCTGATCCCGCCTTATCCATCTGAGCTCCTCTCTGTCTTCTCCAAGTCTCTGTTTCACTCTTTTCCTTTAATGCCTTTAATGCCCACAGTTATTGATGCATAAACAATACCAGGCCCACCTAGAAGTACAGGCCTTACAGCAAATGTATGTGTTTTATGATGAGCCTTAAATATCTGTGGGAATTCTGGGTAATCCCTCCCCTATTTTACTCCCTAATCAATATAATTCTACCTAAATTTATATTTTCTTCAAAGTCTCTATTATTAATTATTATATAAATAATTCACATATAATAAATTATTTTGTTTTAAGTTATATAAAGCAAGAACAGCTAACCACTTTTTTCTTTGGTTTCCCTATGCAAAGACTCTAATAATTCTGATGAGCTCATTCTTGCTAATCACCTCTAACAAAGTGACTTGGAAATATTATTCATATACAACATCCACAATGACTTTCACCTCTATGTTATGTAGAGACATCAAAAATTCAGTCTGCCAATGCCATTCTTCTGGTCAAAGCTCTACAGCACTTTCAGATTGCTCTGGATTTAAGATCTTAGATCCCTCTACTCTCAATCTGTTCTTTCCTTCTCTCAAGGTCCAGATAAAGTTTTCTATTGTCAAAGGGAGTTTCCCAAATACATTGTCTTATCATCTTCTGTTCCATTGATGTTTAGATCTAAATTTATACATCAATGAGGCTAATAATTTCTTCTTTAAGGAAAAACTAAATTTGGCCCCTGATCCTCGAAGATAACATTATCACACTGAATCCTAGGTTTCACTCTAGTAGAATATAGCTCTTTAGAATGGCAATCATACACCATCCCTCAGTACTGACCACAAACTGAGTATACAACCAGCATTTAATGAATATCGGTCTATCGAATGGTAATTGGGGTGAGTCAATACTTTAATTTATATGTAGATATCAGGTTAAATTGCATATATGCAAACTTGTAGACTTCTGCAGAGTTCTTTCTATTAAATATTTGAATGACCATATTGGTACAACCCACCAAATGGAATCAACAGATTATAGGATGATACCTCTAAAACTATGAGCCAAAAACCTTTTTTTTTTTTTAAGGAAAAAAATTATTTTATCAGGCCTTTGACCACACAGTAAAAAATATAAGCAACACATTCCTATTTTTTATTACCAGATTATAGTTTAGTGTGCTGAAAAATAAGCTAAATTCTGCTTCTTGTTTCTTATTATATAAATTCCTTTTATTTGCTCTGTCTCAGAGATAGTCTTCTCTCATATAGGAATTGAAATGGACACTTGTAGGCAGAGTTTCCCTGTCCCAGCGGTATTTCCAAATAACCAACATGGAGACTTAATATTGTTATAAGTGCTTTTTTTCTAAGCTCTCATAAGAAAACATCATGGCAGTGAGACCTGAACAAGGCTGATTACTGTGGAGTGGCAAGAAATTAAAGAAGAGTTTCTGTAACAGAGGATCTCTGACTTCCCTTTATCTTCACTTGTCTTTTCTGAAATATTTACTTTGAAAACATGAAGTGTCACCTGCTTTATATGCTTTTCACTGAAGAGAAAATTACATGGATCACTTAAACTGCCCAAAATACCAAAGTCAACAGAAAAGGATAATAAGATTTTAAAATGATACTGCAAATAATTATGTAGAACTCATTTTTCATTCTAAATAATAATTATAAAAGACTATAGTATAGACATGTTCTAATCACTGAATTTGAAGGCTTTTTATTTACTAAAAAACTAATACATAATTTTTGTGTACATTTCATGCAACAACTTGGCAACACCTCAGGCAATTTCTAAAAGTATAGACTGAAAAGTTTAAAATTAAGACTATATATATATACACATATTTACATTCAATTAGTGAATAAAGAGGCCATGAATTTAAAAGAGATTGAGTTGAGCCACATGATTGGGTTTGGAGGAAGGGAGAAATAATGTAATTATATTATAGGCTCATAAATAAAATCATGAAAAGATAATGACTTTTCAGATAAATATAACAGTAAGTGCTCACAACCTCTACTTGAGAACAATTTTTATTTTTCTCCCCTTATCTTAGATGGCTATCTCAGAAATGCAGTGTTAAACCATGGAAGAAACTAGGAGTCTGGACTACCTGCTGGTTACCACTGTGTTTGACAGAGGCATTTTGTCCCTGAACTCCAGGGAGATACTTTATGCTGATCTACAGTTTAACTCCATTCTGAGACTGAAGAGAAACTGAAAACCCCACTGAGTTTATTGCAGGTTTTAAGAAATCAGAGGAGGGAAAGATGAAGGTGGCCTCCAAAATGGAGCACCATGACCTAGAGCTGGCTGACCTTGAAGTTACTAGTGTGAGTTACTTAGCGGACTGTGCCTTTTGAAAGAGTCCATGGTGTGGCACTCCTTCTGCTTTATTTAACAAGGGGTTTCAAATCACTCACCACCTTTAAGTGACCCCCCTCCAACACAGATTTCTCTGTTGCTGAAATCACTGTCGGATCTGTGATACCTGTAAAAAAAATTTACAATGCTTTTCACACAAGAACAAGACTAGAACCTACGTATAACAAAAACTAAGACACCGGGGCCATGAATTTATGGGACGGCTGATTAAATTATAAGAAATTTATGCATGTTTCAAAAAAGATAGCATTATTCTCCATAGAGAAAGTATTAAGGTATATAAAATCGTACTTGTCTTGCTTTTTATTATCTATATTAGTCTTCAGTACAGAACTGAACAGCATTGTTGTCACTATTTTATTACTTGCTTCAATTATACAAAACGGTTGATTTCAATGCTCCCTTTTACAAATGTCTGTAATGTACTACAACCATATTCAGCTCCTTGTTCTCTCTTATTCTTCCCCCTTCTCTGTGTTGGTATATTTTATATTTAATAAAACTAGCCTGGAGTTTCAGAGGACAGAGCCATCTCTTCAGCCTTTTTTATTATTTTGCTTCCTTTTTTTTTTTTTTGTGGCAGGTGGGGGGAGCTGGAATATCAGAGAGAGAAAACAGACCACTGTCAGTTCCCACCCAGCCAACTTCTCAGGCTCAGTAAGGTAAAAGCTAACTTGAAGAGTCCTCCAGCTGGCTGGTTGCTTCTACAGAATATCTGAATGTCTACCTATGCCTGCTTTAAATATCTTCTCTGCCCAGTTACCTCACTTCTGGGTGTAACTAGGCACCATAATCCTAGAGTTAGAATTAAAGCTATTAGTGAGCCACCACTGTTTTGTTTGTAGGCTTTGAGCTCACAGAAATCGAGAATGATCTCCCAAGTGATGAGATTAAAGGCACGGTCACCACTCAGCCATTCCCAGGCTGGGATTAAAGGCGTTGGTTCTCACTCTCTGACATTCATGGCTTGACTGTGGGTGAGTCTGTTCTCTGATATTCCAGGCTGATTTTACTAAATATAAAACATATCACCAAACTTCTCTTCTTGATTCTCTTCCTTCTTCTAATGTTCCCTCTGCTATTTTCATGTCTTCGTTTTCTATGAACTCTATGTTTGAAATTTTAAAAAAAAACAGAAGGAATGAGAAGATGTGGTATTTGCATTTCTCAGTATGGCTTGTTTTTGTTTAACCTGATGATCTTTAATTCTATGCATTTCCTGAAGTAATTTTATTTCATTTTCCTTTATGGCTGAATTTTATACATCCGCATATACATGCATTTATGTATTCATTCACTGATTCTAGAACTTGACTCTAAGTTTGACCCAATACATGTTAATCTACAATTATTTCTATAGCATGCTGACTTGGGTTACTTCAGATACATGTCTATAAGCAGTATAGCTAGATTACATAGGCGTCTTATTTGAAGTTTGGGGAAGGAAGACTCCAATCTTTGCTTGCATTGTACCTATGCTTATTTGTTTGTTTGTTTAAACTTTGTTGAAGTTTTATTTTGTTGTAATTTATATTCTAAGCCTTTAAAAAATACTGTGTTCATTTTATATTGACATTCACTTGATACGGGTAGTACTATATACCACTCCATTCTGTACATTTTGTAGGTGTTTAGGATACTTTTTTTCTCAAATTCTTTTTAAAAATTTATTTATTTTATCAAAAAATGTCATTTTTATCTATGAACCCCCCTATTCCCCTCCCCTTCCTTCTCCCAGTCCCTCCCAGTCAGCCCTCAGCCTCAATTTCCATATCCACAATATAAGTTCACTATGTCGAGTCAGTGGCTACTTTTCAAGGAAAGCATATAGTAACACTCTGGGTAGTTTTAAATTTCCTTCATAAATTGGAAAGTAATTTGAAATATTTGGCAACTATTAACTACATTCTAAAAAGTACAATGTTTCTCCCATTATTTCCAGGGTTTGCTAGTTTTGTTTAAATAAATTGTTTTGAAAAGAAAACTGTTTTGAGAGTAAAATCTATGTTTTTAGCGGGTGTGGGAGCATATCCCTATATACCTGTCACTTAGAAGATTGAAGTAGGAGAATGGTAGGTTCACAGCAAACTTTGAGAACATAGACTATTTCAAACAACTCTCAACAGCTGAATTAAACAGCAAGCATGCCTCGTGTGGATCCAAGTGCAAGTGGGGAGAAGGACAGAATACACATCAGATTTCATTGACACTACTAAGTTTCAGAATATAAAACTCTTTTTGTGCACTTTTTAAATATTCAAGGCAATGAGTGGGACACATGTATTCATTCATTTATGCACACATGCCAATAAGAATATTAGTCTGAGTCATCTACAATCTGTTGACCTTCACATAGCACCAGGTCTTTCCAATATTGATTCAGTTCGCCTGTCTTTACTAAAATGAAATATATACTATGTTCTACAGTCTGGGCTGTGAATGCACTTCTGTAAATTGAAACCATAAATTAACTACATCTTCTTGTAGTTATGTTGGGGATGAAAATAGGTAGCTTGTTTCTAGTGAGAGATTAGATTAGCTCTCCAGGTTTCTTTGTACTTCTCTTGTTGAACTCAACAACACTCAACAATTAGAAAAGACCTTACCTTCCTCAATTCTTAAGACTCAAAAGCATTTTTAGCTAAGACTTGTTAATTCTCATCTATAAACTATGATCTAACATTGCAGCTCAGGGCACATAAGCCCAGACTGACCATGAGAGGAATGAAGGAATAATTGGAAAACAGAAAAGTGCATTTTACTAAGTAATTCCTTGAGAATTAAATAGAGACCAGCACAAGGGGAAGATATTCCCGAATGCAACATTAGGATTTAAAGCAAGTGGGATATCTGGGTTTTTTGAATCTTCTGTTTTATTTCCAACTCAAAGGTAAATGTGCTTAGCCACCATTGAGGACTAAAGGCTCTAAATAATTCTAGATAGTATATTTCCTTCAAAGTTAGCCTAACAGGTGTCCTTGGCCCTGGAACTGAATTTATAACAATGAAGATCCAGGGGAAGAAGGGAATATTAGCCGAGGTCAGCAGCTCCTAACACAACACTCAGGCCAGGGCTTCTCTCCGTTGCCTTCCACTGAATCAAGTTATACAAGAAGAACAAGGATGGTCCTGAATTCTCCTTACACTTAAACTAACAATGAAAGTCTATTATGAAGTTGTCACTTTTCTGTCTGTGAGAACACTGCCACAATGATCAACTAAATGATAATGGTTGATAAAACTTTTTTATTTAAATCTCCAAGGTTAAAAAGTAAATATATCATTTTATACTTACCTATGTGGTTCTCCTGAATTATAACAACTCATTTTTTATTTTCTTTTCTGTAACCTCTGCCTCATGAAAATATGTTCAAATAGAAACAATATCCCAAAGCCATATACACTAGGACATTCCTCCCCTTCTCATTGTTATATTATACAATGACGATCTCCAAAATAGGCTGTCTATTGCCTTTAGTATGCCTGAATAATAAACTTTCACTGGGTTACATGAGTTTGATCCAGTCCAGGAGGGAAACAGAGCCAGGCAGTGGTGGCACACACCTTTAATCCCAGCACTTGGGATCCCATGCCTCTGTTCCTTGTACTTTAAAGCACACATTTCTTTATTTTTTTAAAATGTTTTAACATACTCAGTAATGTTGCCCCTCCCACCCTTCTTTCCAGTCATCCCTCAGCTTCTCCCACCCTGTCCTCTTACCTATTCTCAGAGAGGGTAAGGACTCCTAAGTGAATCAGTGCAGTCTTGCATATCCAGTTGAAGTAGGACCAAGGCCTTTTGTAAGTAATGGGCTCCAAGAAGCCAGTTTATGCATGGGGAATAAATTCTGGTTCCACTGCCAGAGGCTCCACAAACTGCCCACAATATTTTAATGTCATCTACACTAGAAGAGCTTAGTGCAATCCCATGTAGGTTCCTCTTATGTCATTTCAGAGTCAGTGAGCTCCCCATGGCAAGGGTCAGCTGTCTTTATGGGTTTCCTCAACATATATGCTTTGCTCATATAATCTCTCTTCCATCTCTTCTGCTAGACTGGGAGCTGGACTCAGTGCTTAGCTATGGATCTCTGCATCTGCTTCAATCAGTTTTTAGATAAAGGTTCTATAATGACAATCCCACTTGATTATAGGGGATGGTCAGCTTAGGCACTTGCTCCATTATTGCTTGGAGTCTTAGCTGGGGTCATCTTTGTGAGTTTCTTGGGTATTTCCCTAGCACCAGGTTTTTCTCTAGCTCCACAATGACTCCCTCTTTCGAGATATCTATTTTGTTGTATACCCTTACTTAACCATCCTATTCCTTCATGTTCTCTTTCCACCTCCCCTTGTTCCCTCCCCACTGCAGTCACAATTTACTCAGATCTTTTCTAGTTCCCCTTCCTAGAGAGATACATGGATGTTTCCTCCTTGGAACCTAGCTGTAGGCACACATGCCTTTAATCCAAGCACTGGGAAGCTTGAAACAGAAAATGATTTGCCTGTGCAGGGAAAGGAGAATAAGAGGGAGAAGACGGGATCTTTCAGTTTTGGCTGAGAAATTGGCAAGGTGAGAAGTGGCTATGGCTTGTTCTTATGTCTTTCTATCTTTTAGCATTTGCCCCAATGTTTAGTTCAGGTTTTTTATTATAAATGCCAATTAGGATTCATGCAATATCATATCTTTAGATTTCATTGTGTTAGAATGTTTGGTTTTAAAAATTGCTTCTTGAGTTGGTTATTTGGGTTTCATATAAACTCTAAATCAAGTTTGACTTGAGATTAATGCATAATTTCCAATTTTTGAAATAGCTCTAAACATACATTTTCTTTTATATTATATATTTATGCAAAATAGCATTCTCAACACTGACAACTGTAAATCAAAATATTGATTAACTCTAAAAATGTTGAATGTGTATTGTAGCCCTGAAGTATCAAAAGTATCAAATATTCAGTCAAGGTTTTTATTTTTAATTTTTTTCTAAAAATAAACAATCACATCCCATCTTATTAGCATATAAATTTGCTTTCAGCTTTAATAAGTGGTAAAATTATATGTGTACTAATGAATTGCTTTTCATCAACTTTCTTTGTGGTTTATTATTGCGAAACATTTGGTTTGCATGCAGACCTCGCACATTTTTACACCTCAGTCATGAAAAAGTTTTCTCAAATAAAAAGAGCTCAAAGGTAGAGAAAGTATTTAAAAAACAAAAAACCTTGTTCTGTGAGGCTTTCAGTTAGGGTCAGTGCTTGGGTCATACATGAAGATGTCGTTTGGGTAATGAGTGGAATTCAAAGAACATGCAACTTTGATTCCATCTCATTTGTTTCTTAAGTGGTACAAAGGACTTCTGCTAACCAATTAGATTACAAAACACTGGGGACATGATAATAAGTAGGAGCAGAATCTCTATTTAATACATTGCTAATTCTGTTACAGAACATGTGCTTTATGGTCATTTTAACCATTCCTGTCTCTCAAGTAAATAATATACATCTTGACATCATTCTCATTCTTAGAAACCTCTTTGTCACTGGAATTTAAGAATAACTAGAGTCTATAACATCACGTTTTATTTGGCAGTTGTAGATAGATTCCTTGACTTGTATTTATAGCTCCTGGTGTGCTTTGGTGATCTATTATGGTCTCTGAGCAAAATAGGTCCACCTGTGCAGAATTCTTCAATAACCACAAGTATCACAGGAAACCACAGAATATAGACAGCTTAGAAAAATATCAGTATGGTGAATTTTGCTGATGTTATCTTTTGCTCATTTTCTGCAGCTTAATACAATTTCTTTTCAAGACTGAATATTTGACCATTCCTGACTTTTGGCCTCTGATCATCTGTGATTTTTTTTTTAAATTTTGCCTCCCAAAATTTAAGATAATAGTCTCAAGCCAATGGTTTTTTACAACGAAGTGCACTTAAAATCTGCTATGACATCCACTTGACCTCATCTTAAGCTTTCCTTGACATCTTCCATCTCAAAAATCTCTGATTGCTCCACAATGTCATTGTAGATCATGGAACATGGTCACCTTTCACATCATGAGCAGAACCATGGAAGTCTAGGCTATCAGAAAACATTAGTAACAAATTTATCATAACTATAGCCACAGTTTGAGCAATAATCTTAATTTATTCAGACAAGGACATTAAAGATATTTAGCCTCTAAAATATTAGCACTGACATGTCTGGTCATTCATGGAGAATAAAGGTATAAAATAACAGAAGTCAATTTTGCTCTCCAAAACTGTTACCTCCCCAAATCATTTCAGTTGTCAAGATTTTCCATTAGAAACTATTGAAAACTATTTTTAAACCTTAGTACTTTTATTAAATACTCTTGCTTCCATCTAAGAGTGATGGAAACTACACTTCAGTAATGTATAGCCTCACTGTGCTTCCACTAACAACAAAGCAATGGAAGCAGTTGGTGTTGGGATGGTGTTAATATATTCCTGTCATACGTTGGTAGACATATGGGAATCCAGGTTTTTTCTATTGCTTGTACATTTTAAAAAGAAAGTTCTAGACATGAATTTTATGTACATAAAATATAATGTTCAAATAGGGACACTGTATAAGAACCCATTGGTTGTCAGATATGTGCGATCGGCAGGGATGAGTTTTCAGTGTGTGATATTTTAGACTTCATTATATGGTTCCATGGAGCATTCCTAAAAAAAAAAAAAAAGCAGCAGGTAGAAAGTCAGTAGCATTCAAATGAAATAATACTCAGGGGGGTGTAGAATGTGCTTTTTTGCCTCAAATTGTCTCTATTGACAGAGTTGACTTCGTTTTGCCATTGAATTCTGACAAGGTGATTATTTTTAAAAACCAAAATAAGGTGCATAATACATTTTAGCCTCAAGCTAAAAGTTAAGTGTGAATATTCATTCATTTTTGCTCTTCTATGGGAAAAAAGAAGAAAAGAAAATCTGTGGCTAGAGTTTTGAAGTGTTAAGCTCTATCAATTATGTATAGTTAAGGGATGATGTTTGAAAGAAATATTTTTTTATCAATAGAAATTTTTTTATTTTAATGCTGAGATGTTGTTGAGGGAAAGAAAAATTAAAGTTTTTTTTCAGAGTAATCTATCAATTTAGTGAGAAAGTGGCCTATTTAAATATAGTAAAGCACATGCTTCCCACAATGAACACAGTCTCACACAAAAGTGAGAAATGTAAGTGCATCCTGTCAGCAGAGATGCACTCCGCAATCACATATGTGGACTGGGGTGACAGGTAGACTAGTCTTCTATACAGCTTCTCTATAGAGCGAATGCAGCTGTGAATAATGTCCCTCTGCCTCCACCGTACAAGTGGTCTGACTTACAGTCAATGGATGATTGAGACAACGTCAGGTGCTGTGTCAGTGGAAAAGCTCACTCTCTGCCAGTGCTGTGATGGGTTATTCATTAGGTCTGCTTTCCCAGTCTCCATAGACCCTTAAATAACAGTGGCCTTTACTAGAGGAACTAAATCAAAGCATGGATCTGGGACTTTTTTTTTTTTTTTTTTTTTTTTTAATTTGAGCACATATAGACAAAGTGAATGTGGACTTTGCCTTCACCTGCTAAAAATGAATAGTAATTCACTAACTGGTCTGTACAAACATGTAGTCAGGAGTATGAGTCTAAATGACATAAATCCTCATCATAAGTCCTCCCGATTTGTAAACAAAAGAATAAGAAAGAAACAAAGTGTTTTGATGATTCTGTATTTTAATAACAACACAATGTTCTTACTTTAATTAAAGTTGGAAAAAAGATATCAGAAAGACCAAGATCTGATTTTGATTCTTGTTGTAGGGATGTCTTTCTGTATGTTGTGAATATTAATCTTTAAATAAAGGAGCTGTTTTAGCTGTTGGTGAGCACCATAGAAAGAGTAGGTGGGGAATCAGAATGGGTAGGAAAGGGAGGGTGGAGTCAGAGACAAACCAAGCCAGCCATCAAAGAATAAGCATATAAGGAACACAGGTGAGCCATGGGCCACATGGTAGACAGACTAATAGAAATGGGTTGAGTTAAGATGTAAGAGCTAGCTAGCAATGTGCCTGAGCCATAGACCAAACAGTATAAAGTTAATATAAGTGTCTGAGTCATTTTGGGGGGGACTTAAGCAGCAACGTTGGGTGACTAAGTGGCCTGGGGTGGCAGGTCTGCAGGTCTGCAGGTCTGCGGGTCTGTGGGTCATCTGGGACCTCCAGATGGGGCCAGAACATTACTGTAACAGATTCTACCTAAAAAGAATTACAAATTTCATTGACATCTATTGATGTTTTCTACGAGCATTTTCAATTTGTTACTTCTGAAGAGTGTCTTTACCCTCATCCCAGTTTATATTTTGGCTAGGAATGTTTGTTTACTCTATTTTTATTAGTTGATTGTTCTTTTATTTGTCTGAATTTGGGTTTATTTGGGTCTTGAGAAATGTTTTTTTACATGTTGCTCAATTTTCCTCAAATTTATAGTCGTCTACTTTAGACCATCCAATACTGCCATTCCACTTATAATATGACCAAAATAAATTGGCTGAGAGAATTAATCATATGGAAAAAAGAAAAGGACACTATTTGGAATGTTAGCTATGATGAATATATTTAAAGATATAATCCTGAAATTTAAATTGTAAAAATAATATGAAATCATTTTAAAGTTCTTTTTCTTTGTGAAAACTATCTTCACAGCTGAAACAAAATTTGAGAAATACTTTAAAGAGTTGTAGAAACTGTAGTAATTTCTGAGAACTTTTGAGGTTTGCATCCATAAACATTTAGAGTTTCGAGTCTCTGTAGTTAAATTTTGTGACCTGAGGTTATGTTATGATCAGTTGTATAGGTTGTGATGTTTCCGGTTATGGAAAGCTAGAGCTTTACCACAGAGTAAAATGCTGAAAAGACTGTCCTGTATAAAATTAACAAGAGGAAGGAGGCTTGAGGCTCTCTGAGCCTAGCGTTGTCTACAGACTGAGTTCGAGCATAGCCAAGACTACACAGAGAAACCCCATCTTTTAAAAGGGAAAGAAAACAGGCAGCCTGTAAACTGCCTGCAATCAGAGGGTGATGGTTACATAAAGACAACAGATTCAGAAAGCCCGCATACGGTTCTAGGTTGGGGTAAGGGCTACAAACTCCTATAAGGTGGCACTTCCTGGTCAGGATATCTTTGTGTAAAATATCATGCAATTTCAAAATGCTCAGTGGAGAGCAATTTGGGATAGAAAGCAAAATGAAGGCACTTTACATGGTGAACGAACTAATTACATCAGTGTTATTACCATAGACTTCTAACCAAGTAAAGTCATTTAACTCCAAATTACACAGGAACATGGGGAGTTATGTTGACCACATTTTGCCTCACCTGGACATGCCAGACTGAATTGATTAGGCTTGGGATTCCCCTCTGGAGAATAGATAGGAGTTAGGGGTGGGGAGAGTCTGAGGGAGGACTGGGAGGAGGGGATCGAGGGGCAGCAGAGGTGGGTTTAGGAAAAAGATTTAAATAATTTGTTTTAAAAATTGTTTAAAAAAGAAAAGAAATTATCTCTTTCTAAAGATGTCCATAAAGTTATACTTCTAATTAGTATTCCAGCATGTTGCTGCAGAGATTTGTTGTTAACTCTAAAAATCCATTAAAGTAAAAAAGTCAGAAAAACTTAAATAAATTTAAAATAATAATTTAAATTGTGTGTATGTGTGTGTTTTCCACAAATATTAAGCAATCATTTCAATCAGCAATACAATGGGTAATATTTGGACTTTACAATAAACACAGCTAGAAGAGCTTGTATAAAAAGTTCCCAGTGAAGTCAAACCTTACTTTCTATCGTTTCCACAATTTAACTCAAAACACTAATCCAAACTGGTCAGCCATAAACACATGCATATGTGAGAAACAGAAAATGCACTCAGTTAAATATGTGTATGGTTGTGTTTTATCATATTATATATAATAAAATAATAAATGAAGAAGAAGTTAGGAATTTGAGAAACTGAGGGAGCACAGTTGGAGCTGAAGGGTGAAAAATAATGTATATACAATTCTCATGTATGATATTCTCCAAACACTAAACATTTTGAATTAAAAAAAAAATGTAGCAGAGAACCAAGTGCAAAATTGAACAAATAAATATTCCTAAAGGAAAGAGGAAAATTATCTTTGCATCCTTGAAATAAACGAGAGTATTTCAAAAAAACAGGTACTGCATCACACACATTTATACACACACAGCATGTATACACATGCACACACACATGGTGGGGGGTAACCACAAACATAGAAAAGTGAGGAAATTGGTGCTCTCTCTCCCTCTCTCTCTCTGTGTGTATGTATATTTTTTATATTTATATATATTTATATATATTGTATATATAAATATATATTATATATATAATTTAAATCATATATAATACATTTTTATATATGCCTAACAATTTTTTTGATTATAGTTTCTATTCTTTTGAGATTATAATTAAGTAATTTCCTTTCCTTTTATGGCCTCCTACCCCTTCCTTGTATCCCCGGCTCCTTTTCTGATTCATGACCTCTTTTACTTTATTTGATATTATATATGTGTGTGTTTATAAATATATAATACAAATATAACCTGCTTTTTAATTTTTACACTTATATGTTTTTATTGAAAATATTTTTTTCATGTAGCATATTCTGATTATGGCTTCTCCTCCTCCAACCTTTTCCAGATCCTTCCCACCTCCAACTCTACTTCTCTCTCTATCCCTCCCTCCCTTCTTCTCTCCCTCATAAACAAAAAAGCATAAGACACACACACACACAGTGAATAAAACATAAAAACAGAAATTCAAACTCATAATATAAAAGCAAATACTATTAAGACAAAAATTTCCTAAAGAAAGAAATTTGAGAAAAAAAGAGTCTACAAAAATATCATTATACTCCTTTTGTGTTAACTCTCTACTGCTGACTGTGAGGCCTACCTTTTAGTGTGGTTAATATACCCACTGAGACTCCATTGTAAAAGGCTAATTTTCCTGTTGCAACTGGTTATCAGTTGGAGATAGCTTCTTGGTTAGAAACTGTAACTCCTGTCCACATCTCCTTTCAGGGCTGGGACCATGGCTGCATGGAATATGTCCAGATCCTTTCCATGCAGCCACAGATGTATGCTTACCACAGTCTCTATGAAGGCAGATGCGTGCCAGTCCTGTTGTGTCTGAAAAAGTTTCTTTAGTGTCATCCATCTCCATTGACTCTTGAAATGTCCCATCTCCTTTTCTGCACAGTTCCCTAAGCCCTAAAAGGAGAGAATTGAAGTAGACATTCCATTTTGGACTGAGTGATACAAAGTCTCATCTCTGCATATTGCCAGTTTTGGGTCTATTAGTTTCTATGTACTGTAAGACTAAACTTCTCTGATTGCTGAGTAAGGCACTACTCTATAAGTTTAGCAGAGTCGTTATTATTGTAGAGATCCTTTACCACAACAATAGTATTTGGCTTCCCCTGTAGTCTACCTAGGCTGAGTTTTGACCATTTGGGGAGTGTCAAGCATAGGTAACATCTCATGAAACAGGTCTCAATCTAATCAGTAAGGGGGTGGTTACTCCCACAATATTTGTGCCACTATTGCCTCAACATACCACGCAGGCATGCATCCACTATAGATTGCAGGGACAGTAGCTGGGTAAGCGTTCTCTTCCTTCTCTGGTACCTTTAAGAACTATGAAAACTAGTCAGAAAGGGTTCAGGCTCTAGTTAGGCACAAGATCTATTTTTGTATCCTCAATGACACATGTTAAATATTTTCTACAGCAGTATAGTCTCACCATCAATTTGTAGAGAACAGACAATAATTTCTCAATAGCTGAAGTGATTAAGGATATCCAAGGGACCCTTTGGCCTACAACTCAACTAGATGTAATCTATTGCTGGCACTAACTAGTAGTTATATTTTGTGTCAAAAGTTGCATAGTTATTTAGTTATAGTATGATCTTTCCTGCTATTTGGTGACTCCATGTATATTCTTTCATATTTGTACATATTGTAAGAAGCTTTTACAGTAGTAGTAGCTTTTCACATGACCCCTAAAATGACTCTAACAGTAATTACTCTTTCCTACATATTACCCTTTACCCTCTCTTTCTTCTTCAAACTTGATGTTTCCTTTCCAGTCTCCTGTATCTCTCATAACTACATAATCATTTTCCTTTCATTGGGGATAATTCCTTCCCCCTTATCTTTAGTTCTGTACCTAACCTCTGTATTTATATGAGTTATAATGTGCCAATTGAAAGTTAAAAGCTACCATACACATATAAGAGAATACACATAATGTTTGTTTCTTCCTTAATGCACCAAAACTATCTGTTTCTCTTGATGTTATGAATCCCAGTACACCACTGGATAGACCTTATATTCTGTCTAGGAACCGGCTATAGACTCTTTTGTTACCACTTTTTTAGCAAAATCTTTGGTTACAGAATATATATATATTATTATATATATATACATAATAATATATATATATTCTGTAACTATAACTATATTCTCACGTAATATATATAATACGTATATGTATGTATTATATATATTGCATATATATATAAATATACAATCCAGAAGAAGTGCACAACAATATTAAACTGATACTTCACAAGGAACACAAAGGTCAATAAGGCTACTAGACAAATCTGAAAATATAAGTTATAAAAATGAGGGGAAAGAGAGAATAGTATGATTACTATATTATTATACTAGGATGATTAAAGTTAGAAAATAAGAAAACGCCAAACTTTGGTGACAGTATATAAGCAGAAACTAGAATGTTCTTCTGAAAGAAAAAGTGCTTGTTGGGGTGAGTAATGTGTTAGTGTCTTAGAAAAGAGATTTCCGTTTTCTTATACTAAACAGGCATCAACATTATGGCTCATAAAAAATATACTTCTGTGCACTTATCCAACAGAAAGGAGAATCACAGCACAGTAGCCTTCTTAGTAGTAACCACACCAGAAATTTAAGTAGTACTCAGAGTCTACTATATTTATTTAGAAAGAATGCTACCCATGTTATGAAGGAGCAAGCTATGATTCCCAGCATCATGGCTGAGTAGACTCAGAAGCACACTGAATAACAGATACCAATCCCAAAACCACGTATAGAATAGAATATGACTGTTTACATGAAGCTCTGGCACAGACAACATAATTCATAGAGAGAGAGAAATCAAATCACCAACATCTAGGGTAGGGATTGCTTAACTGCTGCCGTGAGACTCCAGAGCTATGAAATCGGCATTTGGGAAGATAGGTTCTATATTTTAATTTGTGTGAAGAAAATGTAGATAAGTATCCAGCTCTTCAAATGGTTCCCTTAAAGTATTTGATGCAATCTGTCATATGTGAGTTAAAGAAAAAAAATGCTCACTTAGAAATCCATAGATACTTTATTAAGATCTTAATTATTTAATGCATTTTATAATTAGGTTTTATCCTAGCTTTTTAAAGACTGTTACAAAAAGTTTCACATAAAAATACCTTAAGTCCAATTACAGCCTTCTGTAATAACACATAAATTACCATGCTTACCTAGAAAAGAACACTGCTATTTAGGTGTCTTAAATTTAGTTCCAAAGCTTTTTACTAAGTTTGAAATAATAATAATTATTATTATAAGTGGTTCTTCCAAAAGATGTTTATATGTCGATTTTATACTTTTTCATGTTAAATGAAGTGAAGTCACAGACTCCAGGCAAGCAGCTGACTGTAACACATAAAAATGGTGAATTAACAATTTTTTTCTTTATCTGAACAGTAAAAAAACTATCGTTCTGTTGCCATGACTTCTAGTTTGTAATGACTCAAAACATTATGGCTTGACTTATTTTAAAATGGATAGGGCAATTTAAAAAATTGTTTTACATTATGATGTTTCAATAAAAATAAGTATGAGTGAATCAAATATCCCTTACCATCAGATTAACATGTGGCTTATCTTTGTCGCCTTGTGAACTGAATGTGTCCAGCTTGATCTGTAAAATCTAATGTGTGTTTACTATGCTAGGTGATGCTTCACTCTATGGATGATGTGAAAACCATTTACTGTAAGGTTCCAAGAGTGAGGTAAGATTGGTGTGATGGGTACCTAAGCACAGGATGGAGCTCTCCGTGTCCAGTTGAAGAGAAGGAGGAGGGATTATATGGCCTACGGTGTCAAGATCATAGTGAGAAAACCAACAGAGTTAGCTGACCCTCTAAATGTGGATGACAGTTGTTTGGCTTGAGTAGTTTCTGGGACTCCAGCAATGGGACAAGGATTTATCCCTAGTGCAGGAACTGGTTTTTTGGAACCCACTCCATGTAGATACCTTGCTCAGCCTTGATGCAGGGGGAAGGAGCTTGGTCCTACCTCAACTTGATAGGCCAGACTTTATACCTTCTCTGAGGAGTGGATATGAGGTGGAGTGGAGTTCAGGTGGTAGATGAGGAGAAGGAGAGGTGGGAGGTAGAACTGTAGTTGGTATATAAAATGGGAAAAAAAAACTTTTAAACACAATTTTAAAAATGAAGAACTACATAAAAGTTAATGGTGTACTGAAAGATAAAGTTATAAATTTATATGGAGCAGGATATACTGCTGTAAAATAAGTCATCAAAATGTTTCTATCATGACTCTATAGTGATACCTATGCCCTCTGGTTATATTTTAAATGGCCCTAATAAAAAGTGAAGAGTGAGAATGTATTATGAATGATAAGATTATATTTTAATAGAAGTCAGGCCTTTACTTAAAAAAAAAAAACTGATATGATGGTGATATAAACTGACATTCCCAAATACACATTCCTCCAAGTGTTTTCATGGCCATGTGTTACCATGTCTATCTCCGATGGTGGAAATCATCCATCTTTAAATTGACTGCAAAGTGAATTAAATTCATATGACTTAAAAAGCCTATGGTAAATAATAAGAAAGTTCTTTAAGCTTTAAGAATATCTCAGGGTAATCATTTAAGTGTTTCCCCCATATGAACTAATTTATCCAAGAATGTTGATACATGCTAATCTGTTTCCACACGCCTTGTCACCTTCTCAATGGGTCTGATAAAGATATGATTCCTTGGCATTCTGTTCTTTTTTGATAATCTGCCTTATTGTCCTGTTGTGTTTATCTGAGGGTTTTGTTTGTTTTCTTGTTTTGGTTTTTGAGAATTTGTTTGTTTGTTTTTGAGGCAGGATTCTACTGTGTATCTCAGGTTAATCTAGAATTTGCTATATAATCCAGGCTGGACTTAAATGTGTAATTCTCCTGTGTTGCCTTTTTATCATAATTGTCCCTTGGAGATACATAGTCTACACTTTGAATTTCAATGATTCAGTGAATGAAACTCACTATCAAAACTTTGTGAAATTATTTTCACTCCCTTATGTTTATGGCTTGTGAATTTAATTTCCACCATTCAATTAAAAATTCATTGGCCTTCATTTCTAATTCTACCTTATCAGTCTTTTAGCATCAAACATGTCAAACACTATCCTATATTGTAGCTCCAATCATAATTGATTTTCATAATAAAAGCCAGATCCAGATATTGGGATAGCAGCTAAAAGATCACAAACATAAAGGAGTCAGTCACTAGAGAAATTTCTTACCTCCACCAAATCCTCAGGTTGAAGTGGGCCAAGTACATTTCTCCATCTACCTTATATTCTACTCTCCACCCAGCCATATCACTTCCTGTCTTGGCCTCCCTGGTGCTACTACATCAAATATTACATGTGCTATCTAATTGGATCTACTGACAACTATCAGTACTCCAATTTACTTCAAAAATCATCAAAATATGACTTCACATATATTAATCCGAAAAAATTTGCCTTTGTTTAAAGTTGGCAGCATGCATTGAATTCTGTGTCTTTCTCAATAATGCTAGATTTCTGGAACTTGACCTCAGACTTTCTCATCTTTCAATCATCTGTAGATAAAGTCTCCTAATTTACTCTTTCAAATCCTGATTTCTTGAACAGAATTTAAATCACAATCCATATGTGAATGCTGAGTTTATAGTTATCCATTGTATGATTATGCCTAGAAATTTGTACATGTTTACTATAGATGTATTGTGAATCAACACAAATCTAAAATATATACACTCTGCCTTCTCCTACATTTTTTCAAATGTGTAGTTTATTTTAAGCATAATTTCTGACTGAGCTCATAATATCCAATTCTGTTATTTATGAAGAGGTAAACCTATAGAATACTGTTAAAACAGAAGAAATGAAAACAATGTTCTTAGCAATTATTGAAGAAAAACCCTCTGATGTACTCACTTACACATAGCAAACAAAACAGACTTAGATATAAGCAAAATTATTAGAAATGAAGGAGTCATCACTAACAGAAATAATCTATTTGTGAGAAACAAAGACAAAGAATATATAGGGAGCCTAAAAGCATACATTCATTTTATGTGATTTATTTAATAGAATATTATATAATCATTAAGGAAACAGTGATGTGCCTATTTTAAAAATACATTTTTAATATTTAAAATAATTTTTAAATATATAATTATGGTTTTTTTCTTCATCCAGATATGTTCACCCATAAAAAAGAAAAATTTTGAAGACAGGATCTCATTTTTTAGCCTTGGCTGATCTCAAACTCACAAAGATTTACTTGCTGATACTGAGATCAAAAGTGTGTGACACTTTTCCTGGTCCATAAAACACTAAATTTTTGTAACATTATGCAATAATTTAAAATTGATTGCTAAGCAAAGTATGTACTTAGATTATGTAAGTATAAAAATATGCAAGAAAAATGTTAGAAAGAATTCAACCATTAATAGACATTTTCTTACGGCACTTCTTACAGTTTTGAAATATTATTTGTACTTATTTGGTGGGTTTCATGATGTTTTTGAATACTCCAGCTATGCTATTGTGCTCAATGTTTATTCAACTTCTTGGACTTAGAAAAATAAAAATATAAATAATGAACTTTTATTTTACCCTGCTCATTAAAAATTTTCAAGGTACCTCTTCATCCAAAAGAGTTATCCTGCCTTAAAATTGAGTGTAAATGCCATCACAAAAAAATAACATTTTTTTTTAAAACTACTGTGATTCAACAAAATCTTTTCAAGATTTAAATTGTTTTATTCATTTGAGGATAATTTAGATAAAATACAGATGTTTTATAGTACAATTATCTAACCCTATACACATCTCCAGATACAAAGCATTTTCTTTTATTTATTGGAACTGATAACAGAATCACCCTCCTCCTGATTACTTCTACCATAAGTGTGTTCATTTATAAAATTTTAATTTGGTGGAATCTTAGCAAAAAATAAACTCATTCATTTATTCTATTTTCAGCATGACTTGAAATTCCTCCATACTGTTGGGCACTTCTTTTAATGCTGATTGTATTTGTATGTAAATAACCCTTTTGCTTACTCACTCACTTTCTGCTCTATGCTTGCCTTGCTTCATGTTGTCTAGATCTCAAGCGAAACTGCAAGGAACATTGCTGTCCACATTTCTTGTAGATATTTGTTATGATTTATTGTAATACAAGTGAAATTGTCCTTATGCAGCTGCCTAAAGTTGTAAACAACCTCTCTACAACCAACCAGTAATATCTAAGTGCTCGTTTGCACTTGTCCCTAATAACATTTGGTAGGTCCATGGTTTTAATGTCTCTGTTCTGGATAAGTGCCATGAATTTCCCAATGACTTTTCTCAGTACCCTCTTCTATGCTCAGCCCTCTTAGGTATACTTTCCTTCTTTTTGCATCCATGAACCATTTGCCCATTTAAAATTTCAGTCCTTTCCCCTTTTATCATTCTTTACTTTTACTTTTAAGTGTTAATTCTTTGTCAGAGGGCAATGCTGGAAATATTCTTTTTCTGACCATCAACCTATCAGTCACTTTTATGCAGAATTTTGATTTTAATTAATTTCAGTGTTATCATTTTTATAATATTTCTTTGGTATTCCATGAGAACTTTGCGTCGTCTAACTTTTTAAAAATATTCTGCTATGGTATTTTCAACATTAATTCTTGATTTCAGGTTAAATCCTTTAATTTATATTAAAATATTTTCCTGAAGCCCTGTTTGACTGAATTCTGCCCAAATCAGCAGCATGGGCTGAAGGACAGTCCAAAATAATTTTATAAATCATGTGACAAAGGTTGAGTTTTTTCATTTTTGATTATTTATTTAGCCATTGATTCATTCATTACTTGTATGGACTTTCAAGGTTTCCAGAGTACCCATTAACATTTTTTTCTGTCTAATAATTCCTATAATCTATCAAAAGTCAATTGATTTTTAAATGCTTTGTCTATTTCTGCCCTCTACATTGTCTGCGGCTAATATGGAGGTTTAGTACTTGGATTTTGATGAAATTTTGAGTTTGGGAGAAAATATAAAATTCTTAATATTGACTTTTTAGTTCATGCATATACTGTTCAACTCAAATTTTTGTATAGTTTCACATCACTGGACTTGTGTATCTCTGATAAATGTATGTTTAATATGGTTATTAATCATATTTTAAATTTATTTTCAGTTGCCAAAGCTAGTTTATAAAATTTTTTACATATTTTGCCATAAACCTTTTAAATTTGTATTATTTATTCCTCCTTATTGTCTATTTTGGGATACAACCTTTTAACAATTCATTATTAATTTTTCAGTTATAACTTAACTATAACAGTTCTACCTTTCATTTTCTCCTTCAAACCCTTCCATATACTCCTCTTTGATCTCTTTCAGACTCACAGCTTCATTTTTACTCATTGTAAATGCCTGCATATATAGCTCATATAGATATGTTTTCCTATATGTTACCCATTCTGTCCGTATAATGCTACCCATATACATATTTTCAGAGCTGACTGTTTCAGTTACAGCCATGGTCTCCTTCTTGTTTATGAGGTCTTAAATTGAACTGTGGAGCTATTGGTTACCATTGAGGTATGCCCGCTGCTACCCTTTCAGGGTCATCATGCCATGCAGATTGTTGGTGTGGTTCATGGGTGTCATACCTGGGTAGGACTGTTGGTTGTCTCCCTTCTTTGAAAGCTTTCATAATGCTTTCTAGTACCTTGAAAGCTAGTCCTCAAGGAGGGATTATTCAGATTATTTCTAACCTAAAGAGGGTCTCGACTCTATCTCAGTTATTATTTTTTATTATGTTTGTATGCATATAGGCATGTGAGTGGTGCCTAGAGACAGAGACATCAGATGCTGTGGAGATCAAATTATAAACAGATGTGCACCACCTTCCTTGGGTACTGGCAGCCTAAGAATGAAGAGCAGCATGTGCCCTTCACCACAGAGCCATCTTTCCAGCCCCAGTGGACTTAATACCAATTTGTAACTATTTCTAAGTATTCATATTTCTCTTCATACCTTACATAATGTAAAGTAAATGTGGGGGTAACCTTTATAATTCTGTGACTTCCGTGTAATTCCCTTTTACCTTTTCCTCATTTTTAATGCATTTAACATTGAGCTTCTTTGTGTTTTCTGATAATAAGCCATTGTTCCTGTCTCGTCAAAGCTGTTTGCACTACTATGTTGATTTCCATTCTTTTATGCCCTCCTTGGTTGCATGTCTGCTTCTGTTCTACTAAGGAGCAATTTTTGGCTTTTAATATTTTGAAAAGTGTCCTTATGAGCCCCACTCCTCTCATGAATAATGTCTCTAGTTATGGTAAATATGAGTTGTAAGTTATATTTATTTAGTGTTTAAATGTTTTTATACATTTAATACTGATGTCTTCTTGCTTCCACAATTTCTCTTGAAAAGCAAGTGAGCAAACTCAATGCTGTCCTCTAGGCCAGAATCTGGCATATTCTCCATTATCAGTGCTCGTTTGTCTTCGTCTTTAGCACGTTTACAATGACAAACCTTGCTGTTTTCAGCTTTTCTAGTTTTTAAGCTGTTTAAAAACTCTATTCCTTTTTCCTCCCATGAATTCAACACACAAATTATATGTTTTTAAAAGTGCATTTAGTACTTATTTTAACTACATTACCTGAAAGTTTTATAATATCATTTGGTAATTAGTTACATACTATAGATTCCTAATGGAACCCTCCTACCTTGTGAAATATTTTTTTTACATGTTAGTTATAGCTTTAGTCACAGATTATGTTTGAATTTGCTGGTATATAGGTCACCTATGGATCTTTGAAACTGTCTGTTTGCTTTTCCTTTTACTCATGTTTCTTGCTACCATTTCCATACTCTGGTCAAGTGTTAGTACCTTACCATTTCTTTCTGACATGTTGTGGGTGGAGGTGTAGTTCTTCCCAATGAGCTCATGGACATTCAGACTCTTTTTTAAAGGTCTAATCCCTCAAGTTCAAGTTGGACTAATTCTTAATTTATTTATGGTTATGAGTCAGATTCTGGGCATCCTCATAAATGTTATTGAGCACTCTATCACAAAGCTGCAACATCATCTCAGGTTCTACGTTTGCTAGCACTAAGAATAATGTTTGTAGAACACAGGTGTATGGCCTGTTGCAAGTTATGCCATCTTAATTACAAATAAAATACAATTTTGAAATTTTTAAATTAATAAAACACTATTACCTAATGAATTGTTAAACTGAGTGGTAATTCTTCAGTTGAAAAGCATACAGCTATTTGAAAGGTAGCCAGCATTGTGAATTCCTTAGTTCATATTGCCTGATTTATTTCTGTCATTCAGAATCATCTTGTAAATGGCTTTTGAGAGAAAATGTTGTATGTTTGTGGTGCTGGAAAAAAAACAAAACAAAAAACTGTGGGCTTGTACATGATTTTCTATTGAACAACATCCCCATACTAAAACCATAGTGTAGATTAGCCTCATATTCAAGATCCTAGAGTCTTATTCCCCTCAAATCTATCATTATCAGTGGGTGTCCCTATATCTGACTTATTTAGTTAATAAATAAATATGCAGTTATATATTATATGTGCAAAGTTGTGTTAGGAGTATAGATTCCAGGATCTCGGTGTCTTTACAGAGTGAGTCTAGAGTCTGAGTCCTGCCTTTGCTGGTAGCTCTTTTTCTAGCAACAGACCATTAACAGATCTCTGAATGTCGGTTTCTATCTGAAGAAAACCAGTGCGAGACGTAGATATTTCTAAGCTTCTTTTCTCCTTTGTAATCAAATCCTCTAGAATACAACTTCACAAAGATCTCTAAATCTATCGGTGCAAATCCCAAGTCCAGAAAATAATGCTTAGCCTTTACTAAATGTACTAGAACACATTAAATTCACAGAGTGATCATTTTCTAAAATTACAGATATGTACATGTGTGTACATATCTTTGATTATATGCATGCTTTTATCTCTTACCTATTTCAAATCTGCCTAAATAGGAAATTGCATCTTTTCTCTATATATTTCTTTTTCCTTCTTATATATACTTTAGTAAATTTCTGTCATAACTCTTAGCCATAGCCTTGTTTTTGTTCTTAAATTTAAATTCTTCAATTTCTATTTACTAACAAAAAATTCTATTTCCAATTGGCATATTCAATATCAATTATTAATACATTCTTTTAAATAAAATAAACCTTTCATAAGAATATCCAATAAAAGTATGCTGGAGTGTACTTTATAGAGCCTATTGTGACTATATTTATGTATCTTTCACAAACAACACTTTAAAAATATATTTGATCATTCAATTCAAAAGGAGTGCAAACTACTTATGTTCCAGCCAGCTGCTCTAAAGGGGGGAAAAAAAGTATTAATGGACACACCACACCTTCAGCCTCTTGTCTCCAGTCACTGTGCTTAGCTGCAGGATTCCCATTAACATTAATGGGAGCTCCATGCACACATCACCTGGAGAACAGACCCCTTGTGCTTGATCATTATCCTTCTAGACAGGTAGGAATAGCATCAATCAGGTATCCAGCTTAGATTCACAGTATGTGCTATTAAAGGCATCAGGGCAATAAAAACACAGCCTTCTAATACTTTTTTTTTTTACAAAAAAAAAATAGTTTTAAAAAGTGTGGAACAACAAAGGGAGCGGATTTTAAAAGCATGCAAGGAATACACCATTTTCCTGCATATCCTTTTATAATTAAAAATGACCTAAAACTAAGGCAAACACATTACTTCCCTTCCATGAACAGTGATAATGGGATAATAAAGACAAGCTTCATTATGTAAAATGGATTTGATTTACTATAAAATAGCCAAATGGTGAACAGATAGTGGAGTTTACACAGGATCTGCTTGACCTCTGTTTTCTCCTTTGCTTTTAACATTTTCCCACCTGAGCATTAATACATCAAGCACGTTTATGTGGTTAGAAAGAAAATGCAAGTGATTAATACTAGTACAGGAGATGCACGAGGTTAGAGGGGACACTGTGGAATAGATGCCTGTTTTCACATTTCAGATATACTATGTATTTACTACAGAAAAGAACAATGCGGAAGGGAAGGAAAAAAATAAAAGAGATGTGTGTATAAAAAAATCCAAAAAGATTCATACTCTGGCTGTAGGACTGATTCCATCAACAACATAAGTGAGGACATCATCTAACCTTTTTTGAATACTTTTTTTTATTTTTTAAAAAAGCTCTAAAATGTGTATATCTTAGACTAATTAGGAGACATTCAGTATAGCAGATGGTCATTAGTAAACGCTTTGGGAAAAAATAGTGACTATTATTTTTCATGTTAGCATGATTAACCATAAAAGGTAATGTGGTATTAGAGACCAAACACTAAGCATACATATGCAGGTGAGATGCCTAAATTCTACATCTAAGCTTAAAATCTTAGGTAAACTCAATTTTGCTATACCTTCCACAAATATGGATATATGTTGAAGCATGTAAATACATACATGCACATGTATACTGATGTTTATGTATATCTACATATCTTCCCATCCAGGCTATTTTCCCTTTACAGCTTTGGAAAGGATAACTTTTCACAGACATTTTACTAGATTTACTAACATTAGAAGCATAAGCAGGTTTACTCTGGAGACTGAGAAATCCTCATGGTGCCATGAGCAGGCTAGAAGCCCAAGATGAAGACAGAAGACCAGACTGCTATTTGCTGAGCATTCTGTCTGTCTGAGCACAGTTCTGTGCCCTCCCTTGAGAAGAAGGCTTCAGGAAAAGCCTCTACCAAGGCATGAACAGCTTAGTCTTACAAACAAGGAAGCCAAGCTTCAATGAAGTTGCTTCCCCTTGATCGCCCTGCTGTTGAGTGAGGATGTAACTACTCAAGGAGTTTAATCTTTAGTAGTTCATTGTCCTAATTAAATTATAACCTGTCTTTAAATGAACAAGGTAGAAAACAAAGGAAATAGATGGTTGTGGCACAGTATGTAACCTGTGTTGCACTGAGCCATAGACTTAAGAATTAAAACTTCAAGATTTTAACTCATTCTATTGCCACTGGCCTTTGCCAGACCTAGTACTAGGCCCCCCCCTGGGACAAAACCAAAGCAGAGGACAGCTGAAATCATGTGCTCAGACATCTTCAAGTCTATCTTCTTCACTTATCAGCTTCTATATGCACAGCTATTCAAAGTCACATAGAATGCTGTCACTCATGACTGGCCTTAGTCATTGTAGGTCCAACAAGGAGGATATAGGTAACACACCTTCAACAGGATTTTTATAGAAATTAAGTGTTAAGATCTTTGGTACTGGTTTTGTTAAATGCTTATTATTAGTTTTGCTCTTACTTGTCCCCAAATTTTATACTATCTGTCCAAAATTACCTATCACAACTGGTGTATCTTCATGTCTAAAATTAAAAAGACTAAGTTTCTCTTTCTGAACAAGTGTAAATCAGTAAACATTCATACAATAAAAATTACATTTCAGAGATGGATGCAGTAGCATGTGCATTCTGTTTCCACACTGAGAAAGATCTGGCACAGGGAGATTATCATGGTCTTGGAACCAGCCTGGATTATATACTTAGTCTGAGACCAATTGAAGTTACAAAGTAAGAACTTGTCTAAAAAAAAAAAAATAAGTAAATAAATTTCTTAAAGTATAGTTCAATCACAGATATGGCTGTTGGTTAGTATATTGAATATCTTAGGAACTTGTGTGAAGTTCTTCACGTAGTGGTCTATAGATTTGTGAGAAGTCATGCAGAACCAATATTATTTCCAATGTAAGCAAGCTAATGGATGAACAATAGACTTCAGCTTTTCAAGTTTTATGAACCAAATAGAGACACTTAGTTTTGAGCTATAAAAATAATTTATATTTTGGGAAATATTTTTTAATTTTTCTAATTATAGATACTTGGCTCTCATACTACTAGTTCAAAAAAAATCGAGCAAATTAAATGTTTTATAAAATATTCAAAGTCTTAAATTATATTACTTTTATTCTGAGAATTAACTTTAGCTAATGTTCACAGAGTCTCATGAACTACTATACTTGTGTGGGCCAACTAGATACTCTGAAAATCTCAGAAAAAAAAAATGTTATGTGAATTGCAAGCTAGCAAGAGGCTTAACAGGCAAACTCTCTTGCTGCCAAGCATGCCAATCTGAGCTTAGTCTTCAGAACACATATGATAAAGAGAGAGAATGAACACCCACAAATTTTCTCTGATATCCACACATATTGGCATGCCCACACAACACACACACACACAAATGCATATACCACCACCACCACCGCTACCACCACCACAAGCAATATCAACACCAAAAAATAAATATACAATAAAAGTAAATGTTTCAAGTATTAATGGCAAATATTTCCCATACATAAAGTAAGTAAAAAGTGGTAAAAGGTGTTGGAGGTTAACATAAAGCAAATGCTACAACTCAGGAAAGGGGAGTATCCTGACTGACTTTAAGAAGTCAGGTTATACCTGGAGCTAATAGGACAGCTCTGAGGGCTGGAGCTGCAATTGGACAGCAGCTCTGGAGGGAAAGGGATCCCGACTCTTCAGAAAGTCTGGCTACATCTGGGGTGGTGTACTGGGGATGATCTTCCCACAGGATATAGCAATCCCACTCTTCTGGAGAGCCAGTACAGTTGAGCTTCACTCTGTCAGCCCTTGAGAGACTTCCCAGAAGAGCTCTGCTTCTTCTCTCTGACCTAAGATGTTCCTTCTTTTGTTTCACACTGCTAAAAGGGAAGCCCTTGCAGAAATGTAGCATTCTGGCGAACATTTGTTACTTTTTCTGCCTTACCTTGCTCAGTCTCCTAAGGAAGTCTCAGCGGGGTCTCTTCTCTTCTGAAATTCCTTACTCATCCCCCTAAGGGTATGTTTCTGCAAGGTTTTCCGTCTTAGTCCCCTAAGGGATGTCTCAGCAAGGCTCTTCTCTGCACAGGTGAATGAAGATTTTCACCCAAGACTCTTGAGAAACAGATTTGTTTGGGAAGGGAGAGTCCAGCAGAGCAGCTGCCTTTACTGGGGTGGGAAAGAACAGCTAGTAAAGGAATAGACAGAGGGGTTTCGTAAGGGTGAAGTTTCTCCAGGGAAACTAACACATTAGATTTTTCTGCTGAGGGATTGGTTAGTTTCTTGGTCAAGGGCAAAGGTGGCTCTTAATTCAAGACCAACTGTGTTTCTTTCACTGGCCTTTTTTACTTTTTGGACTCTAAGTTTCGTTCACTGGCTCTGATTCCAGCTAGGGACTAATCGTGTTCCTTTGGTACTTGTTTCAGAGTCAGGGCATGTTTCTTTGGTTCTGGGATTAGGGATAAAGTGGGTTTGTTTTTTGTTTTTTTTCCCCCCTTCTCCGGTCTCAGATACATGGTGTGTTTGTTTCTTTCACTGGCTCTGGCTTCAGGTTCAGAGTGAATTTCTTCAGATAGCCCCCTTTCCCTACGTAACACAAAGATATGTTTATTAAGTAAATTAAAATAACTAATAAAACAGAACACTACAAGAGTTCAAAATACTAATGAGGAGATATTTCTAACTCACTGTTTTATTTCAAGATTTATGACAGATGAGAATCAAAATATCCATTGACTATTTATTTCAAAGCATATAACTACTAATAACATAACAAAAATATTATAGACCATATGAAAAAATGTTTGGGGTCCCAAAGATGCCACTTTTTCCAGAAACCAGTTTCTGTTCTAACCATCCTACATGTCTGAGTTGTTGATATGAACAAAGCTTCACCATATTTCTTTCGTTTAATCTATTTATTTTTCATCCTGGCTACAGCCTCCCCACCATCTGCTACTCACAGTCCCTCAATCTCATTCCCCCTTCCCTTCTCCCAATCCCATCTTCTGCAGTCTCCATGCAGGAAAAGGCAGCTCTCCTATGAGTATCAATAAAACATGGCACATCAAGCTACAGTAAGATTAAGTATCTCCCCATGTATTAAGACTAGACAATATGAGGACCAATATGAGAAGTAACGTCCCAAAAGCCAGTAAAAGAACAGCCCCTGCTCCTGCTGTTAGGAATTCCATAAGAGGATAAAGTTAAACAACTGTGTAATATATGCAGTGTCTTTCTCATGAAGGTTTCCTGGTTGCCAGCCCAATCTCTGGGAGTCCCTATGATCCCCTAGGAGCACCGTTTAGTTGATTCTGTGAGCTTTCCTATGATGTCCTTGACCCCTCTAGCTCCTATACCCACTTCTCCTCCTCCTCTACAGGGTTTCTGAACTCCTGAACTCTGCCTAATGTTTGACTGTAGCTCTGTGTATCTGCCTCCATCAGTTGCTAGAGAACATGTCTTTCATGACATTGAACCAGACTCCAACCTGGTCACAGGAGAGGTATCCAATTCAGGCAACACACTCACAGTTCCTAGTAGTCCGAGCTGAGTTCTCTTTATAGATTCCTGTGCCTGGCTCCCCCATGACCCCAAAATGCCCCCCAGCAGTCCCCTTCAGCATTCTCCCCCCTTCAGGCCACCCCAATCTGATTTCTCATGTTCTCATCCCCATCTGTCCTCAATCTACTCACAAAATCTCTTCTATTTCCTCTTTCCAGAATATCTGGGTGACTCCACCACCACCATCAACTCTGTTTCTTACCTAGTCTTTCTGGTCTGTGGATTGTACCATAGTTATAGCTATCTTTTATTTTAAAACTAATATCTACTTATGAGTGAGTAAATACCACATTTGTCTTTATTGGTATGAGTTACCTCATTTAAGATGAGTCTATTTTTTTTTCCTAGTTCCATTCATTTGCCCTCAAATTTCCTGGTGTCATTGATTTTAACAGCTGAGTAATACTCCATTGTGTAAGTGTACCACATTTTCTTTATCCATTCTTCAGTTGAAGGGCATCTATGTTGCATTCAGTTTCTGGCTATTACACATAAAGCTTCTATAAACATAGTTGAGCAAGTGTCCTTTGATATGATTGATCATCCTTTGAGATGTCCAAGATCGATACAGCTGGGTTTTGTGGTAGACTGATTCCCAAGTTTCTAAAAAACCTCCTCACTGACTTCTAAAGTAGCTCTACAAGTTTTCACACCGACCAGAAATGGGGGAGTGTTTCCCTTGGTGAGTGTATCTCTTAAAGGCTCATGTATCAGATGCTTAGTGGTGAAAAGGCACTGAAACTTGTAATATGTGGTGCTTGAATAAATGAAATTGCGTAACCTGAAGCCATCATTCTTGAAAAGGACTTATGTTGGGATCTTGGGGTGAGTAGGGAGAAGAGGCTATTATAAACAAGGCCTGCCATACATTTGGACCCTTTTGCACAGAGCCTTTTTATTTTCTGCTTCTCTACTGTATTACGATACAAAGTCTGTGAACCATGGCATTACTCAGAGCCAAACAGATATGGCAACAAGACTTCACTCTTTCAGCATTAAAAACTTAAAATAAAATAAACCACCACTTAAAATATTAAATATCACTCTGTGTATTTTGTAATGAAAATTTAAATGAATTGATACACAAGAAAGTTATAATAACTCTATTCTTTCATCTGTCTTCAAAACTGTGATAATAATTTTGCTTCGTGATATCATTGTTATTAGTAAGGGATAAACCCCAGAAAGATGCCCATTGGTGTTTGATACATAGTACATATTTCATAGATAAAGGTAATTATTTTAAAAGACATAAAAACATTGTATGTTTGACCACTTAAAACTCTAGCGTTTTATTCATCAAGTTTAGAGCACCTACCTACTTCCAAGTAGAAGGAGAAAGGACTTCACAAGAAGACAGACAATAAACGGGTAATTAAATAAGTTAATACAACCAATATAAATTCTAAAACAGAATAAGAAGGTATCTGATTTAAAAGGATCTCCAGGAGGAGTTGAAGTCTAAGCTAATAATTGACTTAAGACTTTAATAAGAAGAAAGAACCTCTGCAGATGGAGAAGGAGAATCATCGTAGAGAGGAAAAGGCATAGGATCTAGTGTAGAAAAGTCTGATGAGCTGTCCTTAGTTGCATGGAAATGTTTGATCTTTTGGAAAAGTAAATAAGTCTGGAAATTGGAATTACATGGGATTTCTTTTTTCTCTCTCTCTTTTCTTTTATAACCAAGTCACACATTTCCTATATGGGTTTATTCAGCTTAGAGTCAGGATCACATCTTCCTGAAGATATGCTTAAGAAGATGTAAGACTGGTACAACTGAGAAGTCTTTTTCATGAGGTGTTAATGTAAAGCACCATTCTGGTTTATATTATAGGCTTACGAGGGGGGAAGTGCCATCAATGTAGATATCAATACAGGAAATAAATGATCTCACTTTCTGACATCCAGGTAATTGATCTGAGTAACATTTATTCTTCTTCCATTGTCTTTTGAAGCAGTCAAGAAGCAATGTAGACAACTTTTCAAAGCCTCGAATACTACTTCTCTTTCAAATGACTACACAAGATCAAAATGACAGGGTGAATATTTGTCTCTTTCATATATCTTAGTTTCTTATTCTGCGCATTTTTGGTTACATTTGATCTACTGTGATAAAAGACTATTACCCATTGTGACTTATGGAAGAGAGTTTATTCTTGTTTCTGGCTCCAGAGGATTTCATAATGCCAGGGTGCCAGAGGAGGCATAGAACCAGGCTGCAGATCAAGGTTCTGAGAACTCTCATCTACAACCACCTTCAGAAAACAAAGAGTGCAAATTGCTATAAACCCTCACACCCCTGCCAAAGAATTATATTTCCTGTAGCAAAGTTCAACCTTCTAAAACTTCCTCAAACAATATTTCCAACTGGGGACCAAATTTGCAAGTACCTAAGTCACTTCTCATTCCAACTCATATATTAGGACTATTGATGTTTTCAGTTTTGTTTGTTTTATTGTTTTTGTTTTGTTTTTTTCTGACAGCTACTGTGATATATACACTGAGACACCCTGAGAATAGACCTCGAGATCTTGGTATGTTTAGAAATTTTTTTCAAAATAATTTTTCTTAGTATGAAACTCAGATATGATGTTTCTTCATCTAGAATTTGCTTAATTTGAGCATGGGACATATCAGTATAAAGTAGACATGATTATTTCCATTTTATATGATGAAATCAATGTTCAATAATGTCATTAACTTGATGTCAATTAGCCATCTTGATAATAATAAAATTGAGTCATAATCCATACAAAGCTGGATCATAAAGCTGTAAAGTTAGATCCTATGCTGTTCTGTGGTATAGTAACCTCAAAGAATAACCATTTCTTCTAATGGAACTGTGGTTAGCCATTTTCAAAATGCTTTCATTAAAGTTAGTTAATCTTATTACTAACCTTATAAAATAAGCATTATATAATGAGCTTCTCTCAGTGATGAAAATATTTGGGCTCAGAGATGCAAGTGGCTACGTGTCTACTAATTTATTTTGTGTCACTTAATAGATGGTCTTACTGTGTTAAGATTTGGAAACTTGGAGAGGACAGTTAGATTAAGAGTTAAGAGCAATCCTGGATTAAATTGGCCATGCTCTCTGGTGTTTCTCTTTTCAACGTTATCAGTGGTGTCAGTCAAATAAATTATGACACAGAGCAGGATTTAATCTTATTTAGTCTCTTCTGGGCTAAAAGTCATGTGAGATATTTACAGAATAAATACAGATGGCCCAGTGTGTTGTATAAAGTTTCTGGCCCAAACTTTCCTGCCTACCCTGGCCAAGACTTTCAGACCCACAGTCCCATAGTCCCACTGAAACACACAGATGCTTACATTAATTGTACACTGATTTACCTGGGGCCCAGGCATATAACTTGCTAACTCTTTACCCTTAAACTAACCCATGACTCTTATCCTGTTTAGCTATGTGGGGTTGGTATCTCTTCTCAGAGCAGCATAGTTGTTCTCTGCTTCTTCTGCCTTCTCTGTGGCAATTCTGCTGTGTCCTTCTTCCCAGAATTTTCTTAGTCTGGTAGCCCTGCCCATACTTCCTGTCTGCCTTCAGCCAATCAGCAGTTTTACTAAGCTAGTAGGCAGGACAATTATTTACAATGTAACAACTCATAATCTCACTACTACTGGTCAAATCAGCTTGAAAACTGCTACATGTTTTTCTTCCAGTTTTAACTACCATTGGTTTTTATCATATTAAATTCTCTGAGAATTGTGTAAATCTTTAGTGATGTATGGAACCATGTACTCCACTTTAGTAACAGAGGGTTGAAAAGGACAGAATCCATATAAGACCACTGAACACGAAATAAAGAATGAACTGCGGACCTCAAGGATAGCTTCAGCTGAGATGTGGGCTTTCAATCTATGTTGTTTGAATATACTTTTCCATTTAGTAATAAAAACATGTGCTCATTCTATAGATAATATTTAGACTTTAGAGAGACCATTATATAAGTTTGTATTTGTAAGATTTTAAAATATTACAAGCAATCACACAATAACAAAATGATGAAGAGAAGAGCAAACTTGGAATACTAAGACACTAAAGTGGAGCTATCTGACTTTAGAAAACAGTTACATATTTTTCTTTCTCAACTCTCATTCTCTCCCCTTTCAATACATACATCTCCTTTCTTCTACCTCCCTCCTTTCTTTCTTATTTTAATTTTAGATGTTTATAATCAAAGGTAATTCTCCCTGTCTTAGGGTTTTTATTGCTGTGAAGAGACACAATGACCCCTGCAACTCATATAATGGAAAACATAGACTGAGGGCTGGCTTACATGTTTAGAGATTTAGCCTAGTATATTCACTGTGGAAAGCCTGGGAAGACACAGGCAGATATGGTTTTGGAGAAAGAACAGAAATGTCTGCATCTGTATCTGCAGGCAGCATGGAAAGAGAGACACTGAGCTTGGCTTGAGTTTCTAAAATCTGACCCCAAGTTGAACCCTGATGACACACTTCCTCCAACAAGACCTCACCTACTCCAGTATGGCCACACCTCCTAATAGTGACACTCCCTCCCTCTGAGCTTATGAGAGGAATTCTTATTCAAACCACCACACCTCTAGAGATAGTTAATGAACCCAATCATGTCTACATTTCCTAAAACTAACATTCAATTGCAAAATACAACTGAACTCCACCCATATTTCAAGGAATGTGATTAGGAGAGTATAGCATGGAACAGTTTAATAACTATAAGAACTTATGAGTAGAGCAACGAATTAACAAAGGTGTACTATAACTTATAGAATTGACCTCACATATATGGAGGTTCACTCATCCCTGCCACAAACATACCTCTCTTAGTAACTGTGACCAGCTGAGATTTTCATGCAGAAAAATTTTATATTCATATTACACAAGGCCTGAAGGAAAAACTCCTTCAAGAGCTTAAGCTTACAATTTAATGGATTGATCCCAGTCTGGCTGTAATTTTCCATTTTCTAGCATTTAATGAAGTCACTAAAGGAACGTACAAATAATTTAATAAAAATAATGAACTATTGATTCTTCTGTTGTGAATTTATCCTATCCCTTGACTTATGCTTTAGATCATGTGTATTATAGAGAAAATTATAGCACATGGAGGTAAAAGTAAAGAGCAGATGACAGCATTGGCTCTCTCATTAAAATCAAGCTAAAACAATGTTTGCATTCAGAATTAACCAAGCCTTTTAAATGTGTCTTAATTTTATGATATCTGCCATTGCAAATCTATAGATCACATAAGCTAGAAACCTTTTCTGTCACTCAGAATTTTAATTATCTTTCCTACCAATTTGAAATAAGCAACATAATTAACTGGTTTTAAATGTGGAATAAATACGGAATTCTTAATGGAGTTACAGGATTCTGCCCTATCCCTTCAGCCATACATACAGATCAGTAATTAAAATAAATAAAAAAAAAATATTGAAATGGAGAAAGATCTATTGTAAGCTTCTAACCACACAGATAGTTAAAGCTAGTTATTTAAAACAATGGATTACTTTTTGATAACACATCTGGCCTGGTTATCTAAAAGAAATCGGCTGCTGCTACTTAGTCTAAGCTGTCTTTCCGACAAAGAAGAGAGTTTTGGTGAAAGGCTTAAAGTGTAGCAAACCAAACTATGTATATGCACTTAAAAGGCAGACTCTGAAAGCATATTGATTATGCTTTCCCTCATTTATTGCTTTGTGTGAAGGGGAACATTTCTCTTCAAATGGAAACATTTTTCTTCCTTTACCTTTCTTTGCTACAAACATCCATGCTTTCTTAAATATCAAAAGAGACCAGAACTATACCTGAAATAGAAACTGTTTCTCCTCGTGTAATTATCAAGGAGCTTTTAGAGGATTTTTCCCCAGTGATTACAGGCTATCTCCACAGAGGCTGTCATTTTAAGGTGAAAAATTTGCAAGGACAGTCACACCATCTGTCATCAACTGGGTTCCCTGACACCCAGAGCAGCTCTGAAATGGCCAGCGGCTTCATGCATAACAAAGACCTTGCCCCTTGGCTTTGTTTATTTCGTGACCTGTGCAGAGTCCTTCAAAGAGGGCTTTACTGAACCATTTCAGGCCTGCCTTTCAGGGACAATGTATTGTAATGAAAAAAAAAAAATATGCATATAGGATATTTGAAATGCTCAGGTCTTAAATCTCAACCACTTTCAAAACACCCTGGAAGACTTTAGTATTTACACCGATGATCGATGATCCTTAAATGTAAACCTTCTTAAGATTATGTTTTAACTTTCTACATTTGAATTTCTTAAAAGTTATAATTTAGAAGTCAAGCAATCCTATATATGAAGTCAAATATGTAGGCTACATGTTACTTGGTTATTGAAATACAAAGACCTCTTCATAATCAAAAAAAATATCCCTCTGACCAACAAAATCCTGGTGCCTCTCACTCTGAAAATGACAGACAACCTTTTCTTCTGTGTCAAGTAGCACTTTGGGACTTTAACATTATAAAAAAGAAGAAGAAAAGGAAAAAATTGAGTATTGTGAAACATGTCTGTAGGGCATATGCGCTCACATGCGTGACATGTAAAGACACACATCTGCTTGTTCATTTCCCATGGCTACAATACTTGAGGACATTTTAGTGAAGAATCTTGGAAGAGATAGAGCTTGAAAAAAACTGCAAGGATCTTTGTTGAGAGGTGCTGCAGCCATTCCTAGGAATAAATGAACAAACACAAAAGGATATTTCCTCTGTCAATATAATTAATGGTAAAACTTTATGAGCTTCATTTAGTCCCCCAAACACAGTCATATACAATACATGAGTGTGTTTTTATGTGCACGCTGTATAAATATGTAAAAGTCACTTCATTAAATCTTTCATATGTCTGTGTTCATAACACACAAAGCTGTTTTTAAATTATTTAAAGGTCTATTCTCTCTCCCATATACATTAATACTAATAAGAGTCGCTGTCAACATGAAAGGAAAGCAAGACCCTAATTAGTGCTCCGGTCGCCCTGAGAGTTGCATTCAGAGTGTACAAATATAGGATAAGTTGAATATTAAAGAAATGAGTCATAAATGCTCATTCCTCACTTGTGAGTATTGCAAAGATCTAACGATTCGTTAACAATAAAAAGTACTAGTTTTTCCCATAACCATGATTATAGACCTTAATGACAATTTATAAACAAAAGACCACAGAACACAAAAAGCTGCAATGCCATCATATGTTAAAATATAAACAGCAGCAGGAAGCATTAAGTCATTGAGGGTAAACCTAGATTTCAGAACTCTCAATACTGCCTGACTTTCTTTTGAAATCATTTCTATTATCTGTGCCCTAACTGCCTGTCGCCTTTCAAAGGGCTAATTCCTGCCTGGAAGCCTCTCTAGCTAAGACCAGCACTGACAACATTGATCTTGAAGTAAGTGCATAAAGAGAAATCACAATGTCGCCTAAAGTTTGCTGAATGTTGACGTTTGTTTGAAGTTGCTGCACTTGGGTTCCTAGGTCGCTAGAAGGAAATGACCCAACAGGGATGGGGAAGTTTCGTACAAGCCAGTTTTGATATGAAAGTATACAGATATATGCTTGAAAAACCCAAATTTTAAAAATCTTTGCAGCTACTGTGATTTCTATTTTAGTTTTTCTGTCCTGTATTGTTTCTCAAAATTAACTTATCAACCATTTTATATATATTATAATCTTCTACAAGTAAACTGAATTCAGCATCGCATCAAAAAGTCACATAAAACTGAACTTGTTTCATACCATATGTAGAAAGAGAATTTATCCTTCCAAATCAACAAACACAAAGCAACACATAAGAAAATGAAGAAATGTGGAAAATATAAGAAAAGTCATTTAAACAGTTCACATACAGTTACTAGGCGACAGGCCACTAAAGCTCTTACATCCTTATATTCTTTCTTCTTTTCTTGTTTCAACTGCTTTCCATTTATTGCATAAAGGAACTGGATATTTTTATTTTATACTTTTTTTTCTACAGTCTGAATTTTGTTAGCTGTAACACTGTGATTATTTGGAAATTATGTACCTCACAAATTATTAAAGGAGTAAGGTAGGTGATAAGTAGAAAATGCTTAGATCTTGTCTATCTAGCATTAAATACTTAATTTCTCCAACACAAATTTCTCCTTAGTAGAAGAATAGAGTTAATAAATTCAAAAGTGACAAAATTATTAAAAATATTTGCAAAGCCTGTTTCAATAATGCACCTAAGTTGCGGTCATTAATGACCCTTATTGTAATATCTGGAGTGTTAATAAAGAACTTATAACGGAAGGGGAAGGTTGACACCTGAACCCACTCATTACTATTAACATCACCCAGCCTGAAGAGAAAAGAGTCCTATGCTTGTGACATCATGTAAGAAATTATGCAGCATTATCTACGAACTGTTCCAGCCAATAAATAATTAACCAGATTCAACTGCATCTCTAGAATTACTATCATTTTACATGAGATGTAGTAAATATCAGACTATTATACACATGGCACCATGTTAAAAACATGGCAAATGTTAAAGAAAACAGTATTTTATACCTTCAACAAGTAAATTCTCTGTTAGAGGGCAAAGCGACTGTGTATTAAATCTTAAAGAAGCCACACAAGTAACTTAGAGTCAAAAGTACTTCCAGCACAGCATGTAGATGAAAGTTTAGATCTCAGTACTGGTATAAATATCAGGACTTAACAATATTTTTGGTTGCCCTCCATAGCTTCACAGTAAGAACCTATTGCTAAAGTCATCACAAACTTAAATTCATAAAACATAAACAAATCAAGCTATTGTACATCTTGGAAGATTTATCTAGTGTGTAGCTTTCATGGTGCTGGAAGTTGCTATGCATACTACCAGAGGAGAAAGGTAATTGCTAATCTTACTGAACTGTGAACTCTGTGACTTATAATGATAAGCAGTCTGGCAGAACATGCCCACTAGTGGAATAGTGGTATGACTACCAAAGACGTAACCAGCCACTTTCTAATTATATTTACGGTCTGCTTCACAAGTTGAAATTCACATCTGATACCAATAATGGACCAAAAATCTGTGGGTAGGCAGTCCATAGGCCCTTAAAAAACCAGAATTTTCTGCTACTATTCTACTAAGTGAATATGGCATTAAATCATCTCCTAATGGATTAAAATTATAATATCATCAAAAATATTTTTGAAGTTGATAATGGCTAGTACAGAGATCCACAACTAGTCAGTGCATAGATGAAGGAACTTCAGGATGTTCAATCCTCATTGGATTATCCATATGATACCACATACTCCCAAGGCTCATTATAGAAGAGAGAGTGGAAAATTTTAAGAGCTAGAGGCAATAAAAAATAATTACAGAAAACAATGTCTCTTCTTCCTGCCTGTAGATATAGACATGAAAGTCTCAGCTACCTCTTCAGTACTATGTCTGCCTAATCAAGTTCCTGACTTGATCAGAATGGATTAAACCTCTGAAACTGTAAACAAGCCCCAATTTAATTCTTTATTTTTACAAGAATTGCCTTGGCCCCGTATCTCTTCCCAGTAATAGAACACTGACTATGGCAAGTGTATACAAAGGAAATCATAGGTATGGGATTCTATTTAAGACATGACAATAATGGGGTAAAGTGAGGGCGTTATAGTAAGAAATAAAACAAAAATTCTAATAATTTTCAGAAGTGGCTGATGAAATATTGGGCTAGCCGTATATTTAAACACTTTCATATCAAAAGATAGTAATTTTCCAACTTGAGATTTTTCTGATTGCCTAAGAATAACTCATTTCACTTATTTTTAAATTTAACTTAATTTCCTTTAGAAGTTCATACAAAAATATAATTATATATCATTTCTACCCCTTCTTTTCTTCCCTTCAATTTCTCCTGTTCTACCCAGGAATTTCTTCCCAACCCAGGTCTCTTATTTATTAATCATTATTGAGGTGTGTGTGTGTGTGTGTGTGTGTGTGTGTGTGTGTGTGTGTGTGTGTGTGTTTATACATAGGTGCAGCCTACTGAGTCCATAGAACATACTGTACCCTAAAACAAATGCACTGTGCTATCTGGAACTTACTCCCTAGATATCTGTTCCTATAACCTGTTTATCTCATTGTCTATTTTTGGTAAGGATAGACTTATAACCAGTTGAAGTTGCTTTCTACAACTGAAAATTTCTAAATCTCTACACCTAATGTTGTCTTGTGTCCCTGTGGCACAGCTATTACTCTGTGCACAGTTATTTTCTATTCATTGCATTCATAATTACATGTTTTACTTTTTAATAATTTTTTTCTTTTTGTATATATCAAATATTACTTAGTATAAAGTATCCAGTCACAGTACTCTGAAAAATTAAAGTAATCCTTAATATCACATGCATATTTATCTCTATTTCCAATTATAAACAGTTATTGTCACAGCTGACTTGGATGCTAACATGAAAGTTGTTTTGGGATGAAACTAATGTTTAAAGCAGTGAATCCTGGATAGAAAAGATTGATATCCATGTGACTGAGCTGCATTGAGACAGATGGAGATCTACATACACTTTCTGAATAAGAGGGACATCTCCAGCAGCTATCCTTCATATTCCATCTGTACCATTTGTTCTTCTGGGTCTACTTCCACTAACTTTTAGGTGCCAAACCTGTCACAGAAACACAAGACATAACTTGATATATCCTATAGGCATATGATCCCATCATAAATATCTTCCTACAAAATCTTAAATCATTTCATGAAAGAAGGTACTTTTTGATAAATGAGTCATTATTAAATCTTACCACAATGTAAACATCACTGTGTATATTGCCATAAATACTCAGTACAATACCACTAGACAGTATACTCTTAAAGAATCCCTACATGTGAGTAATTCACTGTTAATGCTGTGATATAGCACATGAAGAAAGCCATGTATATCCAATTTGTTTTGTTTACCTACAGAAACCTACATAATATGTATTTTACTGCATGGTACTACCAAAAACAACTTCTAAAGTTCAGAAATTATAAGATGGTGATGATAAGAGAATAAAAATTCTGAGGCCTATGTTAGCAAAGGCTGTTGTATTTGCTTTCTGATCTGACCTAGTCTCCTGGCCTGGACTTTCTGGACTAGTCGTTGCCTGGACTTTCCAGCCTAGCTTTCTGATCCAGACTTTCTAGCCTATCCTGATGACTCGGACTTCCAGGCCCACACTCACATAGTTCCACTGAAACACACAAATACTTGTATTAATTGTACTCTGACTGACCTGGGGCCCAGGTATATAACTTGCTAGCTCTTGCTCTTAATCTAATCCTGTTCAGTCATGTGGCTCGGTACCTTTTCTCAGAGCAGCATAGTCATCCTCTACATCTTCTGGTTTATCTGGCAACTCAGTGGCATCTCTGCTCTGTTCTTTCTCTTCTCAGAGTTTTCTTAGTCTGGTAGCCCCGCCCACACTTATTGTCTGCCTTTGGCCAATCAGTGTTTTATTAAACCAGTAGGTGGAATAATTGTTTACAATGTTACATAATTCTACTACAAAAGGCTCCAGTTCTTTGATGGGAATTTCAATGGCATGGATACTCAGCATGGTACTGGTAGGTTCTTAGCAATGAGCAGAAAACCAGAGAAGCCTTATAAAAAAAGTGGCTATGAATATGACTCAAGCATATTATGTGTTTTGTGGAAGCTACTAGTTTAAAGATGAAAAATATAGATGTTTGGTTGAGGAGATTTCTAAGCAACATGTTCAGGAAGCCACAGAGTTTCTCTTGTTACTTACATTAAAATTCAAGAGATAAATGAACTAAAAAGTGAGCATTTGTGGAATTCTAATTTTATCCACAATGAAGAAAATGGCAAGTGTTTTATAGTGTGATTCTAGCTAATCAGGAGATAATATGTGGGTTTTCAGAGACAGTGACACATAGGCATTGAGTTGAGATTACAGAAAAAGAAATTTTGAAAGGTTGATAAAGTCAAACAGAGGAAGAAATCCAGACTTCTGAGGGTTTTACAGGACAGAACAATAAAATACCACAATGTGAAAATAAAATCTAAAGCAATTAACCTTGGACCATCACCCCTACCTCTTTTATTTTCCTTATTGGACAGGAAACTGGCCTCTCTACCTGTCTCATCATTCTAGGTTAAAAATATGTAATTTGCTTTTTATTTTCACAGACTCATGGGAGGAGAAAAAGACCATTGGGGAATGGAACTTAATCGGGGTCACTGACATCAGTCTTAGACACTTTTTAGATGGGTTTCCAAACTTAAGAGTTGATGAAATGGATAAGACTTTTGAAGCTTTTTGAGGTAGGGCAAATATATTTTCTGTGTAAGAAATGCAGTAGTTTGGGGAATCCTCTAAGCAGATCTTTGTGTCTTTTACAAATTCTCTTGTTGAATTTCTAACTTCCTATGTAACTGTATTTTGAGGTATGACCTACAGAGATAAAAAGTTTAAAAGGCTATTTTATATTGAAGCCTTAATCCAGTAAAGTTGGTGTCTATGTGAGAGGATAATATCAGAGCTATGTATACCCATAAAAGATTCTAAATAAGATTGCCAAGTCAGCCACCTCAAGCAAAGAATAGAAATTTCCAAACTATCCAATACCACTTTGATTCATCCTCAAAGACTGTAAGTATGCATTGCTTTGTTTTTAGACTCCTTGGTCTATAATACTTTGCTGTTTAATTCCTAACAGACTAATGCAGCTTCCCAAATTTCTCTTGTTTTTATCTCACTAGCTTATTTGTCCACGGTGCTTATTTTCAAATTTGAAAGATAAGATAAAGTTTTTCCCCTGAACTCTAAGCTCATAAATGTCCTTTGATGTCTACTAGATTGTGGGGCTTTTCTGAAGCTGAGAAGGGGTTGAAACATGCTTAAATCCCCAGATCTTCTTTTTTCTGAGAAAGGTAGCAGTTTTGTTGCTCTGCCAACTTGCCCAGGCAGACCCCAGCACTTGGGGTCTTTTGAATGCAGATAGCAACACATTTCCAAGGAAGAGCTGGTTTCTGTTTATCTGACCACTGAAACATTCCAAGTTGGATTTTTTTTAATGACCTTATGAAGTTTCTTCCCCTGGCCTGTGAGTATACGAATAGCATGCCCTCCGTGTTTATATCCCAACTAATGACATACCACTACATAGACCAAAAAGGCCATTCTTCCTACAGTAGAAACATCTTTTGCCCCCTCCAAATAAATGAGCTGTCCACTGATACAGCCTTCCCTGTGTCTTTTTCCCAAAATACTCATGGACAGCACAGAATCCACCTTTGGTCCTGCCTGTGTCCCCCCTTTTTCCTCTCCTAGGTGTGGCTGGTGCTCAATAATCTGACCATGCCAGGACAAAGCTGGGCTCAAGTTTGGCACTGGGTGACTTTCAAAGTTCCTGGTATTTCACTGGGTAATCTCTTCTCATCATGCCAGTGTACTTTCTTGACAAATACAGGCAAATATTCAGTGATATATGCAAGCCCAATGATGAATCAATCATAGGACAAATGGGTCCTTTCTGAAGATGGACACCTGCCCCCTAAAACCAGCAAACCAGCACTTGGTCTCCTCTAATAACTCACAAAAATTATTCATCTGAGTTAAGTATTTAACCTCCTTTAGCTACATTTATTATATACACTTTCCATACTATTTATGTGCATGTTTCACTTATATTCCTAGGACAATATTTTAATAGCTTGTTTATAACTACTGCCTTTGGGAATTATGGGTGCTTTGAGCGCCATATTGTCCTTAGTGACATACACTGAATTTCTCTCACAACACAGCTAAAGGCTGCTGGCCAGCAGCAAGCAGAAGTGACACAGAGGCCATGAAAGGGAAATTAGCTGCACATGTCCCAGCAGGTAGTCTACTGCAGTAACACTGCTAGTAGGTGTACTTTAAAGATTGTTTGGTCTTTCTAGACCTGGAGAATATAGACCAGGCCAGGTGACAATACACATGGAGGACTGAATACTCAGACTGGGAGCACGGGGTTGCTAGCCATGTTGACAATGAAATCTGGTGTGGATCACTATATGTCCTCAGGAGAATGCTAGTCTTAATTCAGGGAACCATTGCTATGATGGAACACCATGACCAAAAGCAAGTTGAGGAGGAAAATGGTTATTTGGCTTCCACTTCCACATTGTAGCCCATCACTAAAGGAAGCCAGGACAGGAACTCAAACAAGATTGGGGGGGAGGGGCATGGAGGCAGGAGCTGATGCAGAGCCCATGGAGAAGTGCTGCTTTGCTACATTGCTCATGAAGACCTGATCAGTTTGCTTTCTTATAGAACCTGAACCTTCTGCTCAGGAACAGCATCACTCAGAATAGTTTGTGTTCTTCCATATCAATCACTAATTAAGGAAATGTTCTACACCCAGGTCTTGAGAAGCATTTTCTCAATTGAAGTTCTCTTTCAAATAACTCAAGCCTGTGTCAAGTTCACATAAAGTTAGTCATTACAGTGCTTCAGCAACCCAACTAAGGATGTGCCGGAAATGGAAGAGTCCATTTGGCCAGTCTTTTGGGCAAGAGATCTGTCGGTAGGGTTTAACTTTGACTACTTAGAACTAGAAGTTGAGCTAAGAATGACTAAGCTTTTGTTCTGTGAATAAGCAGCAATGGCCACAAATTCAGAAATGGATTCCGAGGAAGAATAACATTATATGCATTCACTGTGCACATTTTAATTGTGCATACTCATTGTTTGTCACATAAAATGTTTAGTTATTAACAGGGACATACAGAGGGAGGGGAGGGTGAAAAGTGAAAGAAATTTAGAAAAGCAATTCTAAAACAGTGGGAAAATGTTAAAGTCAACATGAAAAGAGAAGCCAAGAAACCAAACAAATTATAGATTATTATGATTTCCCAGATCTCTCCAGACTTTTATGTTACTTGCTGCAACCAAAGTGCACTCACTCTAGAGTTCAACCTATCATATCTTTCATTTATTTATACATTATTACTTCAGATATGTTGCTGATCCTAAACTCATGAGTCAGAAGACAGGCAATGAATTGGTAAGCAGATCTATGAGTCCTGGCTTCGAGATGTGGAGTGAGTCACAATTCCTGGTGAGCTATTTTCTAACCTGCAGTGTGAAATGTCTATAACTAACCAATTAGTTTCGAACGGGATTGTGGTGATTGTTATTTAATAAAATCAGCATGGAATAACAGAGAAAAGAATCATCCACATTCAAGCTGTGAAGGGTAGAGGGGTGACCCAAATCTTTAATCCCATCACTCAGGAGGCAGAGATCTTTCTGTGTTTCTGTGAGTTCCATGCCAACCAAGCAGTAGCAGCTCACACTTTTAATCCTAACTCTAGGATTATGACGCAGAGTTGAAACCAGATGTAGAACAACTGGGCAGGGAAGATATATAAGGCAGAAGAAAGCAGAAATCCAGGCATTCTGTAGAAGCAACCAGCCAGACTGAGGACTCTTGAAGACAGTATATACTCTGTTTGGCCTGAGGCGTTAGCTGGGTGAGAACTGACTGTGGTCTGTTTCCTCTCTCTGATACTCCAGCTTTTTCCCAATATCTAGCTGTGGGTTGTCATTATATACTAACTAGAATTCGTGCAATATGGGATGATATAAATAAGATTGTAGACTAACATGCAGTCAGAGTCTTAATGAATGGGTAATCTTTCTTTATGTCTCCAACAACACTATGTGGTAGCCTGAGCATAATTTGACTCTTCCAAGTAGATGACTATAAATAAATCATTTAGCTTTTTTAAAAGTCAATTTCTACAAATCTAGAAAGAAATAATAATATAAATTCATCCAAGGCAAAACAGAAATCTGTAGAATCCCACACAGTTTTTTAAAAAATGTTATTTTCTTAATCATAAGCTGTTGGGTAATCATGAAGCTTTATACATTGCTTTTCTCATGTATTAGGTGAAACTATAATAAATTTGTTTGAGAATAAAGTAAATTTCATATGAAAATTATGTACTTTATCACAGGTTTGTTAGTACTGTAAACTACAATAGCTATATTAATTACAGAGTATAGAACATTTTGCTATTTATGCTATTGATAGTTACTTAAAAGCTAAATCTGTAATTTTCAGGTGTAGCTTAAATATGTACTTCTACATATTTTGATAATACAAACTTTGAAATGTCCCCCCCACCCAAACACACAAAGCAATAGAACCCATTATAAAGGCTGTTTGGGACCATCTAGCTTCTTATGGCCCAGAGACCTAGCTCAAAACCAAACTAATTGGTGAAAAAAAGAAAATAAAAAATGCCAATGCAATTATTCCTAAATAAAAAATGCCAATGCAATTATTCCTAAAGATATTCTGCTGCACACGTAGATCTGTACCTATTCCAATCATCCTCAGAGAGGCTTTCTCTTTCAGCTGATGGGAGCAGATGCAAAGAACCACAGCCAAACATAAGGCAGAGCTCAGGGAATCCCACATGAAAGGGAGAAAGACTATAGAAGCCAGAGGGATTGAGGACACCAGAATATGGCCCACAGAATTAACTACCCAGGGCTCACATAGACTCACAGAAAGACAGGAGCAGCAATCGCAGAGCCTGAATAAATTTGCGCCAGGCCCTCTGCATACGTGCTGTGGTTATTTAACTAGGTTTTTGTTTATTTGTTTGTTTTTTGTGGGAATCCTAACAGTGGACGTGGGAAGGCTGTCTCTGACTCTTTTGGCTGCTCTTGGTAACCCTTTCCACCTCTTTGTACCCTTTTCTTCCTAGTGGGGTTTCCTTATCCTTGTTCAGCCTTGACATGAGGGTCCCTACTCTTATTACATTTTGTTATGTTATGTTCATTTGATATCCTTGGGAGGCATGCTCTTTTCTGAAGGGAAACAGAGAAATAGTGGATCTGGGGAAGCTGATAGGTGGAGGGAACCTGAGAGGGAAGGAGGGAAAGGGTCCTCAGTCAAAAGTATTATATGAAAGAAGAAAATAAAAATAAATTTTAAAAAGGCTGCATTGAATATTAATTGCAAAATATAAGGCATATCTGAAGATAACTACTTCCACGCACATGTATAAACACTTCTAAATATATAAGTTAGATGTTACTCCTAAATACTACATATGGTTTTAGATAGTAGATGTATATTTGTATACACATATTTGCTTTCTTAGTTAGGCTTCAATAGAGATCTGGGTGATAGTAAAGTACTTGAGAAAAAAAGGATGAGGAGGTTATGAGTATAAATCCATAGAGCCCATGTAAAGCCACATGCGAGCATGCACTATAATTTTAGTGCTACAGCAAGATGGGTGGCAGAAATATGAGAATTTCAGAGGCTCATGGGCCAGGTAACTCAGTGTATGTTGCATTCAAGAAAAGAAGAGACCCTATTGCAAATGTGGGAAAAAGCAAGAAGCTTTGTCTACAAGTACTCCTCTGACCTCCATACTAGAACTGTGTAATATGTAGACCTGCACATGTGTGCATGTGTGTGTGACACACATGTGTGTGACAAACACACAGAGACAGACAGACAGAGAGAGAGAGAGAGAGAGAGAGAGAGAGAGAGAGAGAGAGAGAGAGAGAGAGAGAATTGGAAAGAAAAATGCTGGGTGCAAAAAAAAAAATAACCCTGATTATAGTGACCTTAAATCCATACCTGCTGCACACTATTCAACCTGATATGGATAACCAATAATACCTTATTTATTATTTTAAAATATTATTCATGCAAATATATTATCAGAGGGTGAGTAGCACATGTTTTTTGAAAACACATTTTTAGAGAATACTCATTAATTTAACAAAATGTATGCCTGTTTAGAACTCACATGTAACTTCTATCTGATGATATATGAAATAAAAGCCATTCTAACAGTCAAGATGCTCTTGATACTTTCAATGAAACTGTGCTATCTATGGGGAGACAATTCCCTTAGTCAAAGGTGTCATTGCTGGAACATCTTAAGATCCTTATTTATTAAAGAAATAAACAAAAAACAACCAAACAAACAATAAACAAATATAAAGCATGCCAGTCACCACTTTACACACACTATGTTATTGTTATAAAACTGAATGGAATTTCTTTTCAATTGACTAGTAGCAAATAGTAGATATAATGATAGCATAGATGGTAGGGGGGAGTCACCATTCTCTGTAAAGAAGCCGGTGTTTGCTGAAACAATTGTTTCATAACAAAGTGGTAAACAAAAGACATCTTTGTTATTACCAAGGTTTTTCCATGAGGTATGATTGCTTAAGAAAGCACAGTATAGTAAGTAATGTGGCATTTAACTGCTAGTACAATAGGTCTTTATAAGACAAGTGTGAGAATGGAAATACCTTTAAGGTACCAGGATACTCTTCTCAGTAGATGACCTCAACTGCTCTTCTAATGTCACATTAAAATTGGCATGGGACCCAATGTCTACCTGTAAAATTAGATGAGAGAGGTTAATTAACCCTTCTGCAAGTTTCTGTTGACCACAGAATTACTCTCATTCTTTTAAATGAAGTGTTTATACAGTTGTCTGTAGTAAGAGGTTTTTGTCCTGGACTTTCGGACCTAGCCTCAAGGTTTAGGCCCACAGACCCACAGACCTGTAGAAACACACAGATGCTTAAAATAGTTTTAGGTTGATCTGCTTAAGGCCCAGGCATATAATTTGCTAACTCTTTACCCTTAATCTAACCCATGACTCTTATCCTGTTCAGCCATGTGGCTCGGTACCTTTTCTCAGAGCATCATAGTTGTCCTCTGCTTTTTCCGGCTTCTCTCTGGTATTCTGCTCTGCTCCAAGAGTCTCCTTAGTCTGGTAGCTCCACTCACACTTCCTGTCTGCCTTTGGCCAATCAGCGCTTTTTATTAAACTCATAGGCGGGGACAATTATTTACAATGGAACAACATAATCCCCCTACAGTTGTCTTCCTTGAAATTTTCATCAGACTTATGATTCCTTTTGTCAGAATACAAATTATTTGCAGCTAGACGATACAGAGTAAACTGAGTCAAAAGAAAATACGTGGCACTCTACCCTGCACGAAAAAGTCCTGAAATCAAGTCACCCATTATCATTATTGACATTATTACTGACTAATTATAATATTCTCAGTAAAAATCATTCCTTGAATTAGCAAGTAAAGCATGTTAACTATATTAGTTGTCAATGGTTTTAAACTTAAAATAATTTGAGTTTTCCAATACATTCAATAGTAACTGGACACCACTCTAATCAAAGGGTTGGTGGCTGCCTTAGCATTTATCTTTTCCTTTTGATAGTATAAGGAGAACCTTCTTGTATTAAATCCAGTAGAATTTAAGGTATATGTTTTATGTGGGCACCAGCTCAGCTCTAACTACAACAATATAGCTAAGGACTATGTCGAATAGGTATGGAGAGAATGGACACCTTTGTCTTGTTCCAGATTTTAGTGCAACTGCATTGTGTTACTCTCCATTTAAGCTTACGCTGTACCATGGGCTTGCTGTAAACTGCCTATGTAATATTGAAGCACATCCCTTGTAGCATAATCCAGGACTTTTATGATGAAAAGGTATTAGATTTTGTCATGTCACTGCTGTCTTTCAGTTTCTTTATGTGGTGGATTATATTGATCCATTTATGTTTGTTGAGAGCCATCCCCACATCTCTGGAATGAAGCCTATTTGGTTATGGTAGAAGATTTTTTTTTTTTTTTGGATATGTTCTTGGATTCAATACTTTGCAAGTTTTTTATTGAGAATTTTCACATCTACATTTGTATGGGAAATGGCCTGTAATTATCTTTCATTGCTGTGTCTGTTCTGTCTGAAAGAAATGCTATGGCAATGGTGGCACAGAGCTTGTTGGAGTTACCAACCAACATCTGACTTAACATAAGACATGCTCCACCAGGAAGATCATGTACCTGACACTGCTTGAGTGACTAAAAACCACAGACTAGATAGCCCAGGGACACGGGAGAGAACCAGATACCATTGTTCTAAAAAGAAAATAGCAACAAAATGACTCCTGATGACATTTTAATATAATCACAGATCTTCAAAGAAACTTCCCTTCTACAGCAAATGGTAACAAACACCCACAGCCAGTCATTATGGAGAGAGTCCTTGAAAACCTCAACCATATACTTTATGACTCCATCAGCTATCTCCCCTCGGGGCTCAAGGATCCCTGTTGACAAGGAGACAGAAAGATGGTAAAAACCAGAAGGGAGAGGGGAGAAGAGAAAACAAGTCTCTCTAACAACATGAGCAAATCTCACGTCAGTTTACAGAGATGTAGGCAGTATACACAGGGCTGGTACAGGTCTTCACCATGTCCTCTGTGTTAACATTCAGGCCCGCCACCAATAGGCAGGCAGTACCTTGTCCTGCTCAGGGTCCTGACAAGTCAACCATCTAAACATATTTGTGCAAGCTGCCCCCCCCCCCCAAGAAGTGGGCAGAGTCCACCTCTCTCACTTTCCCTCTCTCTCCCCATGAGGTCATCTCTGCACTTCCTCTCCCTCCCTCTCTACTTCTCTCCTCAGCTCCTGTCTCCACCAACCCAACAAATTCTCTATGTGAGCATCACCTGCATAGTATTTTTCTCTCCAGGGCTTCCTCCGCCCTTACTTCTGCATGCCATTTAAAATATAATATCCTGCATATATATTACGGCTTCCAGTTTAGTGGTTTTATGAAATCGCTGAGATGTGAATGAAGAGATCTCTGAGTTTTGTGTCCTCTCTTGGGCTTTTTTGTTTCTCTTTGTCTTAAACAACTCTGATGTATTAACATTTGTTTTATTTTGTTGCATTTTATTAACAATAAAATATTAAAAATAGAAAAACTTGAACATCAAAACAAGAAAAGAAAAAAAAAAAGCTGGCTGATTGTAATCTGATTACATATCCTGACATATTTTTAAGAAAGTTGGAATGACCATATTATTTTCTAAATAATGTTTCACATTTCAACATAATAATCAAAGTTATTGCTAGCTTTTGGTTCCTCACTAATTTTGTCTTGTGTTTTATAAAGAGTTTTAAGGTATGGATAATTTTATGAACCACTAAAATTCCTAATTTTTCAATGAACATTTTATTGAAAAATGGGGTTCATTTCACATGGAAAGTATCATGGATTTTATGCTTTCTTATAGATGCAGCAATATTTTATTATTTTGCATTATTGCAGATGTTTATAGTTCACGCATGATTTGATTTCATGACTGATTAAGAACCCCATCTCTCTCTCCCCAGACCCTGCCCCCTCAAAACCCACCAATCAGAGGTCCCACCCCTAGAGTTGCTCTTGATTCCAGACCCCTACCCCTAAGGAAGTCTACCAAAAGCCTCCCTGGAGCTGCTCAAGACCACACCTACAGGTTACTTAAGTCTAGGTGGCCATATCTGATATGTGACTCCCCTCCTGCCTTTCCAGGAGTCACCCAAGATTGCTTTGCTCTTTACCCATTTAAACTGGACTTTTTCAAATTTGTTCAGAAATGTGTCATGACAAATATCACAAGGTCGATAGGGATCTGTGTCTACTTGGGATCGGTCAATAATAAGCATTCTTAGGTAGATCTATAATGAAAAGGGAGCAAGATAGACAAAAAGAAATACAAAATGTACAGTTTGAGGAGAAAGGAAGCATCAGGATGTATAATGGCCTTAAAAGAGTTGAAAAGAAAGTCTGATGCTAAGTGGAATAAAGGGAGTAGTAACCTCAGGGTAAGACCCCATTCAGCTAAGCCTCCAACTTGTGAATAGGAATCAAAGGAAACCTAGTTTAAACAGCAAAGGAAACCGTTAACAATGGAAAGTTGTTGCAAATGTAACTAGAAAGGCCCAAGTTCCAGCCTCATTAAGCAGCAGAACTTGGCAGCTTCATCCATGTGGTTTTGGCTTTAGAGTGAGCGGAGGATACAAAGGAAGAGGTTGTAGATTCTCCTTAGGCAGCAGAGGAAAGATACTGAGGCCATATGTAACCCTGTTTGATTGCTCAGATAGGTCATTGAATGGAGCTATGAAATTTGTGAAGCCTATACTATGTTGGAGACCAGAATCAGGAATACCTTTCAAGGAAAGCTGAAGACTTAGTATGGAATCATTCCGAGAGAGAAGCATGTTGCAGTCAAAAAAATTGAAAAGATTGCCAATCTAGAAAGCACTTTAACATCAGATATATAGATGAGGAACTTGGAGTTTACCCTCCTGGTTTTGTCTTTGGTCTGGTATTTTCTCACTATGCTCAGTGTCCTCCTTTTCAGAATTCAATATATATTCTGTACTATTTTATGTTGGAAGTATGTGATCTTTTTGATTTTACAGAGGTTACAGCTAAGAGATTGCCATGAAGCTCAGAAAAGCCTTGGAACTTTGGACTTTTAAAAAGTGTTGAGACTGTGATAGACTATGGGGACTTTTGAAGTTGAACAGAATATATTTTTGCATTATGATAGGGCTACAAACCTATGGAGGCCAGACAGTGGCGCATGTGGTTTGAATAAGAATGGCCCCATAGGCTCATTAATTTGAATGCTTAGTCATCAGGGACTGATACTATTTGAAAAGATTTGAAGGACTGAGTGTGGCCTTATGGAGTAGGTGTGACCTATTTGGAAGAAGTAGTCACTGGCTTTGAGATATCACCAGGACAGGCCTTGGATTTCTTTCCTGCCTGTAGATCACGGTATGGCTCTGCTTTTTCTCCAGCATATGAGTGTCACCATGCTACTGCCATACCCCTGGCCATGGTGATAATTAACTAAGCCTCTAAATCTGTAAGCTAGACTCCAGTTAAATTCTATCTTTTATAAAAGTTGCCTTGCTCATGGCGTTCCTTTACAGCAATAGACAGTAACTAGGAAATACATTTAATGTTTCAATCTAAACAACACATTTTAATTTGGTTTCTATTGCTGTGATGAACACTATGAACCACAGCAAGTTGTAAGGCAGGAGATAAGGTTTATTTAACTTGCTTAGAGGCTACAATCCATCACTGGGGGTGAGGGATAGGAAGGAGAGGCCATAGTGGCGTGCTGCAGAGTGGCTTGCTTCCTCTGGCGAGCTTCTTAAACAGCCCAGATGCATCTTTTCAAGAATGGTACTCCCACAGTGGTATGGACACTGCAACATCAACTTGCTCTCAGGAAAATACTCCCAGACATGCTCACAGGCCAGTGTGAGGGAGGTGATCATTGACTCAGTTTCCCTCTTCTCAGGTTGTGTCAAGCTGACAAACTCACTTAATGACAGGTATTGTAGCCTTGATGGCATTTTCTTAAATTTGATAATGAGTTTTTATGCAACATTTGTTCAGAAGACATATAGGAGCAAAGGTAAAATACTAAAATAGTGAATAATTCACGTTAGTAAATTTATTTAGACATATACTGTTACATTGGGCAGAAAGTTCACGGACAAATTTGAGGTAACTAGAGGACAAGATGAGAAGCTTTGATTATGAAATACTATGAATTATGATGCGTATTTGTTAACTTCTATCAGGTAGAGCCATCTGTTTTATTTACCCTCTAATATAAATAAAACACCTGATAAAGTTTTGTGATGCTTTTCTGAACAGATGTTTGGTCTGGAAACTTACTGCAGAAACAGCTACACCGTTCTGGTCATTCTTACACAAAATGTCAAAGTAATTGTCCTGATCCCTGGGAAGACTGCCATTGTACAAACTATAAAGCCTTTTATTACTGCATGTTAGATCTCTGTAAAATGGATAATGTCTAGTCAACACATGCTTAATCTATTCAACAAGAATTTATTAAGTATATTTAAAATGTAGCAAGAAGTAGGTGATGTATTTCTATGGGAATGAGGATGTAAATTGGGCACATAAAGACAGTTTTATTATATCTTCAACATTATAAGGTAATGTTTCAGCAACCCTTATGCCAAGAGTGTTAACAACAACATACCTTGTAGTCTTTTCTAGGTTTATTAAATTAGGCTAAGAATGATAGTCTTCTGCCTTTATTTTTAACTTCTGGCTAATATAAGCATATTGCTAGCATTACTAATTATTTAATGGTCTTAATAAGACAGCAAAGGGCTGATATTTAGATTATTTAAACCAAATGAAAGTGTTTTAGACATGTACAAAATGCCAATCTTTCTACTTGGAAAAATACCTAATCTGCAGGAAATAACTTGTCATACTTCAGATTTTTACAGCTGCTCAGCAATGGGCAATTCTAAGAATACTGACCAGACTCCATCATTTTCAATTTCTTATTTAATAACTTAGATGTTGAGGTAGTGTGCAAAATTCTGCATTCTAATAAGAAAAAATTATTATAACATTAAATAAAAGGTTGTATATACTACTTGGTAAATCAAGATGTTATATTCAGAATATTGTATTTATGTTTTATTAGATGCTGGCAATTATTAGAACTTGAATGAACACTTTTATTGTAATGAGTTATCTATAATTTGATACTTATATATTTTCTATAACCTTATATATTTACTGTTTTTAATCCAAATTTTTTACATTTGTGACTACAGTTACAAATATCTTCATATAAAATACCAAAAAAGAAGCACATCTTTGAAATGCATTAGGTCACTTTGAAACATGTTTCACTTTGCTTCTTGAGAGACAATAAAGACTTTTCATCCTGAAGAAAGCTCTTTGGTGGTGTCTTTCTAACATGATAGAATCTTAGTGGTGGCATACATCAGACTTCAACATCCTGGCAAAATGCCAAAAACAAGCTGGATTAATATGGGTTTCTTTACAGCAATGTCATGTTAAGGGACTTTGAGATTACAAAATTCAGAAGTATGTCCCTCTCTAAGTTATTACATTTTTATCTGTCAAAAACATTTGACTTAATATGGATTTAAAGTAATGGATAAGAGAATTGTTGTCTGCCAGAAATAAGTTAGTCATAAAGTATGCAACTATATGACTTTGGTCCTGAAGTGGGGCAAAAGAAGCATTCTGGAATAATGGAAGCCAGGAGTGATGCTTAATTATATGACATACAGATCATAACGTTAAAGCTCTTATACACGTGCAGACCCAGAATGTATGTAGAAATGTGAACTCAACACTCTTCAAGAGGGAAGATCTACTTAAAGCTTGGCTCTCATTTAGTAATTTAGTTTTCCTTCAAAAATTATTGGATTAAAAACATTCCTTTTCCAGGCATAGTGGTACAAGACTTTATTCCCAGTATGCAGAAGGCAGAGGCAGGCAGAACTATGTGAGTTCAATACCAACCTGATCTACATAGTAACTTAAATTACAGCCAGAGATTCATACTGAGATCCTGTGTCAAAAATAAAATAATTAAAAAAAAATATTTCTTTTATCACCATCCTACCGGGTGACCAAGCAGACGGAGGTAAAGACAAACACAGAGATTAAAACTTCAAGATCATACAAATATACACAGAAGCCATTCCTCAATAGTAAGCACACAAAAGCAAGCATTCTGAAGAGTGGAATTGAGGTCTGTGATAATATTTTGAACTGGAGATGAGTTTTGGAGAATTCCACAATTAACTAGAAAGCAAGTGCACACTCAAAGATGAAATCAAGGGAAGTGACCAAAAGAGACTGGCTAGGCAGAATCATCAGGAAGACTTTACAGCAGGGCATGAACTTAAAAATGAGGTCTGGAGCAGAACAACCATATAACTCATAGCTACGCTTGGCTGAGGAATATTTCATACCAACTTCTAATGAAAGAAAATTGGAAATGACCTCAAAACCCTCATATATCTTTTATGGGTTGGCATATAGTGCATTTAAATCAACTCTTTATCTAGTTGTCATTCTAGACAGTGACTCACCCATCCAAACCTAATTATTTTGTAATATTCAGAGCTAAGAATACCTCTGGGTAAGATTTTAAATAGACTGCTGCATTGGAAAGTTTGATACCTCAATTGAGTATACCAAATCAGTTGCATTTGTGACAGCCAAGCCAACCTGGCAACATTACCCACTGCACCTGCCACTTTATGAGTTATTTCAAATCAGTGACCTGGGAGGAGATACACTGCTCTGGGGCCACAGCAAGGAGCATCATGGGGTGATATGCATTTACAGTATCCTGAGGACATTTTTGGTCTGTGAATGTGTATTTTCTTCTGAGAGTAAATTAAATTTAAAAAGATAATGACTAACTGGCATTCTGAACCAACTCCAGTTAATAACAAATGTAATCATCCAAGGAAAGGCACAAGTTTTAAGTAGGTAAGGTCTTTGATGCATGGGAGGTTGGAAGAAAAGCAGTCATAAGACCCCGAAGAAACAGTTAATGACAAGAGAAATGAAGGAAGTTCAGCTGACACTAAAGGTCTCTTGAGTGGTCATATAAAAATCTACCACAGTAAAAGCTTCCTAAAGAATATACACATGTGAAAGAAATCTAAATGGAACCACAAAATAACAGGGGATACAAATCCCCAATTAGACCTCTCTCAACATGAAGTAAAATCATCAGTACTAGAGAAAGGTTACATCTAACTGAGTTGTTGGGCAAAGATGCATCGTGAAAACAAAAACAAATAAACAAACAAAAATCTCAGGCTACCTTCAAGGCTACTTGGTGCTCTCTACAAATTTATGGTAAAGCCCTGTTGTTAAGACACTCCTTTATCTCATCAAACATGGAGACTTGGGGCTGGCTGGTGCCTAACTAGAGCCCTCATCCCTGGTGACTAATGCTCATGGGTCAAGAAGGTACTCTGCATATTAGCAGAAAAAAAACATCAACACCAGCCAAGCTACAAAACCCTCTCATCAACAATAGTGGCCTATCTACATGATATGTTGTTACAATAGCAGCCAAAAATTTATGGGAGTACCAACTCTTAAATGATTAGATTTAAGTCTTTCTTGGAATCCATGCTTACCACTGCTCAGGTGGCCAAGAACATGAGACTAGATAGACAATAAGCCCAGGAGAAAATGATATACTATTGTCATGCTAAAGGAATATAGAAACAAGATGATTTCTAACATTACCCCATGCCCACAGAGCAGTATCTCTACCAGTCATCATCAGGGGTGCTTCCTTCCAGAGCAGATGGAAACTAATCCAGAGACCTACAAACGGACAGAGTTCAGAAAGTGAGAGACATTAGAATATTCAGTCCTAAATGAGTATCTTCATTAAAACCCTCCCCTCAAGGCTCAGGGTACTGTGTGGAAGAGAAGACAGACAAACTCTAAGAGCCAGTAGGGATCGAAGAACAAGGAATCAGGCCCTTTCAGAAGCAACAGGACTAATGACATATGAAGTCACAGAGACTGAATAAGACCGGCACAGGCCTAAGCCAGGTGGGGTCCTTGAACTGGAACTGTACACAAATCCTCATCCCTAAATCAGAATCAATCTGCAATTGAAAAGACATATTTTCTCTGACGGTGTCTTACTGAATACATAGAGTACATCTAGGAGAGACCTAATATCCAGAAGCAGATGGCCAACACAAGACAAACTCAATGGTATGTTTAGAGATCTTTAGTCTCAATGCTTTGGGCATGTTTTTACGTTACTTGTCTTTTGCTTATCTGGTATGTTTTCCAACGTTGTGTTCTTATGGATTATGTGTGCACGTGTGTCTATCTGTATAAGTGTTTCTCATGGGTTTTTTTTTTTCTATTGTTTATTCTTTGGGTCCTTTTCTTAATTTTCTCTGCTTTGTTACTTTTTAAAATCTGTTTGACAGAGAGAAACAGCGAGCAAGAGAGAGAGAGAGAGAGAGAGAGAGAGAGAGAGAGAGAGAGAGAGAGAGGAGATCAACTTATAGGTGGGGCTTCAGAAGAATCCAGGAAGAAATAAGGGAGAGGAAAAATGATCAAAATATACTGTATGAAAAAATACTTTGAATAAAATTTTAAAAACAGGAATGAAATATGTGGCCCATCTGTAACTACAGCCAATGCAACTTAGAAGAAAAGTTCATAATTACAGAAACCATAAAACTCCTTGCAATTGTATTAGCAGTTCTTGAAAATATCAGGATCAGAATATACATGGCAAGAAGGTGAAAAACATCTCAAACTAAGCTGCCTAGAGGAGACACCATTTAAAACTCAGAAAGAGCATTTCAAATGATTGCATTGACTTCCACACCACATTGTCTCCCCCAAATTAAATTAAGAATAGATGTGCATGTATCTTTTGAAGGATATTTGAGTCTAAAATATTTTTCAGAACTATGTGGGCAGTATATATTGAGCCAAGGGGTCTAAATTCAAATCCCAATTTTCCTGTTTCTTAGCTGTGTAATTTGGGGCAAGTTACTTTGTCTTTGGGCCTTTATTCCTTAATACTAAACAGAGATAATGACAAAATTATGTGGCAAAATTCTGATTATATTTAGCATACTTATGGTTTTCCCCCTCTAGAGAGTATTTCTCGCTGAGACCACTTCCCTGCTGTGGTTTCATTAATTTTTCTATTAACAATATCATATTTTAACTACTCAGCCATTCTCATTATTATTTTACTTTAATTTCAAATTTAAATAATTTTTTGTATAAACAAAATTGTATTTATTAAAAAAAAACAGAGATGAAGTCAGGGCTTTAACTCACTGTACTGCTACAGGCACAAAATGTATGAACACATATGGAGGTATTTATGATATTTTGTTAAAATTCAAATTGCTATCCAGGAAGTAGACTTTTTCATCAGATTCAACTTCAAATCTCAATAACTATTGCATAAATACATTTTTACTTTGGGAAAGATGGAGAAAGACATAATCTAGGTTTGATAATAAGTTGCATGGTAGCCATTTTAGAAATGGTTATATGCTAAACCTCTGAAGTCTTGCTGAAGAAAGGAAATCGGGATGGTACAAGTAATGCCGGGGACTGGGAGGGGAGACAGCTGACCCTGAGCTTGTGGGGTCCCATGGAATCTGGACCCACAGTTAGGGAGCCTCTATGGGACAGGCTCTCTACGTAATGTGTGGGACAGTGTGAAGTTTGGTCTCTTTGTGGCGCTCCTAGCAGTGAGATCAGGAGCTGTCCCTGGAGCTTAGCTGGCTTTTGGGAACTTGTTATTTTTGCTGAATTACCTTTGCCTAGCCTTGACCTGGAGACGGGGCAAGTGGAGGGGTGTGGGTCCTGCTTAACTTGATGTGCCATACTTTGTTCACGCCCATGGGGAGACCTGATTAGAGATGGGAGGAGAAGTGGAAAGGGGAATTGGGAGGGGGCGACTGGGAGGATTAGAGAGAGGAAAAACTGGTCAGTGTGTAAAAACAAAATAATAAATGGTTACGTTGTTCAGTATAAATTTTGATTTGTTCTTTCTTTGTGGGGATCTATACAATTATATTTTGATCATGTTTTCATCTCCTTTCCAAACATAAATAGAAATTTTTAGACTTCAAGAATGTCATATTAAACCATAAAATTGAGGTACTTTGTTTCAGGAACAATTTTTTAAAAACATAATGCCTTACAAACATATTATCAGCATTTACCTTAGGTATAGCTGCAAGAAGGTTATTGGGAAAATCTTTTCTCCAATCTTAATAAGGTGGTCAGGTTATCTAGGTAAAAATTCAGAGATGATAAAATTAAAACAGTAAGTTTGAGTATTGTTGTACTTTTGTTTTCTCTTAATTGTATAGATACATATTTATTGCACAAATTCTATTTGGTATTATATTTAAAAACCTGGAGTCAGATATTGGGGAAAAGCTTGAATACCAAAGAGACAGGGAACAAACCATAGCCATTCTTATCAAGCCAGGTGTTACCAGGTATTTATGCACCAAAACACATTTATGTATTTCTGCATTTATGCTGCCAAAACACAGAAGGCTAAGTGAACAAAATTATTCACGATCTAACTAAGCTAGAATGATTTAAATGTATCTAGTCTTAACCTTTCCTTTCAGAAACTATCCTGGGACTTGGCAACTTCTTTCTGGTGGTTTACACCGCTGAAAACAAATGAATTCCAAACAATGGGAATGCACGTGTCTTTATAAAATAAAATTTAAAAAAATCTTCACAGATTTTAGATTTTCATAGCCAAGTAATGCTAGGGGAACTCAAAATCTTGAAGAGAACATTGAAATGTCAACACTCCTCTCAAATAAACTATGAATCTTGGGCCCACAAAGCATAATTCAGAGCAGAAATTAGCACTTCATGTAAACATAATTCCATCTCTAAAAGAACAATAAAGCTGGAAAAGGTAGACCACATCTCCAATATATTTAAAGATAACAGAATCAGCAAAATAGTTCTGTGTCAACTCAAATTAAAACTAGGATCCTTTCAGAGTAAAATTATTTAAACCACTGTAAACAACTGGGAACCAGAATGAGGATCGAAATCACAGTTTGCTCTCTTTTCACAAAGCAGCTGAAGAATATTATGCTGCTATTTCAATAAGAATAACACTACCCTGATAACAGACACTATTCAAAATTTAATAAAGCATTACTCTCTTAATCAAAACATGACTGTGAGGTTTGGACTCTCACTGGCAAGCAGCATAATGTGAACAAAAGAGACATGGAACTATGCCTGCATATCAATGCTAAAAAATAAATAACATCTTGGTACACGTGCAGCAATTAAAGGTGGGAACTGGGAAGCGGCTCTTAGTTTACAGGTGTCAAGCTGCTTTGCAAGGAGAAGCTGGAACCATAAACTTAGAGAAATATGGAGAACTTTGTCATTGAAGTGCCATGACACATATAGGAACATGAGCATTCTTATCCTTGTGGTAATTCTGCATAAATGTTTGCCCAAAGTACCAGACTACACAATTTTAGGAGTAAAAATTATCACAGTATAGAGAATAAACTTTTATTTAAAATATATTTTTACTAAAAGTTTTCTTCCGACTCAACCAACACCAAAAATAATGTTGGTCACTGAATGGAGGGCTTTTTCTTCCTGGTTATAGGCACTTCTCAGAGTGAGAAGGTGTAAGCTTCCTCTTGGAAACATTAAGACAGTAACAGCAGATACCCACTGTGTTGTTTGATTTAATGAGGTAATGGCTAAAAGTGATAAAGTAACTAGTAACTTTCAGAAAATAGAATACATTGAAAGGATCTAGAAAAAAAAACTAGCTGATGAAATTTAATTTCATTCATGAATGTATCAGTGGAGCCACCAAAACTGCATTGACTTATTTTGATTCTTTCCAAATGCCTGAATAATATTTTTCAAATCATTACAATCTGCATCTTTTGAACCTGCAAACTGTAGACAAGGGAAGGAACTATATTTATTTGTATGCATATGCTTTGTACACATGTGAGTGTAGAAGGCAGAGGTCTTCCTCTGATATTATCTCTGCTTCTCTCTCTCTCTCTCTCTCTCTCTCTCTCTCTCTCTCCTCTCTCTCTCTCTCTCTCTCTCTCTCTCTCTCTCTCTCTCTCTCTCTCTCTCTCTCTCCTCTCTCTCTCTCTCTCTCTCTCTCTCTCTCTCTCTCTCTCTCTCTCTCTCTCTCTCTCCCTCTCTCTCTTGACCTCAAACACACAGAGATCCTCCAGCTCTGACTTGGAATGCTAGGATTAAAGGTGTGTATGCCTGACAGGGTTTTACCCCCATGGGTGCTAGAGATCTGAACTTTAGGCCTCAAGCTTGTAGATCAGGTTCTATACTTGTGAATTCACACACACTTCAGCCGGGTAATCGAGTTTTAACGGTACTGTTATAATATCTAGTTCATCGGCACCAGTTGACTTTCAGGTTCCAGTTCTTAGTTCATGTGAGCAATGGGTGTTGTGGTTCAGAAAGCTTTATCACAAAGTACATAGGACTGGTGTGGAGTTAGCATGTTCAGGGCAGATACAACAAGTGCATTCTTCTCATCCTGGAATTACTGAATTGATCATAAGCAATGATTTCCTTTAAATTCTCCCTGCTCTTTTGGGGTACAGGTGCACTGGTTAAAAGTGGTGTGTTTTCTTCCTCTAACCATTCCCTGGGGTTTAGACAAAGATCAATATTTCCAGTGGAATTTAACCTCAAGGAAACATCAGATCTCTACATTAGAAACATCTTTTTAGTACAAAATGGTTTGCGTTTCCTTTTACAAGGATTAGGAAGAAGGTTGGCACATGGAGAAATGAACAGAGCAACAGTAGTTTACCAGGCAGGGGTTCTGTGGAGCTGAAAGGCATTGGATTGTACTTCACCTCTTGCACAGGGATAAACTAAGGTGTGAGCATGATGACGCTGATAGGTTAGCTGTCTCAAACGTCAGAAAGAAAGACTCATTGAGTCTCTTGTTTCTACTTCTTAGCAAGTTCAGATAGTACAATTGTCTTGAGAACTATGATCATCTGAGACGATAATTGCATTTACAATTCTAGTTGCAATCATTCAACTACCTATTTGTAATTAGTATCATTGTTTTCCTATTTCACCTTTCTCCCTAGCAAACTTTACCAGCATCTTTAAGTCTCAGAAACTCCTTGAACTAAAACCGTTACATCCATATAACCCCATTGTTATTTTCTAAGAAAGGTTTGATAAATTAATTTTATCAAAATGTGCAGTCTGCTACAGTTTATATTTTGAATGTAGGCCAAAGGCCTGTGTGTTGAAAGCTTGAGCTCCAAAGAGACATTCCTGAGAGATCAGGAAACATGTATAAAAGGTCAGTTCTACTGAGAAGCCTTTAGGTCACTGGGTAACATGTGCTCCAAGGTAAGACCAACTTTGGCCACGTGTGATGGTCTTACTTCATGTTATTCTGCCTCATGATGGGCCTCAAGCAATGAGGAAAATAAGTATAGAATAGAATATAAGAACCTGAGCTAAAATAAGTTCACCCTTATGTAGGGGATTGTGTTGTTTCATGGTAAATAATTGTCCCACCCACTGGTTCAATAAAAATCACTGATTGGCCAAAGGCAGGCAGGAAGTGTGGGTGGGGCTACCAGACTAAAAAAAAAAACTCTGAGAACAAGAAGCACAGAGCAGAATGCCAGAGAGAAGCCAGAAGAAGCAGAGGATAACTATGCTGCTCTAAGAAAAGCTTTGTTCACAGGATTGATGGCTGCTTGGGACACACCCAGCAGCCTGAGCCCTACCACCCAAGATGCTTCCTGGATTCCTGAGAGCCACCTGGTGAGTAGCTTGACCTTCTGGACTTCACTCAAGTGGAACCACCCAAGATAGGCCCTGGGACCACATTCCTGATCTAGCAACATGGGTGGGGTCACCCAGGATAGCCCTACCATGAGAACTGTTAACCATTAACTGTTTGAAACTTGCACAATGTGCCCATTGTGACCATTGCTCCAGGAAATGAATGTCTTCAGGTGGTCCTATTGTTTCACAAGAAATACGCCTGCCTGCTTGCCTGCCTGTCTGTCGCATTGCTAAACTCTGTCCTAAGCTGATGTTTGCCACTGCCCTGTTACCCTGTTATTACACGGAGCCCGCCCCATACCCTCTCCCCTACTCAGAGTATGGTATAAGAATTTTACTCGGAAAGCATTCGGGGCTCTTGGCTTTCATAGTGCCTTGAGCCTGCTCATGAGTATATCCATTAAACTTTTTCTTTTTATTTTACAAGAAATCTGGATCCAGGGTCTTTAATTCAGCCGGTAATAGTACTGCACCCTTCCTCTCTTCCTTCCTCCTCTTTGTTTCTCTCTCTCTTACAATCTCTTTAATTATTCTAGTTGCATCTGGAGCTTTGGTGTGTTACACATTATACCCACCCACAAAATGTTTACTGTCCACCTCAAGCCCTCTGGCATATCATCATCACTGGACCCTCACTGGAAGTTGATTATCAGGGATATTTGTTGAATCATAGAAACCTGACTAGCATGCAGGCTTCTTTTAGCATTTGAATCTGGGGGGATTCCTCCAATCAGGTACTGCAACTGCAGCCTCTAATTCACCATCTATCCATTTAATAACCTTAATTTGCTACCATGGGGCAGTGACCTTTCTGAGTGCCTATGCCTGCAGTCATGTAGCTACACGCCAGTAACAGGATCCTAAAACAGAAAAGGCAGAGGGTTTCTGCATATCTGCAATTGCCAGGGTGGTCTATAAACCATATAAGCCTGGAGGCTTGAAATATAGGAAAGAATTCTGCTGATGAAGATTTTAGATTATGATGCCAACAAGGCTACTCTCTGTACAGATTTCTCTCCTGGTCGTATAAGTGACAGTCTCAGCACTGTGTCTCCACACTGCCACCTATGAATGTACTTACCCTTATTTTCTTATAGGAAGACAATTCCACTTGGTTTAAGGTTCATCTTAGTAATTTCATTACTTTAATTACCTTTTTACATTTCTTATCGCCAAATAATATCACTGCTATGAACTGAATTGAATATTTTAAGATGTATAGATAGAAATCTAAAGGCTGACATCATACTCATATATGTGTAGAAGTCTAATGACCAATTATTGAATAGCTGTGCCCATCCCTGTGACACCACATGTGTTACAAGACCCTTAATGTACCTGAAGCTCACAGATGAGCACAGTGCCAAGCATTAGAGAATGCTTTTTCTTGTGTATTATACTCACTGTAACTGTATTCTCTGCAGTTTGAGGTAGGAACACCAAAGTAGTATGAGTTACTGTTCTTCCTTTATAATCTGTCATGGGTATGAGATTCATTCTTGCCATTGATTATTGGTTTATTTATTCTTTTGGTGCTGGTAATAAAGCCTAGATTCTCACACATGCAAAGAAGTCCTTCACTACTAATTTACCATGCTATCTCCTTATCACAGATATTAACAATTTCAGCATGATTTCCCACTTTCTTACATTAAAAGCTTTTTCTTAAAAATAGCTTCCTCTTGGAATATCTGAGTTTCCATCATTGTTATTGTCATACATTTTGGAAACATCACTAAGAAAATAAAATTACTTGAACACAAGCATAGTGATCCTATCCATTCCAGGTGCTCTAGAGGCCTTGTTAGAGCTATAGCATGGCTACTGTGCAGAAATCACATTAAGTGCAGATACACTACACAAAAGTGTGCTTCACACTTAAAGAGTGTGATCTAAGAGTATATTACACAAAACAATGATTTGTTATTTCATACATATTATTTATTATAGAATTGTCAATTAAATCCTTTTATAGCTTAGTTAATGGGAGTAAAAGAAGCCAGAGATTATACAATTTTGGAATCCAGGGATGTTGGAAACTAGAATTTTAGGTGGGTAATTATGGCTGAATGATAAGAACCAAAGTGAATATGAATGGGCAGAAGAAAAGTTTTAGTAGGACATAACAAAAAGGATGAGTGTTGTGGGGTGACCCTTTGTACACTGTGAAGATTTGTTACTGTGATTGGTTTAATAATATCTTGTTTGACCAATAGGCAGAATAAGGTTAGGCAGAAAAACCAAACTCATGACAGGAGGAAGAAGGCCAGGTGGAGGAGAGATGGGAGCCAGTTGCCTAAGAAGCAAGATGCCAGAGAACCAGTAAAGCCATGGCCACATTACAATACACAGATGAATCAAAATTAGTTAATTTAAGTGTAAGAGCTAGTTATCAATAAGCCTGAGCTCTCGGCCGAGCATTTTATAATTAAAGCTTCTGTGTGTTTATTTGGATCTGGGTGGTTGGGATACTAAAGCTCTACCTCTGTTTATAGATGAGAGAGTTCCTCCAGGAAAGGCTGTGATTCTTAAAGCTCAGTTTTTGATTTCCTTACCCCCTCCCAGAACAATGAGAAAGAACATTTCTGTTGTTTTACACACTCAGAAGGTGATGTGTTGTCATGGGAGCAGCGGAGACATACACAGTTATACGCTGCAGTAATGATGAACTAAGGTACTGTGGAATAATTCATCATATGGATTTCCAGGACAGACAGTTCAGCCCATAGGAGGTGGTAAGGAGCAATGATGAATGAAGAGACAAAACCAGTCTCCTAAAGAATTGCAAAGAAAGAATCTTATAACTAGCATTTCTAGGGTTGTGATCAGAACCAAGTAAGTCACAGGAAAAGTGGTATGACATAAGGTCAAAAATGGGAGACAAGACCAGACCACCAGGAACTACACAAGAGAGGGCAAGGAGCTCCAGCCTCACTGGTGGAAGCTTGGTGCTGCTTTTACTGTGTACATTTAAGACAATCTTCTATCTTCAGAGAGCAGATTATAAAGGGGCTACAACGGAAGTGCTGAGAACAGTTAAGCATGGACTGTTAAGTATCTAGATGTCAGATAATGAGCTCCATGGAAGGGATGGAGACAGAAAGTTGCAATTAGATTAAAGATATCGTTCAATAGTGGATCTCAGAGAAATTTCTGGTAGGTAAGATATTGGGGATAAAAAAGAAAGAATGTCAACAAATTACAAATGTTTTCATCTTGAGCAAATGTGCTGCCAGTAGGAATATGTCCAGTGATAAGAAATGATTTGATGGAAAAAAATGGAAACTGAACGTTAGTTTATGTAGTTAAAAATAATAGTGTAAATTTGCCTTACTAAGTTGGATGACCAAATCATTTGGCCCTCTTGATGTTGTGATGGTTGTAACAAACATCTAATCCTTTAACTATAGAACTTGTTTTAGGTGACAATTTGATCAAAAGTATTCAGGTCCTAATCTAGTTTTAATTTAATTCCTGTATTCCTATTTTATTTCCACAATATTTATGGCTTTCTATAGTTCTTCTATAATGAAATTTCCATAGGTAATATGTTCCTATGGATAAGTCAGTGTGGGTAAGCATAGCTCAAAGTTCTGTTCTAAAGAAAAATTAAATGTGCTTACATAACTGTAGTGCATACATAACTTATTTCTGTATATGTAAAAATACGCAGTAATTTTTCTGCAGAATGTACAAGTATTTAATAATGTTCAATGCAAATTAGTCACTGGGAGATCATCAAACTTTGAGGATTGTCATCTGTTGTGGTGTAGTAGAACTCCACCATTAAAACTGGGCAGTGATTGCTCATGATTGATTTTACTAATGACAGCATCTTTCAATTGCCAATTGAGTTCTTAATTGTGTGAATTGAAAAGACTGGCTGTCGGCCCTCTAGGTGCATAAAATAGTTGTTTAAATAGTAGCAGACAGAGTCATAACAGGAAAATGATAGGGACTGATTTTACTTTACATAAACTCCATGGAAGTTCTGGAAAGATACAGAGGACATGGAGGGCCTACAAGCAGCAGAGATATCAATGAAAGAACTGCCCTATACTTGTGGTGTATAGAAGTTTAAATTAGACATCTCCCATAAGCATTGGTCATTTGAATACTTGGTCCCCGGCCAATGGTTGTTTTGAGGGGGATTAGTATATATGGCTTTGCTTGAGGAAGTATGTTGCAGGATGCAGGCTTTGAGGTTTCCAAAGACTCACATCCTTTCAAATTAGTTCTCTGTGTGTTTGAGGTCGAGAGAGAGAGGGAGAGAGAGAGACAGAGAGAGAGAGAGAGAGAGAGAGAGAGAGAGAGAGAGAGAGAGAGAGAGGTGAGAACTTTAGAAACTTATGTAAGTTTATATAAATCAAACCAATGTTGAAATGAGAACAGAACAGTCAAATATTACAATGAAAGAGGAATGATATATGTTGCTAGCAGATAATGTAACCATCTGGGTCTTTCAAGGATATACTGAGTGTGAAACACGGAACTTAGGTAATTCATTCAGAGTACCAGACTTCCTCAGGAGACTAGGAGGATGCGGATGCAGTAGGAATGATGCAAACTCAGATCAGCACAGACTGCACAGTGAGAGCCCGTGTCTCTAAAAACAATACCAACAAAAGGAATAAAAAGTAAATTACTTCGTGAAAGTTACTAATAAATTCCAATCAAAATAGTAATGAACAATAGAAAAAAGTGAGACTCTGTTTCCCATAGCTGTCAAATCAGAAGATTACATGCCCAGTTTTCATCAAAATTATAATGTGACAAATGATCAAGTGATATAGAATCCAATAGCAGCACACAAAACAAAATTTGTTTTGTACATAAAATACTAACTAATAGAATTCCAAAGGAAGCCCAAACCCTAGGCTTACTAAACATTTCATCAACAAAAGGACATTAAGGATAAGTAAGACCATCTATAAGGAACTGGAGCAAACTATAGCAAAAATGTTCCATCAAGTGGAGAATGCCAGCCCAGAGAACAAAGCCATATAGAAACCGGTGACATGAAAAATACAGTGACTAAGGTGACAGTTTCGCCAGAATGATTCAATGATAGTTCTGATCAAGCAAATGGAATAACCCTTGAGCTTAAAGATCTGTGCATTGAAGTTATTCAGTTTGAAGAATACAAAGAGATAATAAGGATGAGAACCAAACAGGAATGGAGGTTGCTAGGACACCAAAGAGCAAATCAATCTTATATTATTTGTCCTGTTATCAAAAAGTTGTATGTTGGGGGGGGGGGCATTGAGAGGTCATAGGAGAGGAGAGATGAGATCCAAATTACTGAACAAAAACTGAAAAGTAGACTCCTGAACACTGATGCTAATGTTGCAGAAACGAAAGAAAATACAAAAGAAAACACACACACACACACACACACACACACACACACACACACACACACACACACACAAAATCTATATGAGAACGAACTAGAAAATCTAGCTGAAATGCCCCAGTACCTAGAAATACAAAATACCAAAATGACCTGAGAAGAATCAGAAAACTTAAGAAGACTTATGTCATATAAAGAGACAGGATTTGTAACCCAAAACTCTTTACTAAGAAGGGCCAGAACCAGATGGAGTCAATGGGGAGTTTTACAAAAAATATTTATTTGAATAATAAAAACTATGTTTTTATTTCCCGACCTCTTCTAAAAAAACTAAAAGTAAGAGGAAAGACATTCCACTCATCCTCTGCTCTAGAGCCAAAGACACATGTAGTAAAGCTGTAGCACAAGATTTCTTAGGAAATCAACATATATTGATATTTCCATATATTTTACTAAATGTGTAAATACAGCCTGTTCAGTCCACATAATAATACCTGTGTGTATATGCTTTCAGAATTGTAGAAATGCAAACATGGAAGTAGGAAATCTCATGAGGTCTCAACCCGAAACAAAGAAATATAGGTAACTAAGGGATGCCAAGTGGGAGAAAGTATCTTCAGCAAGGAGAAGTCCTCAAGTAGTATCCAAAATAGTCTTTCAAAGAGGAACATTATGTGAAGATCCTCACTTCCAATTTCAAAACTGGCTATAAAGCCACAGCAATCAAACAGTAGTATAGGCATGAGGATGGGTATTGACTGAAGAGAGCTGTGAAAGCAACAATCACTTCATCTATTGGTGAGTAATTATAAGGGAATGTCACAATGTTCCTCATGGTGTGCTAATGATACAATCATTTTTGTCATAACTTCATAGCAGTCATTTTGCTACTATTATACATTGCAATATAAAAATCTGATATGCAAGGTATCTAATATGCAAACCCTGGGAACTGACTGTCCAACCCTCAAATGGCTGAAGACCCACAGTTTGAGAACCACCAGACTGAAGCTTCAAAACTGTGTTTCTGGCAAACATTTTTTAAGCGTGAAATCAAAAGTAGAGGTAACACCAAGACTCATGATAAATGAAAATTTAAAACTCTTACTCATCAAAGGAAACCATCAAGAAAGTAAATCATAAGACACAGAATGAAGAAACATACTCGTTACTCACATATCTGATAATATAATATTCAAAGTAAGAGATAGCTTCCCCTCAGTGACTAGAGACAAACATCTTGATTAAATAACATACCGAGGGCTTCAATAGTCATTTCTCCAAAGAAAAGGTACAAACGACCAATAGGCACAGAAAGACTGTTCAACATAACTATCATCAGGAAATGTCTATCAAAACATGAGATACTTGGAAACATCACTAAAAGAGCAGAAAGTATGCGAATCAGGAAGGAGAGTGGGGAGCTATGTGGAATCTTGAATTTCCAAAATGACATGGCTATTGAACTCTTGAAACCCAAGCAATTGTGATAACCTACACGAGATCTCCACATGACGAGGTCGTTTGCTGAGATCTTCTTCAGTTATAGCCACTGGTAAGGGGCACATACTCCTTTAGGAAGCCTTAATTAAATACATTGCATAACACACACACACACACACACACACACACACACACACACACACACACACACAAATGTGTGCTTGTACACATAAGCATACATATAAGAAACCACACAAGCAGAGGGAGGTTAGTCAAGAAGACGAGGAGAAGAGTGGGTGTTGGAAAGGAAGAGTGAGGGAGGTTGGAGGCCATTACGCTCCATACTTAAATGTTAAAATTTCATAAAGAAATTCATTATTGTGTATAGTTAACTTATGATAATAAATACATTAGTCAAAAACACATGCCAGAAAGCAGTTCAAAGCAGAGGCTGTGGTGAAAGGTCAGTTGATAAAGTGCTTGAAGTGCTAGCTTTACAAGCATAAGGACCTGAGTTTGGTCTCCAGTTCCTCTGTTAAAAAGTCTAGATGTGAGCCTTTTCCATAGGTTCCCTGCCAGCCAGCATAGTCTACTTGGTACATTCCAGGCCAAGTAGAGACCTTGTCTCAAAAACAAAGTAGAAAACACCTAAGAACAACACCAAACTTGTCCTTAGCCCTCCATATGTACACATACATACACACACACACACACACACACACACACATACAATCATACACACACAAACACACAAAGATACCTACACACTCATGTGCACAGATATACACACAGATGAACATCTACAAATCTGCAAACACATACACACATACACAGATATCCACCCCCACACAAGCACCTGCAACACACTTGGACATGTGTATGCACAGATGCATACACACACAGGTATGCAAACATACATGTATGTATTGCAGATGCATGAACATGCACATATATGCACACAACACACATGCAACACACTTGAATACGCACAAACACAAGCATACTTAGGTACACAAACACTCAAAACACATACATGCATGTGTACTTGCACACACATGTACATATGTGCACACACACACATGTATACACACACCTAAACCAAACAAACCAAAGCCAATTTTAGTGAGGATGCAGAACTCTCATTCATTGTTACTGAAAACTTAAAGTAAGGCAGGATGTGTTTTTAAAGTCACCCAGAAATTTTTCTCTTAGGAATGCACCCAAGATAAGTAAAAGTATATGTCAACACCAGCTTCTGCACCACTGTTGTAATAGTATAACAGTTAAAGAGTGGAATCAAAGGTCTATCAACTGATGAATGGGAAAAGAAACCACAGTTACCCACAAAACGGAATGTAAGTTAACTATAAGATAAGGTAAGGGTACATGCCACAATAATAAAATTTTATATGTTAGATGGGGGAAAAGCAGACATATAAGCTTGATATCATTGTTAGAAATTGTTCAGAAGAAGGAGGAGTGGAAAGACAAAGACAGGGAGCAGATTAGTGGATCTGGAGGCTTGTAGGAAGTGAACAATGACTGTTAATTACATAGAAGACTTCACTAGAGCACAGGGTCTCAACCTTCCTAATGCTGTAACCACAATTATTTTGTTGCTACTTTATAAGTATAACTTCGCCACTGTTTTAAATCATAATGTAAATATATGTTGTATAGGATATCTGATATGGTCCCGATGTTGACAACCCCACAGGTTGGGGACCACTGCTCTGGAGTGTGAGAGTGGTATCTTAACACAAAACTGTGAGGCTGTAAAAGCCATTGAATTGCACAGTTGAAAACAGCTAAATGGTAAAATTTGTATCATAGAAATTGTATTTCGATTTTAAAACAATGTAACAACATAAAATACTATTAAGAAAATATCAAATTAATTGTTTTATATAAATTGACAGGCTCGTACGAAAGACTAAAGGTAATTCTTGTCTGGAATCTGAGTCACATACAAACTATATTTTAAATTTTAACGTCCTGGAATGCAGTTGATAAGGAGAATACATTTTACTTTTGTTATTTGTCAATGGAAATCTATGCTTTGAGCAAAAGTAAGGAATTTTGAAATTAGTTAATGCTAATGGTATAGATGATATGTGAAAACTGGCTCTGAATTCTTGCTAGTGTTGGCTCTATGGCAAAACACACATGCATAGAATAGACAATTGCCTATCCGTTCATAGCAAAACTGAACATCAAAAGCTTGGAGACTCTCAAACTCCACCAATCACTTACTGACCTAAATCTACATTTTGACAAGACTTCATTGACATATTTACATAAAACTTTTAGAAAGATGGCTCTGTGCTGATGGATAATCCATGTCAATGTAGAAAAGATGGACTGTAAACTCAAGACTTTATATGTTAAGGTCAGTGATTTTCTTCTTCACCCAATATGCCTTCTTAACTCGCTGTTCATCCATTGGGTTCTCAAATGCAGGTAGAAAGTGACTCTTATGAAACAAGAAGTGAATACCAACTGACTAATGATCCTGCATCCTAGAGCTCCATCATCATGATGATGAAGCCTAGGGGGAGTTTTTGTCTCACCATATCACTTATTTTCTTTCCTAAATGTGGATATTTTGGTGTCTTATCAATCTGTTTCCAGTTCCTCCAGCCATACATATCTGATTCATCTGCCTTTGCTTCTATAATCTCGACTTTTAAAATACCTACTAAAATAACACATTACAAATTATACAACCAAATTACATCCTGATTTGAATATTGTGGGGTTATTATTGACTTCTTCATCTTGGGAAAAATCTTGCTACCAATGCTTTCAGTATTTCATGTATATGTTTGTCTGCTTTGTCATATTGATTTTCTATATTTTAAATAAAAGTTATGTCTTGAGTCTCAAAGAGTATATATTCAAATACTTTCACTGAGATCAAGACTTTTCAAACCAAAATTAAGTGACTAAAACAGCACTGTACATTCATTAGTACGTACTAGTGTGTAGAATTACACTTGTGAACTTTGTAATGTTCTAATAATTCAACATCCTACTACAAAGCATCCTTCAGCCTCATTTTGCTTTCCCTCATGTTGTGAGAAACTGTATATTCACTTTTTTACTCTAATTTTCTGAGTTTGTACAAATCCTTTAGAGTTGGGTTTTTCTTTTTGTTTCAAGTTGTGTCTTTTGTTTCAAAATTCTCTGGTAATTTCAAAAGCTTATATTTCTTATTTTCATCACTACTGGGGATCCCAGATATGGTTTATAGAATAGTGAAAGGACCAAGTGCATATCATCAGCCATAGAAAGAAAAGCAAAATTACCATACCAAGTTTTGTGAGCTTTGTACAGTAGTATCAATAAAGGGAAGAGAAAGCAACGAGGAATTATTTTACATTGTTAAATTTTAACCTCAGAGAAAAGTATTCAAGTAGAAAGTTTGAGAAAAAAAATAGCAAACAAAAAACTACTACATTGAAATCTCAAGATAAAACCTTTACTCAAAATCTGGAAAATCAAAACATCGGAAGACACACAGCAAACCATGAAAAGAATGCTAACACACACACACACACACAAATCATCATCTGAGGCAACTGAGGATTTATCCCAAGATGAAGGCACTACAAATCAATAAAAATTCCATGACATTCAACAAAGCAGTACAATTTTACAAAGGGATGACTTTATTCAAACCTTGCAAAATGATGTGAAAGGATCTAAAAGTCAGAAGCTAGATAAAAGCACCAGAAAATAGAAAGAAACACAAACATTGTGGATTGATAGCGCAATGTATGCCCTTCAGAACAACTCCTAACAACTTCGAAGTGCCCATGCAGCAGACTTAAAATATTCAGGAGATTCTCTTGGGCTCAGTTGTACTTGATATATGGCTAACAGTTAGAGAAAGGAAGGAAAGAAAGAAAAATAAACAGGCGTAAAAGGAAGGAAGAGAAAGGACAAAAGAATTGTAAAGTCAAATGCCAACAAACCAATTTTTCTTGAAAATGAATAGGTGAAAAAATTATAAAAGGAAGAATGTAATTAAAGAAAAGATCATTAGAACACTGGAGAATTCTTAAAGTAATGCCCGAACAAGAAATAACTCTTGGCAAGAACATGTTAAAATAACTCCACATTTAGTCTCTCACATCCTGCTGAGACCACTTAATGAGCATACGGCAATAAATGCCCTCAGCAGTTGAGATGGCCCTTAGCCTAGGGGCCCCCATAATCAAGGTAATTTCAGGCTGTGTGTCTTTACCATAGCCATTATGATACAGCAGAGGCATGTTGACGTTCTGCTCTGTTCACGACATACACAGTTATCTGAGTGAGGACACTTACACTTACGTTCAATTGGAGCACACCTTGGTGAGAGACAAGCATGTTCTTTCATCCAACCAAGACTCTAAACTTCTACAGGCAGTTTTCCATCTGAAGAAGAATCAAATATGTGACAAAATATTCCATCTTAAGTAAAACTGAGAAATAATAGTCTATGACTTTGGGAGTGTGAAAGAAGGTTCAAGTGAAGCTGTTCACTTTACTTTATTCACTCAGATTTTCTTACTTAAGAAGGAGACTTAGGGTAATAGCATCACCTTGTTTCAGTTATGAAAAAAATTACTCATATGCCTTATAAACTACATTTTCTGGGTTTTAAGGCAAACCATGATTAAGATTTGTAGCAATGGGGGTTTCTTGGTCCCTGATGGCCAGAGGCCCAACCCACAGACCTGCGTGCCAGACCCTTAGCCACCCACTGCTGCTGCTCAGGCCCCAGAAATGACTCAGACGCTTCTATTAACTTCATGCTGTTTGGCCTATGGCTCAGGCACATTGCTAGCTAGCTCTTACATCTTAAATCAACCCATTTCTATTAATCTGTCTGCCACGTGACCCGTGGCTCACCTGTGTTCCTTACATGTTGCTCCTCGGACAGCTTGCTCAATCTGCCTGACTCCACCCTGCTTCTCCTACCTATGCTCTGATTTCTCCTCCTACTTCTTCTATGGTGCCTGTCATGGCCCAAAACAGCTTCTTTATTTAAAGATTGATATTCACAACATACAAAAAGGCATTCCCACATCAAAGATTCTTTCATCAAGAGTGAAATACAAGAAGAAAACTTTTAGATAGCATTGTTTGCAGAAACTTCCAGATCAGTTTCCCAGGATTCTTTGAACCAGTCCAAGCATTATTAAGATAATGACATCAAACCTTATCCAAGGTTGGAATTAGCCTCATTGAGTCTACTTTAAAACTACTCTATTCTACCTCCTCTAAGCATGAGACACTTCCTTCTTTGAAGTTCCCTGTTTCTCTGTAGTGGTCCCAACATCCAGGCCACAAAACTTCCTGTTTCTATCCAGTCCCCAGGAAGACTATATTCCTGATGCCTCTTTCTCTTCCCCCTTTTAATCAGAGAAGACAGAAACCAGAGGAAAACAGATACAGGAAGCAGACAAGACATGATACACTCACAAGAACACATACCATGTAACTTCTTCAATCAACTAAGCCCCACTTAGAGTTTACTGCCCCCAAATAATATCATTATGTTATTGGTCTACCAAGTGATTAATCCATTCAGTAGACCAGAATACTCCTGATTGTCTCTGTATATTGTCTCTGGATAGGGCCCTCAGGGAGAAAGCCAGAGTGGACGTTAATATTTCCCAAGGTATTTCATAACCTAGCTTGGTGGACAATGAACAATAACTATTAGAGCAGCTTCCCATGTAAACCCAATCAAAATCAAAATCTAAACAAACAAAAATACTGTTTTCTGAATTTCCATAGCATTCTGTGTTCTTCTTCTACCAATTGCTTTGTAAGTATTTTGATGGCAACTTACCTTAATTTTCGCCTTTGATTCTGCCCATAACAGGACTGACTTTTCTTTTTATTTATGTGTGTAAAAGTGTGTGTGTGTGTGTGTGTGTGTGTGTGTGTGTGTGTGTGTGTGTGTGAAATAGAGAGAGCAAGAGCGAGAGAGGATTTTCATTCTCAAATTAAGAGTATTATGCAATATCAATGAGTACTAAAAATAGATTCCCAAAAAATAACATGAAACCAGACTTGCTAATGACTAACTGTAAAGAATCAGTAGGAGTGAAACTTCCACATCAGTGCCAGCTTCATTTCTCAGTGTCATATAACTTAAATAAGTGATGTCTTCAGCAATAGGGTATTCCTATCTACTTCTGAAAAGTCATGAAGAACATTGGCAAAAGCCTATAATGTCTGGAGATCTGTGGAATATCGTTGAGAAACAATGCTAAAAGAGATAATTCCTGGCGTCATACATTTGATAGCCTATGGTGCCCAGGAGAGATGCTCCCTCAGTTCATAGATGTTTTTACATGTGTATATATTTTAAGAAGCTTCTCTAATATTAGGTTTTTATATTTTTTCTCAAAGGTAGTTATTATTCTTTATCTTCCCTCATTCTTCTTCCTTTACCCTTACCTCATTTAACCTTTCTTGGTCATTTATTCCTCTTTTCAAAGATCAAGATATTCAATCAACCTGTATAAATACATGGGAAATTTTAGTTACTTTGGGGATTTTAGAACAATATTTTACAAATCCAATGAATGACTATACTAATGTGATTTTTCAGAATTATTTAAAATGTGCATAAAATATTTTCAGGCCTATATAGAGTCAGCAACTAAACTCAGATGCGGATGTTTCATAATCATTTGAGTTCCACTTGATTAGGCTCCCTTTACTATTGCTCACACGCATGAGAGATGGAATGGTCTCTTTCTTCTGCAGAGGAGCCAAAGTACACCTTCTTTCAGTTAGACTCTGGTTTGAGACAGATCAATTCCTAACCTCTTTTTTTCTCTTCCTTACTTTCTGGATCCTGCTGTATAAAGCAGTCACTCCGTCCAGCAAAGCTCTCGGCATTGGTGGGTTCTACTTACCTAAGGCTTGAGTCATCAGGGCTTTCTGCAATTCTGACACAGCAGTATCTTTGTGCTGAGAATCATTAGAAATGGATGAGGCAGCAGTGCCAGAAACAGAGTGAGCCAATCTAGGATATAAGGTAACTGTTCTAGCCATGATGTGGTTCAAAATACGTTGGTATTAGCTAAAATTATAATAAGCCAAACTACATTAAGGATACTAATATTTTAGAATCTTAATTTCTAAGTTTAGCTTTTCTGAAATATGACTTTTCAATGTGTCCTTATTAATATATTCCATTGTGAAATAAGTTTTCCAAATTTTGAAGTGCTACAATTGCCAAATATTCATAATGCAGTTTTCATATGTTGAAAAAGTATTGTTTACCATGGATCCTCCTTCCTTATAAAGATCCTGGTGTACAGGACTGTACTTTGATAAATGCCAACCTAGTTTGATCATAGTATTTTATAGAATGCAAAAAGAAGTCAGAGCTAAGAGAAATAATTCACACAAGTGAATTATTCAAGCAGGATGTAAGAGCTGAATGCACTTCTTAAGTATGGTACTGCAGAGCATGAATCAATCCACTCAAGGGAATCAGAATTCTTTACATGGGAAAACTATATTTTCTTTTTTACTATGAAAAACAACTAAATGTATTTTGATCATACCCTCCTCTTCCTTCAAAGTCCTTCCAGATCTCCTCTATACCCTTATCCTCCCAACTTTAAGCTCTTTATTAAAAAACAAAAATGCAATACAACAACAGAATCAAGAAAACAAAAAGAAACCACATCCCCAAACCACCAAATTGTAACCAAATAAAAGTACACACACACACACACACACACACACACACACACACACACACACACACACACACACACACACAAACACTGACACCACCAACGAAAACCTGACCAGTCTATTATATGTTTGCCAACTCCTCCTCAGCATGAGTACTGTGCTGGAAAGGGTGATATACTCACTGCCACTCTATTAGAGAAATATTTACCCTCTTTACCGTAGCTGTTACTCTTTACCCTAGTGGATAGGTTTTCATTCATTCATTTATCCATTAATTCATTCGCTCACTCATTTAGTTTTCAAAGATATAACAAAAAAATTAAGATAAAGAAAACCTACCTGTCGCTTCAAAGCTGGACAAGACAAACAGAAGGAACTGTACCAAAAGAACACTCAAGATTGAGAGACCCACTGGTCTGCACACTCAAGAAACCTATAAAAACACTCAACTGGACACCATAATGTAAACCCAGAGGATCTGTCGCAGACCTGTGCAGGTTCTGGGCTTGCAGCTTCAGTGTTTGTGAGTTCACGTGAGCTTTAATCATGTGGACTATAGGGAGTTGATCTCTTGGTGTCTCCAACGCCTTTGCTTCTTACATTCTTTCTACCTCCTCTTTTTCAGAATATCCTGAGATCTGGGGGGAGGGATTTGATGGAGATATCCCATTTAGAGCTGAGTGTTCCAAGGTGTCAATCTCTCTCTCTGGGTCTCTACATTTGCTCTCATCTGATGTGGGTAAAAACTTCTCTGATCATATCTGAACTAGGTATAGATCTATGAATACAACAGAATATCATTAGGAATCATTTCATCACTAATGTTATTTTTATATTTTCATTGCTGTTATTATTTATAGTGCCAAAGAATAAACACGAGGCCTCATACATGCTAAGTAAACAGTTTATCACTTAGACACATCCCTACTTTTGTGAAATTTTGTCTGGAATGTGAAGTTTTGATCACCCTAATCGCATAAACAGGGTTTTCTGTTTCTTTCTTCTTAATAAAACTACTCCATAATATCAAGAAAATTGGCCTTACTCATACATTAAAAAGTGTATATTTCTGTGTTTGTTCCCACAGAGAATTTCAAACATATGCATTCTGGTTATAAACCTTGAAACATTTTCAGTTTTCCAATTATACCTAGAGAAACATGTATATTGGGAGACTAAACACGGTCTTTTACAGTATCAACTAGTAGCATTTCAACAATCTATAATCAACTTAAATGCATATTCTTCGTTTTACACATGTGACTCTCCCATTGCCATAAAATGAATTTTGCTTTGTAAATATCTCCTGAAAATTTTAAAGGAAAGAAAAACAAATAAAATTAATAATTGTGTGACACTGTTGATATTGCAATATGTTCTGGAAAGAGAATGTTACATATAATTCTGGGTCCTTACACTAAAAGAATCTAAAGGCTGAAATTCAACAAGAAAATGCCATGATAAATACTATTGGCTAAAAACACTTGAAAATTACACACATCAGATGAATGTTCTCATTTTGTACTAGGATGTGGTATATGAGCATTATTCTATAAATGGGCTGTTTGGCTTGAAGGTTATCCATACTTTTAAAATCCATCAACACTGCCAATTAACTAAGGAATGTGATATTTAAGCATGAATAATGAATCAAAGTTGAAACTCATTTTTATTTATATCAAGGAGGTTTTGTGGCCATGCAATCTTAGGTTCAGTTCAGAAAAGGCTGAGAGAAGCTGTAAAATTCCTTTTAATCATCACATCAATCCTGTGGGATTGAGATTTATTCTCATATGACCAATGAGTAAACAGAAATCCAGAGATAAAATTACTAGCTCAAAAATCACAGGGCAAATCAGGAACAGGGAAAGAAATCCAGTAGACCTCTTACTCTAATTCACTTATTCTTTCCAAAGTAAAGCGAATTAACTAATTTGACAAAGACATGTTCTGAGTCATGTTGCACTAGAATCTAACAGCTCAGGTGCTGGCCAAAAAAAAAAAAAAAAAAAAAATCCCAAAGCAAAAAAAACAGTAATCTGTGTAACCATAGCCACTTCACTGAAAACTGACTTTTCTTGACATTTAAGAATTTATTTAGATGTGATTGCAATGCTCTGTTGTTTTCCTGCATCTCCCACTGATAAGTTAATGTTTATAATTGTTTTGTTGAATTCCTTTTGGAAAGAATAATTCTAGAAAAGATTATTAGAGTTTTATTCAATTTGAAAGCTTCTATTCAAATTTCCTATATCTTTCAATTCAGAATAAAATAGCTTTTGTAATTCAAGATTATTTATTTTAAATGCTCTTACTGTAATAATATCCCACATATATAATTTACTATATTTACCCATTCTCTCCATTTGCTAAAATCTTCCTTAAGATCCATTATCAAGCCTCTTGAATAAGATTTTCTTAAATTCTTCCAATTAGCATTGATCTTGTACTGCAGAATTCCTCTGCATTTATGTTGGACTATCTATTATTAAGAGCTTATTATTCTTTATTAAGTCCTGAGATTATAAAACCTTAAGAGAGAGATGCTATGTGCTATTGTCCTCCCGCAATGCATATTATGTGACAAAGAATAGACACACAATGAAATTGGTTTGAATTGCATATAAATTGTGTATAATCTTTATATGAATGAAATAGGAAGTACAGAACATAATATTTTATATTCAAAAATGAGACATTATACACCAGCAAGTATCATATTATATAACTTCTTTGTATCCAGTAGAAGCTAACATGGAAAAAGAAATAGATATTAACTAATTATTTTAAAACGGGTTTATATTCATATATTTTTGATTTTTGAAATGTAAAATATAATTACAACAATTTCTTTCCCTTTCTCTTTTCTCCCTTGAACATCTCTCATGTAATCCTCTGCTTTCTTTCAAATTCATGGCATGTTTTAAAAATTTTTGATTAATACATATGTATGCATACATATTTTAAATAATACATGTATATATTAATATATATTTGCATATATTATTAAATATATGCATATATTTATATATCCCTAAATATAACTACAGCATGTTTGGTTCGCATAATGTTCTTTGTATATTTTTATTTACTCCAAAATTATGAATTTTTTTTTTTAAATAGAAGGTACCTTAACAAAACCAATACACAAAATTAGTAACTCAGAAAAACACATAACATGACCTATTAAGGATAGCTTTATTAGTCAGGTTCCATTCTACCAAACAGAAGCCCTGATACGAGAAATGTACCCCTCACTTTTCTCTAATTATCTAATTGAAGAAGCAAAAGGGTCTCTGGTAAACTATCCACAACCTTCATTCTAGAACTCAGCATCATTAACATGCTCAGCCGAAGCTAAAAATGTATGAGCTCTTTTTATATTCATATCACAAGGAAATCAATACCCCTAATCTCAGCCACCACAAATCTCTGTGTGCCTTATTCTTTCTTTTTCACTTTGTAATAATCAGATTTACATCAATAGTGAAATTCCTGACATAGTTTGGCTTGCATGATATGCCCAGTTACAACAGTGGCATCAATGTCAAGGGACTAATCAACCCTTTCCTGATTGGATTTAAAGCCTACTTCACAATATAAAATCAGTTCCAGGAACTATTATTAGTTCATTTATGTGGGATATCTTTCTGTATGCTGTGAATATCATTTGTCAATAAAGGAACTGATTTGGCCTATGGCAAGTTATCACAGAAGCAGGCAGGAAATCCCAGAATAGATAGAGGAGGAGGGTAGAGTCAAGGAAAAAAGAGTTGCCACCCAAGAGAGCAAGATATAATAGAACACAGGTAAAGTCTGACCAGCCTTTGTGGCAAGACATAGATTAACGGAAATGGGTTAAGTTAAGATGCAAGAGCTAGCTAGCAATATTCCTGAGCCATAGGTAAAGCAACATGTAAGTAATATAAGCTTTTTTGTGTTTCTTTGGGACTTAGCCACATCTCAGGGCTAGCCAGAGCTAAGCAGCTACAGGTAGGTCCAGAACTTGGGGCTAGTCAGAGTCATAAACTCATAGGCCAAGGATCTGTGGTCAGAGAAATCATAGGTTCTAAGGGAGAACTAACTAGTATTATTCCACTAAATGGATGTAATTTTAAACTGAGTCATAATCAGTTATTGTTCTACCCATAGATTAGTCCATCTTCCAACTGTCATCAGAGAAGTTTCCATTTTTATCAGATAATAATTAACATTAATATCCATAAATATTCAAGGTGCTAAGATTAAGAGATTGTGGAGTGTTCAGTTCTGTGGGGTTGACATTGACACATTGTGTAAAATTATCAAAGAACTAATTTTTAAAATGAGGTGAAAGATTTCTGAAATTCTTGACATAGACTAAGAACTATATCTCATATCTTTGAAGGCTCAATATTGAAATGGTGTTTTTAAAAGGGGGTACCTTATCCCCTGTTATGAACAACAATGGAGGAAAAGAATGCCAAAGTGATTACAACTATAATGAGGCGCAAAGAGGCTGGACTTCCTTTTATATAGGCCTTTCATGAATACTTACAGAGTTGAAAGGCAAACTACTTTCCAAATATTTGACACAATGACCTCCCATAGGAACCCACTATGTTGGGAATCAAGTATGTATTCACTCCTTCAGGAGTCTCCAATCAAAGCAACAGCCATCCAGTATTAATAGTTACCAAAACCAAATCTTTCATTTCTCTCCTACATCTCACAGTCATTCCATTAGCAAGTCTCATACCTGGAACACTCAAAATCTGTCAGTTCTTTTAAGAGATTGTGACCTATACTGGAACCTAATTTCTCTATACTACCATCATTTTTTAGCTATATTATGCCAATAGTTTCTTAATTGGTCTTTCTACTTCTATCATATTTCCTAACGTCTACCCACAATAACTTGGCAGACCAATACTGCTAAAATGAAGGTTAAGAAATGTACCTTGTAATTATTATCTCATTAAAATTGAAAGGCAAAGTCTGAAGAGATAGTTCACTGGGTAAAGCACTTTTCTTACAAGTTTAAAACATAGGTTTCGATTTGCAGAAGCCGTGCCAAGTTGGATGCCATAGTACATACTGTGTTCCTATGGTGAGGTGAGCGATGAAATGGGGAGAATCCCCAGAATCTCATGAACCAACTATCCCGCTGTATATAATGGGGGAGCAACAACAAGAATAGTAAAATCCAAGTCTCAATAAATGTGGAAGCTGAAGAATGATATGTGGCAGCCCCCCCAACAGAGAGAGAGAGATAAAGAGAGAGAAAGATACAAAGAAAGAGAGGGAGAGAGAGATACAGAGAGACAGACACAGGCAGGGATAGAGAAGACCAGCAGTGTAATCTGTGTCACTACCTCTTCATCAGCTTTGATTTTCTGATCCTATTGCCTTCCCATCCCCTTCCTCTAGCTTGGAATCCTGGGTCTTTTGTGTATTAAGCAGCTGCACTCCAGAGTCTCACAGACCACTTTGCTGTCTCTAATGCTTGTCTCTGACACATTATCTTGGCAGTTTCCTCAAATTTGCTTTGAAAATAAGCCCAATGTGGCTGTAAATTCACAATGTACACATGGAAATCTTCAGGTCCTGATCCTCCTGATTCTATCTCCTAAATGCTAGAATGGCAGACCCCTCAAAGATTTATCTGGTGCTGGGATTAAAACCTAGACTCTGTGCATTATAGGTAAGCACTCTATCACTGAGCCACATTTCTGACCTTCCCTCATGATTATATTCTCTTTTTAAACACATGATCAAGTCTTCCATTATAGTCTCATTAAATTTGTCTCAAAAATTGTGTTGAATTTGATTGTCAGAGTATAGGAGTTAGATGGTACATTAAAAATTATTAATGCCTTCCTTTTAAAAATGAAGTCATACTAGAGGGTGAGGGTTGCAAAGCAAGTCTGTATTTCCCATTTCACTTTTTGTATCTATATATCTGACTACCACTGTGGGATTATGTTCTTGTATACTGTAAATACTTGCTGATGGCAAACAGAGGCACAGATACTTTGAGAGAGGCTTTCTGACTCAGTGTTAACAGAAAATAAGACTCAAAAAAAGCCTTGCTGCCAAACACTGAAATGATACTCATGAGCAATAGGTAGCAGTGTTCTACTTGGTGGCAGTATTGACCCTAAAATTCCCAAGAGTTAGGACAGTAAACATCATTCATAGATTACTCCAGTCAGGATTTGACCATGATCCTGAATTTTCTCAGGATCCCCAGTGCCCCTAATCAGCAGGAAATAGTCTGGATCACTATGTCCATATTCCTCCAAAATAGATTATGGATGTTTGTCTTTTTTTTACAGTATTTGTTATAAATTGTGTAAATAATGATGAGGATAAAAGCTATACAAAAAAAATAGATTTGTGGTTCTTGTTTTAAAAAGAATAAAAGGGAAATGCTGTGGGGTTATGCTTATGTACACTGTACATATTTGTTATTTTAAATAGTGGTTTAATAAACCCCTGATTGGCCAAAAGTCAGGCAGATAGGAAGTACAGGTGGGCCAATCAGACAAAAGAATTCTAGGAAAAGGAAGAACAGAGCAGATGCCAGGCAGACCACACAGAAGAAGATGAAAATGCTGTACTGAAACAAAGGTACCAAAGCATGTGACTAAACATGGAAAAGAATCATGGGTTATCTTAAGAGTAAGTTAGTGAGTAATAAGCTTCAGCCCTAGGCCAAAGAGCTTGTTATCAATATAAGCCTTTGTGATTATTTGGGACTAATTGGCTGAAGGACCATCAGGGTGGGACACAGAAACTTCTGACTACAGAGTACCTTCGAGTTTTCTACAAAATTATGATTCAACATTAATTTCTTATCAGACACAATTCATTGTTTTTTAGTTTTCAAGCAACAGTATTGAAAAATGATACATTTGAAAGACATTAGATCCCTAGACCTCCACATTTGTGAATGGGATACTGCCTTTCAAAAGGTTTAAGGAATTGGGTTTGGCTCTTCCAACTTTGCTAATTTATGAAGAGCAATTCAGGATCAATTGATACCTTGACCTTGGCTTCCCAGTCTGCAGAATGATGAGGAAAAAAATACTGTTGTTCATAATTTATCTAGTCACAGGTATTTTGATATAACAGTACACAGGCAGAACTAGGATCTAACAGATGCTATATTATTATCTTGTTGGTGCTGGGTAAAAGTAATCATGTTGAATTTATATAGTTTTTTTCTTTAAAAATATCTGTTTGCTTTTAGAATATGACATACTGTTCTTGAGGAAAAAAAAATTTCTTATGCTTCCCTCCATTTTGATTACAATACAGAGAAAAAAAAACAACATAACTTCACAAAATAAAGAATTTTACCTAATGGTATTGTAGAATACACAACTTATATAATGACCTTGTTTAAACAAAATCTGAAAACAGCTTCAGTGATATTTTTGAAAAGATAATAAGAGAAATTGATTTTTCTGGAAGCTCATTAATTCCAGTGACATATACATATATATAGTTTATATATAGTTTATACATATATATATAGTTTATATATATACATATATAAACTAATAAAGCAACTAAAAGAAAACTGACCAAACACCAATCATGATTTTCTATGTGAATCCTTGGTTTCTCAGAGCTTTATACTGAGGCAAAGGTATAATAATTATCATGTCAACAGACAAAACCTTACCTAAGACCATGTTATTTTACAAAGCCTTCTATGTCCTACAAAGAAAAAATTTCCAACATATTTTTATTGATTGTTGATTATTTAGAAATTTCATACACCCAAATCACACTCACTTTCCAGTCCTCCCAAGTCAATCTGACCCTTGTGACCTCCCCAATCAAAAAAGAATTAAAAGAATGTCTAACTTGTCTTACCCATATATTCAAACTCCCCTAGGCCAGTCCCTTAAATAAAAGTGAGTATCCCTTTACCATCACCACTCACACACACACACACACACATACACACACACACACACACACACACACACACACAAGAAGCCATCACTTGTGGTTAATTATCACTTCAGCATCATTATCATAATTTTTAAATGTTCTCTTCAATGGATTTCTGTTTTGATGATCCTTTGGGGGGAAATGAGGGTAGACGTTGTCACAGAAGCCTTCGATGACTCCCTTTCTCAACTGTGAGTCTACGGTCATCAATGGCACTGTAAAAGTAGTTTTCTTGCTCCTTATAGTCAGTGGAGGCATAGATCATAGATTCCCACATGCTTTCTATGACAATAGGACTGTAGGAATCCATATGGTCTCTGGCCTCAGTATGTACATGGACCTCAGAATGGTCTCTGGTGCCAATACAGATCACAGACATCAACATGGCCCTCTACTGCAACATGGGTCATGTAAACCATTATAGTCCTCAGTGGCAGAACAGTCTAAGAACATCAACATGGCCTCTGGGGCGACATGGGCCATAGATGCCAAAATGGTCCGGGGCAGCAGTCTGGCCCATGGACATTAACATGAATTTAAGTGGTGGCACAGACCACAGATATATGGCCTTTAATGACATTTCTTAACAAGGACATCAACATGGACACAGAATTCTGCACAGTCATTCACATTTACATGGCTCCCAGCATTAGCTTGTCTCATGGACAACAACAGATTTGGTGGCAACATAGGCCATGAACACCAACATGCTCCCCATCCCTCTCTTCAGTGGACCCGAACATGACCCTCAGAGAGAAGAAGCACTATTTTCATATTTCTGTTCAACCAATAACTTTCTTGGGAGGGGCTGAAAACCAATTCACTTGTTATACAAGAATATCACCATTTAACATTATAAGACACAAACCATCTAAACTACAGTGCCTACCCTCTGACTTTTATCTGTTTTTTATTACTTATAGAACCTTTAGCATTTTATTTGTGTAGTGATGTGTTCGTGTCATCTTTGAGTAGACTGATATTCATTTTTATATATTTCTGTTACCAAGAATTTAGCTGAGGTTAAATAGATTATAGAAAAATACTTGAAAGTAGTCAATCTATGATCTACATCCCATTTTCAAATACACACCCCACAAATACTGTAACACCAACACAGTCTATAAATAAATACCTGTTGTGAATTAGAAATTAAGGCATCCCTGAGTAAGAAAAATGAATGAATTCTTTGAGGTGCACATTCTGCACCGGTAAGAAGGTCTCAGCTCCTGTTGGAAGCATCACCCGTTGAGAGGAAGCTTCTCATTTTCTGGCATTCCAAATGATTTGATCTCTGCCAGAAAATAAACCTACAAACCTATTGAATCTTTTACTATCTGAGAAGCACCCATAGACAGCTCATTTTTATGCCCTTTGCAACCTGCATGGTTCTAGAAGATGGGAATTAGAAAGGGTCAGTAAGGTGGCATTTTTTAGTCAACATAAAGATTTCAATGAATCTAATGGCACACTGTCAACAGTCTCATATGGCACAAAATACACACACGTCTATATTAGATCTTAACCTGTAATTTGAGTCCCCCAATTTAACAATGAAGTGTTCCTTTTAATTTCAAAGCTATATTCATTTTTACATAGAGCTCAGACACTCTTTGTGGGAAGTTTCTACAATGTATGGGAACGGGATTGTGACTCCATTTGAATCTCTTAGTGCTCTCAACTCTGGTACATAATAAATATTTCTTTCACCACACTCTTATCTTCATTTATAGGATTAGTTTGTTGCTTCTGTCATAACATTCTATCTCTAGGCAAGTTTCAAATATTTCATTCATGTTTGTGGTTTCTCACAAATCTAAACTCTGATTTCCTCCTCTCAACCCTCAACATTCTTTGTTGGTTTAATGTCTGTTTATGTTCCCTTTCATGTGCAGGGCAGTGGGACATGATTCCTTTTACTCTTAGGCTAACGGCTAGTTCCTACAGCTGTCAGATCCTAACACCTAAGCCACTGTGTAAGGTCAGTTACCTTCACCATTGCTGTTCTAGGGCTGGTGAACCTCTTGCTAAGGTTCAGGAATCCTAAGAACTAGTAGGTGCCTCACTGGAAACTTAAGATGGATCATAGCTGAACATCTCACAGGCAAATCAATAAAGCCCTATGAATCTGATTTGTTGTTATTGTTGTTGTTAACAAGGATTTAATTAGTCAGAACATTCTTAGTAACATTTTTTTCAAATAATGGTGATAAAACTTATACAGTCATATTCTTGAATCAGATTACTGTTATACATCCAAACAACCTTTTTCATGTGTGACAATGACTAAGAAATTTAACTTGCCCAGATAGTAATTTCATCATGATTAGCTCCTTCTGAATAGAGGTCTTTTGGGGGGTTAAATGAAATTATCTAAGTATTCAGACATACAGTACTCAATAAATGTATATTATATTGTTGATACTATTAATTTTATGTTTTCTTCTTTGAATGATGTATTTTAATTCAGTCTTTATATATCCCCTTTGAGTCCTAAATTTGCAATTCCCTTTCATCAGCCTTCCAAGCATTGGAATTATGTGTTTGTATAATGACACCTGGCTTTTTTAAAAGTAAACTTTTACATTTAATCACATCTATTGCTTACAAGGAAATTTCTGTTTTTGTCATTAAATAATAATAGTGAGGTTATGATACATTTGGAAACATGGACTTGATTAATGACCTGAAGTAAAATGATCACTCTTAGAAAGGAAAAGCAACTCACTTCACATACCCAGTTTAGCAAGAACCCTCAGGACAGAAGGATGCACATATGTTCATCATGCACTTATTACCAGCTTCAGTAAAAGAAAAGGGAAGCAGAGTGAGTGGGTTGCTCTACAATAGAGGGTAAAGTACTTGGGATATGAGCACGAAAACCTAATCCACATGAGAAGTACTCATGCAAAGACCCAACATACTAGTACATGTTTATAACCCATACGCTGGGAAGAGATTTAGGAGGATCCTTAGAACTTGCTGGTCAGCCATCCTCTTTAATCAGGTTCAACAAAAGCCTCTGTCTAAAAACTCTTGATGTCCTCCTGTGACCTCCACATTTGTATGTATGTATACCTGTGCAAGGCACACACACAGACAGAGGGAGAGAGAGATGCTCTAAGCAGCAGAAGAATATACAAACTAAAATTGATAGTAAGGATGGGCAATTATGATACCCATTCAGGTTAAAGGGGAAAAAGAAACTGGGTTTCCAGTGAACTCCATCAGAAAGGAAAGATAGACTCATACTTCCTGGGTTGTAAGTGTTTATATGTGAAGAAACCATTTTCATTTCAAAGTGCATTGCTCTCTGATTATTTCTGGCTTTTTAGCAGGGGGTCTCCAGCCTGTTCAGAGGTAACAATACTTTGAACACAAAAAGGTATTTCCAAGTCATTCCTAAAAGTGGCCTAGCCAGAGCCCTCCTGCAGGGCTGGGATCCCTTGGTCTACCATTATTCATGGGCAGGAGCCTCCTAACCACTCCACCATCTGCCTCCAGCTGTGTTGGCATAACAGAAAGTCAAATGTGCAGCAACATGCTCCAACCCTGAATTGATTGTAAAAGCCACCAACCATTTCTATTTCATTTGGCTAGTAAGCAATCTCACACTATTAGGATGCTTAATTATAAATAACAGTCTAGCCTTTTTTAATTGAAATCTACATTTATTTAGAGCCTTTTCATGAGACTAAAATTAAGAACAAAAAGCATTAGCGTTGAATAGAAATGGACCACACTATTCAAACTGAAAAATTTCAAAAGCTGCTGACCATTAAAGTGTCCCTAAAAAGTAAAAACTACTTTCTACTTAGCATATTTTTTTCAGTTAGTCTGAATCTACATTGCCAAATGCTAGCTCTTCTGTTTTTCTGAGCTGAAAAAATAATTATAAATATCATCAATACAATAAGGTGTGTTTGCAGAAATATGTATAACCCATAGTTAACAGTGATGTTTTTAATAAATGAATACATCCATGGTAACTAATTACCACTAAAATTATTAATTATTATGTATAAAATATAATTAAGCTAAGTGCTCTATGGTCACAATTTTGGATGGTTTGACTAAAATAAACAAAAGAAATATTGATAGTAGTTAGAATATATTTCCATGACTTAAATGAAATTTTATGAGATAATATTTAATCTTACATTCTGATGCTTTCTGCATTATTTTAATCAAAAGCTACTTCTAAACTATCCCATACAAAATGACTGGTCCTGTAAATTAATCTTAAAAGCCATCAATGTTTCAATCTGTGTTTTCAAAAGCAATATTAGAGAAGGCAAAGTAACTTTATATTTTCTGTCCTTAAGGAGTTTATGGTCAAATAATATAAATAAATAAAAATAGTATAACAAAGATGAAATAAGAATGATAAGCAAATTGAGAGCTTAAAAATAAAAATATTGTAATAGAAGAAAATCCACAGGCATCACTGTTGAAATGAATAGAAAATTGGAATCTGGAAGAAAAGATGCATCATTCAGTGAGGAAGACAGTGTATAAGAAGTTAGTATTTGTGATGGAACTTGAAAGCAGGTTGTCTTTTTAGAAACAGATCTACAGAAAGGTAGAAATGATATTCCAGATGGAGTTAACAGCATGAGCCAAGGCCACAGATGAACAAGAAAGGAGGAGGTGGGCATAGGAAACAGTGAGTCATCTATTTTGGCTGAAGAAAAATATATAGACTGAAGTAATAGAAAAGATTGTTGGCAGGATAAAAGAGAGTCAGGGTGTCATAGTGAGTACTGCCTTAAGGCTCAATGGCCAGTGAAGAAAAATATAAAGCCATCCACCCTTCCATCCATACATCTACACATATATCTATCTATGCAACAAGGGTTTGTTGACCATTAATCAAGGCCTTTTGTACCCAACATGCAAGAAAAAGTTAGCAGAAAATCAAGTCTCTCCCTGTACTGCTAAAGGATGTAGGTATGTCAAACCATGAGATTACCATAGGCGAGCAAAATGTGTTTTCATAGCTCCAAGTTTGTTATGATTAGGAGAACATGCAGACAAAAAGCTCTGAAAGTTGAGTAAAAGTTATTCTTTTGTTTTAAAATAATTATATATAAAAAGGAAGTCTCCATTTATAGGGGTATCTGCTCTCTGTAGGACAAAAAGGATAGAATACATTATCGTTGGAGAAGATACAAATATGATACAAATATGAAGCTGCTGCTCTTCTTAAGCCCTGCTCTTCTTAAGCTTCCCCACACCTGATGTGGGAATGCGTTTATGTATGCTGTGAATCTCAATCTTTAAATAAAGGAGCTGTTTTGGGTCATGGCAGGCACCATAGAAGAAGTGGGAGGAGAATTCAGAGTTTAGGTAGGAGAAGCAGGGCGGAGTCAGAGACAGATCGAGCCAGCCGCCCAAAGAGCAACATGTAAGGAGCACGGGTGAGCTACGGGCCACGTGGCCAACAGATTAATAGAAATGGGTTGATTTAAGATATAAGAGCTAGCTAGCAATGTGCCTGAGCCATAGGCCCAACAGCATGAAGTTAATAGAAGCGTCTGAGTCGTTTCTGGGGACCCGGGCGGCGGTGGGCGGCTAAGCGGTCCCGGGTGGCAGGTCTGTGGGTCTCCGGATCTCTGGCTGCCCGGGACCCGAGAACCCACTACTACAACACACACCCTTCATTCTTGTTTTAAGTGAATGATTATATTTAAGTATAAATTTAAATTATCCCCCGAGTTTTAGTAAATTCTGTTTTCTATGTATGCAGATGGTATATATATATATACATTATTATATTATTATATTAGATATACTAGATTTCAGTTTGTCTGTTTCTTGATAATTCTTTTATTGTTATAAGCATCCATTCCAACTAAAAACTACAAACAGTAGAGAGAATTTTTTCTTCTTCTTCAAAATAACTTTTTATGTCCTGGCCAAAGGAATAAAGCTGGTACTTTTGACAATCGTTAGGTGCCGAACATCTCCTGTCATACAATCCCATCAGCATGTAATTAATTTATTAGTGGGTGACTTTGATGGAAGCCCAGAAGACCAGGATGTCTAGAGCAGTGGTTCTCTACATATGGGTCTTGATGCCTTTGGAGGTTGGATATCATATATCCTGCATATCAGATATTTACATTATGATTTACAACAGTGGCAAATTACAGTTATTAAGTAGCAACAAAATAATTTTATGACTTGAGGTTACCACAACATGAGGAAATATATTAAATTTTTACAGCATTATAAAGGTATAGAAGCACTTGTGTAGAGGAATGCATCATAATGGTTAGGCATAGAGAATTATTTGAAACAATTGAGAAATAGGCTAGACTAGAGTTTGTATGACACTGTGCAAAAAGTTCATGTATGTGCCATCTATATCCTGAGACTTTATATGAGCCTGAATTTAAAGAGCATAAGACAATAAATTTGATACAGAAGTTTTTACAACAGCTTCTCAAGCAGAAAAGAGCATGATTATTAGCATCTGTTTTAAACAGATTAATAGTGAGAATTAAGAGCATAAAAAGAAAGCAAAACAGAAAAAGTTGAAAAACATTCAGTTCATTCAGAAAACAGTATTGGAGTAGGATTTAAGGAAGTCATGATCTCTGAAGAAATTATAGTCATTATAATGAAACTAAGTCCTTAGCAGAGAAATGGTAAAGAAGATGCTTTGATGTTTCTCAGGTCTTACATAGATCCCACATATGGCAAGTTAGAGTGTATGAAATTACAACCTCATTTGAAAGCCTGTCCCTTAAGGAAAGGTGATCATTTTCTTGGTACATTGCATACACAGAACCATGTAGAAGCTGCTCTTCAAGGATTCTGTTCTTTCTCTTCAGTTACTTATGCACCCAAATGCCTAATGCAGTGATATTTCAGGCTAGTGACCTGCTAGCAAACATTGAAGCAAGTGAGAGAGCTTGGTGTCATCTATGTGATGCTGGCATTGCAAGGGGACTTGAAGCCTTTAATTTAGATTTTAGAGAAAACCCTAGGAGACAAGGTTGTATGTGGCAGGGCCACTGTTTCTATAGATAGCCCTTGGTAAGGACAAAATAAAGAAGCAGGAGCTATAAGAAACCTGTTGAAGAAAGTGACAGGCACTGAATGGAACCCTCCCAAGAAAAGTTTGTGTGGGATGTGGTAAACCCAACAGGGAACAGGGTGAAATAAGAACTCCTGGCACACAGCCCCTATGTAGTAAACCCAACATGGCACCAGCAGAACACCATATCTGGAGGGCATGCCCCTAGGCATGGCTACATAAATCTGTGCCCACCCACTCTCTTAAAAGGAGCGGCCAAGTGAAAGCTCCGCCCCACTCTCTCCCCCTTCCTATCCACTCAGCAACTCCCCCGAATAAACTCTCGCATGGCATCTGGTAGTGTGTGTGTCTATTTCGCATGTGTGAAACTAACATTATGGTGCCATGACTTAGATAGGCTTTCTCCTGGACTTAGGTGCACACAAGCTCTAGGAGATCCTGATCCAGCGCCACTGCCAGGCTACCTTCCATCTGCCCCACTGAAGCTTGTTCGAACACCACCTGCTATGACTGGTATGTTTTTCCTTTCCAGTCGGCATAAACGCGAACTACTGTCTCTGGAAAGAAAAACGTTGATCATCCAGCTTTCCAGTAGGACTCTAGTCTTATGGAGGACACCTCCAGCCATGATCTTCACTGGTTATGGCTGTTCCTTCTCATCTGACGCTCATTTTGGCCTTCCCTGCTTTGAAGCAGAGCCCGGATCCTTGGATTCTGTTCCCAGACACTGTCCCCAGGGCTTTGCCCTAAGGCCTACTGTAGGTGCTGGTGACTCCCTATTGGTAGCTTGTGCTGGACACCCACTCCAGGTGCCAACAAGTGCCCGTGGTAGCTCATGTAGGTTTTTGTATGCCAGCCCCTGAGAACTACAGAGGTTTTAGAAGTGGCAAGCATAGGTTTGGGCTCTGCCCTGCGCCTATCTTAGGTGCTGACACGCGTCTAGTGATAGCTAGTGTGGTTTATAGCTCACCCTCGTGGTGGCTAGTGTGGATTTGGGCTTTGTCCTGATGCCTAATGCTTGAGGTTGACGAGTTACTTAGCAGTAGCTAGCATCCCCCAGGACCACTTGTTGACTGGGTGAAGACCCAGGTTTAGTGGTGGAATCCATCCCCTGTGGGCCCCAATAATGGAGAGTCAGCAAAAAAAAAAAAAAAAAAAAAAAAAGTCTCTCCATCTTCACCTCTAGGGTGCATTCTTGAGACTCTCAGGCCATTTAACCTCTTTGCCTTACATAGACCCCACCAAGCTTATCTGTTTTCGCACAAAAATATCTTTAGTACCCGTTAGATCATAACTCAAAATAGCCACCTAATGACTCGCTAGACCCCAATATTTTACGGTAGCTAACTTTTGCAAGCATATGGGCAGATGGAAAGAGTTTCCCCCTATCTCTTTGCATATGTCAGCTCTAAACTTTCTCCTCTGGCTTTCTGTTCTTCCACCATCTGTTTCTAGCCACACGACCAGATCCTTCTCTGTACCCCCACCTCTCAAATCTCAACGCTCACCTGCAGCTCCTCAAGCTTCTTCCTTTCTGGGAACTCTAAACCTGGCCAGTTTTCCTTCTGCAGGAAGTGGCTGGAATAGATAGCATAGTAAAAGTTTATATGCTATTTCCTCCGTCAAAAATTTCTCAGGAGCGAAATCAAGTTTAGAAAAAGTCTAGAACTCATGCAGAGAAAGTTCATGAGACAAACAGAGCACACCCAGGGGCCTGAGGCTGTCCCATATGTAGACCCCACTAGATTACCATACACCAAGGTGGGTCTTAGCCAGAGGCAATTTTGTGACCTGCTTGCTGGAAAGTCTGCTCTGAAGCCTCACAAATGCACTCTCACAGTATACTAACTTAGAATCTGAGAGCACTAAAGAAAAACAGCTCATGGCCCATTTTTTGCCCTACTCCCAATGTCAGAGTTACATCTCTTGACTGGGAACCACTGACTCCACAGGCAGAAGTCTTAGCACTGGCTTTTAACGTGTATCACAGGAGAGATGAGGGAACTCACCTAGAAAGATACATCCTGCTGGCAAAAGCTATCTGACCAGCTCCTTTGCCTCCTCCCATGGCAGAGACCTCCATGCAGCAGAGGCCTTGGTTTGTGCTTTGAGTATGGCTAGCTCAACCACTGGTCTCTGGTCTTGCCTGGCCTCACAGAGGCTGTTCAGGCCTTGTCTTGGGTGCCATCAAGGGAAACACTAGTCCAGTGAGTGTGTCCAAGCCCCAAGTAGCAGGGAGGTAGTACACACAGACCACTCCTTGGCAGGCCATGAATGATTGATACTGCCCGGAATTCTCTAAACCAATAACTGTCATCATGAAAAGGGAGCCTCAGTTAGTCATAACAGTATCAGGTCAGTCCATCTCCTTCCCATGGACACCAGGACCACAATACTCGGTCGATTTTGGGGGTTCTACCTCTCTAGCGTCCATTGTCAGGGTGGGAAGCAAACAATTTCATTTTCAGAGATATCCCTGGCACCCACTCATTTTTGGTCCTGCCCACCTGCCCTGTATCCCTAATGAGAAGGGATATTTTTAGCTAAAGTAAGAGGTTTCCTTCCATTTAGTCATAACATTTCTTGAATCCAGTCTTGCCAGCCGCTCCCTTGCTTTCCTGCTATCAGCTCAGCTTGTTAGCACCAGACCCTCCCCCACCACACACACCCTCTTCCACCCTCCCAGGTGGACTCCCAAGTGCAGAACACCTAAAATCCTCCTGTCACTAGACACATTTCTCTATCCGTTCCAGCCTATTCTCAGAACCCAGACAGCTACTGGGAAATAAAAGCTCCAAGGTATTTTTCCTCGCCCTTCTGCTCCCCACAGACTAACGCTCCTGCTGCTGCTGCTTTTGGAGAATGGAAAAAACCCAGGAGCCATCTTACCATCTGAAAATAGTTGACCTCCACCCCCTGAGGACTAGATAAAAGGAACCAGGAGCCATTTTTACAGCCCATATGGGTAAAAGACTGCTTCCCTTCCACCCACTCCTACCCCCAAGGACCAAAGGAAAGGAACCAGAAGCCATTTTAACCTTGGCAATGGGTAAACAAAAACAGGAGACATTTTAACCTCTTCCCATCCGCAGACCTAGCAAAGACCCACAAACTTTATTGTGCAGCTGGAGTCCCCTGGTAGGAAGAAACTCAAAACAGCCACCTTAAGGTTTATTTAGAGCACAGATACATGTCACAATGTCAAACCTTCTTTCTCTTCCCTTTTTCCTCTTCTCTTAATCCAACCTCCAGACCCTGTAATAGCAGAGAACCCTCACTGTATGTGTCACTTCCCAAGGTTGTCTTACTAACTCAGTTGTTCTCAAGGTCCAGAAAATCAGAATCCATCAGCCCATGCCTTAAGCTCACCCAGACTGCAAGGACTGAGCCACAAAGCCTGGCAGACCGATTGCCAGAAAATACAGCTCTTCCCCCAAAAGACAGCTTGAAGCAGCCTTAAGAGATCAGTCAACTCTGTTCCATTTTCCCCTGCCCCCCCCTACATAATTCAGCTTCCTTTTTTTGATAAACATAAGGGTAAGATGTAATGACTCCGGGCACATAGTAGCCACGTGGCAAACTCAACATGGCACAGGGTGAAATAAGAATTCCTGGCATGTAGCCCCCACTTGGTAAACCCAACATGGCACCTGCAGAATACCCCATATGGAAGACACACTCCTAGGTATGGCTATGTAAATCTGTGCCCTCTTGGTCTCTTAAAAGGAGCTGCCTGCCATGTGAAAGCCTCTCTCTCCTCCACTTCTTCTCTCTTCCTCATCCCCCTCCTTCTCTCTCCCCCCTTCTCTTTTATCCACTGGGTGACTCCCCTGAATAAACTCTCATGTGGTATCTGATGGTGTGCACATTTACATCTCATGTGAAAACTAACAGGATGCAAATGACCAGACTACAGTGCCATTCATACCCAAAATTATTGGTATTTCTCACAGTACTATCTGCTTCAAATGCTGGGCATAGAATCAGGGTGTTTAGGATTCTCTTTGCTGAATTTTTGTATAGCTTCCATTTAGTGCTTCCCACTCTTCTGTATCAACTTTTTGGAACAGTTGTGTAAATTGTCTTTGGAGTATATAACTTGATTTTGTATTATAGGGTCCTATAGCTAACAGGTTGACTTGAAGATTTTTGATTGTAGAATTTTGAACAAAATTAGAACTTTTGAGACATTAGTGATTATTTGAGATGAACAAAATATATTTTTCATGTTGTAATTAATACTTTTTTAATATTCTTGAGAATTTCATACATGATATTGAATTTTCACAATTTCTAATCCCTTTGCTCTCCTTTTTAAGCCCCCTGTCCCGTACCCCTACTCCCTCTCAAAGTCAATGGCCTTCTTCATTAATTGTTATTTTAGGAGATTAAATATGCTTCATATTTTTAAATACCCATGAGTCTTTAGGTTCCACCTTAAGTATTGAGTATGACTCTCCACCCCCCCCTCCATACATTCATATGTTGAAGACTCAGTTTCTTGTTTGGTTGCTTTGTTAAAAATATGGTAGGTAGCAAAAGAGATTTAGAAAGGGTTTGTTTACACTCATGGTCTCTCATGACAGGAAACAGCTGGTCACAGTAGGTCTACAGAGAGATAAATGCATGCATGTTAAAGCTCAGCTCTCTCCTTTCCCCATTATATAGTTTAAGATCCCATATCTAGGAAATGGTGCAGCCCAGAGGGGTCTTTCTACTTCCAATAGTAAAAACATGATATTCACCCACAGACATGTCAGAAGCCCATCTTCAGGTGATCATAAATTTTGGGGAATTTAAAATTAACACTGGTCAAAAGAAATAGTGCTCAACCATTGGTACTATTTTAGAAGTAGTAAAAATATTTGAGAGCTGAACCAAGGCTAAAGGAAGCACCACCGTGAAGTTTTGAAGGGAACTTCAAAGGTTATACCTGGGTGGTGGAAAGGTGTCTCAACAGTTGAGGGCTTTTTGCTGTTCCAGAGAATGTGAGTTTACTTCTGAGCACTCAGATCAGCTCATTACTGTCAGTAACTCCAGTTGCAAGAAATTGGATTTGACCTCCACAGGCACCAGCATTCATGTATATGTGCCCACACATAGACACATACACTTTCACATAAATAAAATACAGAGAAGGTTATACCTGATTCCTAACATTTTCCTCTTTCTCTGATTTCTGTCCAGCATGAGGTGACAAACTTTTTCAGTTGTTCCCACACTGCCATGATATTCTGCCCAAAGTACCAGGAACAAAGTAATCATTGACTTAAACCCTATGAAACTATGAGCCAAAATAAGTCTTCCTATAAAAACATTATATGTATGTAAACATGTACATACACACAAATATACACACACACACACACACACACACACACACAACTATGTATTCTATTAAATAAGAAGTATAACAGAATGAGAAAAAAATAGCAATTGTTTCTTGGAAAACATTAAGACACTAAAGACAGATGTCAAAGATTATCTAATTCAAAGATTATATAATAAACCAAAGGGTAAAATACAACTCTTTCTAGTGGCTGATGTGTTTCGACTCATCTGGCCAAGTGTTCTTTCTTCTTGATTGAGAACTTTGATCAAGCTATAACCACATTCAGGGCCAGCAAAGCACTGCTGGGCTTAATATGTTTACTCAACCATCATCCTTGTCTCTATAATTTATTGATTGATACAGGATCATGCATTCATTGACATCTCTTTGTTTGACAGGTCTTATTTTAACATCATTACAGCATCATTTTTGCCATTCATATTCCATCTCAACGGGGATAACATTTTCTCTTTTGCTGTTATCTTTTCTATTTCTCTCTAGTCTAACATGGTGGATTTTATCAACATAAAAACCTATAGTAAGAGGTTTCTGGCCCAGACTTTCCAGCCTAGCCTCAAGGTTTAGACCCACAGACCTGCAGTCCACAGAGACACACAGATGCTTACACTAATTTTAGGCTGAACGGCCTAAGGCCCAGGCATATAACTTGCTAACTCTTTGCCCTTAATCTAACCCATGATTCTTATCCTGTTCAGCCATGCGGCTCAGTACCTTTTCTCAGAGCAGCATAGTTGTCCTCTGCTTCTTCTGGCTTCTCTCTGGCATTCTGCTCTGTTCTTCCTGTTCCCAGAGTTTCTTAGTCTGGTAGCCGCACACACACTTCCTGTCTGCCTTTGGCCAATCAGTGCTTTTTATTAAACTTATAGGCTGGACAATTATTTACAATGGAACATTATGAATTCACTACAAAAGCCAGAGTAAAAAAGTGTTGAACAGAATTCTTCTAATTCACTTCACTATTATAAGATGCCCCACCCCAGGCAACCATTTCCGGGATTTCTAAAAACTTTAGTTGTGGCAGGAATAATAAAACTATAGGAATAATTCATATTCCTATAGCACCAGGGGAAAGAACCTTCTTTTTTAACTACATAGCTTATGTGAATAGTGAATATTCACTAATTTTTCTCTCTTTTCAAATTTGTTGTATGATTTTTTTTATTATTTATTTAAAGCAAATACTTTTATCCCTTTTTACTTGGGATAGTTGTATTTGGTCATAAAAGGAGCCATTTGGTATCAGAACAACCTTACATATTTGCCTAATAATCCCTTTTTAGTAATCTGGCCCTTTGTTAATGGCTTTTTTTTTTAAAGCCAGTCATACACTTAGAATCAAAATTAGCATCTAAATGAGGATGTTTTAAAACGCATGCCTAGGGGTTGCCAGTTTCACCTTTTTTATAGTTTGCCATGTTAAATTATGTAAAATAGAAATGGTATTTTAGTATTTAATGAGCTAATGCAGAACCTATTGAGACTGTCCCCATCCCCCACGTTTTTCCTCTCACAGCCCACAAAATGCCTTTTAAGGTATGAGAAATGGCCATGAATTTTAAAGCATGTGTCAGAATGTAGAGGACCCTTTCTTTCCCCATGAATACCCCATTTAGGAAGCAAATTATTACTAGTATAAATGATAATTGTTAGATATCTGTACTTACTATCAAATATTTTTACCTGATTTACACATCAAATAATTTCCCATTTAACTTATTAGAATATTTTTCATGGTTTATATGTTATTACTTTTCCAATTCAGTTATCCAAAAATATCTTGTGCTAATAAAAATTGAAATATTTAAGATATATAAACAATATGGAAAATATTGTCAATATGTTATGGTAACGTATAAAGAAAACTGTGTTGAACTTCGGATTATGGTGAGAGATCAGTGTTTGTTAGTTGGACATCACATATATTTACATTGAATTGCAGATATTATTGGTAGTTGGTATCACAAGAGAAAGAAGAGACCATCATTTTAATTAATTTGAAAACATGATAACACACAATAGAAATTATGGTATACAGGTTGGAAGATAATGAATGATGAGGCATTGAGTGATTTCAGTCCTCAGAGAAATGGCAGAAATTTAATAATTTTTATTTAACATGCTTTTTATTGTATTTCAACAGATGAATAAATCACTGTTTCAACTTTAAAAGAATATGATACACAGCTATGTCTAAATAAAAGTTAAGATTTCTCATTCTATGTGTCAGAGATGGCTGTTGCCAATAATTAGGTATGTGTTCTGTGTACACATTATTTTTATGTAGATTTAATTAGTTCAACACTAACAGATTTAACTTGCATTATTACATGTGGTATTATAATTATCATCTTTGCATTTAAAGCTATTACACCTTAAATGTAAGTTGTTCGCTGACTGTAATCTCTGATTTTCATGTGCAAAAAAGTTGATCAGACATCTGAACAATCTGAGAACTTTGTTTCACATTCATGCTCCCAGCAGGAGAGGATCAATGTTACTATATTTTTATTCTTACTTTAAAGGATTTTGTGTCATTTTATTTTTCTATTGAGTGTGAGATTTTTCTTTATTGTTATTATTATTTGCATTTTCATCACTATGCTGTCAGGTTCATTTTATAATTTAGTTTGGTTTTGGTGTGTATGTGTGTGGCACACCAATTTGGCTCACATACACCCACATAAAGCCAAAGCAAGCTTTAAAGTGGTTATAGAACACAGAAATGGGGCCAAAATGCAGCATCCGAGTTGTGTCTCCCAAGTGAGCCATTGTACAGAGACTGAGTGGGTTACGGGTATGAATTACAAAACGGTAGGTTTGCTGCATGCAGATTAAGCTGGAACAAGGCTGATTCCTGAAGTCTCACAGGAGCCTTGAAAGAAGTAACAAACTGCTTATGACAAATTTAAGTTACTACTCTTACAAGCAAAAAGGGAACAGAGTCGGAGAAGACTTCTTAGCATCATTTTCTCTGGTCAGCTTTGTTTGCTGGAGGCAAGTAGAGGTGTGACTTCTTCAAGAGAGGCTTCCTGACTCAAAGTTAGTGACAAAACACTTGTGAGGCCATGCTGTCAAGTACTTAAATGGAGTTTATGAGCAGCAGACAGCAGTGCTTTACTTGGTGATTATATAGACCCTAAAATTCCCCAGGGTGGTAATTGTGGCTGCTACCAGTACCTCTGCTAAAAACCTACATCTTATGAAGCTAGACTAGGAGCTGGGTGGAGCCAGCCAACCACCCTAGTGAAGCTTTTGATCTAGTTACACTTTAGTAGATTAAGGGTGTGGTTAGAAATAAAGGAAGCTGGATGGAGTCAGTCACCTTAACCAACCTTTTAATACTAGTCACACTTTATCAGATTAAAGGAGTGGTCAGAAACTAAAAAAGAAAAGAGATAAGAAATATACAATAAAGATGGATTCACAAAAATAAAACAAAAAAAAACCCTCTAAATGGTTTACAGTGTGTTCAAAATATAGGTAGGTTTGAGAGAGAAAAGAAAAAGGGATAAGGAAATTCCTTTAAAAAGAAATAGTGTAGTATAATAATTATGATCATAGTAAAGATGGAAATTACAAAGAGTGTATAGATACTGTATGTTATTGTCTTGTCTTTAAGTTTTCTGACTACAAAGGAAGTAGTAAGAGCTGCTAAAAGACATTTGATGTTAAATGCTACTGGGTTAATCTAATTTATATATTTTATAAATGAGATGACTTTAAAGTTGAAATCAAAAGATATGATACTTTGGAGAAGAGGTTTTCTTTTTATTTCTACAGAAAACGAGAGGCTGTGGATTCATTTATGGTTAAAGACAATAAAGTTTAATCGAGGAAGACCCCCTGAAAAGTCTCCAATGGAAAAGGATGCCCAGATGATCCAGCATTTCAAAGCCCCTCTGTTGCAGTTTCCTCTTAGCTCTGCATCCAAAATAACTTCAAGGAAACTGGCTGGCCTAACTGACCTAGCCTTAGAGACTAATCAACTAAGGATTTGTCCATAGTCCAAAATTTTCTTTGGGTCCCCAGGGGATTGCCAGTGCCCTCATTCAATAGGAAGTAACCTAGAGAACTATGCCCACATTCTCAAAAAATGGGTATTTTCTTTTTTTCTTTCTTTTTTTTTCTTTTTTACAGTGCTTGTTACAAGTTGTTATAAATAATGGTAATATATATATTATATATATATATTATTAGATTTGGGATTCTTGTTTTAAAAAGAAAAAAGGGGGAAAATGCTATGGGATTATGTTCTGGTACATTGTAAATATTTGTCCCTCCTTCTGGTTTAATAAAATGCTGGTTGGCCAGAAGGCAGACAGGATGTGGCCTACTAAGAAAACTCTGAGAGAGATGCCAGCACAAGCCAGAATGCTGATCTGAGAAAAGGTACCAAGCCACATGGTTAGTGGAAATGTTTTGAGTTAAGATGAGAGAGCTAGCAACATGTCTGAACCACAGGCCAATCAGCATAAAACTAATATAAGCCTTTGAGTGATTATTTGGGGCTAAGTGGCAGCAGGGCTGTTAGCAAGTCTAAACCTAGGGTCTAGACCAGAAAGGCTGGGCCATAAACTTCTTACTATGAATGTGTGTGTGCAGGGGGAGGTATTCTCCATGTGTTGTGTATTCATGTGTTGTGTATAGTAGCCATATACACAGGTGGAGAACTTAGTAATATTTGTCTTTTGACTGCTTTATCTATTATTTTAACAATATTACAATGTCCAGAATTTCATTTTATAAGTTGTGCTTTATAAAGATGTTTCTGGCACAATACTTTTTATTAATCAGCTGATTTTTTCCAGTCCCCCCACATCCCTCCTCACCTCCTAGTCCTTCCCCCACAGCCTTCCCCTCTCCTTTCTCTTCAGAAAAGTGCAGACTTCCCGTGTATATCAGCCAACAATGGCATATCAAGTTTTAGTAATACTAGGCACCTCCCCTCTAACTAATGCTGAATGAAGCAACTCAGTAGGAGGAAAGGGGTCCCCAAAGCAGGTAACAGAGTAAAGGACAGCCCCTGCTCCCTCTGTTAGATGTCTCACAAGAAGACCACACTACACAACTGTAACATTTGTGCAGAGAGCCTAATTCAGTCCCAAATAGTTCTCTGGTTGGTGGCTCGGTCTTTTTGAGCCCCTAGGAATCCAGTTTAGCTGATTCTGTGTTTTTTCTTGTGGTCAGTCCCAAATAGTTCTCTGATTGGTGGTTCAGTCTCTTTGAGCCCCTTTGAATTCAGGTTAGTTGATTCTATGTTTTTTCTTGTGGTATCCTTGGCCCCTCTGGTTCCCATAATCCTTCTTCCCCCTCTTACACAGTATTCCCAGGGCTCTACATAATGTTTTTCTGTGGGTCTCTGCACCTGTTTCCATCAGTTGCTAGATGAAGTCTCTCTAATGACAATTGGGTTAGGCAACAGTCTATGACTAGAGCAAAATATTATTATTTTATTAAATCATTTCATTGAATTTTTTTTCTTTTTGCCAGTCATGTTTAGTTTTATCCTAGGTCTTTGAACTGTCTGCTGATATAATATTTTAACCTTCAATAGGATCACTTTCTCCTTTTGGTAACCAAAGTATTATTTTATGGATCAGAGTAACATAAACTATAACTCTCTGTTTCCTGACTGGACAGTGATTTCTAAAAAGGCAGAGACTATATCACATTCAGTTTCATATGCTGTTAACAGAGAAGTCAGTACGTAATAGCATATAAATAGTAACTATTAAATGAATTATGAGATAACATAAACAAAGAACAAATAAATGGAAACTTTGGCTCCTTTTATGATAAAGAGTTTGTCTTCCAGATAGGTATAAAATAAATCAAAGTAACAACATAAAAAGAAAGAAGAGAATGATTAATTGTCTGGGCATGAGTCAGGTAGACTTCTCTTGCCATTATCACTGTAGTTATGGTGATGAGATACAATGAATGTGTGATGATTATGTGCCCTGTGCTTGCTGAGAAATGTATTCCATTGTCAAAACTGATTTTTTAAAATGTGGTGAATCTCTAGAGAAAGTCTAGTTACAAAAAAAAAAATCAGACAGATATGGTCTTAAAGGAATTTGTTACATTATATTCCTAAAACTCAGTTTCTCAATTTGTAAATGAAGATTACAACTGTATACACCTAGAAAGGATGCTATAGAAATTCTGTGATGTTGGTATTTGTCAGGTATTATTTATCAGTTTCAGATAGCACAACTTGTCAATATTTTTACTATTATCCTTTTGAGTAAACTGAAAGAACTTTAAGAAACTGAACAATCTTTCTTTTAAAGATTTTATTTTTAATTGTGTGTGTGCATGCATACGTGCATGTGTGTGTGTGTGTGTGTGTGTGTGTGTGTGTGTGTGTGCATGCGTGTGTTTTTGCACACATGTATCTGAGCATGAGCTCCTGAGTGCAGGTGCCCATGGATGTCAGAGGCATCGGATCCCCTGAGGCTAGAGCTACAGATGTTTGTGAGCTAACTGACATGGGTGCTAGGACCCAGAGTTGGGTCCTCTGCAAGAACAGTATTCACTTCATCTCTGAATCATCTCCCCAGCCTGCACAGAACTTTCTTTAAATGGATTTTATATTAGCTACTTTTAACCACTGTGATGAAATATCTAGCACTAAAAAAATAAAAGAAAAAGAGAAAAGAAAGAATGAAGAAAAACTCAGAGGAAAGACTTACTTTAACTTAGTATTTTCAAAAATTCTGTCCATATTACTTGACTCTACTGATTCTAGGTCCCTAATACAGTGGTGCATCATAGAAGCATGGATGTGTGGCACAGGATGCTCCTTCAGAGTGGACAAAGAACAAAATGAAATCAAAGTACAACTTTCTCCATGACCTGCTTCCTCCAGCAAGACTCTACTTAGCATTGTGCTGATAGCTTGAATACACTGCCTCATTTAATCTCACAACAAACTCAGCTTTACTGAGTTATTTTATAATCATTGAACGCAACTTTAGGAAGGATGATGTGACACTTCCCCCACCCCCCATCCTGCACAAGAAGTTGGGAGGTAAATACTTAGCACCGGGTCTCTGGCACAAGGATTGTGCCTAAAATTAATACAGATAGTCTATCACTTAGATACTCAAGAAATACACAAACCCCAGAAATGACTGACATCTAAAGAAACAGAAGGAAGCCAGTGGGAAAAGGCCATGACAATGTAAAACTCATAAATCAGCTGGAACAATAGCTTTTCAGAAAAGAAAGGAATAAATCCTAAGGTGGAAAGACATAAAGACATGAATAAATAATTATTCACTCCTCATTCCCTTCACAAATACCAGGGAAGAAGAAATGTTTTAAATCAGTTCAAACTATCAGAAGTTCATTAAATCAACTATTTAAATATTGAAATTCAAGTTCCATGTGACTTCCACCTGTTAAAAAAAAATATGGAAGTCTCTTCTTTAGTTCCATATTGATGTATACATCATCATTTATCAGGGGAAAAAAACTGTTTACTTTTAACTGAAACCAAAAAAAGACAATTGAGCAGCCTCTATGTAACTCAATAAGGAGAGTTTCTTAAAACATATGCCTTTAATTGAAATAGAATCCCTTTCTCCACTCACTTTCTTCCATACAGGTCCTCCTAGATACACTCTAGACAACCCCTTCCACAGTCTCTCCTCTCTCTTAACTCCATAACATTGTTTTATATTAACATCAAACCACCCATAAGGATAAAATTTTAAGTACTTTCAAAATATTAATTAACTGTACAAAATTAGTTTTATAATTAAAGTATATGACCATGTAACATATAAAAGACCAAACAGCAACAATGATAAGAAATTGATTAAAATTAATATAAAAGACTAATTTTATTCTACTACTAACATTATACAAGAGTAACTATGAAGTGTGTTAGAGAATTATCTTAGAGTCCTAAATTTTTTGTTAGAATATATTATTAAAAATAAATTAGCCATTACAACTTTCCATTAAAATATCTCTATTTCTCCTTTATTCCGTGAGACAGGATGGAAACCCCTTTACTTGGAATATTTTTAAACAGCTCTGGACAAATTCATTAAAAGATGCTGGAGGGAACTTGTCAGTACTATTCTGGGGATGGAAGAGATGACTGCAAGTCCTTTCATCTTTATTTAGGCTTTTCTGCTATATATTTCTTTTCTGAGAAGGAACTTATCTCCCTCCAAAAACATGTTGGGGAAAATAGCAGTACCAAACTATATCGTAATGCAATAATCTATGTAATTAAATTATTTCATGGATCAATAGGAATTGTGCAAATTGTGAAAAAACTGTGAAATGTAATAATGTGTCTGACATTATAATTTTAGATGGCTTATTTATTCTTCAAGGGTTTTATGCATTGATGCTCATTTGATTTCTTTGAACAAATAAATGTTTGCTGGTCTGCTTTGCTTCTTCATTTCGTAGACAAATTATGTTGAGAGCATATTTTGTGTATAGCATTCTGTTAGATGCTGGGGACAGTGACAAAGCTACTGTCTGCCTCAGCTACTAAGGAGCTGCATGCTAACATAGATGGGAGGCTGTGTAATCTCAGAGAAGACTGGAGATGCATAGGCCAAGCTTAAGTGCCATCCCTGCCTGTTACCATCTGGGTCTCTGGTTTTGTTTAGTTTTATCCTGTGTAAATCAGGATAAAATGACTTTCTCCAGGGATGCTTTTATGAGTAAGCAGATAACATACATAAAGCAAAGCAAAATTCAGCATTAAGTCAATCAGTGTGGCATTCCTTTCTCCTTCAGAAGGGAAAAAGAACTGTAATTATGGCAATATGTGCAGAAAATACAAGCTAGTTACATAAAGAGTAACATAGGAGTACTATTATATGTTTATAATATGGTGATTATCAACTAAAAAAAATATTTAAAACTTCCATAACTGTCCCAATCACCCCAATTACCTCTTTAATCCAACCTACCCTCTGCTCCCACTACGAGTATACTATAAGACATGTACAAATCCCAGTTAGGATGGAAAGGCTATGAAACATAAAATCTGTTTTACACTGGCCCCAGTCCTTCCCATTCACTCACCACAGTCATTATATTGTCACATAGAGAACCTTGATTCCAGTTTGCATTCTGTCACTTAACAACTTTTAAGCCTTATTTCATGTCCCAAACTGTGATTTTACAGGTTTTCTGTTCCAGTAACTGACTCTGTGACTGTCCACTATTAGGTACCCTAAAGACTTTAAAAATAAATTGTGAAATTAACTAAGTTTTATCTAATTCATTATCGTTGGCAGGATTTTGTTTTTGATTGTTTGCTTTTTAATCTGTAAAAGACTTTGTTATTGCTACAGGCACCTGCTATTAACAACAGTAATGGAGAGAAGAGGGCACCTCCAAGAATGGCAAAGGAAACAGCATTGAGAGAGGTGGAGTCTTACAGGACAAAGAAGCTAAGTTAATGAGAACTGGTAATGAGAACTGGGGAGCAGGCTCTGCAGTCCAGTGTTGAAGTGTCAGAAATGTTAGGAATGGTCGGTGCTATAGCAAATTCATGATATTTAATTCAAAAAAAAAAAAAAAAAACCTTTGAAAATGCCTGAATTTCATTCATCACTCAAGGAAATGTGAGGAGGAAAAATCAAAGGGATGTGATGTCATCGGAACTTTACTTCCAAAGAAGAACTTGCATATTGCAACAGGTAAGAAGGTGAGTTGGGACACTTAGATTGTCAGGTATACTGGTAATTTGCGTTCTGAAGTGTTGGCAGGAATAGTAAAAGAAACATTTCAAGAATGGCTAGAGAAGAGAAACAGCTCTGGTGAGCATGATGACATCAAGCAAGAAAGGAAGGTTGTACAAGTGTTTTATAAAGTGGAATAACTATCCCATATATGGCTATATAAATGCCAACGAGTGAGCCAATTTGTGGAAGGTGGAATATTTAGTTAACAAAAAAAATCTAGGTCTGAATTAGGTTTCAACTTGTTGCATATGAGTTGTTATGAAAAACATCCTTTTAAAAATCTACTGTCCTTCCCCTCCATCATCATGTTAATAAGCTATCTGCTTCTTTCTCTGAAATACCTAGAAGAGGCTTCTGCTACAGAAAGCCATGCTTTCACTTACTATCTCAAAGAAAACAGAGCTCCGCAGAAAACATGTAGGATGGAGAATCAAGATTATTATCCTCATCATTCATGGTTGAGGGGAAGATGAACCAATCCATTTTTTTTAGAAGAAACGTATTCTAGTATCATCAGTTAAGAATAATACTTGGGTTATCTAAAAAGCTATTTAGTCTCATATGTCTATTAAAGAAAATTATACGCTACTGCTAACTTTGTTTTTAATAATTTATTATTTAAAATTATGTTCTTATAGGAACAAAACTTCAAATGGCTGTAGATGAGCATTCCCTCCCATGTAACCATGGGAACCTTTTCTGTTTTATCTATTTATTTATTTATTTATTTTTTACGTCTGGTCTTTTGGCTTCCCACATGTATTATGGTGAGAAATATGTTCTTAACAATTAAATTTCTCTAATATGTGGCCATTAGAGACAGTAAGACACTTGTTTAATCTATCATGAAAACAGATAGTTGGCTACTAAATTTGACTTTCACTCTTAAGGGAAAATTGCCTTTGTAGAACAATGTGAAAATGATGTATACTATTGTCATTTAAGTTATGGTAATGCATACATTTCAGCATGTTTTAAAGCACAACTTTATCTGAGCATGTGTAAAGTTAATTTTTTTCTCAAGTATTTTATTTCACCAAAAGCTAAAAAAAAAAAAGAAAAAGAAAAAAAAATTGAAAAATTGAAAGAGAAGTATGTGATTCATAAAACTAATTAACTGAGCTGATATCTGGAACGTGGTGGTACATTTAATAAAAAGTAGCCTGTAATGCCAAGGGACAGAACCAAGTCATGAAGGTCAGGGAATGATGACCCAGACCTTTAATCCCAGCACTTCAGAGGCAGAGATCCTCTAGATCTCTTTGAGTTAAAGACCCAAACAGAGCCAGTTAGTAATAGCACCCACCTTTAATCTTAGCTCTAGGAATGTTGAGAGGGAAGTGAGATAGTTGGGGGGGGGGAGAGACAGAAGGAGGAGAAGGCAGAAGTTCTGCCCCTTTTCCCTGAGTGCCTAGTCAGTCTGAGGACTGGTGGAGACAGGACCTACCTTGTTCGACCTGAGGAGTTTGCTGCATGAGAATTGGCTCTGGTTTATTCCCTGTCTCTCTAAATATTTCAGCTTTCCCTCAACATCTGGCACCAGGTTTTATTATAATACTAAATAGAATTCCTGTAACAGGAAAGTACTAGAGTGGCTATGGTAAGCCATGCATTTTTGCTTACCAAACTTCCAGAGAAGCACAGTCATTCACCAATCTATTACAGTGAAGGACACATGTACAGGGCTGTGGGAAGAACCCAGTTCCTCAGGAACTTTGATGGTGAGAAAACATAGTTTGAATTGGAACCAGAATAAAAGCAGTCCAGTGAAGGGGAGATAGGAGGTGTTACCAATCATGCAGTCATTTCCTAAGATGTTCTAAGAATTGAGAATACAAATGATACCATTTGAAGCCTTTCCTATTTGAAAGACCATTCATTTGCACAGGCTTTTCCCTCTACCATGTGTACCTTTCTGCCTTGACCATTTTTTGCCTGGTGAATTCCTATTTGTCCTTAAAGACTCAGATCAATGCATCTTTAAGTCTCTTGTACAAACTCTTCCATTGCTCCAGTCAGGATGGGCCTCTTCTCAGTGTCTCCTCCTATATATTGCAACTATTTCCCCCCAAATCCAGCGAAAGAGTGTCAGTGCTCAAAAGGAGACCGGGTCATACCTTGATGTCTTGGTACTTTTTGTCATCTGGTAATTTAGTGAACGTTCAATGAAGTATCCTCCTAAAAGATTTTACTAGAAAAAAGTGTGCACTTTGGAAATATTTTTCTTTACTAGTCTTCAAAGAAAGAACTTCGCAGAATGTAATAATGATGCTGTTTTATGACAATTGAGAAATTACTAAAGAGGTTTTCTAACTTTATAGCAAACTTTAGTGTTAAGACTATCTTGGAATTTTGGAAACCAAAATCTTTATCAGACCACACAGTGGTCACTTTTCAGGGATTTTCATGCTTAAAAATGCAATTATCTGTTAAGGATAAATTACTTTTACTTATCTCTTTATTTCACCTTAATATTTATCATATAACTGTTTTACTATTCAAAGTGGTTTTTAAATCACTCATGCTGATACAACCATAGGTAATTAAAGGGGCAAACAAAAGTGATTTATAAACCATAGAAGTAAGAACAAACACTAGATAGTGATTTTGAAGTGTACATTTAGACAGTGAAATTTATATGTCAATGTTTTATGTAACCGATAAATGATTAAAATTTTGGTTATCTCATTTACTTTCTGGTGATTAAAGTATTATCTCATAATGTGTGGGTCAGGAGCTTTGTGAACTAAACTAGCAGGTAATTTTTATTAAGCACTGATTTAATACTCTGTCTTTTTCTTTATCTGGTCCCATGATATGCTTAGTATGGTTTGTGCAATAACTTTATCAACAGTAAGCAGGTTTCAACGTTAGCAAGAGTCAATTTTAATGTCTTAGGAGACTTGCTTCCCAGAAAGACCAATGCAAATTTCACTTGTAAGGAAAATCACAACCTTCCAGTCTTAACTCATTTAGAGGTCCTTGAGTGTTCAATGACATGAAAAGTGACATATATCTGTGAATTAAGGAGCTTTAATTACACCAAGAGTGTACTTCATTATAAAATACATAATTCAGGAGATGATTCCATAGGTTGAAAATTCAATTTAACTTTGCGGTTCAAATTTATTTTCCACCTTTAATCATATGTAAAGTAATTTAAAATCTGGAGAAAAACTGTGGAGATTTCTACCACACACAGTCAAACATGGTAGACAAGTCTACTGCAAAAGATTTTGCTAAATGAGTTAAGATCCTTAAAGACAATCGCAAGGATATCTTTACTTTGACAACTCAATGAAGTAAGGAAGTGTGTTCTGTCAGCTTCTAAAATTTTCCCTTAATCAGACACTGATTTCCATGCCAGGTCTTTTCCTATCTTCAAACTATCTTCTGTTACCTTTCTATTGTAATCAATACCTCATCAGGAAGTACAACCCCATTCTCACCTCAGTGTCAAAGGAAATATTAACTTGTATTAAGCTAAATAGAAATGATCGCTCTTAATGATTTCTGGAATTGTCTGCTTTTCTCTGCTAACAATTGCTTTGTGAGGACTTACCTAAAAGATGCCTCCTTGTTTAAAATCCAACTATAAGGAGTGATTATTGAAACAAAACAAACAAACAAACCAAACTAAACAAACAAGAAAAAACTTTATTCTACCCAGCTCATTTTCGTCAGCAAATTTCAGCAACCACCTCCCTTCCCCCATTCTTTTCATCGCTCATGTGTTCTCTAAACGCTTTTTGTGAATCGGAAAAGATATTGACTGAACCCAAGCCTAGCTACTACTAACTGTACAACAGGCAGATTAACTAGGAAGAAAAGCTATTAAGGCAAGGAAGAAAACTTTATTTGAAAACTCGATTGAACAGAAAAAAAAATGAAGCCCTCTTGTCCAACGTTCACCTATCTAGAATCTCAACAGTAGCTCTCTATAGAGGGTGATGATGGATGTCCCCAGACTTGGAGGTACTTAGAGAAGCACAACCTGACATACTTCTGTTCTTAATTTACTCAGTTACAAGATGTCTTAAAAAATAGTGATGCACACACACACACACACACACACACACACACACTGATTAGTTTACCTGATATAGCATGCAATCAACAGGCTTGATGAGGTAGCTATTCAAAAAGCCAGGTAAAGTTACATATGTTGCTCCTAATAATCATTTTCAAAATTAATGCTCAAGAAAAGGGGTTACTATAAATAATTGCTTCTCTGTTTTTACCAGGGCCTCCAGCCTAATGAAAAACTGAACAGTCAGTCCTCTATGGCTGTTAAAACTGTGACTTAGTGAGGTGCTCTGCAGGGAGCACTTCTCAGACTTCTCAGTAAAATGCAATCTAGCTGGTCTCCACTCAGAGACAAAGTTCCACTGGAGTCCACTTGAGTGAAACATATGGTTTCAAGTCAGAACAAGCGAGCCTTTTGAAATGGAATTCAGTTCAGGTATTTCTTCTGTGCAGAATCTTCCAGAAGCCTAAATCTTCTGCAGAGAAGAGCCATTCCTTTCCACAATAAGGGAGACCCTGTAGCCAGATGTGGCCCAAATCTTTCACCTGTCTTCTCATCTTCTCATTATCCCTTCTTCTCCTTTCCTTCCCTCCAACATCCCAGGTCCACTCCTGTCTCCAGATCTGCACACCTGATATTTCTCTCCTCCTAATGCATGTTCTACTCTGACTGCCACGGGACCACACAGTATCAATTGCTCTCTTGAGTCTTTATTCAAAAGATGCTATTGCAGAGGACTTTTCCTCTTCAACTTCCCTTTGTAACATCACCCCCTTACAGGAAAGTTATGCCCATTTTTCCCTGAGTTTTTCTCTAAAATACTTATGTTGTCCAAAAAAAAAACATTTTTTTCTTTTCATTGTACAAGCTAGATTTCTATCATGGTAGCAAACTTCATTGAAGGTATGAATTTAACAGAAGAATGGGTCCGGTGATCTGGCTAAGCACATAAACGCACTTGTCATACAAAGAAATTTTTGTAGCTTGAATGGCCCAAGTTTCACATCCAGATTACATTGAGGAAGGTGAGAACCAACTCCTGAAAGTTGTCTTTCAAACTCCAGACACACTGTTATATTCTCTCACATGCACACACACACACACACACACACACACACACACACACCAATTAAAATTAGCTTAGTTTCTTGGCTTATTTTTGACCTCTGGGCTCCAGTGATTCATGACTGAGTTATCTGGCTCCATTGCTTTGAAACCGTATCAAGGTAGCATGGTGGGAGAACATGGTGGAGCAAAATGTTGAAGCTGTGGTACTAGGAGAGAAAATGGCCCGTGTCCAGATATTGTCTTCAAGGACAAGCCTGCAGTGACCTAACCTCCTTCATTTTTTGAAGATTCTACTCTTTCCAAATACTATCACAAGACAGTGACTAAACATTTAAGAGCCAAACTGTAACTTTTACCTTTTTCTTTTCTAAAATAATATAATTTCAACAAAGATTTTTATACCTGTTTTGTTTTCCCTATCAGACCCCTAGAATTGGGAGAGAAATTATATACTAGATAATTTTTCTTGATAATGTTTTGTTTTGGGCATTTTTTCTCTGTTTTATTTATTTATCTTAAAAATCTCTTATTCAAGTAACTCTTCCTAATAAAAAGAATGGACTATACATCCTAAAATTTCTGAGTATGGGTTTTCATTAAGATTTGTAGAGTTAAGCACAGGAAACCACTGGATTTTGCCCTGTCTTTGGATTTGGTTTTGTTTTTTGTCATTATTATTATTTTTTGTTCATTGGGTTTTTTTTTTTCCCTAACAAATGCCTCCTTCCACGGGATGTCCTGCTTCAGATAGCTCAAGCTTCAGATGGCTTGAATGTACTTCAGTACAATCAACCCCAGAGCTTCCCATTGTTTATGTTACAGCAAGGATACTTTCCTCAGTAGTTTATTCCATTTGTGGTAATCTGTGATCTATGATCATTTGATTAAACCCCTTTTTCCCCAAATTGTAAATTCCAGGAGAGAAAGGGTAAGCAGGGTTTGTTGTTATTAGCTACTTTCTGTCTCTCATGTGTCACAAAGCAAGACGTTGAGATCTGCTCAACAGTATTTGATGAAAAACTTATACAAAATTTTAGGTGTGTAATTATATCTGCAAAGGAGAGTGAATAATTGTTGTATCACTATTGGATCATAAATAAACACCAGATAATGAAGAATAACAAAAAGAAAAGAATGGGCCAAAGGATCACTCTTAAAATTGCTCATTAAACACAAAATGCCATACATACAAAATAGAGAGGTGATCCAGTAGAATGCAAGCAGCCTCTCCACCTGAACATATTAGATGCTCAGCTAAAGCCTTGGCAGATGATTCAGTTCTACCACTGGCAAAAACTAGGAGTCCGTTGTTTAACAGATTACATCAAAGGTATGGAAGCCTCCAGGTGATTTTGAACTGAACATTCTCAATCCCTTTACTAGCTCAGAGTGTGCATATGTCATCTAGATTAAGATCACAACTCTACTGAACAGTGTTATCAGCCCTCTTAACTCATCTTCTTTACACTGTAGGAAATGTGCACAGTGAAATCTCAGTGTTAAGAGTTCTTCAGAATTTGGTACATCTGGGTGTGTGGACTCACATCTGAAATCCTGGCACTTAGAATACTGAGTGTGAATGATCGCAGCAGTTTGAGGCTAGCCTGGAGTACAAAGTAACAATGAGTTCCACACTAGCCTGGGCTACAAGCAAGACTGTAAAAAATAAACAGAAGCTAACTTTGGCCTTCCCAGACTAAACTTTCGATCATCTTCCTAAAGTCTATTTCCCAGTCATCATAAACTTCTCTCAAAATAGTAAGCTATAACATGACTGAAAGATTTTATATAACATGTTTTCCGTATTTGGAACACCATATCCTCATGACATACTTCTGTTAATTTTCAAATAAAATTAAAAAAAAAAAAAGAGGAACCATTCTGGAAATTTACCTAAGTAGTTACGAGCTTCAATCACTGAAATTTACTAGAAATCTGTGATATGTCTTTATTGGTTGATCTATGTTATTTCATGGACTATTTATTGCATGACTGCTTTAGATCATGGTGAAATGTCTAAGGGTGTGGATAGAAGAATACCCATATTAATATATTTCTATAACTTAATATAGTATATGGCAGAGAATACTAGTTTATGAATGTTCAATTAATACATTGACACATAATTATATTTAAATAATACTCAAAATATTCTTCAGTTTTTAAAAAACTCTGTCTAAGATAAGATAAATATTGTACTCAAATCCTCAATTTCACGGTAAGTCAATATTTGTTGTTCCAGTATGTTCGAGTGTTAGAAATGACCAAGAAGATAGATCAGGTGTGCTAAGCACACTTGATTTCCTGTTAGTCTGGACATACTTAGTAACTCTGTGGAAACTTCAAAGACTTATGATGGTAAAAACCATGGCTTGAGAATGTCACTAAAAGCTCATATTGAAAACACATTTATTAATAAAGAAGCATTGAGAGATAGGATGTGTGGACTTAATTACCTCTCATCAGTAGGCTAGTTCACTCATGAATTAATTATACAGTTGAAGAAAATTTCTACTATACTCTGTGCATGTGTGTGTGTGTGTGTGTGTGTGCACGCATGTGTGGTGTCTGTCTGTCTGCATTGCTGTGTGTCATTCTGTAATCTCCTTCTTCATATTATGATTCAGAAATAAAACACCTCAGATGATTACAAGATGATCTTGAACTTTCCAGTATCAAAAACTGTTAGCAATATAAAGGTCTATTTTCCAAAATTTAGCCCTTCTTTGGCATTTTCTTACAATAATAATACTCAACTAAGACTTCTGTGTCAGTCATTTTGCAATGATATTCTTCCTTCAATGTACTTTGAGTGACATGTTCTATGCAGTATTACTAAGGACCTTTGTTGTAATACTATTCAGTCATGAAGTTCAAGATACTTCATTTGAATAATACTTGGAGCTTCTGTTAAAGTTATCATAGTACAGGGGTCTCCTTAGGGACTTGCCTAAGTTATAGATTTAAAAGCTGGATGATGTTCCAGTTAGACTCTATATGCATTCTTCTCTGTGGTGACACCTGAGTCTTGAAACAAAAATCCACCATCCTGTTGGGCTTGCTCTTGGCCAGTCTTGACTACAGAATGCAATGTACAAGTTTTATTGCAGTGTGAGCAAGACACATACATATTAGATTGTTGTGGAAACTTTAAGATTCCATGTCTGTGACTGGTTTATAAAAACTCAAAATACTTTCAGTGATAAGTACTCCTTGATGACTTACAGTTAAGTGTCTGTAAGAGTTCCAAGAAGGATGTTAATTCCAAAGTTAGCCAATATTAAGATTATAAAATATTCCAGATTCTTTAAAAAGTTTTCAGCTCCCTTGATTTATTTGTTCTTTACAAGTCTTATAAGTATGGGCTAGAATGATGGGTCAGAGATGAAGAGCACTGAATGCTCTTCCAGAGGTCCTGAGTTCAATTCCCAGCAACCACACTGTGGCTCACAGCCATCTATAATGAGATCTGGCGCCCTCATCTGGCATGCAGACATAAATGCAGGAGAAGTATTGTATACATAATAAGTCTTTAAAAAGACAAAAATCTTACCAGTTAACATTGTTCCTATTTTAATTTTATTGTGCATGTGTGTGTATGCTATGTATGTGTGTGTGTGTGAATGCACACATAGAATTTATGGGTTTACAGAGGACTCTACCATGATACATTTGTGGAGGTGATGTGGGATTGCCTTTCTGTATGCAGTGAATATCAATCTTTAAATAAAGGAGCTGTTTTGGCCCATGACAGGCACCATAGAAAAAGTAGGAAGAGAAATCAGACCATAGGTAGGAGAAGCAGGGTGGAGTCAGGGAGACCAAGCCGAAGCCCAAAGGAGCAACATGTAAGGAACACAGGTGAGCCACCGGCCACGTGGCAGGAAAGATTAATGAGAATGGGTTGAGTTAAGATGTAAGAGCTAGCTAGCAATGTGCCTGAGCTATAGGCCAAACAGCATGAAGTTAATATAAGTGTCTGAATCTTTTTGGGAGGCCTGATCAATGGCAGGCAGCTAAAGGGTCTGGGGCTGCAGGTCTGGGCCTGTGGCTGCTGGGACCAAGAAACCTCATTGTAACATGGAGGCCATGGGATTTTTTTGTGAGAGTGATTCTCTCCATCTGTAATGTGGGTCTCGGGGATTGAATTCAGCTCTTCAGGATTAGTAGTAGGTATTTTTATCCACTGACCCATCACACTAGCCCTTCTATTTGTAGGACAAAGGAATCTAATTTACAGAATTCCTTCTTTGGTCTTCTATAACAGGGTGATCATTTCTTTACCTCATTTGAACATTTGTCTACTTTTCTCCACATTTGATCCTTTCATGGCTACTACATGAATATTTACCATCACTCATACACAACAGAGTCCTTATAAAATCATTCCCCACAGCTATTTTCACTCCCACAAACAGGTAAAACAATACTTGGGAGCCTAAATAACCTTTCTGTGTTAAACAGATAGGACAGGTAGAGAAACTTAGAAAATATGATACTATCAATTGACCTCTTGATAATTTCCCTGTCTGCCAACTTCATTTGCTGGAAGATATAAAGTACATATTATTAAATTTAGAAGCTTTACAGTTGATGCTCACTATATGTTTCGTGGAATGTTAAGGACCTATTCCTAAATGTACTTTTTTTTGCTAGATTTACATATGACCTCTGGGGAAAATCTCTTGCTCATTATAAACCTTCAGAAGGGGATAACACACTTAGATTAAAAAATAATATTCTGGAGTTAGGGAGGGAGGCATATCCAGGCAGCATTCATAGCAGAAAGACTATAACATGATCCCTGGAAAAGATAGCTGGAATAAAATAGTATGTGAACAGTGGGCAGGTGAAAAGGAATGGAGTCAGAACCATGGTCAGAAGTCAGCTCATGCACTCTGTAGTATCTGAAAACTCAGGATGCCTCAATGCTTTTCAATGGTTTAAGAAACACATGTCTATAAAAGTAAAGTAAAACAAGATGATGGAGATTGAGTGCGTCTGTGTGTGTGTGTCTGTGTGTGTGTGTGTGTGTGTGTGTGTGTGTGTGTGTGTGTGTGCGCTTTAAATCACTGCTATTATTAATGTAAAGAAAAAATAGAGATTGATGTTAGAATGACCAAAGCAAGAAACAAAGAAGTGGAACTAAGGTAGAGGCTGTCACTGGAGATGAAAGAATAAAGAGCAGACAGTAACAGCACTGCACAATAAACCATCATCACTGCTTTTATGTGAGGAAAGAGCAAGTGTCAGAGAAGACTCTAATCTATAGGCTTGTGTGACTAGGTGGTTGCAAAGTGGAATAAGAAGAACAGGGTTCTAAACAGAAAAAATGTATTTTAAGCAAGTTAATAAATAAAACTTAGCTGAACAGAAGAGTATAAGTTCAGTAATGAAAGCTGAAGGATCATACAGAGGAAGGCTGTGAGCCTGACCTTTGATTAAAGCTGTCTATGTGTAGTTAAATGGAAGATGATCACAACAGTGAGTTGTTACGAATATTGCAACAGTGGAAAATTCAACAGAAAACAATGAAGTGTCTAATGCAACCAAAAGGTTAAAATTATAACCTAAAGGATTCTCAGATAATTGATTCTATGGTGATTTGACATTGCTTTGGCATATGATTTAGTTTCCAATACATCAGAATAGGTAAAGAAATTCTATTCTAAGGACCTCAATATCTTCAAATGTGGTTAGCCAGGTAAAGCAAATTGGCCTTTGCTTTTCTCATTATCTCCAATAATTTATTCAACTGGAATTTCACCAAAATAAAAATAAATAAAAAGCTTGAAGGGGGACGAGAATAGTAAATCCAAGTTCTGAGTGGTTGAGCTAAAAGGGTGAAGCTTCTCTTTCATATCCATGAGACATCTCTAATGTGCAACATAATGGACTTGCACAGCATTTGTAACTCATATCTCCTGACACTTCCTCTATTTTTCACATTCCATATAATTACACTCTCCCAAATGGAAGAAAAGCTCTGATATATCAAATGGGACGGCCTTCTTGATTTCCTGTTTTTATTTCTATCTTTCTCTTCCAAATATTTGCATGTATTTCAAAGTCCAAATGTCCATTAAGAAAATAATTAGTCTCGAGAGTTAACTTTAACAAAACACAGCACATACACACAGGAGAAAATATTAATTCTAAGGGATTTGCAGTAAGATCTATGATTCTATTTTACAAAACCATGCCAGTACAGATTCTATCCCAGATGACTCAACATTTAAAAATGAAATCTACACAAGAGAATATTTCAGAGCTGTGTACAATGTATTTGTATATTATTAACACTTTAAATACAATGAGAGAAAATAGTTAATTGACAAAATATACCATGCTGTGCTTAAACTTTAACTTAAACATTCCAGTAGGTACAAGAGAACACTCATTTAATTATATGCTTCTCCCCACTAAATGGTAAATAACTTGGTTGAAGCCACTGTTGAGTGTGAGAACAGACACACACTACCAGCACCACTCTAGTGTTTATTCAGGAGAGTTTCTGGGTGAGTACAAATAAGTAGAAAAGAGACAGACTTTCATGTGGCTCCTTTTAAGAGAGTGGGTGGGCATAGATTTACTTAGCCAAGCCTAGGGGTGTGCCCTCCATATGTGTCAGGTTCTGCTGGCACCATGTTGTATTTACTACATAGTGACTACATGCAAAGAATTCTTATCTCTCACCAAGTTATCAGACTAGCACATTTGCCATGTAACTGCTATGTGCCAGGAATCCTTATAGTTACCATTAAAGCAAATGGTAGGTCCATGCCTCTAGCCACTACTATCATTCCAGTACACATTGTCTATGAATGCATCCCTGAGGTAAAAAAATCAAATAACTGATGAATATGAATGTAATGCATACTTGAAAAATATAAAAAACAAGCTCATATTCAGCTTTGTTAGCTGCCTACTAAATTATATGGATATGTAGATAAAACCCCATCAATAGAGAAAAGGGGTTCATGCAGGAGTGGAAATATGTGTTACAAGTGAAAAGTTTACTCACTTCCTTAATATGAGAGAATTGACAGGACATAGGTAATATGTGGATGCTACTTGACTTGTGATAAAAATCTACCTCTGTTAAACCTGTCATAAGATAGGAAATCATTCAATGAACTTAACATACTAACCATAACAACTATAACACAATGCATGAAGGGCATTGGTTGTGACACTGTGACCTCATGGCTTATTAAAATTGAAGTTCACTGCTACTTCACATCATCATAAGCTTCATCACTATTCTATAACAGGCTGGTTTTCAAAACCATCATAAATTTGGAAATATCACAAGTAGAATCATCCACGAAAGTCTAGGACCAACCATGTTTACTCTAAAATGCTAGCTTAATTCAATGTTTTAATTTTTTCCTGTTAGATACAATTTCACCTGTTGGCTGTATATGGCTGCATAACTATGAAGACCTTTCATGCATTTCTCATTAAGCTCCAAAAGTTATTGAAACGAAACGAGAACCTAAAATATATATTTAGATGACATCATTCCTCACTCATTAAATGATTACCTTTACCTGCAAAAAAAAAAAAATGTTAAGGTGTTAAAAGAATATGATAAAAGAAAACTAAAGGTAAAGATCCAAACCTCTAAGTTGGTTTTATAGTCAATAATATATGTCTACTTTAAGCTTCTCTTCCAGGCAATAGGATCCCCCCTCCTCGTGTACAAATTTATAACGATGCTAAGTAAAGACTTTGGTGTCATTACTCAGGTGCAATCCATCTTTTTGTTGGTATATTCAGAAACAGTATCTCTATGTGGTCTGGAACTTCACACTTAAGTTACTCTGCCTGGCTAAAGAGACCAGGTCTGTTTATTTCCACTTCTTTAGCTATGGGACTATAAGTGTGTGTCACTAAGCCAGAATATTTGTTTGGGGATTTGGCAGGGTGGGGGGAGAGTATATAGATTATAGCGATCAAACTCAAGGCCTCATTCTTGCAAGGAAAGTATTTTACAAAATTAGTCATCCCTAAGCTGGTGGCAATGGAATTTCTGAAATAACACGAGGTTTCTTAGAGCAGACCTGGATTTAATATTAAGAAAGTCTGATGACATTGGCTAGCTGCTCCACCTTTCTGTGATTATACCTCCTAATCTCTAAAATAGGATTAGCAATCAATACACACTCTTCTGTTGGACAGTGTCTAGAAACAGTATTACTCAAGGCAACTTAACTATATTACTTTAATTCCTGTCAAGACACTAGAGATAGTAGGCATGAGTACTGACTATTCTTCCAGAGGACCCAGTTTTGATTTCCAAACCAAATGTAACAGCTACAACTATCTTTAATTGCATTTCCAGGGTATTTTATGTCCTTTCTTGATTTTTATGGGCATTAAATATGCATGTGTTTCACCAACATATATAAAGGCAACACACTGATCATGCATAAAATAAAATAACAAAAACAAAAAGAAAGAAATTTCTGCCCCAAACATTTGGGAACAAGTAGGAACAGCTCCTCACAAACTAAAGCTTTAAATATGCATATTCATTTTACTCAAAGGAGAAATGTGAGCATGCCTTTACATTTTTTTTCTTTTCCTTTGGTACATAAAGAACCCAAATTTTACTGAAATTAATTATCAAAATTATTACTTAAACTTATTACAGACTTATATCTCTACTCTAGAGATTAAATGATGAATATTCACAGCATTTGTAAAACAGACAAGTTAAAGAACAAAATATTTACCAATCTTCTAGTCTCTGATACTCACAGTAAATATTCTTAAAGTGTTATATACACAATAATCACTTCAATTGCTAACCTCTAGGTTTCTCTGGAACAAATGGTTTCCATGAACTTCTATTGTCTTGACAAAATGTTCCCTATGAAGACTACAGCGATCTCTCCACTGCAAAAGTTCTAAGTTCCATCCCTAACACTTAAGAGGAACTCAGTAACTTTGGTTTAATGACTATTTTACACTTTCTGCCATTATAGTGTATGTGCTTACATATATAAGCCGTCCACTAGTGTTTTGGCTTGTATTTGAGATGTTCCTTTAGGGTCATGTTCCCAAATGGTTACATTGTTTTGAGAGGTGGTAGAGACCTTTTCTCAGAATTGGGTTAGAGGGGTTAGCACTTTGAAAATATAGCCTGGCCCTATTCTGTCTCCTGATCCAGGATATATGAAGCTTTTACCAACATGCTTTGGCCATTAGAAACTCTGCCATGAATTTCCCCCAACATAAAATGAAACCATGAGCCAAAATAAGTATTTCCTCCCTTAAGTTCCTACAGTCAGGAATTTTGATATTTTGATAATATAAGTAGATCATATAACACAGAGAGTAGAACTATGACTTGTTTCACCTGAGCACATCATTTGAAATAAATATACATTCTATAAATGATAACTGGATTCATAAATTTTCTATAATAAAAATTTTACTTCATCCATAAGCTAAGGAACAATATGGTTTTTTGCATTTATGTGCATATACTTCCTTCTTCTTTCTAAGATGTTTCGCTATGATACTTGAAAGTGTGTCCATGGTCTTCAGGGATAATCAAGTGTTATTTGAGAGGACACCTTAAACAGTTTAAGTGCATTTCACACTAAATCGACGGCAATGCCACACATGCACAATCACAACATATACTGCCGATTATTCTCAAGGTATCCTTATATTCATCATTTCCTCACTGAACTACCTATTTTTTTCTGTCTGAACTGAATGTAGTAGAAAGGGAAAGATATGATTCTGTGAACAAGGGAAACCAACAAACTGGCATCTACCTTGTAGTATTCAAATATTTCATCTATAAATTACCTACGCAATTTCCCAAGCCTAGCTAAAGAAAACAATCAAGCAGCAGCAGAACTCTGGAAGACCCTGTGGACAGTCTCCCTGTATTCATTTATCTTTTATCATTAGAAACAAGAGATATCAAGAGCTTTCTGAATTTTCATGAGATTTTAAAACACAAGAGCCTGTCTCTTGAATATAAAATTTAGGTGACAGGAAACCATAATGGATAGGCCAAGTAAGAACAAGCATTTAAAAGGTCAGTAGTCCGCACATTTGTTGGTAGGCTATAAACAACTTCCTTCTTTAAAATTGTGGTCTGTGACCATGTTTGAAGGTCTTTGATTAAAGTCCAGTTAACGAAAAGTTTCCTAGTATAATTAAGAGATCTAAGCCCATCAAGACCCTATAATGAAGTCATTTTCTGAAATGGATCTATTCTTGCAGTTTCTTCTTTAAAGCACTTGAGATTCCCATCTCTTTTAAAATTATGAAACAAAAATGTGTTAGTCAGTAATAATCCAGTAAATGCTATAACAAAATAGCAGTTGACAGAAACATTAAATATACCTACAAAACACAACCATCATTTTTTGCTGTTCTCCTTTGTGTAGAGCTGGTACATAGGATGAAGATTATTACTTCGTCTCCTTCACCATGGAGCCTGAAGCATGTACCCCCCAAGGCCAACAGATCTGTAAGTAAACCTATGGAGTAGAGATGATTGAGCTCTAAAATTACCCACAAACTTTATAACTTTGCTATAAGGTTTGAGGCTTGCATTTACTGCTGCCTCTTGGACCATGATGAGTGACAGCTTTACTCATACAGAGCATGGCACTACAAGAATGACAAGAAAGCCCTCACTGAGACACAGCCCACTTCTTATCAGCTAGATCATTCACTGCCTTACTTGTTGTAACCCTTTAAATTCAAATATTCTGTTACTCTTGGTGCTATCTAATTACATGAGCTATGTACTTAACTATTTTTAATAATCAAATGTAATAAGCTAAGGCATTTTTCATATATTATATATATATATTCACATTTACCTTAATAAATCAATTCTCACATTCAAAAATAAAAGTGTTTGCGGTAGTAGAAAGCATATTGACTAAATTTGCCATGGTTCCTGTAGCCAGAAATTTTTCTGTCCTGTCCAGACCCCTTGGTCCAGATAAAGCTCTCCTACCCATGGTCTTACAGCTGCTTATATAATAATTATTCAGAGGCTAATATTAATTAAAAACTGTCCTATAGTTCAAGCTCATTATCATCTATCTCTTATAACTTAATTCAACCCATCTTATTAGTCTATGTATGGCCAGGTGGTTCAGTAACTTTGCCCGTGTCCCATTACATCTTAATTTCTGGGTGGCAGCCTGCCACTTGGATTAGCTGCCTTATCTCTGCTTGGATTCCTCCCCCCCCCCCCACACACACACCTCTAAGCTGCCTTGCCATAAGCCAAAACAGATACTTTATCAACAAATAATAATAAAAATATTCACAGCATACAGAAAGACATTCTATGTGAGTTCTTCTTAAGATGTAGCTATTGTTATAGATCAGAGATATTTTGGTTATTAACTGTGTTAGGAATCCACTCCCATGGACAAGTGGGTCCATCAATAGGCTGTGGTCAGGTAGACTCATGACTTTTAGGCTTCTTCTGGGCAGGCTGAGTAGCTGTAGTGAAGAATTTAAGATGGAACCAAATCATTCAGCTCACAGAAAGAGGGAGGAAATGAGGCAACATCATCTCCTTTCAGGGAACACCCCAAAAATATATTTTAAAAAATTCTTAATAGAAATTACATTTTGAAAAGTTTCCCTAAACCCCAACAACCCACAGTAAGAATAAGTCTATAACATATAGACCTCTAGGAATTATTGTGATATAAACATATCAATCTTTATCTTCTAAAAGGTTTTGTAGGAATTGTGTTTAAAAATTAGTAGACATTCCATAATACTGTATTCAACATTACACACACACACACACACACACACACACACACATTTCTTCCATGATAATAGCTCTGAAACTTCTCCCTACATTAATGAACAAGGTGAGAGGAAATCATACCTTCTTAGACTCCATCAATGAATATGTTTCTTCATAGAGGTCAATTTAACACTTTCAGCTATCCAACTCTGTTCTTAGCACAATGATACCATAGACTAGAGAAACAGAATTTTAGTTTCACAGACTAGTTTTCAATATGATATTTGTCTATGTGTGTATATATAAATATTTAAAGAACTACACTCATTATACCTAGAATTAAACCATTTCTAGAAAAGAATAATGAATCAATGTGATAGCTATTCCTCATTGTCAATTTGACTACTTCTGAAGTTATATTTCAAGATGGAATGGCAAGCCAATGAAGGATTTTTACTTAATTTGAGGTAGGAATACCTACTTCTAATCTTCATCTTGAGGCGGAAAGGCACACACCTTTAATTTCGGTCACACATTCTGCTGGATGCCTATATAAGGAAATGGAAGAAGGAAGCATTTTCTCTTTGCCTGCTTGCTTTTGCCTTGCCGACAAGTCCATTCCTTCACTAACATTCAAGTCTACTTCAGGACTCCAGCCTCTAAAGAAGACCTGCTGAGGAGCCTAATGGGCTGAGACACTTTTGGAATCTTGAATTTTCCATTTCTAGCCAACCATTACTAGTTTTGCTGAACCACAGCCTATAAGTGATTCTAATAAATATCATGTGTGTGTAGGGGTTGGGAGAGCTGCACGCGTGTAAAATTGGTAACTAATTAGACATTAGAGTCAAAAACCAATAAACAATTGCAGTCTTAGGCAAATACAGAGCTGTTGTAAAGAGCATTTTTATTTTTGGTTACGTAGACAAAAAAAGAAATATTCCATAAATGTTGTATATAAAGGACCATATGAGATGGTCACTGAAAACTCCAACACATAGCAAATGCCTGATAGTTGGCAAATATTTTAAAGTGCAAAATTAGTTGTGACTATTACCATTACTATATTGCTTCGTTTAAAAGTTCATTTATAAGTCTGGAGCGATAGCTCTTCAGTTAAGTACACTTGTTGATCTTGCAGAGGATTCAGGTTTGTTTCCTAACACCCACATGGTTGCTTGCAAGCATCCATTCTCCAGTTCTAGGAAACCTGATACCAGTTTCTTATCCTCAGAGGCACCAAGCATATACAAGGTGTGTATGTTCTCATGCAGGCAAAACACCCACACACATCTAATAAATAAAATATATTTTAAAGTGAATCTATGGGAACTTGCTGACTGTACCATTGGTCCTTTAAATACAATTATCATACTTATTATTTCAATATGATCAGCATCCTGTGTCAATGGAGAATCAATTCATGAAAAATTTATAGATTTAAACTAAATCCCTAGACAACGATGTTATTATATCTAATGAGATGCTTCATTCTACTAGTTACAGGCAAAGTGCACTGAAGAGATTTTTTTTTAATTTTTTATCATTAGTAGATTTTCATGAAGTTTAATTTCATGAACACCAGAGAAATATATTTATATGTTATGGTGATTTTCTGAGTTTAAAAAAAAAAAAAAGAAGAAGAAAATACTTCAAAAACCCTATTCAAGAAGTTTACATAATGTTAACAATTTACCATTTTGCATCATTTATAAATTTATTCCTCTTATAAATGTCCGGTATGTAGGGATAATATGTTGTTTCATGGAAAATAACTGTCCCACCCACTGGTTTAATAAAAAGCTGATTGGCCAAAGGCAGGCAGGAAGTGTGGGTGGGGCTACCAGACTAAAAACTCTGAGAACAGAACGCCAAGCAGAACACCAGAGCAGAATGCCAGAGAGAAGCTGGAAGAAGCAGAGGACAACTATGCTGGCCTAAGAAAAGGTACCGAGCCTCATGGCTGAACAAGATGAGTCATGGGTTAGATGAAGGGTAGAGAGCTAGTAAGTGATACGCCTGGGCCTGAGGCTGATCAGCCTAAAACTATAGTAAGCCTCTGTGTGTCTCTGTGGGACTGTGGGACTGTGGGACTGTGGGTCTGCAGGTCTGTGGGTCCACGGGTCTGTGGTCTGTGGTCCTAAACCTTGAGGCTAGGCCCAAAAGTCTGGGCCAGAAACCTCAAACTACACCGATAGAAATGTTATGTTTCTCCATAAGAAAAGAAAGCTACTTGGGTAAATCAGCCACTTAAGATACCAAAGTTCCCAATAGAGCTTTAATTGATATGCTATACTACAAAGCAGCAAACCATTCTAACCAATTCAGAAGTGATCTGCTGAGCTCTCATATCCCGGCAATCCAAACATTGGGGAGGGTGATTGAGAATTTGAGGTAAATCTTGTCTCTATAGAGAATCTTGATTTTTGAAAAAGCACAATAAGGAACAATTTTGGGTAAAAATAAACATTTGTTTTTAATCTGTCAAGCCTTTGGGACTCCACCATATCATAGTTTGAATATGTTATTCATCTTCCTCCCTCCTAACTTATACATAAAAAGTTTATGGTAGCAAAGTTCATAAAAATGTCCCAGCATTACTGGTAATACATTAAGACAATGAGCTCACCAAGACTGATTATGTTTAGTACAGTCCAAATCACTACCAAGACCAAAGTTCTGTGCCACTGGTAGCAGCTATGACCCTCTCTTGAGCTTCTACCCCCAACTACCAATAAGAATATGTTTGCTGGTTAATTTGTCAGTATTGTCCTTAATGAAGAGCCCCTTTTTATTAGCAGGTGCAGACAAAGCTTAGAAATGCTATACAAAAACAAGTCTCAACAAAAAAGAGAGATAGCCTTGCTGAGAAGGTATTTCTTTCTGATTTTCTGTAATAGACTTTATTTTGTCGTGAAATTAAATTTATAGTATAGCTGCTAGACACTGGGACTCCAGCAAAGCTTCACTATTTCCTGCTTTGACATTAAAGCAGGCATTTTCATGGGGAGTCCATTTCAAGCCAAATAACTGGTTATGTGAGCCGTTTACAGAAAGCCTTCATTTAAAAAGAAAATAGATAGCCACTACCATTCCAGAAAATGTTAGTGTACAGGCACAGATTCAGATTCTGTTTTCCCTGGAGAATACACCTAAAAAGACAGATGTAACAATAGATAATGGAATTCTTTTTGTCCCACTACAATATCTCTCATTATTCTGACTCATAATATAGCATTTATCAGATGGCAAGTTGCAAATTAAAAGCAAAATTTTATTTAAATAGTGGATAGTCTCATCATAATAAAAATCTTGCCCAAGGTTTAGCTCTGGAGTACAGTTGTATCAAGTAGTGCAAAGATTTGTGCACAGATGAAGGAATCCATATCAAAAAAACCACAATATCAAGGTTAGAGAAAAGTTCCCAGCCCACACATAATGACCAAACTAGAGGGGATAAAGACTAACTGAAGCATTTGAAACATATTATACCTTCAGTGTTCATTTATACAACTGATTCACAAGTTAAAAGAAATAGAACCCTGAAAATTCAGATAGTGAAAGTAAGAGATAAATTTGTGGAATCAGGATGATTTATTTCATTTGTTCATGAGGAAAAAGTCTAGGTCTTGTTTAAAGTTTATGATAACAGAAAGCAGATTCGTGTTTTGAAATATGAAAATGATGGATTTATCATAGATAAGTAATAAAATTGTTCAAACACATTATTTTTGAGTGGAGAAAATAGGTTAATGGCTAAGAGTGCTTGCTGTACAAGCATAAGACTTGAGTTCAAATTGTATATTTAAGTATACAAAACCAAATATAGTTGGTGATAAGTTCACCTGTAACTCCAACCATGTTGGGGGAGAGGCAACAGGATTGCTTAGATGTTTCTAGTCAGCAGTTTTAGGTCAATTTCAGTTTGATCTCAAGTGAATTGGGCAAAAAGTCACAACACAGAGTATCCAACTTCCTTCTCTGGTCTCCACACACTTGTGAATACATACACTCATGTATATATAACCCCCAACACACACATACAAAAATGAGCAATTTCTTATTGCTATTCTTACGTAAGATTATCTGCTTCAATTTCTCATTGACAAATGACAAAACCAAGGTTCAAATGTGTTACTTACCATCAAGCCTATAACAAAAATGAAGTTCTTGGGACCCAAACTCAGGTATTCTCACAGCAAGATGCACAGCATCTGAAACAAACCAACAATAATTATTCTTAAGTTTTTCTGGAACTTAAACTTTTAACCATGAAGAATTCCTTATTTTGTCTATTAAACATAATGTTCTCTGATGCAAAACCTACATGTGGACTTTCTTACTTCCAAGTATTTGAAAATACAGTACAACTGAAACATTTTAGAACAGAGGCATCCCAACAGCATGAAGGCAATGAACGTCATGCCTCCAGACAGGTCAAACAAAACCTGTCCACAGCAAACTGTTTTTGTAAGGTTAATCAAAGTGGGTCCCCACAAGAAGAAGAAACCCTTGATAGTTCTGATGCATAGCCTACAGCATGGTGGCAAACTGTGAGTGGTGGGGACCTGGCCAGCTTGCCTGCAAGGCAGGCATAATGAATGCACCTGCTCATCTGAGAGGCAGCTTTGTGCCAAATTTTGACAGAGACACATGGATGGAGGAGCAGGATGGTACCTGAGTGTGATTTGGTTTTATTGCCTCATTTTAAATAGGAGAAAGTCAGTCCTCAAGAGGCAGCATGTCTTACCGGAATTCATAGTTCCCAACATCCCAAATTCCTTTTTATATGTGGCATAGATACCTTTTCAAAGTGAGAGATACAGAAAACAAGAAGATTCTAACAAACGTTTAATGTGGGAATAAGTATTTAGCTATAAAGGCCTAAGGCAAGCTTCTGCTCTAAGAGTTCTAAGTCAGCACATTTCAACTGCTCTTCCTTCACCCCTAACATGGGGAAAATATTTTAGATGCATAAATGTCAAGAATGAAATAACAGGTTAAAACCACAAGTCCTTTTGAAGTTTAATTTGATATGTAAACACCCCCTTATCCTACAGAATTCCTTTTGGGGGAATCCTTCTAAAGTCATAGCTAATTCTGTTTATGTCAGGGATGGTTGGTGCATTGAGGAATACTAGGCATTCAATGTGACTCTGGGAACTCTGCCATTGGGTGTGATTTTTTTCTAGAATGAGGAATGTAACGCATGAATTTGTAGACTTTGACAAAAACACAACACAGCTTCACTCAATCTTCTTGAGTCCATTCATAGAAAAATGTACACCATTTACATATAAGCAGAAGACTTCACATGATACCCAAGTATTTTCAAAAACATCCCAGTTCATAACATTGCACAATGCAAGATTTTCTGTGAAAAGAAAATTATCCCAACACAGTAATAAAAGAAAATCTACTTTTGTTGCTTTTTAATTTATAAGAAATGCTACTCTGAACAATAAATAAAGTAAATGGTTAAATGTATTGATGAATTTGGATTCTAAATTCGATAGTGCTCTTACCACTTAGATGAAAGAAATAATTATATATATATATATATTATTATTCCAGAATAACTGAAAACTTTGATAATATACTCCTTATAAACTCCTGAGACAGAAATCATAGATAAAATAATGAAGCAATAACTAGAAATAAAATGAATATCTGTTAATGAGAAATTTCTTTACAAGTGTATATATACATATGTGAGAATGCTTTTGCATATATATGTATATATATATATACATATGTTTCTACTCATAACTTCTTCAGTCCCTATAATATTACTTGCATCTATATTTTCAGCAATGCCCACTTTCAGTGAACAACCAACTGGTGTCCTCTTCCCTGAAGAAGATCACCTTTCCCATTTCTAGCTTTCCTCAGCTGACTAGAGTTCTTTTATAGAATTGGAGCCTCATGGGATTTTCCCTGTATACTTTGGTAAGTTGACTGGTGCCATTCTTGGTCAGCTCATGTTTGGGCCATCATAGTGGTCAGACTTATGGGTTATTGGAGGAGAATATTCAGCTGCCATTTTTTTAAGCCAGAATAATCCCTAACAATAATCCATAAACATGTGTCCTTTTATCTACATGTAATTGTAGTCTTTACCCCTCACTAAGAAAATTTCTTTTAGCAATGGACAGAAACCACTATAGGAAAGTGCAAATGTAGACAAAATTTTCTCTGTCCCACCTAGCCTTGAGGTCCAAACAAATCTCTCCCACCCACAGTCCTACAACCATTATAAAATAATTACTGAGAGAGTTATATTAATTATAAATTGTTTGATCTATGGCTCAGGCTGTTACTAACTAGCTCTTACATCTAAATTAACCCATTCCTATTAGTCTATGTATTGCCATATGGTCAGTGACTTACTAGTACAGTCACAGCTTGTTTCTTGGGCAGCTAATCACATTTCCCAGACTCTGACCTTCTTCTCTTGTCTCTCTGCTTGGATTTCCTACCTGGCTTTAATCTGTCTTATCATAGGCAAACACAGTTTCTTTATTAACCAGTGGTAGCAACACATATTTACAGGGTACAGAAAGGACATTCCATAGCACCCAACTGATCAGAATGCAGAGTTGGAGATCCCAGTCCCAATAAACATAGATACAGAAACCCTCCACACTTAAGACTCACATAATAGAGTGGAATACAGGGCAGAAAGACTGCTAGAGACAGATATCAAGGAGTTTGCTGTGAGATTTTGTTTCCTAGTAATATAAAAAGCACTGTGTTCTAGAGATATTACCCTAGAGTTTACTATTAGCCTGGGGCTCTCTATGTAAATGGACCTGGCTGGCCAGCAATCTCAGGAATCTTTCTATCTCTCAAGCATTGGGATTGCAAGCATGCCATCGTATCTGTCTTTTTAAAAAGTGGGTTCTGAAGATCAAACTCAGCTCTCTAGTCCCCATGCTTTCTCCACTAACTGCTTTTCACACTAAGCTATCTCTCCATTTTCAAAAGTATTTAACAAATTCAAAATTACTAAGCTGAAGTAATTCATCAATTATTATTAATATAAGACAAAATTGAAAATTTTGTCTATGTTATATACTAAAACCATTTTTATTTTATTTCTGGAAACAAATAAATCCTAGTACTCTTTGAAAACATTTATTCATATTGATGCATGGGTATTTCTGGGTTAATTGAACCCATGCTAAGTTTTTTGTCTATATCTACTTTCAGCTGAATCATCATTACTGCTGCTCTTTACGTAACTGAAGGCTTTAGACACCTTATGTCAGAAGGTAACTTGTAAGATGTCATCAACTTTTAGTTAAAGATTATTTTATTCTGATGATGAAGGTCCTAAAGGCAAATTATATAGTGAGTATCCCCAAATCTCCACTCACCTAATGGTATTTTGAGCACTTCCTCCCCTACATTGTTAACATAACTTTATTCTAAGATTTTTTTTTCCTAGAAAGATTGTATTTTGTGGCCTTTTGTGAGCAGATCTCTGAATACACTACCAAATACATTGTTAACATTCAGACATTGTATGAGAAGGAGGTTGATTCAAAGATTAGTTCCAAGGACAGATGTTTTCACTCATTATAGAAGAGGGCGTTATAAAAATAAAATGCTGAAGAGTAGAAACCCAGCCAATATCATATTAGTTATAATTGCTAGAGAATCCAGATGAAAAAGACAAGAAATTCTGATGTAGATATAGAAAGGTGGGAGAACAATTTGCTGTATAATTTGCAACTCTAAACTTCCATTATTTTTATAAAAATACTATTTTGGGGGCTGCATCTTCTTTTTCCTCCTCCTCAGTATTATTCATCATACTATAGTCTATGCATTTTTCATATATCATTCTTTATATATTTACAGGTTGAATTTTCCTCTAAACTGGTTTCTAATGTCGGTTTTTAAATAGGGGTGAGGACAGGGAAGATGGTTTACCTGGTCAAGTGCCTTCTTTGACAGCATACGGGTGTCAGTCATGAATGATGACACACTTATAATCCAACCTCTGAAGAGAAGGAGATATGTAGATCTGTGAGGCTCAACTCACTAGCCAGTAAGCCAGCAAGCTCCAGGCCCAGGGATATGCCCAGTCTCTAAGGTGGGCAGCCTTTCTAATTAACAATTTCTAAAGTTGTCTACTTATCTACACACACACACACACACACACACACACACACACACACAGAGAGAGAGAGAGAGAGAGAGAGAGAGAGAGAGAGAGAGAGACTTTTATTAATTACACCTGCTCAAACAAAAACATTTTTTCTTGATTAAAAACATATTGTACAAGTTTAGAAAATGAGCTACAAAAAAATAATAAGTAAATAAATAAAAAATAAGAACCAGTCTTGAAATCAGATGCTTGGGATGGCAGAGTTAGTTTTACAAAAGTGAGTATTCTTGAACTTTAATCTTCAGGATTAATATATACCATGAAGGGGCAGAAGATAAAGAACAAAATCTAGCCAAGAGCCAAACTCTAAGAGAATCACTGACACTTGCCATAGAGCTGGTCTTAACTATCACAACTTCATGGAATAAGATGATCTAAGCACGTTCTCTGTATTCATCCACTGGGAAATCACGTCTTCAAACTTAAGACTTAATCTGTATATAGTAAAAGAACAGTTCATCTACAAACCAACTATTTTGTGCTTACACCCTGGTCAATGCTCACCAAATGGGAAATTAAATCAAAACAAATGATCTCCAAGCCATGAACTATGTTAAAAGTAAACCTGACATGATATGACCCACAAATATCTCACCAAAGAAAAAAGTAAACTTTTCTCTAAGAAAGCTAAGCCAACTTTCTGGGAATTCTCATGAAAACTCAAGGAATATGTGCATTCTTCTAAAAAATGACAATGGTATAAGCTTTCAAAAAATGTTAGATTAAAGGCAGAGGTAGTAGGGAGAAATTATAAAATGTAATTACATATACCTTCGATTTTCATTCTATCAGACATGCAAATAACAGAAATTATGAAGTTTACATTGAAATTAGAAACTCAATAAATAACATCAAATTCAGAACAGTGAAAGGAATGTTGACTAAATTAGAGAACAGAAAATAGTATATAGACTTTCTCCAGAGAAAAGACGAATAGAGTTTTTGAAGGAGGCTAAGAGCATGGGTGTGTAGAGAGTGAGTTTTAAATACATGTCCTCTAGACCTAGAAGAGACAGCAAAAAGAATGAGAAAGAAGATATTTTCGACAAGATAATGGCAAAGTATTCTTGAAAGCTAGAAAAATTCTGACCTCTGGACTCAGACAACTGAGCAGACCCCAAATAGCACATATGAAAAGAACTCGTGTGTTAAGAAAGAGACTGTCAAAGCAAAAATAATTTCTTTGCAACAGTCAGAGAACAAAGATAAATCATCTCCAACAGAAGAATTGGTCTCAAAGTAGATTTCTTCCCAATAAGGAGGGAATGCAGGTATTTATGGGATGATGAGGAGCAGTGTCCTCAAATCCTCTTTGCAAGGAGACACACCTCTATTCCTAGGTGATCAGCTCTGATTCGAAAAGATTCTGCTGGTGTAATTAAGGCTCAGGCAGCTGTCTTCAAGCAAGAAAAGTATTCAGGTAAGCCAGACCTAATCATTACACACTTAACATCTGAGTCCAAAGGTCAGAAACCTGGGAAACCAGAGAGTAGAAGCACAGGTCATCATATTTAGTTAGTTTAAAGGTGAGGGCTGACAGACTGAGCAGCAGAGCCACCCAGCCCCCAGTTTGCAAAGAGACACACATCTCACAGTGTGAATCATTATTAAGGAGGTGAGGAAGAGAAGTTCTACAAGAGGAGGGTCACACTAGTCAGCACCTTCATCTGGATCAAAGAACATCATTAAGTCAAACTAGACTCCAGACCTGAGCACTAATGTTTGCTTTTACAAAGCGCAGTGCTTTGTAATTGTCAATACGATAGCAGGAAAGCTAAGAGAAGTAAACGTAGTATAGTGTGGCAGAAAACTCCCCACACACTAGAATTCTGTATACAGCAAAAGAAAAATTAAATTATAAACAAGGCAAATAGATATTTTTAAATAAAAACATATATAGGGAATTTTCAAGGAACAAACCTTTACCTATACACATCACAAAAAACATATAATTTGAGTAGATATAATGGGACTGAAAGAGTGCTATGAAATTAAAAATGGATGGCAAAGAGAGTAACAAATTTGTGAATATCTGTAAAATAAAATTAACTATATAAAATGTTCAAAATGATTATAAAACAATAATGATAAAATATGAAATGTTAGTTTCTAAATCAGATCAATAAAAGAAACTACAATTAATTGGATAATTCTTTCAAAATTGATACATATGAATGTTCTAGAAGTAATCTCTAAAATATTTTTTAAATAACGTAAGCAGTAAAAAGATTTCATGTGGTTAAAGGGTAATAAATTTCAAAGGAGGTATATAAGGTGAAAAGAAATAGATAAGGAGAAACAGAAAACATTAATGCAAGGAATAAACGCAACTAAAATTAAACCAACAAAGTGAACCAAACATCTTGGGTTAAAAAAAAAAAGAAAAAAGAAAAAGAAAAAAAGACAGCAAGACTCAATAAAAGACAGATCATGAAACTTTTGACACATGTATTCCTGGGACATATTTAAAACACCAAGCTTTAAAAAAGATGATAAGACAATTACTTCTCAAAAAAGAACAATAAGGCTATATCAGCAACGACAAACCCAAGTTGAAAAGCAGAGACTGTTGTGTAAAATGACTCCACTCAAAAACCAAGACTAAAATTTTATTTCCACAAGATCTAATTAAAATGTGTACATTCCCTACTGAAGTAACTTCAATACATGACTTCAGTTTTAGTGAGACATAAGTAAATTGACAATTTTTGCAACAAAAAAAAATTCTTACAAGATTAATCAGGAAAAAGAGATGGAGATAATAAAAGACGGTACAAAGAAAGTGACTACATACACCATGCCAAAGGGATAAAAATGATAGATGAAAAGAAAATAAATGTGTCAGTTACAAAGGAACTGGGGGACAGTACATGACAGAACACAAATGAAAACCAACAAAAGAGCAAGACATTCACACTTGAAAAGAGGCCAGTGCTCCATCCACCTTAGAACTGAAGATGATTCTATCTAAAACATCAATCATTTACCAATAGATAATATAATACTTAAGTAGAATTTGATGTAGGTTTGGCCTATATAGCAAAACCCACACAAGCCCAAATTGAGCGTGTATTTATATCGTAAATTTTGTATTTTAAAAATTAATTTTATTGTTTGAATTTTGAAAAACACAGTAAGAGAAAACATACCAAGATAGATCAACTCCCTTAATATCAATGCTATCAGCAGACAGATGATGGAAGAGTTTAGGAAATTTCAAACCTCAATTCATAATAGTACAAGATAGAAATAGATAACTAGATAGCTATATATCTAGTTAGCTAGATTATATATAGATAGATAGATATAGATATAGATAGATAGATAGATAGATAGATAGATAGATAGATAGATGATAGGCAGCACACACACACATAGAGAGGAGAGAGAGAAAGAGAGAGATAGAGAGAAAGAGATGGGATACTCAAAAAAAGTCATAGGTAGTCCCCTGATAAAGATAAACCCATATTTATTTCACATATTTCTCAGATAAATTTTAGATTCACTATAGAGCTCTACTTTCCAAGCAGAAAGCCTGGAAGAATTCCTTTCTGAAATGGGAAGACAAAGTCACTTAAATTTTCAAAATCTAGTATCTACCAAAGGAAGTGAACATGACGGTAATGGCATGGGGGAAAAAAGCCCAAAAAACCAAAAACCAACAACCAAAGAACAAAAAGACCAAGTCTCCATCATTCCAAGGGGGAATATGTGAATAAACAAATATAAAACTTAGACTATGCATTTACAGTGTATGTCTTAGTTCATTCAGTGAAGCATGGATTTCCTCTGTATCTCTCAGAAACTTACCTGGAATCAACAGGACATATTTCTAAAGACTAGATCAAAAGAATAAATGAAAAACATAGTGTAAAATATAAAAATATATACAAGCAGAAGGAAATATAAGTAGTAGTACCATTCTAGATGGGTTATAAAGAAGAGCCTCAAAAGATGAGAAACAGAATCCCACTTCTGAATATGAACTAACCTAGAAATGGAGTGTGTTGAGGAGATACCTGCCTTCTCACACTTACTCATTATTATCTACAACAGACAAATGTGAAAACAACCAATGTCAAAGAATGATAGGTAAATGAAATACACTATATACGTGGAGTAATATCCAGCTCTAATAAAGGAAATCTTAGTAATTTGCAACCACAGAATGAAACTGGAAGATAGAGCCCAAGGGAAATAAGCCAAAGACAGAAAGACAAATACCTCATGATCTCATTCATAGTGAATCTAAAATGTCTGAAGTGTTACATGCTAGGTAAGTTGGTTTAGGTATTTCACAATCTATAAACATTTCCCTTAATCTTTCACATTTTCCTCAATGTTAGCAATCACACTGAGGCATCAGAAATGATGGGCATCACTCTAGTACTGAAATGTAGACCTAGTTTTAAAGACAGCCATTTAACAGTGTAGTTCAGGCTGGCCTGGAACTCTTGGTCTTCCTGAATATACCTTCCAGGTGCTGGGATTTGAGAATTTTATGTCATAATCTATCAGGAAATAATTAACATATCATCTTTGTATTTCATTAATAAAACATTTTCCAGATTATATCTTATAAAATTTTAATTTTTTTTTGTTCAACATAGATTTTGACTTGACTTAGTGAAGTGGAGCCAAAGCTCTAGGTGATTCAGATACAAATGCAGCAGTATCCAGATAATAAATTTGTATTTCCAAACACTACATGGTTTTTTTTTTATCAATTAAGAAAGTTAATAATAATGAAAACTTATTATTACAGAGTGAAGTAGACTCACACCAATCAAATTTAATCATAACAAGAATGCATTGAGTCATTAAGTTCTCATAGGACAGTAGAGGAAGGTCCCATGGTAAACTGTGTTCTGGAAGTGAGGATTCAGCACTGCTACAGACTGGGAGTACCCATGAACTCAGGTTGGGCAAGCAGATGCTATTTATGCTCATCCAATAATGACAGACACACTGAATTCAAGAGTCTATTCTGTGTTCTTTACCTAAGAGCTTTTATAGGTCGATGAGAACATAAACCACCCACAAACAGAAGACCAGTGGGCAGCTTAATGTCCACAGCAGCAAACTGGAAAGAGAGAAGATGCTATCTATAATGGCTACACTTCCCTGTTCACCACAGGGTACATTCTAAGATGTTATTTAGATTATTTGGTAGACTGTGAAGTTAGACCTAGTATCATACAACATAAATATACTTCTCCTTCTCTGTTTTGCTTTCCCACACTCAGAAAGTAATTTTCCAGAGAATATTTTCAATAAACTATCTGCATCCCTTCCTTGAAAAATTGAGACAGGAAATAGAAGCTATGGAAGTGACCTCAGGCAATGTCCATAGGCTAAGAAATACTTCCTCATGTTTGCTTCTTTAAAGGGTGAGTGGTGTTTGTAGCAGCCATACACACCTTCACGAGATTTTGAAGGAATAGATGCTTCCTCACTGTCCAGCCATGAACACTGACATGTATATCAATAAAATAGTTTAAACGTAGATGTATTGTCCCACTAAAATATGGATGGACACAATATGTTATGTCATCACTTAAACCCTCACATCAATATATCAACAAGGAAAATGCTACTATCCTAACCAAAACAATATGTGCAGAAGGCATGAGCAGGCACTTAGACACAAGGAAGTGCCCAGTGCCTGTGTGACAGGTGCTAAATTGCATTGGTTAGTAGCAAAATGCAAATGAAATCCATAAAAATTCTATTTTATGTACCTTAGTTTGGCAAGATTAAAGGTTTTTTTTAATTTGTACGTATTTTGTATTATGTATTATCATTTTTATTTTTATGTGTATTTGCTACAATTTTACATAATAAGACTGCTTCTGGAAGGAATGTGACCTGGTGAGACTGCACTGGGAAGCAGCTTCACATTGTAAGTTAAAAATCAGTAATGCTTGGACCATAAGATACAGTTGTTCTATTTGTTGCTGTACAACATGTCACAAAACTGATTGTGCTTTACTCATATAATCCTGAAATTTGGAAACTTGTGACAGGAGGATCTCAAGTCAGAGTTACGCTGGGCAACCTAATGAGTTTCATGTCAGCCAGGGTTACTGAGTACGTTCCTGTCTAAAAACCAGAACAGTCTCAAGCTTTTGCATATCAACATAAAGCCACATATACAACAATAGTCATTGTACACTTCAAATAGTAAATCACTAAAAACTGGGACATGATGTTATTCAAGAGAAGGGAAATGAGAGATCTAGATGCATCTCTAAAGATGTGCCACTCCCTGGCTCATCAAAGTTTTAGAGGTTTACCTCTGTCCCTCCTTTGAGAATTATGTGTCCATGGGACCAAAGCTACTGAATTTGCTCTAGCTTCATGAAATGCTTATGTAAAAAAATTATTTCATAACAGCTGCAATTATGCTTCCATAGCCTGGCCTAGGTTTTTCCATGTTAGAAAGAAAGTAAACTGTATTGATAAGCCTGAGAAAAAATCACACAATGCAGATGAGCAGTGGGGTGAGCATTCATGGGGACATACCTGCTAGTGAGAAATATGAGAACAGAAGGGCAAGCTCTGAGATGGAGGGCCACATCCTATCACTTATCCGTGTTTCTACTGAATGAATCTAGAATTCACAATTTAAAACTGGCCTACTGGTTTCTATTAAGAAATATTTACCCAGAAAGTAAGATACAACATTTTAATGTATCATTAACTTGATTTATACATTTTAAATATTTAGGTACAGAGTGTGGAGACTATCATGTGTTCCCTAACCCTAGAACCTGCAAAAATCAATACATCTAATCATGTAAACATAAATGAGAACCCTCAATGAAAAATTACAAAAAAAATGTTCAAGTGTTAGTAATGATACAAATTACATATGTACTATAGGAATGGCATAAATAGAACTATATTAAAAATAGAAAATTATAAGAGAAAGAAAAAAACAAATTCTAATGTCTTCACCTTTATTGAGGCCTATCTTTTTTTGAAATTTTTAATATAAAAATATAAGTAATTACATATGTGGATAATTGTTGTACATTGTAGATTTTGTCTTGTGATAGTCATTATGCGGAAATCTCTTCATCTTCACATGATAAAAATATAAACAATTAAGTCAAGTAAAGAATGTTAAATAGGGACTGGAGAGATAGCTCAGTGGTTAAAGTACTGACTGCTCTTCCAGAGAACTTAGGTTCAATTTCCAGCATGGCAACACAATTTCCTGTAAAGCCAAGACCCAACACCCTCACCCAGACACAACTGCAGGCAAAACACTAGTTTGCACAAAATAAAAATAAATATGTTTGAAAGGATGTTCAATAGAACTAAGAAAGGAATATACCAATTTCCCTAAACTTTCTATTTTAAATCTTATGGCTTTTTAAAATTCCATTTGGAATGTTTTATGATGGATGAGGAGAACCTCATAGGATACTAATCTCGAAGTGCCAAGACGCAGATGATGACCACTGAAGGAAGAATAATCATTTCCTTCAGTGGTGTAGCCCCCCAACCAAGGTCATGCAAGAACCCCAATCAAATCAGTCGGTCACAAAACAAATATATTAACATAAGAGAGGGAACTTCTAGGGAAAAGAGGATATTCAGAGGGAGTAGACTGTAGATAAAAGAAAGAAATGGGAGCAAGATGACTAAAATGTAGTATATGCAAATATGAAATTGACAAAAAACAAAGTAAAAACTTCTAATTAAATTTGGCTCAAAGGGTGACCATTATTGATATTGAACAGTGTCAAGTCTTTTATATAAAAGTAATAATTTTCCCAATACAGAGTTTTGTACCAAGAACTTTTGTGGTAAAGGGTGCAAATATCAATATATATTTGTGATAAGTAGTTTTATGTCAACGGACACAAAGCCTTGGTGAAAGGGACTCTCAGTTGAAAAAATGACTCTGTAAAATTGCCTGAATCTTTGAAGCATTTTTTAAATTAGTGATTGACTTGGAAAGGGGTCTATAGGGGATTATGTTGTTCCATAGTAAATAATTGTCCCACACACTGGTTTAATAAAAAGCGCTGATTGGCCAATGGCAGACAGGAAGCGTGGGCGTGACTACCAGACTAGGAGAACTATGGGAATTGGAAGAACAGAGCAGAATGCCAGAGAGAAGCCAGAAGAAACAGAGGACAACTATGCTGCTCTGAGAAAAGGTACCAAGCTGCATGGCTGAACAGGATAAGAGTCATGGGCTAGATTAAGGGTAAAGAGTTAGTAGTTATGCCTGGGTCTTAGGCCAATCAGCCTAAAACTATTGTAAGAATCTGTGAGTCTCTGTGGGTCTGTGGGTCTGCGGGCCTAAACCTTGAGGATAGGCCCAAAAGTCCAGGCCGGAAACCTCCTACTACAAGGGTCAGACCACTCTAGGTGGTACCACTGTGGGGCAGAAAATCCAAGAATGTATGAGAAAGCAGGAAGAGCAAGCCAGAAAGCAGCATTCCTCCACAGCTTCTGCTTCAGTTCCTGACTCCATGTTTGTGGTAGAATATTATTTTAAGCTGTGTTACTTTTGTTTATGTTGCATTTGTTTAACTCTGTGAAGCTAAGTTACATTGCCTGTCTAAAACACTTGGTAGTTTAATAAAGAACTGAACATAGGCAGTGCTGGCAGGCAGAGAGAATATACTGGAGATATCTGTGAGGAAGAAAAGGTAACCAAAGAAGGAATCCAGGGGTCAGTCACCCAACCATACTGCAAGTCATGGAGTAGGAAACAAAGAAAGGTATGTAGGAATAGAAAATGAAAACCCCAGAGGCAAAGGTAGATGGAATAATAAGTTAGAAAAGCTGTCAAAAAAAAAAAAAATCATCCAAGCTAAGGATGAGCATTTATAAGTAATAATAACCCTCCATGTGTGTGATTTATTTGGGAGCAGGGTGGCATGCCCCCACCATAACAACACATGTTTCTGTCTTGAATTCTTTTGATGTTAGATTGTGATATGGAACCGTAAACTGAAATTAACCTTCCTCTCTAACATGCGTAGCCATGGTGTTTATTATAGCAATTGAAAACCTAAACTTCCTACAACAATATCAGTTATTTATTTATTTATTTATTTATTTATTTATTTATTTGTTTGTTTGTTTGTTTATAATTTGGAGACAGGATCTCATTCTGTACCTCTGGTTGTCTGGGAACTCACTATGTAGATCAGACTGGCCTTAAACCCATAGATATCTCCTTGCCTCTGTTTCCTGAGTGCTAGGATTAAAGGTATGCACCACAGTGCCTGGCAAACTTAAGATAATTTATATGTGAATTTATTTAACCATCTCCTTGTTGTTGATGATACTGTCGAAGCATACTGCAAGAACTGGTTTTCCAAACTCAAAGAACATAGAATTATCAATCACGCCAGAAGATACAAGGTCTGTTGTGATGAAGCCACAGCAAAGATGGTGTTGCCTTAGCCATAATAAATGAGAAAGAATATGTTTCATCAGAACCTGATTTAGAAGAAAATCCATTAAAAGTCTGGGGTCTGGAATTTCCCACTTCTTGTTCATCTATCTCCTCACATGGAATAAAGTCTGGCTGTGAATTGCTGATGAATAGTCCTGACACTGTGTAAGTGTTCTGTGGTGAATAAATGTTGAGTGATGGAAGTAGTGGATCAATGAACCCAGGAATGAATGAACAAATACCTTATTTAACAGAGTCATTTATGGTCTTTCTTGAATATCTTTTACTTATTTTAGGCCATGATTGCATTCATTGTTTCCTATAGTGACCACATTTTCTCCCTCCATTCATTTTCGAACTTCTCTTTCTAATTTTTTTAATTAGAGTTCCTTGAGCTTTTAAAAATTCAGAAACTTGTAAAAGTTAACTCTCCATCCAGATGGTATAATCACAGGTACAATTCATCTTTTATGAATAAAATTGAAATGCGTTTGGCCAGTTTCAGTAATATTGAAAATAAATCTCCCTTTTTATAATTTGCTTGATAATATTTCGCTTGATGTGTAGTTCCCAGTGATTCTACTTTATTTGCCAAGTCTGTACCATGTTCAAGATTAGAAGGGCAGATCAGTTATTTTTAACAGAGTGACACAGTGTTACTAGATATGGAATACAAAATATTTAGCTTGCTTTGTTTTTAAAGTTACTCTTCATTCGGTTGAAATGTCCTTTGAAGTATATGCTATTTGTCAAGAATTAAAAGGAAAAGAAAAAACAAAACAAAACAAAACAGCAACAATAACAACAACACCACAAAACGGTTCATTAAGTAAAAGAACAGATGGGAGTTGTGAGATATCTCAATGAGGAAAGTGCTTAATCATGAGGACCTGAGTTCAGATCCCCAGCACCCACATAAAAGCCAATAGATGCATATGCCTGTATCCTCACCTGGCACTGGGATGGGGTGCAATAAGATCCCCCAGGGTGCTGCCCAGATTTTCTAGCCTAAATCTTCAGACATAACAGGATACTCTGACTCAAAAAGTAAGGTGGAAAGTAAGAGAATAAATACACTTATTTATTGACCTCTGGCCTCCATGTGTTCACATAACTGTGGGGAAGCACACCCCTCACATACATGTGTGTAAACACACACACACACACACACACACACACACACACACACACACACACACACACACACAAAGCAAAAGAGAATGGGTAGTAAGATTACTAACTAAAAGAGAAATTAAAGCTAAGAATTACCAGAGAAAATAAAACAAATTATCATCAGTGTTATTACCTTGGTAAAGGTTAAAGTTATTTTTTTTAAGTAAATACTTTGGATTTGTGTAATAAATGCATAACAGTATCCGATTCTGGAGACCCAAAATGTAATTAACCTTCGGACTGGACTGTTGAGAACCAATGCTCTGTCACAACCATGCCTCCTCTGGTGTGAGCCCCAGAGGAGAACAATCCTTGCTGCTGCCATTGTTGTTTGTGGCCCCAATTCACACACAGAGGAGTTTTATGTCGTTCTGATTTTTTCCTGCTTTCTTTTCTATTCAGAATGCTGCCTATGAAATTTATTTTCACAGAATAATAAACCGGATGAAATGCCTTCTGAATGATAACATTTTAGTGTCTGGATTTAGAATTCTATTATTGCATATTGAAATGCAATTCAGATGTTCTACTGATCAGTTGAGACATTTTCTAAATTCTCTTGGTTGGCTGCTATATCATCAAATAATTATTATGAGATTCCCAGGCATACTAAATAATTATCTGAAGTATATAGAAGCTTTGCATTTCCAAATATCATCTCTAAGTATTTTTTGTTTGACATGCTTTTTTTTTTTTTTACAACTTATGTCCTCAAATTATATTCATACGTTTGTTCTCTACCCTTGGTACAGATGATGTTGAGTATCAGAATTTTCTGAACTTCCTAGTACTAAACCATTAGTTGTCTGGACAAGAAGTTTAAGATATCCTCGGAGTCTTCTATATATATATACAATAAGAGGTGTTTTCCTCTACAAATTACATGAATTTTATGTCTTTAATTAGTTTTTTTTTTTTTTTATGGTCACCATTCTTCCATCCATCTGCATAAGATTGTCCTCCTTTTTGTTATGACAGGTTTTTGGTACCATCCAATGACATCGTCTTATCTGCTAATAAATTCATAATGATTAGACTGAAATAAGTCAACAGGAGAGAGCCTTACTCCTCGGGACCAATACCCCTGGTCCACAGACCAACAGGCTTGCTATCTAAATACTGATTCTGTTATTCTTTTCAAACACAGACTCTAAAAGGTTTGTTTGTTCATTTTTGAGCCAAATATTGAAGTCTTTCATTGGTCCTTTTATCAAGTTACCTTCCTCTTTTAAAGCACTTGTGATAGGATGACCCCATCAGAGGGGCAGATGTAAGGCACAAAGTGAAATGTTAGCAACAATACAGTATGAAAAATTTTTGAAGATTTTAGATAACAAGCAACAATTTTAAATTTTTATTTCTCCTTTGGAAGATAACAAGAGCCCACATATTCAATTCAAAAAATGATTTGAGGGTGAGAAAAAGCTTGTTTTATCTTGCCTAAGTAATGGATTTTTTTTTTCCTTTGCTGAATTCTCTGCGTGAATAAGAGAGTGGCAGCCATTTTCTCCCAGCTCAACATCAAAACGCCTTTCATCTGCTGTCTAAATGCAAACAAAGCAAACCTTCCGCCAGGCCTTTCTTTCCAGATAAATTAAAACTCTCATGTCCTGGGGCCTAAATCAAGCCTACAGGCCTTCCCTAGATAAATCCGCTCTCAACCCGAAATCTTCTCAACACACGTGCTCCTTGTAAGATAATTTTGCAGTAGCTAATCAATAATGCAACAGTAAATTGCATTTAAATAAACATTAGCAGCCCCTCTTAATGAATAAAACCTCATGTGCAATTTGTCAAAGTCAGAAATACTGGACTCTTTTGATATCATTAGAATATTGGAAATTGGGGCTTTGACAGGTTTATGTACATTGCAATTATCATTGTGTGTGCATGTATTTTTTTAAAGGCATACTTTTACACATTCTGGGAGAATATAGCAGAACATACAGCAAGTTTCTAGACTGAAATTCATATGTCTACTACCATCCTGGTTAAAAATATATGGAGATAATCCTGTTTTCCATTGCAAATTATGAGGCAACCAAGTTGTATGTACCTCATTTAAATTTTCTGACTTTAGACCAAAAAGAAAAAAAAAAAAGTAGAAATCTTTATTCTGAAGTGATGAGAAGAAAATTCCTTGATTTGATAGTGCATAAATCTTTGTTCCTCTGTCTCACCAAAGAACGTCATTATTGTTGAGCATTGCAGACATCATAGCAGAAGTTGAAACAAATCATTGACTTGCAGAACCAGTATTTTAAGTTTATAAAATACTTTCTAAAATTATATATTTTAATATTTATTATGATGATCTATCTGGTTTATTAAATATGCTCCCTAATATAGATTTATGTTATTCTTAAAAAATGGTCATTGTAGGAAATTGAATAGCTATTGTTCGAAATGACCTGTACAAAAGACTAAAAAAAAATGACATATATATATATATGTGTGTGTGTGTGAGAGCCATACTGCATCCAATCATTTCTCGTAAAGAATGAATCAGCCTGTAACTTAAACAAAATCCATCTAATAACTTTTTCTGCATTCTAAAATTGACATAGTTTAGAAGTGTAAGCAAAATTTACACTATTATGAGAGTACCCACATAAATAATTGTTCTAGTTTATAGAAATTTCACAGCAGTTAGTACAGGTATAAAATGAAATAATAGTACATAATAATTTTCTAGAAGAAGAAAGATTTCTTTTGGAATATAATTATAAAGTGTTATCTTTAATTTGTATATTCTTTGTGACATCAGAGTGATAAAATTACTGCTACCATTTCATAGGCAGGAAATGTCCATGCTAAAGGACATCCAATTAGTCAGGCTCCACCTGAGTACAAACTAGAAAGAAGATATACACACACAGTTCCTCTGCTAATTTTTAATTCATGTACCAAATGCATGTTCAAATGGGACATCAGAATAGACTGATAAAGAAAAATTCAAGGTGAGAATGAAAAAATAATTCTTTATGACCATTCTTTGAAATATTTACACTTTCCCAGAGTGAACAATTAGTCCAGGCAGGTCTAAATTCTCTAGTCAAAAAATGTATTGAAAACATGATTAAATAATGAGTTCTCTAGCTCGCTAGCCTTTCTATTTACTAGAATCAGAGTTCCAAGTCTTCTAACTACATCATGAAGACTCCACCTGCCAAGCATCAAGAGTCATGTCTATTGCAAACACCAGCACAACGTCTGCTAACGCTTTATCTTACATAAATAAAAGTATACAAAGATGCAAAACCAAGAAAACATTACAGATTGTAGAGCAAGAGAATGGATAGTACAACAGCACAACAACAACAAAAAAAGTGAGGCTCCACCTCGAATTACATTAACATAATTTAAACAGGTTATGATGCCTCCATTAAAAAAAAAAAAAGTGATGGCGAGGAAAGCTTGACCTCCAATGATTGAAAATGGAAGTTATTTTCAAAGATGTTCATTTTGACTACAAAGTAACAGCTTCATATTATTTTTTAAATTATAAGTAGTAAGTGTACAGGAGGAAAACTGGAAAATTTAGGAGAAATTATTCCATTAAGCCTTTATGACTTTGCTCTAGACTATTGGTTCTTAAATATACAGATGAGAGCACGTGTAATTAAAGTCAAATAGGTAAATTTTAATTCTTCAAGTAAAAAATAGAAACAGTTGGGCTAGTGAGATGGATGGATGTGGGTAAAGGCATTCTGTGTGCACACAGGGTAGCTTGAGTTTAATCCTAGTAAGGGAAAAATGACTTTGAAAAGTTGTCCTTTGACATCTCCCCTTGCAACAGGACAAGCAAGCCTCTGCACTCACAGATTTATCAACACACACACAAATTAAATAGTAAATAGTAAATAATCATAGACATAGGCACCATGAAGTGTATCTCATAGAATGGAAAAGGTATTTATAAACCATGCATCTGATAAATGACTCAAAACAGACTAGAGTTGAGTGGTAGAACTCTTTCTAACATATACAAGACCACAGGTTTGATCCCTCCATCATATACGGGGGGAGGGGTCCACAATAAGGACATATAAAGAAGACTTACAACTCAACACTTAGAAGACAAGTAGCCTAATTAAAATTAAAACATGAGCAAATTGTTCTACTTTTCATGTACACAGAGAAAATACTCAGCAGCATATAAAAATATATCCCCAGTAGCGTTTTTCAAGGAAAACTGCACTGAATTCCTAGCGCAGCACCTCTTCACACTCAGGAGTTGGTCAAGAATCAAGAAAATGGATAATAATAAATGTTGGCAAAGACAATTTTCGCCATACTCCATGAAAATAAATATAACATGGTATACTTACTGTGGGATGCTACCAACTCAAATCAAACACATAATTAAATATTTCTACTTCCACATCTGTGTCCGATGAAAATATTTTCACATAGAAATCTGTACTCAAATTCTCACAGCAGTGTTACTCTGATAACTAAAAATTGGAATAAACTCAATGTTTATTAACTTAAACTTGGTTAAGCAAAATGCAGTATATGCATATTATGGGATGTTAGAACAATCAAATGAAGTACCTGCTACAGCAAGAATGAATCTGTACATGCATCACTTTAAAGTTATTAAAGTCCATTTTACCCAGACTGTGGAAAACAAAATGTTTTATTTTGTGACCAATTCAGGAAAGAGAATTATAAAGGTGACAAGTACACTAAGAGCCATGATGACACGGTTATCAGTTCCAAAGCCTAAGGAGGTGACAGAGAAGATAGCAAATTAAACCACTCTGAACTAGAGAACAATATTCTATCTCAAAATGAGACAAAAACCAACCTAGAGGTTTTCCAAGATATGATTCAGGCAGAACAGGTGTGACTACTAATAGACACAGGTTTCTCTCAGAGGTGATGAGTAAAAATTGATCTGGGCAAGGGTCAAATAACTAAACTGAACTGCACTGCAGATTTATGACAGTGTAAGCTAAATATCTGTAAAGGTGGCTGCACATATTCAGGGGCTTCAGTAAATTTAGACAGAAATCGATTAGATAGCCAGTTCTCCACACACCTGGGTGACACTGGCGATGGTAGCCATTGATAGTAATGATAAGTATTCAGGAAGTGACTAAGAGCATTGTCTTTGTGACCAAATTGAATGGATGCGTCCTTGTCTGCCAAGCTTAGGATCTACGATGCTTGTTCATGCTTCTTATCCCCTTTGCTGAATGTTTTCATATTTATTAGGTCATAAGAGTGCTACTTTCATATGAGTTGTCATGTGAATTCAAGTTAAATTGAGATAAAGTGCAGGAAAAATTCAATATATTTAAGACATTATCATCCAAAGGTCTAAGGAGTAAGACTTCAAAGCTTAGTCTCACTTGCCTAAATATTATAAACTCCAAATAACAATAACAATTATTGGATTACAATATCCATTCTCAGTTCTGAAAATTTCCATGTAGAAAACATGTAAAACTATGTTTATTTCTTCTGTTTATATTAATATATGATATTTATGTAAAAGTGGTTGACTAATTCTTGCCTCTCTGTAGTTGGCTATAAAAATGGAATATATCAAGTGCCCTCAGTACATGGCTAATGTAGTTTTTAAATAAGAGACTTAAAATAAATTTAAATTGAAGTAATTATTTTGTTATTATATTTTCATTTTTTATGAGTTATTTTATTTTATATCTAGGCAAGTTTTGCACCACATGTGTACATAGTACCCATGGAGGTCAGGAGAGGGAGTAACTGGTGTAATAGATTGTTGTGAGCCACCATGTGGGTGTTGGGAAATTAACCCGGGTCCTCCACAAGAGCAAAAAATACACCCTTAACCACTAAACTATCTCTCTAACTCCAACTTTTAATTAAGTTTAAAATACTAGAAATCCCTTAAAGCAGCAATTTCATCTTTGAAGTTAATTCCTAGCTCAAGTATTTTTAATTATATAACTTGATTTATTTCTTACAGAATATCAAAAACAAACAAAATTGTCTCTGTGCCCAAACAAAATAATTTTGAAAATTTCTTTATAGATATAGTATCATATTATATATATATATATATATATATATATATATATATATATGCTATATGAATAAAACACTTAATTTAGTCAGCCACCCCCATCAAAGAAAAAAATTGCACAAATAAAAAGAAAGCAGATAAGACTCCTCGGGTTTATCAGTGACAGGGTCAAGACTCCAACTGGCCTCAAATGTCTGAATGTACTGATGGATTCCTGGTCTCAACACACTCTATACAACTGCTATGCAATAGTAATTTCCTGTTTTGTGTCTGTTGAAATAAAGACATAATGCTATACAAGTTGACAAACAAATATTTATTTCTCAAACAAGTAAGGATTTATTTAAGAATGAATATAGAATGGAAATATACATATAGTATTTAAAGCTAAAGAGGATATTTTTAGAACAACAGTGAGGAACATTATATAAATAGTTTTGAAACAGAAGTCCTTGGTCTTGTATCAATAATCAAGTGGTATCAGTCCAAGGTTTAGCATATACTGAACATCTATTTTTGCAAAAGCACATTTAATGTAAGCTTTTGTGGTCATTGTGGGTGAGGTAATGATGCTTGAGATCCTGTGTTTCATGACTTCCCAGATTTGATTTTTATTTTTATAAAAAAGAGAAGCTATTTTGACTCTGACAACTTGCAAAAAGTTCAGTAGCTCACTGTATAATAGTTAATCAATCCCTATCACAATCTAACTGTATTTGAAAAAAAAAAAAAGTAAGATTTGTAATTATTCAAGCACCATAGGTGGGTTTGGCAACAGCCCAGTAAAAATTCTCTTCAGTGTTCTCCGGTGCTTTTAACTTGGCTATTTTTGTGCTATGGGATATGTTTGAGTTTCCCTCAAAAGCTGTCCTTAAAAGATCCATAGCAGGAAGATAGCCTGAGAAACTATTTTAATTATCAAATTCCAATGTACCATGATGTGATTTAATGGTTTATAGGCAGGACTGAAGAGATAGCCCCCTCCTTGTCATGAAACATGAGAACCTAAGTTGATACAGAGCAACCCCCACACACACATTAAAAAACAGCATTGACTTGACAAAGACAAAAGCCTCCTTGAGACTCATCACCCAGTCAACTAGACCTAATCATCTATCCCTTGAAAGACCCAGGTACACAGCTCATAAAGTAAGATTTCTGTGGGTGACAACCTGGGCTAAGCCAATAATGGAGCCAAAGACGGCATTTAACCAGCAGGCAAATGTGTTCACCAGTGGCCCCTAAAAACCTTTCAGAATGGAGAATAGAAGATCCCTAGTAAAAGATCTCTAGTAAAAGATGTCTATGATATGTTCCGTATGGGAGGGAAGAAACAAATCAATGAAGTTTCATAAGTGATAACACAGATTCCCCGGCTGTTTTTGGATCATAAGGAGACACTTCTTCATAAACATCCGCAAAAACCTTATAGAGGTATAAATCGGGCCTAGAAGAGGGTGTAAGAGATGCCTCAGTGATTAAGAGAACTTATTCCTCTGTCCAAGGACCCAGGTTCAATTCCCAGCAACAAAATGGCAGCTCACAACTATCTGTAACTCCAGTTCCAGGGGACTGAAACCCTCACATAGACATAGATTCGGGCAAAATACCAATGCACAAAAAATAAAAATAAATAAATTACAAAATGAGGTACTAGGAACCAAAAAGAAGATTTAAATGTCCTCTATATTATATAAGGGCAACATTTAAGTATGAGACTTGAAGGCACAGACTTTCTGTTCCAGAGTGTTCTGATTGACATCTCATCTACATTACGCTGATTTAAGATGAAGAATATTATGCAGTTACATTTCTAAGAAAAAAATACAAAAGTTTTAAGTAGAATTGTTTAATAAAGCAACTGTTTTTCAAAGAATTTATAACATACCTAAAGAAGATGATTTTGAAGCTTAAAATCTATAACTTAAATATATAGCATAAAATAATTAATTATATTCATCCCTGATGAAATGGACACTTTTTCATATTGGTTTCTGTAGAAATAAAATCAATAATAAATAATCAGGTTACTAAATGTGTGCGTGAGACAGAAAGGTCTGTCAAACATATTTATCCTTTGGAAATTTACTTCATCCTCCTTCCAAGTTCTTCTATATAGAAAGGAGTGCTATATGGTTTTATTTCTTTGTTATATTATTTTTATGGACACATTAGCCAATTGCTTTTGTGCAGAAGTTGGTATTTACTGTTATTTTTAGTTGTATAATGATGGCGATTTATTAAAATTCAGACAATATATGTAGTTCTTAAGGTCTCTATGACCCCCCCCCCCCAACACTTTTAGCTTACCTCTCAACATCTTGGTCAATGCACCTAAACCCATATAAAATACATGTCACACCTTCTTGCCCAAGTTTTCTCTGTCTGAAATATTCCTGCTAACAAAGAGCAGGTACTGGTGCACAGAGCTTTTGGAAAAAGTAAAACAATGTCCTTGGGGATTCTCATTAGGGTCTTCTGGGAACCGCTGCAGAGTCACAACCAGGAAATGGAGCAGGATAGTTGGCAGGCTCCCTATCCCTGTGTTTATTTTTCTTTTTTTTTTTTTTGTTTCTTACAGGGTGACTTTCTCTACCCCCACATCACCCTTGTCTTGAAATCCTCTCTAATCCTCTTTTAAAAACGTGGCTTGTTTGGTGGGACAGAACTTTCTTGCCCCACCATGAGAGCCAGCAGGGGCCAGGAACACTATTTCTGCCTCTTTCATAAATATAGACACCAGGCTAGTGCAACCATATTGCCATGCATTATCTTGGTAATTGTGATGGCCTTTCTATAGGATCTAAATGGTGTTTTCAAACTCTCTTCCATTCTGCCTGCCTTTAAATTTTCCATTTACATGGGAAATTTAGGAGGGGCAAGAGTGAATAAAAGCATTTTGTTGTAATAAATCAAGTACTTTATTAAGCAACATTCTAAACTAATTTAATAGTTAAAACAAAAACAGTTATGATTTACAAAAAATGGGGGGTTTTTGCATTGTCTAACGCAACTGTTTGAATACAAAGATTTGTGGGTTGCTTGCAGCTTATGTGAGTCAGGGTCTCATTTCATCATTGGTGAATTTTCTAGAAAATCATTTACTTAGCAGTTGAATATTCTGTCTAAAAAAGCAGTCACTTATTAACTATCTTTTTAGTAGCATTTCCTCTTCTTTGACTCTAAGCTGCTTATTTATTTATGTAGGGTCTCTCAGTGCAGATGAAAAACTCCTTTTCAAAGGCTGTCTTGCATAATAATGATGAAAAACAAAACCAAAATTATTTAGCAGTTGGATTGGTGGTCTTTCCTTAAAGAGCAGTAGGCAAACTTTGTCATTCATTTGGATTATTCCAGACAGTACAATAGTATGAAGAAAGGTACATTGAAAGAGAATATTCAATAAGAAAAAATTGAGGTTTGATCAAGTTGTTTTACCTCACTGGACCTGTTCTCTCATATGGGAAATAAGAAAGCTGGATGAAATGAATTGTAATGTCTATTTTTCATCCTAAGCATCATAAATGGTTCCTTCTGTTAGTTGGTCTGAGCTTGGTATGACAGTAAGTTGGGGTTTTTATATTTAAAATAGCACTAAAATTAGTCTTACAATTCTTGGGTGATAGTATAATAAATCTTAAAGACATTTATAAGTTGGTGGAGTTGTAATGAGTTTGTGGTTACAAGGAAGCTTCTGCTAATTTCTAAGAGGAAAGGAGCCTGGGGAATTGACTAGTTTCCCTGACTGTTAAGGAGATAGATCCATACTCATCTCAGTGGAGTCTCACACCTATGTGAGATATAGATTTGCAGATCTGCATTACAATGTCTTACACAGACCTTTCACATCCTATTAGGATTGATGTCTTTGGAATGAATCTTTTAGAACAAAGACATGCTTCCTAATTTATTCATTGCTTTTTCAAAAGAGAGAAAGAAGGACAAAAGAAAAGAAACAAAAGATAGGCCTTTAAATGGGAGAGATGCTAAGAAATTATTTTAAACGAGAAACATTCTTATCGTTAATAATGCCTTCTCCTTGAACCATAAGCTTTAGTGGCTCTAACATGTCCTGAGGTGACCAGGGCACAAAATTTCTCTAAGCCAATTAGAACATCCAACCTGATTAGCTCAAAGAGGTCAGATAATAACAATCTTCTTTACCTAGTTCTGCAAACACCTTAGTAACTATACATTTGCAAAATGAGTTTATTCATTTTATTCAGTAAATTAAGTAAACTACAAAATAATATTCATCAAAACTAGAAAAATTGTATTTGGAAAATGTTAGTTAGTTCTTCTGAGACTTATATGTTCTTCAGTTGAAGGAATAAATAAAAAATATTCTTTAATAAGTTTTGGAATATCCTTAAACTGTTTCTAAATTAAAACTATTAGATCTTGTATAAACTTAAATACATTATCAAAACAAAATATTTCATGCAATGAACAACCTAAATAAAGGTTATTACGATGGTTTAAAGCTCAATATTTTTTAAGTGTTCCTTCACAAACAACATATGAGATGAAATCGTATCTCTCAAGCATGAGTTTGCCTGCATAGAAAGCACCTATTAAGTTAAAGTTATCATGATTTTGTTCTAAGTAGCTTCCATTTTTATGTTTTTCTACTTTTATTGTGCTCTATTGTTTTTTCCTCATCATTTCTTTTTTTTTTTTCTTTTCCTTTTTCTCCCAGTGTCTTCTTTCTCAAACTGTTCCTAGGAGGGTGGGACAATTCTAATTGGTCATTCAGAATTCTTTGACTACTATTATATAGAGAGGTTTAGCAGAGAAAGAACAATGCAAACCTCAAAATACACAAATTATACCTCATAAAGGAATTGGAACTGTACCTTCTGCATGAATCCACAAAAAATGATAAAATGTACAGTGGTTAATAAGCTTGTGCCAGTAAGCAGGCACAAGATAATAAAACTTATTTCTCTCTCTACTGATGTCACATGAAAGGAAAAGAACCACATGGGCTCCCCGGCAGGTCCAGGGCTCATGACGTCAGCAGAGGACCTCAAGCAATTTAGAGCATTGTGTATACTTTGGAAGCATTTGATATGTATTAATGAAGCAGCAGCTGTCCTTTTACAAGAGAAGTATGCTTACACGAGCTCTCCCACCTAAACGGAGAATATGAGCACACTTTAATAGCAAAAGAGGCGGCTGCTGCTGCATGAATTAATACCCTATGTTATCTCTCACTTATTATTTGTGTTTAAATTCTACTCTATTTTTATAATTATAAATACTGAAGATTATTAAAGGTATGAAATTTGTATGGAATACTTGCAAACTGTGAGATATTGAAGAGGAAATTAAGATATTTTTATCATATTTTAGGAATTTGTTTACTTTCATACCAAAATAAAATGTATTTGTTATTTTCAGACTGAGGCATCTGGCTTAAAATGCTCGATGTGAAGAAAAACAGAGTTTCTATGTCAAGTTCTGACACTAGACTGATCGGCAATTTGTTAATATATTGAGTAACAGAAAAAAGAAATATATGTTCATATGTCATTTACTCTGAAAATTTAGATATATAAAATTATTTTTCATATTCGTAGAAAAGTTGATTTTCAATCTAGTATGATCTGAAAATGGGTAAATTTACTCTGTAGTTGAAAACGTTCTAAGAACCAAAACCACTTAAGGGTTCATACAAACCACAGTTAAAAGATTTTGCTTATAGAATCACTTTTATATTGAATTAATATTATATCAACTAAATTATACATACTATGAAGATATATGGATATTCAGACAATCATGTATGTAAAGTGACTAATACCATGAAATCCACAGTTTCTAAGCCTAATTACCTCAAATAACACAGATTTTTGTTTTGTTTGGGTTGATTTACTGCTGTTTATTATCAGTTCATTGGCTGTTTTAATAAGCAGTGTTTTAGAAAAGTGCAATGGAGATTCTTTTTAGACAGATGGAAACTTGGTTCCATTTCCGTTATTCCTTTCAGCTCCATTTTATAATTTCCTGTTCTTCTCTGAGCTAAGGTTACATTTCCATTTTGTAAATATTGCACAGTGTAAAACTTATGCTTCTAATTTTATGCATTATTTTATCATTGTAAAATATCTGCAAATTAGTTTTCTGTTTATCTAGGCAGCCTAAGTATTTAATATCTTTTTTTTTAATGTTATGCTAGCTCTGTTAACAATATGGCTCATTATTTAATTCAGAAAGAATTTAAAAGGTGTGAGGTTTGTAACAGCAAGCACTATAGTGATTTGCATTGACCTAATTAGTTCATTTACATGCTGACCTTTAAAACTGGTAGGGTTTTGTAAACTCAACTTATGGATGTAAGCATTCCTTCTAAGAGACCTGAGGGAGGGCCATGAAAAGGGGATAAAGTTGATGAAGATATGTTAATGATAAATTAAAGGGAAGCAAAACTAAAAATACTTAGTACCCTCTCACAGACTATATAAAACCACCCTAGAAGAGAATATGTTTTTAAAACAAATTTTAGAACAGCCAGCTAGCTAAATGGCTTATAATTTTTTTTTAAACTGCTTATTTTAAAGTAACAATAGAAAAAAAGTAGGTTAAGCACAAAAGTTATGGTTGATATTCTGGCTCTTGGCTCATATCTAAGCGTTCTGGGTGATACGTGAGCTCTCTCGATCTACTATCCTCTTACAGATCCTACAATGCTATACAAAATTCATAATCTCAAGGAAATACTAAATTTGCAATGTTTTAAAAGCATAATAAAACCTTGTATCAACTGTAAATCACAAATTATGGTGAAACTCACTGAAAACAATACAGATGGACAAGTTCCTCTGTCTGAAGTACAAGAAATCATTAATTGGTAATTTCTTAAAAATACAACCTTTCACATCTGTCTTTTCCCTCCCAATAAATCACCCCCCCCTTATCTATATTTTCATATTCTTCACTGGGACATTTGACCCCCAAATACCTCCAACTGTCCACCTTTTTAAATTCTCTAACTTCTTTGGGTTGTTGGAATATCTGCAATGGATGCTTTTTCTCTTACTCGTCATGATGCAGAAGACCTGAGCTTGAGATGTTGCTAGAGAAACAACCATTAGAATTTTTCTTATTGCCCCTAGCAAAATACTCTGGTTCTTTCATTTAAAAAACTTAATATAATAATGTAAATGTCAATGATTACCTTTTTGTGAATATATGACACTATTCCTCTTTGTCATTGTTGTAATCTATCTCTGGTGACTTTCTAGCATTCAGTGAAGACTGTAACAATTATCTCAATCTATATATTAAACTTTTTCTCTGCAGTGTAAGAGCCTATGGGAATTAACCCCTAGCTGAGAGTAGATTCTTTGACCTCTAAAATAAAATGCCTTTGTCTTATTTCACCTCAGCTTTCCATCGCTTCCTCGGATTTTACTTTTTAACCTAAGATTATTTCTTCAGCTCTACAACTACAAAACTCAACGTGTTAAGCTCTTCAGCTCCCATTCCTGTGTCTTCAACTAGCAACTAGCTTTTCTACCTCGAGGACGATTAGGGCCCAACTATGCATGAAGACTCTAAATTTACCAGAAAACCAGTAAAATTCCCTTTGAAAACATGCTTTAAAGGATACATTTTCTCTAGAGGTCACCTCCTGGTTTTTGATGTTCTTGTTCCTACTCATGGCATAGCCATTCCAACGGCTATGAAACTTTGTGTTCTAGATGAGCACTGGCCTCTACCTTGATCAAAGAAGCTTCTCATTGCAGTGATAGGTGGTTAACACAAAGACTCACAGCAGGCCAAAGTGAGAACAAGGGACTGTTGTGAGCTGAACCTTAACTGGAACACTAATATTACACCCCTCCCCAAAGCTCAGTGAACACCCAGGCAGAAAAAGTAGAAAGAACCAGAAGTGGGGTAATGGGAGGAAGAGCCATTAAATATTGTCTTAAGAGGTTTGGCCATGGAACAAGAGGCCTATGAACAACAAGAGTTGCCTGCAAAAAAGGTCTTCACTGAACCTTTAAACATTCAGTCATAGATAGGAAAGGGGCTCACTGGGCATAGCCCCACTTTTGAGAGCTACTGGCAGTATAGGGTTGATAAGGAACAGGATGTCATTGTCTTCGGTGATAAAACCACTGGTGAGTTTATCATGATCTCATTAAGAGCTTCATACTGATGTCCATGTAGGCAGTACTGGTTATGCCTAATGGGCCACCAAAGAATGACAAAAAAAATGTTATAAAGAAGGGTAGGGGATAGGTGAGAGGAGAATCAAGCAGGGGTTTGAGGGGCATAAGAGAGGGTGGGGTAAGAATGACAAGAATATATTATACATATATTTATGAAAAATAAATTTTAAGAGAACAGCACAACGTTCATATGTGATCTTTCCTCTATTTGTAGCATATTAGTCTTGTTTCAAAGTCATAGTCATTACAATGATTTCTAACCATCATCAATTAACAAAAGAGCAGCTACTGGAATGGATATCAGTGTTGGTCCTTTTCTGTCCTTATAAGGAAATAGCTAAGGTGAATACTGAGATAGGTTTACTTGGAAAGTATCACCCTGGGATTAGACTCATTCTGTGTGTCTCTGATGGACATGCTGGATAGTAACAGTAAGAAGATCATTAGAGAAAAACACTGATTACTTATGCTTCAGAAAGAGGATGAGATCCCACAGACCAACCCTTCAAGGATTCTCCAAGCATCTGAAGACTTCCCATAGGGCTGAACGTCTAGAGAGCCACACCCCTGACCAGTAGTGGCCCTGGAGCAACGAAAACTTGTACATATAAAGCTTTAAACAGTTGAAAATACAGCAACCTCCTCTGTTTTCTTAATCTGGAGCTATGATTTTCAGTCTCTAATAAACAGTGAATTTTCGCAGGCATGTTCAAATGAATCTGGGTTGAAACTAACAAATAACATCCTTAAAAGGAAATTGTGAACAGTGTCAGTGTTTAGAAACTTTATATTTTCAAATTTGAAGGAAAGAAAATGTTCTTAGCAAAATATGCTTTTCTTTCATCGAAGTCCAATGTATTCTTTAATCTCTTTTACTCTACTCATATATAACTCATTTCAGCTTGAACACTTAAACTGGTGACTCTCAGTGTAGTATACAAACTGAGAACATTAGCATCATCTTGAGAAATTATTAGAAAAGAAATCTCTTGAGACTCACTCAGACACACTGACTGATAGACTAAGTGCTCTCCAAAACCTCCTCATGGAACAGATGAGCTGGGATTGGAAACGGTTTTCAGTACATGAAGAAATGCTATTTGTTCCATTTGCATGGAATTCATTCTCCATTAACAGCTCAAATCCAATAGTATCTTGTGTCTTTAACTTCTTCTTGCTAATTCTATTTACTAATCATGTTTCAATCTAGCTACCCCTCTAAAATAAAGTGATACCTCCAACCTCTTAATATCCAGCCTACATCTTGTTATTATTTTGACTAGTGACCACTAACTTATTAAGGTGTGTTCTCAAAGTCACTAATATTGGGGAAAGCTTTACTCAATTCCATGGAAGGTTTCTCTGACATCTATGGGATGTTGTGTCTACCATAACCTTCCTTGTGAAACCCTTTGTCTCAGAGTACTTTCCTCTCTTAATTTTCATTGGTTTAAAGTTCTCTTGCAGATTTTATCTACTCCCTATTATCTCTCAAAATTTCCAATGAATTCATTCTTTATCTTTTTGTTAGTATCATTCAATATCAAACAAGCCATCATTTTACCAAAAACTTATAAAGACAATGAAATCTCAACCTTCAAAGTAAGATTCACTCTTTGGTACAGACATTTTACCAGATTATCTACTAGGTACTTCATTTGGGCACAACACCTTGGATTTCATAAATCAAATGTATTGTTATTTTTATTTTTCTATATCCCCCAAATTTTAGAATTGCCACCACTTAACTATTTCATTACCCATCAATCTTAAATATCTCAGGAAGTGAACAGTGCAGACAGGTTGAGGCATACAATACCAGAATAGTCAGTCAACAGGAACTGGTCTCAAGATTCTTAGGATGGGGTGGGGAGAAGCACTAAGCATGAATTAAGATGAATAGGGGGATCAGGAAAGATCTGGGAAGACTTGGGAGATGGAATTGTATATAACTAAATTCTTTTCATTTTTATTTAAAAAGGTTTTTGTTTCCATATCTACCACTGCTCCTCCCCTCTTCTCCTCCTAGTCCTTCCTCAGCCTTCCCCACTCCACTCCCCATCCATTTCCCAGGGAGGGCAAGGACTCCTAAGGTGAGTCAGCTCAGTCTGGCATATCCAATTGAGGTAGGTCCTAGTCCCTCCCCCCCCCCCCCCCCAGTGTCAAGGCTGAATAAAGTGTTCCTCTGTAGAGGATGGGTTCTGAGAAGCCAGCTCATGCACCTGGGAATAAACTCTGGTCCTACTGCAAGAGGCTCCACAAACTACCCACACCATCTACATTTGGCGGGTTTAGTTCCTTCCCATAAAGGTTTCTCAGCTGTCATTTCAGAGTCAGTGAGATCCCAATAGCTAGGGTCAGCCTTCTCTGTTGGTCTCCTTCTCATGATCCTGATCCCTTTGCTCATATACTCTCTCTCCCCCCCTCTGTCTCCCTCTTAGCTGGTGGACCGGGAGCTCAACTTGGTGCTTAGCTATGGATCTCTGCTTCTGCCTCTATCCATTGCTGGATTAAGGTTCTATAATGACATTTAGGGTGGTCATTCATTTGATTTTAAGAGATGTACTGTTTAGGCACCCTCTCCACTACTGCTTGGAGTCTGAGCTGGGATCATCTTATGAGTTCTTAGATGTTTCACTAACACCAGGTTTCTCTAAACCCTCATAGTTCCCTCTATCAAGATATCTGTTTTTTTGTTCTCCCTCTCTGTTGTTCCTTTCATGTAACCATCTCCTCTCATGATCTCTTCCCAACTTCCTTTGCTTTCTCCCTTATATAATCCCAATTTACTCAGGAGATCTTCCCTATTTCCCCTCCCATGGATATCTCTCTTAAGTCCCTCCTGTTACCTAGCTACTCAGGGTTTGTGGATTGTAGCCTGGTCATCCTTCAATTTATGTCTAAAATCCACTTATTTAATTTGAGAGAATTTAAGTTCTTAAAGAATAAGCCAAAAAATTTTTATTTAAATTGCTCAGTGAATAAAGTTCTTACATCAGGAGCACAAGGATCTGTGTTCAGATCCCCAAATCCATACAGAAGCAAATGTGTGTGTTCCCAGTGCTAGAAAGCAGGGATAAGTAGGTCTAATCCTGGGAACACAGACAGTCTGAAGCCAGTGTTCATTGGCAGGACAGTCTAGCCAATCTGCAAGCTCCAAGTTTAATGAGAGACTCAGTCTTGAAAGACATGGTGGAACTGGAGAGACAGCCAAGTAAGTAAAAAGTTCTTGCTGTCACACCAGATCACCCAAGCTTCTTTTAAACACATGACGAAAACAAAGAATCAACTCCTTCAAATTGTCTTCTGACTTCTACATACATGCTTTATTCCCCTAGATGTCAGAACAGGTACATGCCTGCTCTACCCCTCCCCCAAACTGCACACAAATAAAAAGTTCAAGACCAATTATTATTTCCTCATGTTCAAATTCTTAAAGACCTCACCCATACAGTATGACTTCAGTTAAGGCTTCTGTGAACTAGTTAGGCCAAAATAAAACAAAATCAGAGTTCAAGTTTACAATCTTTAGCACGATCAACTTCAAATCAAGTCTGTATAGTGGCCTTACCTGTAGCTTCGTGTTTCATATTTCTGCACTACCAAGACCAAGTAAAAGAAATAAACAAGAGACACAGCTCAAGTGAGGAAGTGTTTGCCTTGAGTTCAATATGCAGAATCCATATTTTAAAAAACTAGATGTGATGATGCACATTTCTAATGCCAAATCTGAGGAGGTAGAGATAAACAGATCCTTGGTGCTACCTGTTAAGAGATCCAAGTCTACATGGTAAGTTCCAGCCAAAGATCAACTCTCTCTCAATAAATGAGGTAGACAACAACCTGAGGACTTGCACCTGTGCCCTTAGACTCCCTCCCTCCCCTACCTCATCCATCAGCTCATACAAGCAAACACACACACAGATAAAAATAATGAACAAATGTGATAACAGTGGTTTTAAATATTAACAGGGCCAGAGCAATGTCTTTCTAGTAACATAACAACTTTGTGTGCTCTAAACACCCTAAGAACAAAATCAATAATAATCATGATGGCTGCTTTTTCTAGCTTGTGCAAACATCACAAATGGACATATTGACAGTGGATTTGACAATTAGATGACTCCAAATTCCTTAAATTTTTAACTCTGGGAATAATTAATGCCATTTCTTCAGAAAAATTGGCAAATATGGTACACATATTAGGGAATACCAAGGAGATAAATTAATAAGAATTCATCTGGGGACAATCCAATCAGATAAAACACATGAGAGAAAATGCTATCCCTGCCATTCTTTTTTTGAGTTCATTTCTTCATTAGTCACTTTTCCATTTGTTTTGACAAATTTTCTTAAGAATATTCATTTTGTGTTTGTGGCTACAAAGGACACACAAGAAAAATAATGGAAGTGACATTAAGCTACTCATATTTGTAATTAGTATTCTTGTTAATGTTTTGTCAACTTTAGCTAGAGTCATCTGGGGCAAAGGAATCTCAACTGAGAAAATGCCCTCTTTAGACTAGTCTGCTCACAAGACTGTGGGGACATTTTCTTGATTGGGGGCTCCAGCCCTGGGCCAGTGGCCCAAGGTGGTTTAAGAAGACAGATGGAGCAAGCTTAGGAGAGCAACCTAGGAAGCATTACTCCTCCGTGGCTTTTCCTTCTGTGTCTGTCTCCAGATCCCTACCTTGAGTTTTCTTTATGATGGACTGTGAAGTGAAATAAATCCCCCTTTCTTCAAACTGGCTTATCACAACAATAGAAAGCAACCCAGGACAGTTAGTAGCTCTAGATTTCATTGGGGGGGGGGTGAGATAATATCTCATCTTAAACAGTCTATTTTATTATTTTTAAATTTGAAATTCCAGCAGCAATAGCCTCAAAATAAAATGGAACATTTTTTTTTCTTTCAGAGTAATATTTTTTCTTCATAATATCCAATGTTCTACTTATATGTTTTAATTTATACATAGCAAGGATGGTTTTTAGCTATTCTTAATTGCTAAAATTTTACCTATTGAAGTCTAATTCAGCTTTGAACATAATTTTATACAGTGTTAATTTTTATCTGTAGGTATCTTACATAATTCTAAAATATCACAATTAAGTTATAATTTGTAGAAACAGTAGACAAAATTATTTTTACAAAACACTATTTTCTAAATGTATTGGTAAATAATTTTCCTATATCTGCTAATTCTTTATTTACAAATTAATTATATCTGTTAAGGTTTGGGTCCTCACAGACTAACCCTTGTTCAATTAAGGCTACTTGAACACTGAATTATTTATCATGGGGCACTCAGATATCTGTTTCGCTAATATCACAAATGAAACAAAGAAAAAAGTTGAATTTGCCTCATTTTAATGCTAGAAGCAACTTAGAAATATTCTATAGAGCTAGAGAAAAATTTCATGGGAAAGTGTTGGGACAATAAGGTAGTGTCACATAATTTGAAGCATTTCATTTTTTCAGTCCAACAGATATTCAGTACTTCTTACTTAGACTCAGAAGTTAGGCCTCAGATGATGCCCAGGAACTCATATTTAGAGAAGTCTTGTGAAATTAGCTGGTCTACTTGGTTTCACACAGTATTCTAAGGCAGTGACTGAGGAGCTGAGCACATCCCCTCCCACTGTATCATTTTCACATGCCACATAATAAAGGAGAGCTTGATTCTAAACTGTGTTTGTCAACAAAGAAGTGTTTTGAAAGTCCCAAGCTGAATTCCTTTCCCAAACTTGGCACATGAGAAAACAAGCACTAACAAGTTTTTGTCATTATATAGATTCTCCTAAGTACCAGTAATGTCATATCTGTAAGTTTTCTGGTGCCATTTAATCTTAGCTGTTGAGAAGCTATCTCTGGAAGCAGGTTTTCCACTCTCTCCATCATTTCAGACGCAAATATGCTTGTCTCTAAGTGCACTCCTTATCCAGGAGTGCCTCCAACCACATCTGCATGACAGAGAAGGAAAGGCACAACAGCAAAGGAGCCTGAGAAGACAATGTTCTCTTCTTGATGACAACTGAAATATAAGCCATTTCCAGCAAGGTTTCTCATCTCATGATGTAAAATTACCTATAGTGGTAATGAGAAGATGAAAGTTCACTGACAAGAGGCTCACCATGGAGAGAAAACTCAATGAGAATTTCATCTAATTGCTTCAAATTTCCCAGTCGATTTCTGCTGGATGTTTGGAAGCCCTAATTCAATGATAGTACCTTTGTTTGTTCACTTGATCAGGCTATTCTACTCATTATGCTGGGTGCTGTCAACTCTCAATTTGATGATGTTCTGCTATGTATCTGACCCTGTTTCTATTCATTTGTTACTTGTTATTTATCCTTGTACTTCTGTTTGCTATATATTCAAGAAACTTATTCAAAACCAAAATACGCTATACAGTACACAGCAGTAGTTTGTCTCAAAATTAGAAGTCTATTTTTAGTAGTGCTTTCTAGGTACCAAAGTAGTTTGAGTCATGGAGTAACGATCAGTACCTTGTAAATGTTATGAGGTTTAAAAGTTTGAAATGGTGACAAGAAATTAGTCTCTTCTTCCCATCCTCAACATACTAATTCATACATCTATTCCTAGTCTCATTCTAAGACCTAGAAAAAGAAATATAATCAATATAAGCTATATAAGCATAAAGAATGGAATCCATAGTTTTAACTTAGCAGAAAAGCAGTGTAACTGCCTCCAAAAGAGAATGGTGTGGGTAAGGGTGAAAAGCAATGAAATGAGAAATGGAGAAATAAAGTATAAAGAGCAAGCTAAGGGTGAAGAATGGGGTTACTATGTAGGAAAAACAAGCCCAGTTATAGAAGAGTAAAGGTCATGTGACTATTACATAAGTATATGCCAACATACAATGAATAGGCAAGTACATAGGGTGCACATAAGCAATACATTATCTAGAAACTTTAAGTCAGTTATTTGATTCTATTCAACTACTTAGTGTCCTTTTCACTGTGGATATGCTGATAAAGTAATGAATAAGATGAATAGAAAGCCCAACTAACCAAACAATTTGTCTTTACACATTATCATACATTTTGGAAATTTTGTTTATCAGGCCTCTTCAATGGTCCACCATCAATAAAACATGTATGCCCTGTTGCTTTTGAGGTAAAAATGGGATGCCCAGTGTTCTTTATTAACAGCACCTACTTTATGTAGTAATGGGCTTCTACAATGTATGAATATGTGTAAGATGCACTTGGTTTCTATAGAGCAAATCAATGCTGACTCAAGTAGGGATATTGAGCCAAATACTTCAATCTCATTAGTCTGGGTTAATTAATTTCAGTATCCCATGTCAGCAAATCCAAAAGTGCTACTCAAAGCTTACCCTACACATCTTATATGCTTCAAAGAGAGAGAGAAAGATAAATGTACATATTTCAAGTCCAACTGAAGAAAACTCAATATACTAGTCATAGCTAGCAAGCCTCAAGTTTAAATATACCAGGAAGCAACACATCAAAAGATAAAGAAATGCAGCTTGCTATCTACCTCTACCCATCTTACCCACTCAATTAGCCTTACCTTCTATTCTAACTGACCTGTATCTCTAAGGTAGATGTTTCTATGGCTACAATTAAAATAAAATTTTTATTTCTTCTGGCAATCTGCTTTTCTTCTTCACCTCTCAGCTAGAAGAGGTCTTTCTTAGAAATATCTAGAGGAAACAAATAAGACAGGAGACCATCAAGTGCATGAGAAGTGATACCAGAACTACACTGCAAAAATACAAGTAAGAGTTTGATACAGGGAAAAATAAGTAATTCTAATTCTAGACTTATATGAACCGAAATTGTAGTAGAACATTAAGATAAAATGTTACACCTAATGAGCATTAGGCAGCAGAGGGAATTCAAACACACGTGAATATATTAGTTTACACCATAGGGAAAGGAGCAGAAGGAACATTAAAAGCATCTCATAGGAGCAGAGCTCACTTTAAGTAACTGAAAACAATTGGCAAAGTTATTCATAATTAGTGTAACTCTATTTCTCACATGGTGAGTATGCCTTGGTGGCCTGTTATGCTTAATGTCAGGTTGATATTTAATATTTCTGGAGTGACATATCTTGTTAAGATGGAATATTTTTTCTTCAAGTTTTAATTCTTTGATTTTAGCTGAAACATTTCCTTAAGCTACACTTTTCTCCATAGAAGAAGTACATTTAATTACTACAGGTCATATCAACATGATTTTCTCAGTGTAAGACTGAAATAATAGCATCAATTCTAAGAATCAAGAAGATACTCTTTCAACTTAGAGGAGTGAGAGCCAAAAATGTCAGATGTAGATGGATACTACATTGCTTCTTTGTTCTTTCAATACAATATGATTCATTCTGATTTGGAACCCTTATTAGAATGGATGCTTCCATATACCGCTTAACTGTTCACAACACTGAATTTATTAACTTTTTGTCATTGTGACAAAGTACCAGATATCCAACTTCTAAAGATCAAAGGTCTATTTTGACTCATGGTTTTGGAGATTTCAGTCTATGGCCAGCTGGCTTGCTGTTATTGAACTGGTGTCAAGTCTATAAGTACATCGTAACAAGCAATATCAGGTAGAGCAAAGCTGCTGACTTCATGGAGGTCAGGAAGGAGACAGATGGCTATAGTCTGATCTCAATATGTCTGTGTTATCTAAACTCTTCCATTAAGCCCTGCCCTTAAATGTTTTGTCACCCCTGTATAGAACCATAGCCTGGGGATGGACTGTGCTCAACCTCTAGTATTTTTACATTAGTATCCTACACTGCAATTACAACCTAGTGTCTTTTCATATTCTCAAGGCTATTTTAACTACTCCTGCTAACAACTGATCAACACATAAAGTGTCATATCTGTGCGAGCTTTATATTGCATTTCTTTCCCTATTTATCATAGAAATATCAATCCAGCTATCTGAAGGGTGGCTCAGAAGTTAAAGACAGTTGTCACCAAGTCTAATGAGGATGGCTCAAACTCCAAGTACCAGATGCTGGGAAGAAAAAATTAGATCGCCACCATTGTCCTCTGATTGCCAAATGAACACCATAGTACATGTGGCCATATGAAGAAACACACAATAAGTAAATAAATAAACAAACAAACAAATATAAAATGGTTCCAGTATCCAACATGGCACTGTTATTGCTAAGGTCATTTTAGTAATGAATTTAGTTGTTACATCTACTACAGAACTTCACTCTAGGAGCCATTGAAATGTCTACCAACTAGGTACATACTTCAAATACAAGCTCAGCAAGAATGGACCCAGTGAAAAGAGGCAATTATTCTGGGAATAAATGAAGGATATGCATTTACCCCTACCAACACATTTTTCTGTGTTATAAACTTGTAGATGGTGGCATATATTTGAACAACATTGTTGGCAAGACTTCAGGTATAGTTCAGCTATTAGACCATTAGCCTGGCATGGACAAGGCTCTGGGATCTACCAGCAGCACCAGAAAGACAAGTAAATGAAGATGAAAGCATTAGACTCAGTGTTCACACTCTCACCTCTTGATCACCTTGCTTCACAGCCCCATTAAACATTTGCCTGGTTTGTCCCTTTGGATTTCTGCTGTCATTGTTGAAGCTTTGTAGTTCAATATTCAATATCCCAAGTCATCACTCATTCTTGTCCTACTCAATATTAACTGTTTGGATTCTGTGTGTGTGAGTGTGTGTGTGTAGTACATACACCTAAGTGTGTGGATGTTTGCACTTGAGTATAGTTATCCATACCTGTGCACTCATATATGGAGAGCTAAGGGAAGAACCTTGGATATCAGGTGTGCCTCTCTGTCTTGAGACAAAGTTTCCTGTTGAATCCAAAGCTTTCCATTTTTGGCTAGGCTGACTTACCCACAGCCTTGTGGGATCTGTATGTCTCTGCCTTCACCTGCAATGCTGAGATTACATGAACCTGAAGCCATGCCAGGCTTACCACATAGATACCCTTTGGTCATGCAGGGATTCAGACTCAAATCTTTGTGATTGCAGAACAAATGTTCTTACCCCATAAGGCATTTCCCTGGCATTAAATGACATCTCTTAAAACATTAACTTTATTGTATTGTGTAATAGAAAACTGCCAAGAATATACAATGGATGCTTTCTGCACTTAGAGTCAATTCCATGAGTCTCAACCTCACATTGTGGAACCCTTAATATGCCCAACACTTGTACTCTAACTATCTATTACCTACCATACCCCTGAGCATGACCATACTTTTGCTCTAATGTCTTGTTCCACATAATATTTGGTATTTATTTCTCTGGCCTCAGTGTTTCTGTGCTATGTGAAGAGTTTGCTTTGCCTCTTTATTTTTGTTTTGCATTTTTAAGCCAGTTAAATGCTTCTTTTTTTTTTTTTTTTTTTTTTTTACAGGACACTCCCTGCCTGCACCTTTTCTCCATCCTGCTTTCATGACCAAGGCCTTCACTACTGTCTTTGAGCTAAAGTGTTAGCATCCTCTGCCCTGGGTAGAGCTTTAACAGCTAGGCCTTGCTCCAGCCTTACTGAATCAGATTCTGCAGTAACAAAGACAAATCTCAAGCGGGTTTGCATGCACACTAATGTGGGAAGAACTATTATGATATAGCACCTGTGTGGCAGATATTAAAGAGATGTCTTGCATTATTCTACATATAATTTACCAAAGAAAATAGGCTTTAGACTATAAAAACAAATTTCTAGCTCTAGTCCTGGATCCATTTTCATTTCATATTTGTGAAACCACTTAATTTCCCTGAATTCTAGCTTCTTCTACTATACAAATTGAGAAAATAATATATAATGGGATATTTCAGTACTAAACGGCACTACTTCTGTATAAGTGTGCAGCGTTCTAGCTGAAACAAAAGCTTAATAGACATTGACCTTATGTTCTCTATCCCTTCTTGCTACAGTAAAATTAACTAGAGAGGAGAAATTACTATTTATAGAATTTTTCATGTTACTTTGTGACTTAAGAAAGTGTAAGAGATAGCCAAGCTCCAAGAGGCAGAGGTTGGTGGCTGGAGTGCCACTACCTCCTACTCAAAAAGTGACAGTAAATATATGGTTGTGAGAGAGGGGTGTCTTATAATGAATAATTGGTTAAGATCAGAAAGCTCTAAGAGGACTGGAAATAGCCTGGTATGGTGTAAACACCTGCTAACTTGAAACTTGAAAGATTCTGTCTGATAAAATCAATAAACAGAAGTTGAAAAGTCAAAGCTTACTTAGAAGTTGGGATGACATTACTAATAGAGTTTTGACCATTTTTTTGTTATAAATTATTGTGATATAGACGAAAGAAAACTTCACAAAAAGTTTTTGGATCACTCTTATATTACATGTTCATTAGTGATGCTGCACACAAGGGTGCTGTGGGATTAGACTCTTGTACGTTGTAAATATGTGTTCCTTCTACTGATTTAATAAAATGCTGACTGCCAGAAAGCAGACCAGTAGTGTGGGCGGGGTTACTAGACTCTGAAAACGCTGGGAGGATTCCTAGATTCCAGGGAGATACAGCAGAAAGAAAATAAAAATGCTGCTCTGAGAAAAGGTACTGAGCCACTTTGATAATCATGGGTTAGTTTAAGAGTAAGAGTTAGCAAGTAATGTGCCTGAACCATAGGTCAAACAGCATATAATTAAAATAAGACTTTTAGTGATTGTTTGGGACTGTGAGTCCAGACTTCAGAGCTAGGCTCTGACAAAAGTACAAAATATTGAAGTTATGAATATAATTTTAGTAAGCATGAAATGCTTCCTTAGTGAAGAAAGATAAAAATGTAGTCAGATAAATATAAAAGCACATTATGTATTTGGTGAACATCATATTGGAGCAATTAGAAAATAAGAAATGGGGAAATGAGAAGTGAAATTTCAGAATGACCTTAAGTTCATTGAGTCATTCAACAAACCATATTTGTGTGGTCACAATATGACAAGAATGTCCTAGTAGGTGATAGGTTTAAATAGAGAATGAAGGTTCATGTGAGGTTTTGTTCTCCTATAATTATATCATAATACTGCTACAAATAAACAAAAGTAGTGAATAACACAGAAAATGAAGAAAAAGCCCTTGGCATGGAGGCCTATTACAAAAGACTTGTGTGAAGGCCTGGCCTTCTCTGGTGGGTTCAAGTATATGAGGGTTAAATCCATAGGATTGTGTGTTTTTAGGCAAATGTAGGAAAAATACTTAAAGAAGGCTTTCCTAGCGTGGAGGGGGCACTGAACCCATAAAGTTTATGACTATATTATACATGAATGTGTTTGTGAATTATTTTATATGAATATTTAGGTGAAAACAGCATATTTTGAATCTTCTAGTGAACTAAAGCATTATATCAAGTTTATATAATATTGCATATATTGTTGGAAATAAAAGTTTTTTTCATTCTTGGCAATATTATCATGTCACTTTAATAGAGATGTATCAATTGACTTAGAGTATTTAAAAGAATGTGGTCTGTGAATAAAATAAATGGAGACAATAGTGAAGTAAATTAGAAAACATCTATAGTCTTATAATCACAAAATAAACAAATCAAAGTTAGGAAAAGATGTCCACTAACAGGAAATGCCATACATCACTCATGATAACTTCCATAATGAGGTTTGCATCTCAAACCAATAAGATTATAATAAGCAAGCATATATGCAAATGAAATAGCTAATAATCAGACCAAGAGTAGCATGCACTCGTGAAATTTATGAGGGGAGGAGGAAGGAGCAATACGGGCTTTGAATAGAAAGAAGATAAAAGTGGGATTACAAACCTGGGGCTGACTTGAGTGAGAAGTACAGGAGAACCCACAGAGCCTCAGATCTGGAAATCTCTGCTTTACTTTGTATGCATATTCAGAACATGAGATTGTTTATATGTACCCAAAGAAAAAATTCTAAATAGGCAGATGATGAGATTCACTCTTTGGACTATTGTTAGCTGACCTGGACCATAGAAACTGTAGCCCTTTTTACTCCTTAAATACTACTCCTAACCATTGATACCTCCAAAAAAATCACAGCCAAGCCAAAAAGTTAAAATAAAGAAGAGTGAATGTAAACGTACTCAGAGTATGTGTCTTCAAAAACAAAATCCAGTTTCAGGACCATGGAGAAGGCTCAGTAGGTAAAGGCACTTGCTGCCAAGTCTTGGGTGACCTGAGTTTGATACCCAGAACCCATGTGGTACAAGGAGAGAGCAACTGACCACATTTGCCACAAATATGAAAACAAAATAAGTAAATATAACTATAAAGCACCCATGTTTGTTGTGGAGAATGTATCTGACAGAAGCAAGAATAGATGAGTAGGACACCAAACCAGAGTGAGCTGTGTCCTAAACAAGAGGAGAAAGGCAACATCTACAGGACCTCTTCCTATTACCATAAGTAATTCCGTGCTTATTCTGTGTCCCTGATCTGCTGAAGTGAATGGGGATTATCTCTTCTTAATTCAGCATAAACTAAAGAAGTAAGCTTACGGCTATTTTCCCACTCCATTCTACTCAAATCTGTTGCTCTCAACATGCCAAAATTTTATAGAGTTGCATCATCTGACACTTGGACATGAACTTTCAGGAATATTCAACATCCTTTTAGTTCTTCCGTCAGAACTCATGATACCAAACGTCTGGTGCCAGGCAGCACTCAGTGTGAAGATGTCTCCGTATGGCACTATACAATGTTATTTTGCAGTGCCACAATAACACTGGGGATGGGGGACAACTTATTCCTACTCTGAAACACACACATACACACACACCAGGCAGAAGAGAGGAAGGTGGGCTTAGAAAAGGCATACACAGGTAGTAGTCAATGATCAATCTGATTTGCGCTCCAGTCTGACTGACCTCAAAGTCCTAGGCCTTTTGACTCCGTGGTGCTCCCCCCCTAGTGGATCACCTCTCTTTGTCTAAGGATGTCCAACACCAAAACAATTACTATCATTTTTGAAATACTGCCAAAATAAGGAAAAAATAGTGTCCTGAGTAGAGCATACTGTGTAAACTGAAAGAAAAAGTTATTCTTCTTGAATATCCATGCTGATCGTTTCCCAGAGACAGTTGACCAATATGCTCATTGGGTCGTTTCTCACAGTATGTTTTTGTGGGAACAAGAACTTAAAAGTTTTTATAGTTCAATTAAAATTCTTATCACTACTGTTGATAAATAATGATAGAAATTGCAGAACATCATATGTAGATGACATGAAACGGCTTAGTAAACTAAGCTGGGATGATATATATACTCAATGCGAACAGGAGGGAGAATGAATACGGGTCCCAAACAGCAACATCAGTGAAAGAATAGTAACTGGCTACACGAACACAGCATTTATGACGTTCTTTAAATACTTATCCCTCTAGTCTCCTGGGATGCACATATTTCTATCTATTTTCCTTGAGGAAAAGCTGAGGCATAGCCAGGTCAAGGAACTTGCCCAGTGATGCATAGCTCTTGAGGGAAAAGGCTGGACTTGGAGCCCGAGATAGCATGGTGGGAATACCTTTGGTTTCCACCTAAACAATCCTATTCATCTACTTAAAAATCTCTATGCAAAAAGTGTTCAGGGAATTTTAAAGTTATGCATCTAAAATGTCACAGAAAATGCAGAGGAAAACAAAATTTAACACAAGAGAAGTAAATTGTGGTGGATTTTTAAAATAAGTTTATTGTCACATAATTTTCTAATATATATAGTCTCTGTGATAGTCTTATTGTTCAGCCAGACATTTAAAATCTCTTTCCTCTATACTGAGGAATGGTACTTTGCCTGTGTTTGCTTTCATTTTAACTTAAAGGGGCTTATATTTCAAAATAAAGAAATCAATGTTTTTAACCTTCAAATAGAGCATTTGTGTGATTTTTTTTTTCCTGTGTGTATATACACTTATCCAAATCAATCCCTAAAGTCATGCGTTTTCCTTAGTCTGCCATTGCCACATTAGTCATCATGCCTATAACACAATGACAAATAGTCCTTGGGCTACTTAAGATGCAATGTTGAGGGAGTTTGTTATCACTTTGCCCTTACTTTGGCTTTCAAATTCGTATTCTTTTTTCTTTTAATTCTTGGTATTCTATTTAGATGCCTGCAAGATGGATTATTTAAGAACCTTAAATGTATTTGAAATGGAAGAGACAGGAGTCCATGCTGGTGAGACTTAGAGAAGAAGGGGATCCATCCCCAGAGACTTGGGAAAGTCTCAGTGAACCAACTGTTCCCAACTGCAGGGATGACCTGCCTCCTGTACCAAATAAAGTACTGTGAAAGCTCAAAATAAAGAAAGCACAGGAAGGAAGTATAAGCTGTTCACCGTTTGGGGCTTCATTGCACAAGGCAAGCTTTCCTCGAGGGACCATTCCACTCTGGGGTTAGTTTCTCTGTGTCCTACATCATTACCTCCTTGCAGACACCTGAACAGTTCATGTCCTCTTAACTGGAGCTGTGCTGTTAAGAGTAACCTCAAAAATCCTTCACTGCAAAGCAAGTCATTATCCAGTGGATAGAAACCTCAAGACAAAAAATTCCTCTATCAACTAATGGTATAATCCCCAAGAGGAGACAGACTTTAGTTGAACAATCAGAAACCTGGCTTGCTTTATGGTGTTTACACTGCTGCTTGCTAATGGATCACCATAAAGGAAGCAAAAGAGCTCTTACACCATTGAGTAGGCTATCATGGGAGTCTTCTGAGTGTGCCTTTTTTATTTGCTGCAGTCAGGTTAATGAGCTCACCAGCCCACTTGATGTTGAGGACTTTGTAACAAAGCAATCTCTCATTAAATGCTGCCTGGCACCACTCTCTTGAAGCAAAGGGACATTCAGATTATTGAATGCCTTTGTACTCCTCATTCCTACCAGGCTATGGAGTCCAGCAGTGGCATCAGTCCCACACACTTCCTGGCAGGCATCCAGTCATCCGCCTGCCCTCTTCAAACTGCATGGGCATTTGCCAATCTAAGCAGCACTGGTAGGCAAACAAGCATGGCACACGACTCTCCTGGCTGAGAGCCAAATGCGCAGCTGAACAATCTAATTTGTTTCTACTGTAGAGAGAAACATTCTTCCTTATTCTTTGCTATTTGGTTCAATTTACATGGAAAAGTTTTGTTATGGTACAAAGGAATGTGCACTTATCTACAATTCCTTTCTGCTTTTACACCTCTTTCATCTCAACAGTACAGGTCACGATTTTGTCTGTGGCTTTTTTTTTTTAAAGTACCTCCTGGCTGACAGTTTCTTCAATGAAATGACCCCAGAGTGTTATCAGCTAGCTAGCAGGTGTGTCTCTATTCAGAATCTTGCAGACAGAAGTGCATCTTGGGTAAAGTGCAATCTATGCACAATCCAGTTTTTCCGCCAAACATTACTCATGAGATTTAATGGTTTGTTGCCCCCCCAAAAAAAATCTAAACAAATTTTCTTGCAAGTTTGATGACTTTACCCTATGACATGCTGACCTAAATTAAAATCAAACAAATCCCATAATTATTTTTTAAATGCATTTAATTTTACTTTAATACAAAATTATGCCTGATTATTAATTTCCATTTCCAACACATTAAATATATAGTTTAAAATAAAACATGAGAATAAATAAAGTAATGCTCAAAATTATGTGTATTTTCAACCCTGGGCACAGATGAACAAGAAGGGATATCTGAGCTCAATTAAGCAAAGTTGTAACCACAGTCATATATTTTTATCTTGTTCAGTTTTTCAAATACAACCTGTACAATATTTTTCTGGATATTTTAGGATCATTCTCTAATATCTTCTTTGGAATTGATGAAAATAAAGTATCATCACCTTAAAAACTGTACTATTCTGTAGAATTTCATAAGCAAGAGTCTATTCTTGTCCTTAAATTTCTTAATAGGCTATGGAAGGCAAATTCAAAACTACTCCATAGAAAGAATTCAAATATAAAACCAAACAGAGAAAAAAATAGCTATAACTGTGCAGTTAAATATACTGAAAATAGCTATAGGAAAGAAAATGATTACAAAACTAGTAAACATTTCCCAAATGCATTTTAAATACTAAAATGAAGAAGATAATAACATAGCTATACTAGCCGCATTCATTTAAGCTGCCATACTCTATCATGCTTCCATTTGTTTCAGAGACAGGCACTGCACGAAATAATAGCTTTGTGGAATATAACCTTAAAGCCTCCCCCTGTAGATGCTTCATACTGCTTATTGTATTGTTTACAAGTACATGTTTACACTTTGTTTAAATAATGTCAAATCAAATGCTTCTAAAATTTTGGCATCAAATCTGTTGGTTATTTAACTTTTATATATTTAATGTCTATATATTTTGTTTAAATGATACTTTAATTTCCATTCCTTCTCCTATATATTAATGCCTACTTCTAGATGGCATATATTTAAGTTGTAAAAAGAAAACTACTATTAAAAACAGTTTATTATATGCTATAGTCTTTTTCCTTAAAGAAAATGACATTCATACTCTTATTCTACTTCATCATTTCCAGAAACAAGTAGATTCGGATACAATTTGTACTGCCAGCTTTACTGTTTCCTAAGTATGAGGATAAAAATATTTAAAGACACAAACTGCAAGAAGCAAGAGAAAAAGGAAATGCTGAAAAGATAGTTAGAAATTAGCAATACGTAGAAGGTAGAAGGAGCTTTTCTCCTAGATGGGTGCTCTTTGTTGTTCTGAAGGATGCTTCAAACTGATGAAGCCTCACTCTCCACTCCAGGTTTACACACATTCTTGTCATAGTTCAGTTTGTATGTTAAAGTCTTGGGAGCAAAGCAATCATTTGCTCATCCAACTTGATTGAGCTATTTAGCTATTTTTGTAAATTTTAGAGAGCTTGTTTTAATAGATTTCAAGGAAGTCTGTCTTGCCTACTTGAAGTAGGAATATTCTTTATTTTTCTGACTCAGTGTAACTTCCCATCAGCTTTACTAGTACAAAATTTATAGGAAATTTAGAAAAGCCCCAAACACAAAGGATTGTAATATTATTCAGTATAATATGAATAGCTCGAAATTTCAGAGTACTTGTAAAGAAATTGGTTCATTCCAAAATACAGCTATGAAGCTCTCAGAGAAAATTGCATGGAAAAATATTATAATATGGCTGATTACATGTGAAATATGATTAAAGAAAATGTACGTGTATCTTATCTTTTGTCTTTTTCAAGTAGTAAATTCTCTGTTACTGTTTTAGTTTACTTTTAGTACCTTATTGTTATTTGATATTTATATTGCGTGACACATTATTACATGCTAATTTGTTTCCTAAAATAATAATTTAGATGACATCAGGGAATTTATATTAGGTGGATATGTATGATTACATATGAGAGCATAGCCTGCTTTATTAGATGCTAGCCAATATTTATTTTTATAATATCTTTTTAAAGAGTAAAGCTGTCCTAACATTATTTATAATAAGCATATTGTATATGTATGTTAATCTAACTCTCCTATTAAGGTAATAATAGATGTTGAGAATCATGAGAAACTAAAATTTGCAGAAACCAGAATCCTAACCTATCTACAATGATTGCAATAAACAAATTTGTTGGCTAAACTCTCTGAGATAGTCTTCAATTTTTTTTTTTTTTATCTTACTATTTGTAGAAAGCTGCAGAAACAGCTGAGCTGACTGGAGTGATGTCACACTTGCTGATTGAATGGTTTACTCCAGAGCACGCTCAGAGGCTGCATGAGTCTACTTAAGGTTTGGTACGCAACCCTAAGCAGAGAGAAGGTGTAAACATGGGCATTTTTCAGCCCAGCCAATCAATATTGCATTGATGACTTTTTACTGACCTTTAACCCCACGAAGAATTCCAATAGCACCATACTGAATCTTCCCGTCTTCAAGGGCTGCCTAGCATAAGCTACCAATTTTACAATCGATCAAAAGTCATCTCAGTGAATAAAGCTTGAGATTTGGAGCAACAGCAAGCAATTTTTAAAAGGTCAAGGCTAGGTTTTTATTTGCTTGACCTGTGCTTGCAACTTGTATCATAGTTCTTTATAACCACTAAAAGTAGTAAGGAATTTTCAGATTTTTCTCCATGTATTTTTAGTAAGCCTTTGGGCATTTTCACTGTCCCTAAAAGAATATGGTTGCATGGCAACCTTCACAGTTGCTATGGAGACTCCATGTGTAAGCAGCTGCTGCAATCAGCATTAACTCTAGGCTTGCAGGTTTGTCATTCCAATACATAGGGAGGGGGAGGCAGATAGGACAGCACACTGCTGTAAAGGGGAAGTCACCTAGATAATGTCACTCACAAACATATGTTCCACAATTATTCTTTCCACTGTTTTATTGCTGCAATTATAGCTAAGCTAAGATTACAAAATTATATGGTTTTAATTTGCCTCTATTGACTATGTTTCACTTCCATTAAAATTAAGTCTGAATTCATCTATGTTGAGAACTGTAGGCTTTCAAAAATATTTTTTTGATTTCTTATTTAATGTCAACAAGGAAAAAAATCAATGTCCAGAGAAATCTTTGTATGAAACAAGCTGCCCAGCCAAAACATAAATTAACCTATCTTACCAAGAATGTCCCCTATCCAAAAGTTAGATCTATATAGTTCTAATATTTTCAGTTGTGTCAGAATAGACCTCAAAGATTTCTCAGATGATACTGACCCAAGCCTTTCAAATGTAAGCAGAAATGCTGGTTAAGCCATCTTAAGCCCCTAGCCTTAACTTATCGCGTCAAGCTTAAATATTGCTGCATGTGATCTCAATAGCAAAGTCCTTAAACAGAAGACCCAGGACAGAGGTTGCATGAAAACTAAGAGTGACATTCCTTTCAGACTAATTTTTTTAACTAATCCTGATAAGCCTGGATAGTGTGGGAATCCCTAATATTATCAGATATGATAATATATCAGAATAAATTCTTATTCCATAAGAGCCGTGATCTCATAATGCATAAGCACAATGGGATTAATGTATGAATCTTTGGTGAAATATAGTAAGTTCACCACATTTTTTGCAGATGTGAGGCTAACATCACAAAGTAAAGAAACTGTGCTACCTTTAGTCTAATACTTTAATTTCTTATTTATTAAAGTGGAAGGAGTCCACTAAAACATCAGCAGGCTACACAAAACAATATATGCTTTGTCATTTTTATGATACCCTGAAAACAAGCAAAGCAGCAGTGTTTATTATGTGAGGACATGTTCTAGAGATACTGATGTCCTTTTATTCTGTGATACAGGATGGTAACTTTTTATTATAGCTCTTGGAGCTTTAAAATAATCTGCAAAACAAAATATTGATCGAAAATTTGAACATACACAAATAACTGAACAGAGCTATTTTAAGACAAAGGGGGTGTTGTAAAACTTTAGGAGGTGTTAATATTTATGTGGCCACAATCATTTATGTTTATAATATCAATCACCTAGAAGGTCACATGAAACATCTCAGTAAAGATATTTTTTGAATGGACTAATAATGTATGAGGCCCATGCCAGTGTGTATATGCACAAGTATGCACCTGATATAAATGGTATTATTTTTATATTGTAAAATAACACGTGATAAGAATGCGCAATTGCCCTTTCTTAAAAGCCTCCCAGATACACATATTAAAAGGTAAAATTTAACAATGCCTAAGAGGCATCACATCATTATGTTCATGATTAAAGTACAATACAAAATCCAGAAACTTATAATTACCATTTTAATAGATCCTTAAGTAGATATCTAATTGCACAATTTATAGATTTTTTTAAAAAAAATCCTGAATGTTGCATTATGCAAAATTAGAGTGATTGTTAATCCAATGTTTTAATTTTTCATCTCGTAACATATATTGTAGCAAACATTCATTTCTTAATTGAATACAGTACAAGAAACAGACATGTTCTCATAGACTTTCCTCACTCTCATTTGGATGCTTAGAGAATCAAGATCTAGGTTTGAGGCCCCTAAAAGGAAAACTCCAATAGATACCAAAGTCCAACAGCATCAGTAGGTGCTGCTGTGATATACAAATCCAGGTAACATGGAGTGACCCATTTTCAAAGCCTGTCTGAAAAAAAAAAAAAAAAGTGACATCCAAGAATTGAATTTTCTGTCTTTAATAGTTACTTGTCATACAATCTTAGTCAGAAAGCATGATCACTGAAGAAAGATCCAACCTTATACATACCACACGGTCACCTTGTACAGTCTTGCAAAGTGGATCTATGATCCATTCATTACAATTGGTAGATCAGTGCACCACAGAGTAGAGAATACATGTGAGTCCATACAGATATGCCAAACATTCTTTAAAGCCAAACACTTCAGATAACAATAACAAAAAATGTAAAGTCAGATTGAGTGATTTGAGGAATGATTGTTTTTCAATACAGCTTAGTAAAAATTTGCAATTTGTACAATTTTCAAGCAATATTGTGATCCCAACTTGTCATTGCTATACCGATCAAACCTCTGTAGTGGTGAGTTTCATGATAATGGAACCTACCCCTCTTGATGCAGGAAATGTACTCCTATAGTTGTAGATACAAAATGTCCTTCCAAGTGGGACCCTGATGAATGGGATGTAAGTGCTACTAAAAGTGTAGTGAATCTATAAGGCGATTATTTGGATGACTTTGAGTACTAGACTCTGTTACTGCAAGAAAGAAGGGTATCTTTAGTTTTAATAATAAAAATTAAGTGTCTCTATCAAGTATAATATACACTCATTAAATATAATCTCACTAAGATAAAAATAAATGTAACTTTATATTTTTATGAATTTTTCATGTTATAGAAAAATCTGAAATAATATAACAAACGTACTTTTCACTGATTTCCACAATTGTTAGCATCCTGTTACATTTGTTCTTTCATAGTTGAATTTAATAGTGCAATATGTCAACCAAAATTAGGGTTTTTTTTTAACTGAAACTTTCAATCTTAAGTGATAAACAATGTAACATTTTACCTCTAAACACTTCAATATGTGCTTACAAAATGCAATGGCAGTGTGCTCAGTAAATCACATTGTAGTTTTCTACTTCATAGATTCAACAAAGTCGCAACAATGGCTTCTCTTATAAGTTTTATAGACATAATTCCTCAAGTTTTCCCTTCAGCTAAATATCTGGACGAAGGTGTTTAATGCGGTCCAATAATAGAGGCCATGCCTTGTGTCTATTTATGGATGGCTCTTTAGTTGTCCTGACTCTGGATCAGGCCTTCAGCATGTATAGTCTGTGAATGGAGTTTGTTTGAAGAATCCATGTCACTATCAGAGAGGTTTTTAATTTCTTCAGTTGTTTTCTGGTGATTAGATTTATGTTGGACAGGTTGGAAAAGTATTGCAGAGGTCAAAGGTGGCAATTCTCTGGCCGTAGATGATGACTTTCTCATAAAAAAGCATAAGGACATACCTGTTTTTCTCCTGGTGTGTTCATTTTTTCTAATACTAATTTGAATGAATTGCTAGAAAAGCATGGTCATTTGCAACTGTCACTAACAATATGAACATTTACAATTCATTTACAATAATTTGGCTTATTACACTTTGAACTTGAATCACCTTCTTGTGTATGAGTTATAATGAAATGGTGAAGTGTCTAAACACTTTGTGATTGAATTTCCCTTCATCAATGAACCTAGTTCTAGAGAGCTGACATAATGGGCAGACTTTAAAATGAGGATCTTTGCAACACCCTAGTTTCTAAAGATAACAGAACAAACTTTTCTTCCATCACTACTAAATTTCTATATCTATAATATTACATCTTTGACACGCCTAGAGAAAAAAGAAAAAAATGAAAAGTACTTGAAAAAAAACACAACTTGTTTTCTTCTGTATTTGAAGCTCAAGAGAGCCAAAAGTACTTTTAATCAACCAGTACAAACATGCGTCATTGTTGAGAAATTTTTTGGAAAGGTATTTTATAAAAACAAATAAAGGAAGAGTGCCAACTACTTCAGTCCATTTGGTGGGCATCTGTTATATTTTAGATATATCATAAAAACTATACAGTCCTTAAAGCCTGCATTCTACTTCTATTTTGTTGTGGGTGTTATCCAGTGCTTGCTTCTGATTCGCCAATTAAGAGTACATATGGAGCACTTGTATCCAGTGGGCCTCTTATATTATCTAAAGTATGGGATGTTTCGGGCTTCACAAACTCTTTCTACAAAATTAAAAAATGATGTACATATATTCCTTCCCAGAATATCAAACGTAAAGCTAAGCCAAGTACCCCAGCGATTTGATTCTTAAGCATTTGTGAATTTTTGTTTAATTACATTTGAGATTATAGAATCTTGTATATAGTGATACTTTGCAAATTTCAGGTCTTTGTACAACGTTGGGAATGCAAAGGAAATGGAAATGGTTGAAAATTCCAACTCTCACTTTTACTGATTGCATCATTGTTAGAAAATTTGAACATTGATTTCCACTATAGTAATAATAATAATAATAATGGCATTTATGATTAAGTGTACAAAATTTCTGGGCAGAGATTGGTGCTTAGATAACTATGTTTGTAATCTCGCAAAAACTGTAAACATAATCATTGTTTCATATACGATGCTACTCACGGCTCATAATGAGACCTCTTCAGAGAAGAGTATAACAAAGATCTGTTCTATATATTCTTAGAAAATAAAATTTGAAAATATAGGTCTGACTTTAATACACAAATGCATAAGTACACAAGCACAGCTATACAAATATGAGAAAAAAAATAGTATAACCAAAGTTTGGCAATATTACAGTAGTAACTGATGTTGGACTACAGCTCAATTGTAATATTCTTACATAGACAAAGCTCTAGACCTATAGGCAGGGCTTGAAATATAATATATTTGATGGTGTGATATTAACCATATACATTGTTTTTGAGAATATAAACATACCTGCATTTAAACCTAGAAGCACATAAACATAATTGAAAAACAGAAACTCTGTTCATGGCCCTATGCCCAGGGTTTTCTACAAAAACCATGATTTTATCCTCTTAACATGCAGATTAAACACGAAGTGGGAAATAATCTAGACAGCATCAAACCCACCATTGATTTTATAAAAAATAGTGCAAAATAACAAGTGCTGACAAGGGGCTTGTGTGTCAGTGATACTTGCAGTTACCTCATTGTCCGTACATTTTTATGACAATGCTTTCCCCATTCACTCATGCCATTCAAAACAGTCACAGTATAACATGATGCTATTCATATGCACTTCCATTTTAAGTAAACCATAAGAAAGAAATGAAAACCATAAAAATTTTAATTTTAACTAAAATCAGAAAAATATTCTTGAATGACTTATTTTCACCATATAAATAAGCTTTAATGAATAAAGAAAATAGCATTATGTAAATATATAACTCCTAAAAGTACTACTTATTTAATAATGGTAATTTTAAAATAGCAGGCTGTAGGAAGGAAGGGGAAATAGCAAAAGGAAAATATGAAAAATTGTAGAAATTTTTAGAAAAAAATTAAAACTCTTCACATTAACTCAGTTCTCACAATGACTATACAGTCAACATATTTATAATAAACTACATAGTAACTTTACATTGAAAAGACTCACTCCTTTTAAAATAATTCCTGTTCATTAAGTGCTCACTCCACCTACAAGGCTTGACTCTGAATATAGATAGGGGACCTTCACTGTAATAGACTGTATTTGCTTTTTCATAACTATACTAAAGGCATGACTAACTGCAACTTTATAAATTAAATATTACTGGTGTTCTAATAATAGAATACTGATCAACTAAAATAAAATTACCTAACATGATTTTTATATTTTATATCAAAATTGAGTGGTATATATTTCATTACTGTCAAAATAAATATTCACTGATCCATTTATATTTAGGAAGGGGCAGTAGATTAAAAACAACCAGTTTCATTCTAAAATAATAGTCAAAATTATGCATTGCCCCTGGCCAGTCCCGTTTGCTTGTCAGGACTCAGTATAGATTCCAACCCACCATGATACTAATAGTAACTGACTCTGGAAATAATTATGCAAAACAGAATTTGTTGCTTAAAACTTACTTATGTGGCACTAAAATGCAACAGTGATTGATGTACACCATTCAAACTCAAATCTTAATCATGTTATAGCTCCTCCTTAGTAAGACAAGTAGGTTTAGGTAAGAAATGATTCAAGGATTTTTGTTTGTTTTATGCTTTTAATGTGAACATCCAAATTGGTGCTTGAGAAGAAATTTTTCAGCGCTCTCTCTCTGTCTCTGTGTGTGTGTGTGTGTTAGTGTCTCTCTCTCTCTGTGTCTCTTTGTCTCTCTGTCTCACTCTCTTTCCCTCTCTTGTTCTTTCAACTAGTAACTATTCCCTATCTATCATCTTATTTTTAATCATAAAAGGGGAAATGTTTAAGTTAGCATCTACTATGCCCATAAAACTTTGTGAACACATAGCCTTTGCTGGTCGCAGTTTGCTATTACTGGTTGGTCCTTTCTGTTTCCACAGGGTATAGTGCCCACTCATTCATGAACCAGTCTGTCATTATAAAACCTGGTGCCAAATCAAATCAGCTGAGAAAACATATAATCCTGACCCAAACCCATCACATTTTTTCCCTGAAAGAGGATAATCAGATTCTAGATTATTTTCTGGGCTTTTATGGGAAATTCCTTTTAACAAAAAGTGATAAAAATGATATTCATGCAGCAAGAATAAAAACAGCAGCTAGGGGTTTCAAAAGCCCACTGGATGAGAAAATTCAACCTACTTATAATAAATCAATGGCTATATATTTTCCTATGCTTAGTATCCCAAAAGAAGATAATATGAATCCATTTTATGTTCAGACTCTTTTTAATCCTACAGATGAAAATTGTTCTTCCATTCCCAACTGCTTTTTTCATTTTTAACATAAAAATAACTACCATAAAGTTGGGATTTGACTGCCCCACCCCTTCCAAATATACACTGTCACAAAATATAAAATATACCCATATAGGTTTTTAAAGTGAATAATCCTTAACTTGTTCTTGTAACCTGACACATTGTCAAGATCTTTAGTGACCTTAATATTCCTGAATAGCAAAACCTCAAAAAGAAAAATGGAACCAGAGAAGGACACTAGATTTTATGCACATTGTATTTCAGAGCAGTACCATTCTCATAATAAATATCAGAAAACCAAATTTGTTTGCCAAGCTGCTACCTCATGGTAAAACTTTAAATTCTCATGCCTAAGATGCATATATAGGTTGTTCATACTCTCAGGAAAATACAAGGATTCTTTTGACAGTGTAATAAAGCTGGCTTGTAACACTCTATCTATTCAGAAGATGGGAAATTATAATAAAAGAGCTTAAAACAATGTTCTTATATCAAATACTCTGTTTGACATATATTAATTGTCCCAAACAGGTATTTTAAGAAGAATTGAAATTGTGTCATTTATCCAAAATTCCATAACTGTCAAAGCATTACTCTATTTTACAACTCATAATTCTTGAACTATGCTTAATTTTTAAATATTTACTTCAAAAGTCTTAAGTAACAATTTATTCTCTTAATAAGTACATATTATTTTTTATTCCAGAAAAGAATGGTTGCTGCTGACACCATAGAAAGATAATTATTTTGACAAATACAGTGTTCATGGAAATTGAATCAAATATGCTTTCACTTGACATATTCAATGTAATGTACATAAGTTCTCTAGCATGTGAATTTCTTCCTGACCTAAAATCACACAGCCATTCTTCTAACGGTCATGTGCATGCTCATATGTGAAGGATCAAGGTATGCATCTGCAGCTTTGCATGGGTACAGTAAGAATGAAGAACTTTCAATACAGAAGTGAAAGACTTAGCTCTTAATATTTAATTTTTATTTTTATTTGTGTGTATGTCGTGTTGTGTGCTTATATTCACATGTTTATGGAAATACCAGGAGAGACTAGAAGAGGATAGTAGACTCCCTAAAGCAGGAGTTGTAGATAGCTTTGAGCCAAGTGATCTTGTTGCTGAGAATTGAACTCAGATCCTCTGCAAGAGCAGCCAGTTAAGACGGTTCTTAACTGCTGAGCCATCTCTCCAGCCCACTTATGTTTTACAGACTTCATGATAATATAAGCTAACAGCTCCTAAAACTGACTTCTATTTACATAGTAATGCTTAACACAGTTAACTACATACAGGCAAAAACATTTTTAAAAGCGAAATGATTATAACACTACTTGTGACTACTTGAAATTATAATTGTTAATATCCAAGTCTTGAGTTGTGGAGATGGCTGCTCTTCCAGAGGACTCAGTTTTAACTCGAAGCATCCATATCTTTGTTCTCCAGTTCCAGGGGATTTGATACCCTCACATAGACAAATGTGCACATAAAAATAATAAATAGATAAAATATCTAAATCTATCTTATAACATGTCTTATAGATAGCTTCAGCTGTTCTTCTAAATTGAAATAAAATACTTATTGTTAATTTCCAGCACTGTGCATCACTCAGATATCTATTTATATTTGTCATTTTCCTGAGGTTAAACAGGCTGATGATTTTAATGTAAGTTTAAGGTATGCTTCTCAAAGGAATAAGCAAGTAATACTACATAATTATCATGGTTTAACAATTCCGTAAGTTTCAAACTAAATCTTTCTTAGAGTCTACCAACTTTATTACTTTCATTTCTTCTGATTGACAGGAATCAATAGCACACTTAGAAATATGAAACAAAATTTAGGTTTTTTTAAGTGTTCATATTGGATTATGTTACTGATTGCCCCTGTGCATTAGGTATCTTTCTCTCCCAGTGTGTCAGCCAAGCCACACATATTCCTCCTTGCTACAAATCTGTAAATCTGGAAAGGAGAAAACATGAATAGAAAAATCTCTTCTAAGAATAAAAAGGCCTGGGGTATTTTTAAGGAGAACTATAAGCCCTATTCTATTCATAGTAATTACAGGATCAGATCGGGTTAATGTGGAGACCCAGGTCAATAAAGTACTGTGGGTTTACAGCTTTAATCTCCTCTATTTTTATACTTTGTAGTGTTTGCATACTGCTGGACTCACAAAACCATTGGAGGTAAGATGGATGCTGTAAGTGCTTTCAGCATGATAGAAAAATCATATGTCTAGTCACTTACAACTTTCAGAAGATGAAGAAAAGAAAATTTCCCAGAACAATTTGACATTTTTCCTATTTAAACTCAAATAATAAAGGTCAAATTTCATTTCTAGGTAATACCAGTTTTGGTGGTCTCTCACAATAAAATATGTTTCTTTATTAAATTTTTCATCTGTCTATCATTCACAGAAGATATTAGACATTCTTAATAAACATATAAGTGAAAACTAAAATAGATTAGAATCTAACCTTGTGCACTTAAGATAATCTTTTCTCTTTTTTTCCTTATAATTCTTCCTAAAATTTCTGTGAACTTTGAAGCTTGTATTCTACGCTGGAAAAGTTCAGTTGCAACTTGTTTTTATTCGTTTGGTGTGTTTTCAGTACAGTATTTTCTCATACTCCATTTCTCTTTTGCCACTGTAAAATTTTCTTCTGATTATGGATCGAACATTCTTCTATATAATATAGTATCTAAATCTGAGATTTGTTGGACTTACTATTAAGGAATGGAGGGAATATTTTATTATTAAAATCATTAAAGGATTTTATAGAAAATAAAACATTTTTCATCACTTGTTTTATTGCACAGACAGCTATACTGTTTATATTTATGAATAGGAGACATTTTCTGAAAAATATTATTCCTTTGGCTTAATGTGAATAACTCTGAATGTCATCTTTATCCCAGTCAGATTCCTACAATACTTCATTTTGTTCAGAGTCGTGGAAATGTTTTAACTCATGTTTGTTTGTAAAATTATCAGTCACTCTAAGATATCTGACGTTCAACACTTCACATTGTAGTCACAGGTAGTAACCTATAGGAAGAAAGTTCAAAGAAAAAGCAATAACCAAGTTTATTTGTAGCTGACTACTGGACCTCAACTTTGTATCTACCTTACTTCTCTCTTTCTTTGTGTATAATGTAAATGGACAAAAAAAGAGACTCATAATGAATGAAAAGTTGACATAGTACCTCAAATAACCAGTTCGTTTGCACCATAAGTATGTATCTTTAACAGGTAATTATTCTTATTAATTTTAAATCTTTATTGTCTACTATTTACCTAATAAGCTGAAAAGAAAGTAGATTAGAAGCAAGTTCCCCTTTTCTATTAAAATTAAATTTTAAAAAAAAAAGATTTTTACCAACTGACCATTTGATATGAGAAGAAAACATGTTAAAGTTAAGGTCATTCGAAGACATTTTTTTGAAATGTGTTAAATAAATAAAGCTACCAAATATGTTAGTACTTGAAAGATGTGAGCACTGGTGAACGCCAATGTGCAATATGGCAAAAATGAATCAATCAGTTCGACTTAGTTCAGCCTCTGCAACTGGCCATCTGGTACAAAATCAGCCACATGTATCCCTGCATATTCATCTTCATTTTCACAAATACTCAAGAGAGTGCCATTCTAGGTCAAAATAAAATTAAATCACCATAATTTTTAAGAATCTTTCCTTTCAGACCCTCTTGGGAATATAGTGTTTATATGGAATAGTTATTGTAAGAATTGTTAGGTGATTCTTATTTAAACATATTTTTCCATGTCTAGAGATAAAAATAAAATATTTAATTTTTCAAAGAACATTAATTCAGATGGTGACAACTTTCATGAATAGGTCAGTGTGAGTTAGTGACAACCACAGTAGATCAAGAGGTCTTAGCCACATTCATGTCAATTTACAGTTTATAACTGTCCCAACATGAAGTTTTCGTAACAATAATAATTAGTTACTGTTCAACAAGATCAAAACAATATGACTTTATATCTCAATTCCTATTTACACAAAACCATAAAATAAGATTTCATTTGATCAAATGAAAATGTAACATAATAATCATACTATTACAAAAATAAGTCACCCAGAAAAAGATCAGGCTAGATGTTACTAAACTGTTTTTGAAATAACTTGAAATTTAATCCAATGATTATTTTTCGGGGAGATGTTAAAGAAGAATGTGTCCTTGGATTGTGTTCAATTAGAGAGTAGCCTTATATCCTATTTAGAACTAATAATGAAAATTATTGGTGATTTTATTCATTTAATTCTGCCCTTGAATTGTCTCATTTTAATTTATGCTTTGACCCTTTAAATAAAGATTTATTAAAATATAGTAAAATGACATAATCATCCAGCACTTTGTTTTCCCAATTATGTTTGTTCCAAACCTATAAAATGCATTAAACTGGATGAATGTTTAATGTTCACTAGGATTTTGCTCATTTAGAAAGTCTTTGCTGGAAGTTTCCAGGATGACAAATAATTACAAAACTGAGACTTCATGGCTGGAGTGGTGACTTATTGGTTAACGGTACATACTGCTTTGCAGAGGACCTAAGTTTTGTTCCTGTAACTACAACCCAATCTGTCTTTATTTTCTCCCAACATTCACAGGAGCCTACACTGATGTGCTCACCACACTCACATACACCAAAAAACTTAACCATAAATTTAAACACGTTTTAAAAACTAATATTTCTAATTTGCATGTTGCTCTTCATAAAAGATAAAATTGCATTAATAATTGATTTTGATATATTGCCATATGATATTTTTGAGAATTATATATTGATCTACACCAACCAGTCAGGCAATCAAACATCATATAATATTTCTTTTTCCCCCAGGCCTATCTACTGTTAAGGTTTATGACACTTCTGTAATGTTTTCCAAACCATTTCAGTGCAGAGTCAGTTAATGGCTTAGGACCTTTCCTACAGACCTGAATTGTGTGTGTGTGTGTGTGTGTGTGTGTGTGTGTGTGTGTGTGTGTGTGTGTGTGTGTGTGCGCATTTGTGTGTGTATGCATGTGTGTGTGTCCTTCCAGTGATATTACTGTTGTCTCTTCTGTAAGAGGACTCCAGTTTGAAAGTCATATTTTGCTCAGGCAGAGTGCATTATCAGGTTGAATGGACAAAAGCCAGGATGTGCTGTCAGCACAAAGAATCACGGTCTCATCATCCTGAATCTACTGCAGTGGAGAAAAAGCAGAGTCAGGTTTGCTGTGGCTCGGCTTTCAGTTGGATCATTGATTTTGAAGTGTTGCCAAGAGCATGCAAACAAAATAAAAAAGAAGTTTGCTATAAAATATTTACTTATCTGTCATGCCTGTTTGCATCAAATCTTTTAAAGACAGAATTTTAGATTCTTAAAACATGTCTGTGTTAACTTCAGAAAACTAAGATTTAATCATTGTGAAACTCAGTTGCTATAATAAAAATGTCTTCATTTAAGTAGTATATACATGCATTCTCTCCTCTGACCCACACAATAACCTGAACAACGAGTAAGTACTTTACCCCTTCACTTAAAAGCATAGAAAAAGAACCATAAATGTTACACAGCTTGCTTGGAGTTGCCTTGTCAGTAAGAAGTTCAGTTTACAAAAGATGTATACAAACTATTGAAATTTCCATTGTTCTGAATCCCGACTACTTTTGCAAAGCCAGCACCAGGAAAAAGAGCTCATTATACTCTAAAGTTCTTGGCTATCTGACTGCTTCATGTAAACTCCTAGCTTGATACAGGAGGAATTACCTGATGTCTAAACACCTTTTCACATTCAGATCCACCACAATTTCAACAATTCTTTTGTAGCTAATATTTATAGTTTTTTCCTCCAGATATAGTCCCCTCAAGCAGCTTTAGCTTATTATAGTCTGCTAAAATTCCCACTGTATAATCTCTGAGAATTCTGATGTAACCTTTTTTTGGCACATGTATAAACCAAACCATGACGTCAAGAAAAGGACTTCATTCTTTAAGGCTTGTGTGTGACTTCCCTGCACAGTGCTTAGCTCATCATATATACCAATAAGTATTTGTTTAGTGGAGGAATAAATAAGAATCATGTCGGGTGGAAAAGGTTACTTTAAGAAAGGAGCTGCCTTGGACTGCTAACTTATCTCTTCATAAACTGTTTTAGGTCACAGTGACATATAAAGGCATCAACAGACAGCAAGAGCCAGGTCAAAACGAAAAAAGAAAGCTAAATTTTGTAAAAGATTAGGAGAAATTGAGCCATCACAGGAGATCTGAGAACAGACAAACAAAAACAGACTATAGCAGGAACTGAGACCAATTATTAGACTGGATCTCTTAGAGATGGTTGGAGCAGGTTCTGCTGGGAATCGGCCACATTGTTGAATGCATGATGGCCTTCCTATCTCGCCAACTCCTCCCCATTACTTACTTCAATAACTTCCCTACTCTGGGCCTCTTATTTGCAAATAGATAAGATCTAAATATATTGTGAATGCATGTATACCCTAAGACTTCCTGTATTTAAATTGAATCCTCATTGTGCAGTATACTCTTGTAGGTAAGATTCGCTGGAGGTTGTAAGGATAAAGTCACTGGCCCTCTTTGCCATGATTGAATCCCAGTGTCTTTACAGAAAGAAGGCACATAAATACGTGTTCCTTGTCTCATATCATGTGCTGCCCTGGGTCACCTCATTTAGCACTTATCTGTCAGAGGAAGACCATGTTACCATGGATCACTTTAACCTCCTATTTTTATAACTCATCCAGCCTGTGGTATTGTTCTATTGACACAGAAAGTTAAACTAATTAATATAAGCTTTCTGAAAATTGTGGAAGAATTTGAGTTTTGTGTTTGGACTGACTTGATGCAAAAATAAAAGAGAAAGAGGAAGGAAGACAGGGAAGAAAGGAAGGGGAGAAGGAAGCAAGGATGAAGTATTCATGGAATCAAAAGCCTATTAGAAGGTTTGGAAAGTTCCGTGTCAGATTTGAATGTCTCGAAACTCAGAGATGTGGCCCTAAGGCGAGCTTAGAGAGAGATCAAGGAAGTAAGAAATCCGTGTAACATACAGATATGTTTTCTTTATTTTACTATATTTTGACAAAAAAAAGTCTTTTTTAGCCATGTATTCCCCCTGATCCCCCTCCCTTCCCTCCTCCCAATCCCTCCCAGTCAGCCTTCACCCTCACCCTCTGCAGCCCCCAGCCACTCCACCAAAAGGGCAAGAAGTCCCAAGGTAGATCAGCTCAGCATCACACATCCACTGCAGGCAAGTCCATTTACTCATCCAAAAGTCAAGAATGGGCTAGGTGTTCTTCTGCAGGGAAAGGGCTCCAAGGTGCCAGCCCATGAACAGGAACACAGTCTGATTCCACCCCTTGAGGTTCCACATACTGCCCATGCCAGTCGACAGTTGCCTAAACTTGGAGGGCCTAGCTCCTTTTCCAGATGGTTCCCCAGTGATTATTCTTGATTCAGTGAGCTCCCCAGAGCTCCAGCCAGCCATCACTGTGGGACTCATCCTTATAATCTCTATCCCCTTGCTCATACATACTCTCCTCCCTTGCTCTCAGCTGGACCAGGAGCTCTGCCCACTGCTCAGCCATGGATCCCTGCCTCTACCTCCATTCCCTGACACTTAGGGGGTTATTCCTTTGATTCTAGGAGAAGTCCTGTTTAGGCACCCCCTCCACTATTGGTTGGAGACCTAGCCAGGGACATCCTGTTAGTTCTTGGAGGTTTCCCTAGTATCCGGTCTCTTTCCAATTCCACATTGGCTTCCTCTATCAAAATATGCATCTCTTTTTTTTCCTTCTTTGTTGCTCGTCCCATTCAACCATATCTTTCATGATTTGTTCCCAATTCTTCTTGATTGTAACCCATTATGACTCCAATTTGCTAAGGTGATCTTCTCTATTTTCTCTTCTTAATGGAATCTCTAGATGTTTCTCTTAAGTTCCTTCTGATCCCAAGCTGTTCAGGGGTTGTAGTTTGTAGTTTGGGTATTTTTTGTTTGTTTGTTTGTTTTTGTCTAAAATCCACTTATGAGTGAATACATCCCATGCCTCTCTTTCTGGGTTTGTGATACCTCACTCAGGAGAATATTTTCCATATCCATCCACTAGCTTGCAAATTTTAGGATGTCTTTTTTTTTCTGCTGAGTAGTACTCCATTGTGTAAATGTACCACAGTTTGTTAAACCATTTTTCAGTTGAGGGGCATCTAGGTTGTTTCTTGATACTTGCTATTATGAATAATGCTGCTATGAACATAGTTGAGCTAATGACTTTGGGGTACAAATGTGCATATATGCTGGATCCCAGAGATGCAGGGATGGTTCAACATACGACATACAGATTTTATGACTAGTGAATGAACAAAGCCAAGCTTCCATACAAATGGGAAAAGATCTACAGCATTCAAATAAGCATTCATTCAGGAAACTTGTAGAATTTGAGTCATGGGACCATAAAATATGATGTATAGACACTGAGAAGGCAATCAAAACAAGAAATTCCTTGTGACTTTCCTTTTGCACTTTATACCTAGCAAAAGCTATGACAGATTTCTATGATCTTTCTTTATAGTAGATCATAAAACCTTCATTCTAGAGAAACACATACTGTGCCAGTTAAAAGAAACACCTTATCCTTGGAGGTACAGGGACAATCATCCAAACAATAAGTCCTCTCTAAATTCTCTTGTTATGACCCTTCTTTGTCTTCTGATCATTATTCTGACCACTTGGGATTGGGAATCCTATGCAGGAGCTCATTCCTGGAGGAAGTTGATTCTCCCTCTCTGGGCAGCCATTGATCGCCTATAGTTTTTCATCTGAGGGTGACACATTAAGGAATATCAACTTGTATTGTCAATATGCTGCTTGCATTCAGGCCACACACACATAGTTTTGATTTCACTGGGTCAGTTTCCTGGCACTTATGCATACTTCAAGGTCAGATGGCAAGGAACAGTATGGCTGCAGAAAAGAGTGAGGTAGAAAAAGGGAGGCAGAAGGTGAGTAAAGAGAATAATGAATGAAAGAAAAAGCACTGTGTACAAGGAGAGAATTTGAATGATATTTCAGGCTATATCCACAGTAGCTTGGTGATAACCTTGATATGGGCGCTGTGCTTTAATAACTACCAGATGTTACATGAAAGGAATACAATAGGGGAAATTTTTATTCTTTATTTAGACAGATATATTTCAAATGCATATCACAGGCACACACAAATACACATAGAGGGGGACACCTCAAGTGAAGGTCTCCAGATCATGTAACGTGAATACCCTAATCTAAAGTGAACAACATGAAATGTTCCAAAGTCCAAATCCTTCTGAATACTGTTAAAATACAAGGTGGAAAATGCCACTTTATAAAACCTTGTTTTTATATACAAAATAGTTAAAATATTGCATAAAACAATGTTCAGACTATGTGGACATGATATATATTAAACATAAGTGATGCCTGTTTATATTTGCTTATATCTCCACATTTCATTGTGTATACAAAGTCATTCTACAATCAAAATTATCATAAATATAAATTTTTGCTACAATTAAAAACATGATGCATTTATCAAATGATATAAATCTTGTGTGGTATCTATAATATTTTCATACAAACAAGGGATGAAAATCATCCTACACCAATGAAAAATGAAAAAATGTGAATATATACAAATGATAGAAAGTCAGATGTAGTATCATGTGCTGTTAATTCCAGCACTCAGGAGGTTCAAGCAAGGGCCAATATTCCAACTTCCATAGTAACATGGACTACAAAGTAAAATTCTGTTTTTAAGAGCAAATATAACAGAAGTATACAAACTTTAAGAGAGAGAATGCAACATTAAGAAAGCATAAACTATATAGTTCATAAAGATTGAATAGGTAAAAGATTTGAGCCTATTTAAATGACTCCAAAGAGCCATTTTTGAGAATAATGGAAGAGAAATTGTTAATAATATCCAAATCATTTTTCATAAGCAAGAAAATAAAAATAACTCAAGAAATGTTCTTTTTGGAAAAAAAAAGATGCATATATTTTTACAGTAATAGAAGGGATTGAGAAATAGATATCCAAAGACAAAAGCTTAGATTTGTGTGGTGTTGGGTCTAATGCTTGTCCTACAAATGCAATGTACAGACAAATAAAAGCCTATGGTTTTGGCAAGAGCACCTCAGGAGAAACTGACTTACATGTACCATTGCTAAGGATGCTGCAAGATCCGCAGCTGTTAGTGCCAAGAGAGATCTGAGGCCATACTCTACTGATTCAGAAAGAATTTAAACTGAAAATTGGCATATTTTAAAAAGAAAAATGCATATTTATCTTTTGGGACAAATGACCTAGTAACTGATATCTCTTTTATAAAATGTAGGTCTATTTGTCTAAGAAGTAGACAATAATGAAAAAGAAGTTACAATTTTCCGATCAGCTGTGAAACCAGTTGACCAGATGTATTTCCTTAGGCCTTTAAGAATGTCACTCACATTATGCTGTTCACTGTGAATCAAACAAACAAAACAAAACAAAACCCTTTGGTTATATGAAGGAAAATTTACATTTTGTAACATTTTTAGTGAATCTGTCATTAATAATTCTAGTTAACACTTAAAGAACTGAGGATGACTGTAAGTACTCAATATCATTTTTCCAATTTATTTATTTATCTATTTAACAAATACCTTTGTTTCTGGAGGTACAAAATTGAAAACCCAATTCCTGTTATCCAATTGTTCACAGATAATATAAAATCAAGAAATGTGATAAGTGATATTAAACACTCTTGCTTGACTGTACCGTATAAATAATATCAAGACGTTTTCATTGTGATACAAATTCCATCATATAGTTAAGCTTACTATTGGCAGTTACACAGAGAAAGATGATTGCATTACAAGGATAATTTGAGATCATATTCTGAGATTCTTACAATAGTGAACTCAGACATTTGTAGGCTCATATCTCAAATATCACAACATCTATTTTTTTATATGTAGGGCATCATAAATCAATCACCTGAGCTTAACCAGAAATAGGCTTTCAAAAGCTTAATATCATACTCAGAAATCAGGATTAGTCTTTCTCTATTATATTGTGGTTTGATTACAGTCAGCCATCTGGTATTTTTGAATTATAGTCAATCATAACATTGGTAGAAGAGGCAGAGCTCATATAAAGCCCGCCCTTGCAGAACACTCCATTCTAAGATTGCAAGGTGCTGTACACAGGAACAATACAAATGGCAGGACTAAGAACAATTAAATGGGATTTTTTTTTGTAAGCTTTATTTGAAAGCTAATGTTCCAAGGCTGTAGGTCAAGCAATGTACTAATATACAATTCACTATCCATTGTTATTCAGTGCTTTTAAGCTCATCTATAATCAGTTTATTAAAAAGTACAAGAGAGATATGAAATGAAATGGTAGAACACATATTACATTGGAAGACATTTATTAATACAGCATGCTATCAAGATGGTTGAAAATATATTAACTCAGATTCTTTCAAATGCCTAAGCACCAGGAGAAAATATGACACTTTCTACTATATTAACTCTTTCGTGATAACGTTATTGAATTTCTTGGACCTTGTATCAGTGACTACACTCCATACATCTGATTTTATTCCCAGCATCCCAAATCTTCCCACTCAGTATTAGATGCTATTATTTTTGACAATGAGTTGTGATTTCTGGAAAACAACTAACCTGTCTTTTCAGAATTTTAGTCTTTGTCCCTGTAAAAGAACACCTAATTTTGATTTTAAATGAATTGTTTAAACTTGTGCAAAAATATATTCATGATTATTAGCATCAGATATATTCTTAATTCTCCTTGCTAATAGTGTCATCTGTTTAATGAGCTTTCTGAAAATTTTCAAATAATAACCATTTTTAATAGATATAATGATAAACTAGAACTACATAGCTAGGACATACTGTAAAATAATTACAAAAATAAGATCCTGAAATCATCAACCATAAGCAAGGTAATAGATGCTTGTGTTCAGCATCCTCAAAGATTTTCCTGCCTCTCATGCTGTTTATCCCTCTTATTGTCCCAGACACTTATTTCCTTTTGCTTACATCTTCATATTTTAAAGAGAAAGTTAGATTTCAAAATTGTATGATTTTTTCATTTCATTTAACACACATATGATGATGTTTATTTATACTGATCTGTGCATAAAATAGTTAATTCGTTTTTTGACAAGTAGTAATTTATTTTATGAATTATCCACAATTTATTTAACTTTTATACTCTTGATGGACATTTAGATTTATTGAAGCTTTTCTTAACTATTACAAACATAGCTGCTATGAATATTCATATAAAAGTTTTTGAATAGACATACGCATTTATTCTCTTGGATAAATACTAAGCCATGAGATTTCTGGAGTCAGGTGCATATATTTAGCTTTTACAAAAGAAACTACAAAACTTTTACAATTTTGATTATACATCAAAATTCCCATCATCTTTTATTTGATTAATGTTATCATAATATATCTCTTTCTCCTTTAACTTTTAACTCATTTGTACACTTACCTAAACTGGGTTTCCTGTGGGCAGCATATAGTTGAACTATTTTATTTAATCTGATGATTTGTGTTTTTTAATTAGAATATTTAAACAATTTACTTGTACTGTGATGACTAATATGGTTGTACTTAAATCTCTCATTTTGTTATTGGTTTTCTTTCTAGGTGGTTTGTTTACGATTTACCACTTTTCATTCCACTCCTTTGGATCTATGTGATACTTTTCTTTTTACTTTTGTGGGGGGTGAGGTTAGTTTTTCAAGATGATTTCACTGCATAGTCTTGATTATCCTAGAACTTTCTGTGTAGACTCTCTTTGTAGTTTTGCTGGTCCTCAAACTCACAGAGATCCCTCTGTCTCTGACTCCCAAGTGCTGGGATTAAAGTGTGCACCATCACACCAATCAATGCCTGGCTAAAACGTACTTTTGTGGTAAACCTCTTTCTGTTGATTTTTACTAGCTATTCACTGTTCCTTTTGGGTTTGTGTGTGTGTGTGTGTGTGTGTGTGTGTGTGTGTGTGTGTGTGTGTGTGTGTGTGTCTGTGTGTCTGTGTGTGTGTGTGTGTGTGTGTGTGTGTCTGTGTGTCTGTGTGTCTGTGTGTCTGTGTGTCTGTGTATGTGTAAGTACTACTATATACCTATGATTTCAAAATCATTTCCACCTAATCTAGCTATGACAATTAACATTACAAACCTTAACAAGTAATCTAAGTGCCTTATGACAATGTATTTGAAGCTTTGCTTTCATAACCGTTGTGTTATTTCATGCATTTTGCTTCACTTATACTATTATTTTTATTAAAACAAAAGCAAAAATCATTTATATTCTCATATTTAACATATCTGATATACTTTTTTTATTGGGGAAAATCATTCTATATGGTCTCATTTGCCTTATAATAATGGACTTCAATTATTTTTGCATGTAAATCCTCTGAATATTGTTTTTAACATTTTGATTTTCAAGAATTTTTTTCTTTCAGCTTTAGTTTGAAGCTATTTCGAGCAACAGATTGCCTTTCTTTTGGTATTTTTCTCCACTGGCTTTTCACTGGCATCAATTTCAAGGGCTCTGTTATCCTTTATCCTTCAGCTCTTCTGTCCTTAAACAGACCTTAACCTTCAAGTTCCTGAGTTTTTGAGTTTTTAAAAAATGTTTTATGTTATGCTTCAACTAAGATTTCACCCAAACTTTAATTTTTTCCAGGTTCTTGATATTTTGGGCCCTTTAGCAACTCAAATTTTATGAGTATGAATTTATATTTCCATGTATCATTTTGGGTACTTTGCTTCTCTTTGCCTTCAAGTTCAAAGGATGATTTCCCCTATAGTTTAGAATCTGTTATTAATAGAGTAGGCTTCATATCTCAGAATGTTTAGCTTTATCTTCAAGAAGTCTTTCAATAGTATTTTTATATCTTCCATATATACAATTAGTAAGTCCAATCAATGAAATCATTTAATAAATTGTTACACATACGAGATCTGCTTCTATTATATTTCTCTTTCATTGCATGCCATATTTTTCTCTCTTTTCATGTATGGTAGTTTCTAATAGATGCAAAACATTGTGAATGTTTCCTTTTGAATATTAACTATATAAATATATAAATAATAGATATCTAATCTTGGGTGCTAGACATCTTCAGATTACTATATTCTTAAAGTTATTTGCATGGTACAATTAAAAGTTAGCTGAAATGTATGGTGGTTATTGTTGTTAACTTGAAAGAAATTAGAAACAGCTGGGAGATGGGCCTCTCCACACACCTGAGATCGACATTAATTATCTTGGACCATCAGTCATGCATGCAACCATTTTTAACTGTGATCCTTGACTCTGTAAAATGGAGAGAAAGAGAGATTGCTGAAAATTTGGAGGCATTGTTCATCACACTTTGTTTCTTGACTGGGAATGCAATGTGATCAGCTCCCCCAAGCTCCTATGATTTCCCTGCCAACAGAAACAGGAACTTGGAACTGTGAGCTACATAACACCTTTCTCCCTTACATTGATTTGGTCAGAGTATTTTAGTACAAAAACAGAAAAAGAAATTAAGACAGAATCAATATTTTCACAGGGCTTGAGTTTACAGGCAAGACTAAAGCAACCTTTAGTTTACTAAAAATTTACATTTGCCCCTAACAATGTCCTTTTGATAATTTGGCTTGAATCTCATCAGTCACAGAGTTTTCAAGATGGTGAGTGAAATATTTATCTGATCTCGAGTCTGTTAAAGTCATTCAAAACTTTCGATGTTTTAGTTTTTTCTTAGTTTGATTTTTTTTTTCAATGTGTAACTGCTGTTTTGCTAAGAACTGGAGTGGTTCAATAGATCTCTAAAGCATGCTCTAAATGATTTACCATCTTGTCTCTCTCTTGTCTCTCCTCTCTTTCCCCATACCCCTTCTCTGTGTGAGTATACTTCTTAAAGCACCCAGTTACTCCAATGTCTGAAAACAATATTTTTTTATATTTTCTGGGAATTAAATTTTCTGGGAAATAAGGTGCATTTTTGTTTTTATTGTTCCATCTAAATCAGAATGAAATTGTTCAGAGTCTACATTAATTCTTTAACTTCTTCAAGTTTCCTCCCCTAATGTCTTTTTATTGCCTATCAAAAAGCAACCCGCTCAGAGCTATATGTAATGTAGAATGTGTGGACTGAGTGAATGTCTTCACATTATTCATGTAAACCCATAACCACTTTCTGACTCTTCTCCCTTTCTCTAACTCCTCACCTTCCAGGAGAACACATATTCTGCCCTCTGCGAGCAGCATCTCCGCTGTTTTGGAACTTTCTCCTCATGTGCTTCTTCATAAGTCCACCCTTTCTTCCATAAATGGTGCATTTTTTAAAACGTCATATTTTGTTGTCTTTTCTCCTGTCCCTATAGACTCTTCCTCATTATACTATTCTAGGGCTTCCAAATCAAAAACACTATAGACTTGTTAGATTTGAGGGTATAGATCCATTTCACAGCTTCAGTGCCTGGAAGTCCAAAAGGAAGGTGCAGACATGGTTTAACTCTTATAATACCTCTGTTCCTGACTAGTAACTGGCCGTACATCACTGTGCAGAGTTGTCTTTCCTGTGTGAACATGCATCAGTGGTACCTCTACCTTTTCTTGTAAGCACATGAGTCCTTCTGCCTTAGAAGGCTACCCTCAATATCAGTTTTAATTGACCTTTTAAAGACCTAGGCCTCAAGACCATTGAGGCCACGGCTTTAATACACAGATTTCCCAGGAACACATTTCAGTCCATGACACCAATATCCTTCACCCTTCTCCTTCACTGCAATTGCGGACTATACCAAATCCAAACACATTCTTATACCACCATGTACAGCTTCCATGCAGCACAAGCACATATGCTTAAATCTCTGTAGCTCCTACACTTGGTAATTATGCCTGTGCTTTATATAACATATTTAAAATACAACCCCGTCGAGTTTCTATGCATCAACTCTCCTGAAGCACTTTCTCTGGAAATGGCATTCTTTTTTGGATTACATCTACTGGAGAAATAGAACCAGTTAGTCTTCTCAGCCTCTGACATACCTTCTGAAGCCAACTGTCTATCATCCTTCATCCAGCCTATGTCATTAATATCATCAGAATTTGCATCTTCTTTTGTATTCACTGACTTGGCCTTATTCTTAGATGTCCTTACTTTGTTTAACTATACCTTGCCCCAATATCATCTCATTCTAATAATATTCAACTCCATTGATAAGATAATACCATTAAGAATAAAGTGAAAAATACTATTTGTATAACAGCATTTTTTAAAATATTTCAGATTGTTTTGACTTCAGAATAAATCCAAAGTTTATAACACAATGCAATTTCTTTTATGACTTCATGTCTGTATGTTTATATAACGTATCTATGTCACTGATAACTCTTTGATAACCATACCCTGCATTCTATAATTCTATATTAAATAATGACTTATCAAGAGTATCTTATTTTAATAAATGCTTTTTGCTATTAACTCTGGAATGTTTTATGTATGTGTGTTCCTATTGTACAGATACACATTTGTGGTGTGTTCATACATGTGTGTACGTGTGTTGGTGAAAGCCAGAAGACAACCTCAGATGTCACTTCTCAGATGTCATTCACATTTCTGTGTGTATGTGTTCATGTGTAAGAGTGTAGACATGTACACAGAAGTTACTGAAAACATCTGGCATCTGTCTTCACCTTTTCCATTGTCTGAGACAAGATCTCTCTCTCTCTCTCTCTCTCTCTCTCTCTCTCTCTCTCTCTCTCTCTCTCTCTCTCACACACACACACACACACACACACACACACACACACACACACACACACACATTGTTCACAGTTGCATTCTCCAAGCTAAATACAAGTTTTGTGGTGACATTTTGTTTGTGTTCTAACAAATAAAGCTTGCCTGAAGGTCAAAGGGCAGAGCTAGCCACTAGTTAACCATATAGTCCAGGTCTTGGTGGCACACACCTTTAATCCCAGCACTTGGAATCCCATACCTTTGATTCCACTACTTGGGAGATGTATAGAGGCCTTTAATCCCAGCACTAGGGAAGTAGAGAAAGAAAATGCTTGGCTAGACATAGAAAGGAGTATAAAATAGGAGGAGATAAGAACTTAGACCCTCCAGTCTGAGGAGAGGTAAGAAGTCTCTCTAGTGTCTGCTCCTTTGTCTCCCTGATCTTTCAGCATTTGCTCCAGTATCTGTCTCTGAGTTTTTATTATTAATATTAATTAGGATTCATGATACAAAGTTGTAGGGCTTTTTTGTTATTTTCCTATTTTCACTTTCTATCTCCCCACAGTAGTGCTGGGACAACAGATGTGGATCACTACGTACAACTGTGTGTGGCTTCTTGTCCTCTGAACTCAGATCCTCATGCTCTTGAAGCAAAGCATCTTCCCTATTGAGAGATCTCTTCAGCTACACTTTATTTTTGAGACAAGATTTTAAATAGTAGGCTAGGCTAGATAGTAAGCAAGTTCTGAAGACCTGAACTCAATATCTCATGCTTTCAAGACAAACACTGTACCAACTAAGCTATCTCCATGACTTTTAGAAAATTCTTCCCTAAACTAATTCTTTTCTGCCTCCAAATTCCAATAGGTATTTATTGGCTTTGCATTCCTCTGTTTTTCTTTACAAGTACCCTTTGTGTTTCTGTGGTATTTTACATGTCACTTAGTCATATTACTAATTATATTTATCATTAATTTACCTAGACTACCATTAGATATAGTCTTCTGGATTAAATATATTGTCCTTATTTCTTCATGACCAAGTTAATCATAGAAGCACTTACAATTAAGAGTTAGTTGAAAAGTTATCTTTTAATAATTTGTTTTATGTACTAGTAGTGTTTTGCCTGAATTTATATGAGTACCAATGTATGCCTGGTGTCTACAAACATGAGAAGAGGAATTTGGATTCTTTGAAAATTCAGTTATAGATGGATACTGGGAACTAAACCCAGGTTCTCTGCAAAACAGAAAGCGTTCTTAGCCATTGAGGAGCCTCTCTAGCTCCCAAATATATTTTAATAAACAGAAGTGTGTGCTTAAAGCTATTGATTCAATGCATTTGTTTGACTATAAAATACCCAGAATGTATTTTATGCGTTACACCACAAATACATGTTTTAAATTTCTATATTTGAAAGAATAGTTACAGTATATTAGTGAGAAAATAATAAATAAGTTTTAACAAGAAAGAGATAATTACAGTAACTAGACTTTGTGCAGAGCATTTCTTTATTTTTTTTTATCTTATTTTAGAAGTCACAAAGTTATTCCAATGTAGGTAGCTATGAAGACATTCAAGTTGGTGTGGTGCAGTTTGTCACAATAATCAAGCATTTACAAGGTTTCTTTTCCAAGGCAGCTGCCTCAATATCTGTTGTCCAACCCTGAATAAATATCTTATTTGCAAGGCCACAAGACCTATTAAAATCTTAAGTCCACATTAAGATTTCATTATTGTTCAATTGCAACACAGTAAAAGTTTCTCTAACACTTCTCTATTTTTTTAACCAAGTAATTTTTTTCCAAATAAAGTATAAAGGTCCTGAGACTGAACAATTTCTTACCTCCTGTTACAGAGACTCTAGGTTTTCCCAAGCAGAGGACTCTTTCTTTGCCTTCTTGGCCTCTCTTTGTCCTTAAACTCCTTGGAACCACGCTATATTTTCATTCTACCTATCAACTCCAAGGATAACACTGCTCCTCTATAGGTAAGATTATCACTGCATCCAGGCTGGCAGGCACAGGAATTCAGTATAGAGATGGAAAATGACAGTGTGAAATCTAAAAAGCATGCGATCTCTACCTAAAGACGTTCTCATCTACTATACAAGTTTGCAAGGAGCATTTTCAGAACTTCTTGATTTGTGTCTGTGAATCATAATGAAAGTTTGTGCCAGCAACAGTTATGGCTGGGTGCTTCCCCAGTCACAAGGCTATTGCCACTGTGATCTTACAAGGATATGTAAGAACCACTTGGACCCTCGAATGAACTATGGTGTTTCAGGCCTTAGAGCTCTTCTCCTATCCTAGCAACAGGGATGTTCCACTTTTTAGGCATTCTTAGTGTCCAAGACAAAGCCACATCTTCAGAATCAAAGGGACATTCTCTTTCTTCCTTCTTTGACCTAGACCCTGGGTTCCATACCTGCCATTTGAGCTTCTAGTTTGATGCATGGCTTCGCCTCACTCAAACCTGGCTTTAACTGTTCATTTTATGTATCTACTTGTCAGGCAGATGGGATACGCAGATATTTTTTCAAAGCGTCATTCCTGGATATGTATGTGAGGGATATTTATGGTTGATATGAACATATGAAAACCCAAATAAGGCGAAAATGCAGAGGAAGCATAAACTATCGCGCTCTCCTACTCTCTGCGTGAGCTGGCACACTTATTTTCTGCTTCCCCATTGAAAGTGTTCCTTGGGTTTCTTGCCTATGGCCTTGGGCTAAAATGTGTACCATAAATGCTTCTGATTCTTAGATCTGTGAACTGAGCCCGGAAGGGTCTACAAGCTCTCCTCAGCCCCCAGCTCACTATTGGAGAGTGACTGAACGTAAGCACCGTTCTCAAGTAGATGAATTCTCTCCTGTTCTCTCCTGTCTCTTCACTGCATTTATTTGCTTTCCTTCCCTCCTGTCTCTCTCTCTGTCTCTCCCATCTTTCATTAGCCTCTTCAAAACCTGTTGTGTTTCCTAAATTTCTTGATTCTGGTAATTACATATAGCTACTACTCTTTGTTTAGACTATATTATCTCTTTCCTACACTCTCCTTTCACTCTGGGAACATGTCTCCATTGTCAGAAACCTGAAACTTCTATAAAATCAAATATTTCCAATATTACATTCCTATCTGCCAGGCTACTGTGTGTTCTTTCATGCAGCTTCAAGTGATTGCTTATGAAGTTCTATCTACTCCTCTCTTAATCTTACAATGTAATATCTTCAACAAAATAAAAGATATGCACTTGCTTTTTCCTTGGCAAGAAAGAAGTAACTCAGAATTTATGATATGATGAGTGTGGAATATACATTAGGAACTGATCCCCATCCAATCCCAAGACTTTACACCTAAATATCATCCCAAGAATATACACATGAATAAAATTGTTAAAGTAGCATAACATTCATAGTGTATTATTTGTATTTTAGTCACATGAAAATATATAATATATTATATATAATAATATGAATCATATATATGAATATACATAAACTATTTAGCAGTGAAGTTAAATTATTTGATATTTTGGACTCTGTGGTGATTTGAATACATTTAGTTTTCATAAACTCATGTATCTGAGTGCTTGGCCCATAAGAAGTGGCACGTTAGGAGGCATGGTCTTGGAATAGGCATGTTCTTATTGGAGGAACTGTGTCACTGTGGAGAAGGGCTTTGAGGTCTCATATAATCTCAAGCTACTCCAAGTGTGGCACAGTTCTATTGCCTGTGGATCAAGATGTAGAATCTTCAACTCCTTCTCCAGCACCATGCCTCCCTGCATTTCACAATAAAGATAATGAACCAAACTTCTGAAATTGTAAGCCAGCCCCAATTAAATGTTTTCTTTTGTAAGGGTTGCCATGGTCATGGTGTCTCTTCTCAGCAATAGAAACCTTAACTAACAGACTCTGACATACAAATATAATGCTCTGTTAAAAAGCTTTTTCTCTGGTATTACATTCTACATGATATATACATCCAATATATACTATACTAATAGGACATTTTTTATTATCTGGCAAATACTCCATGGGAATATATAAATAAAACATCTTGTATTCCAAAAGCTTTTCATCAAATGAGAACAGAAAGAAAAACAAACCCATGATTTCTGTGCACTGTTAACACAAGGATATGACACACATAGGCCAGTGCGAAGCTACCAGTAGCTGATTTGAATATGTGAACAAGACCAGAATGGACAGAAAGACTTAGAAAATTATGAGGAAATGATGTTCAAACTTACAACACACACACACACACACACACACACACACTAGTTAGGGACAAGTTGGAGGGTATTTGTGACATGTGTACAAATGTGACAAGACTCCTGCTCACTTGAAAAGAGATATTTGGCTTATATAACAGACAATGATGCACAAAAATGTATCTTCACTGAAAAATACATTATTCCTGATATTATTTTATTACCAAAGCCTAAATTTTACCCTGACTGGTAGGAGTGCTGCTGCCGTTAGTCCGGCCTCCTCTGTCATGAGGTCTTGCCAAATAGTATGTACCTTTTCTTCCCAGCTCAGGGTCCTCACCCACCCTTCCTTTCCTATAGAAAATTCTTCCTATAATTTCATAGCTACCTCCACAGTCTAAACTTCGCTTGCTGAGGGGACAAGGGCTTCTCTGACCTTGGGTGGGGAATATATTAGCCAACATTTTTGATAATGTCTTCAACATTAGTTTTACAGCTTAAGGGTATGAAACCATATGACCTTACTTCAACTAAAATTATATAACCATTTTCTAAATATATACTTTAACATGTATCTCTCAGTGTTGTGTCTTCTTTGTTCATTGTCTGCAGGGCTTAATTCAGTACTAATTACCTAAAAAGGCCTGAGCAAAATAGAGAATGACAAACTGTGAAAGGAACACAGGGACTTGGCAGGAGAATAAAAACTTAGGAATCAACATAGGATATTTGTGGATCATCTATGTAAAAATATTCAAAAAGCAACTCTTCTCTTTTCTCTTTAGAATCTTGGAATTTTCGTTTCCGCATTCAAGTACTCTAGGCAGAGCACAGATATAAAGTCATTCTGATTTGATTATTATGCGTGGTCTATATGCATTAAATTATCAGACTATGCCATAAAAATATGCGCAGCATGCTAGCTAAAAAATAAAATATTGCTTCTCAGTATCAGAAAGAAAAAAAAGAAGGGCTGAGGAAATTCAAATCATGAGTTATCAGGGTTGATGAAGTGAGAGAAGAGAAAGGGAGGAAGGATAGAGGGAATGTTGAAGGGATGGAAGAAGGGAAAGAGGAAGGAAAGGGATTATCACTGGGAATAATAAAGAAGCTGGCAGAAAAATGAGACCCGACAGGAGTAGCCTGAGAACAAATTTTCAACAGAAGGAAAAGTAATACTGAAAAATATTGCTACTATCAGTAAATAAGAATAATCTTACACCTCAGAAGAAACTCATATAATGATGTCAGAATACATAGTGTTAGAACTCACAATCTCAAGGGTCACTGACAGCTACAAAGATCAATACTTTCTGGGAGCCGTAAGAGGAAAGTGCAATATAGTAATTCATGGACTCAAGCATTTCTCCAACCTTACAGATCATAAACATTAAGCCCTGCATGTATAGAGATACATCCAAAGGGCATAGGAACATATCATATGTCTCTTCATGAAAAGCTTAATGCACTAAAACCAAGCATAAATTAACTTTGCTACAAGATCAGCAGCCGTGGCCTTACCTACTAGTGCCACGGGACATTTACTTCGCCTGTCTGACCCCTGCAGGCACAAGTTATTGATTCTACATAACAGTGTGAAGGTGTTATAATCAGTCACAGCCATATATACAAGAAGGACACTAGTCCACTTTTTAAGATCACGAATGAGTGTAGTGGATCGGAAAAATTCAAGATAATATCAATAAAAATAAAATACATTTACTCTAATTAAAAGGTGGGATCTTCAAAGTTGGGTAAGTTTTAAAAGAAGAACTTGTAAGTGAAAGCAACAATAGAGTGAATACTAACATCTACTTCCATCTCTATAGCTTGAAGGCAAGAGAGGGAACACCCTCCACCAAGTGTTATAACTAAGTCATTAGCAAAACCTATCAAAGGAGAGGGCTGCTTTAGCCAGCGCTCCCTCTTTGTAACAAAACACCCGAGTTAAATCAATGCAATTGAGAAAAGATTCATTTTTAAGGATGTTTTCAAGGTTTTAGGCTATATTTTCTTATCCCCATCTCTGCAGACCTCTCAAAGCACAAAAAATCATGATGAGTCGAAGTTGATCACATCATGAAAGTCAAGAAGTAGAAAGTGGTGAGGTCAGCAACAAGAGATAATCCCCGAGGACACAGCACAAGTACCTTCAACAAGGTTTATCTCTTAAGGTCCTGCCACTCCTAAACATCCCCATCAAGTGATGGTCCATAACATTAATGATGAAATCACTGACCCACATCCCCACCTCAACACACTGCTGTACTTGAACACATCCTTCAACACATTAGCCTTCATAGGACAATTCAGACCTAAGCTATCTTCTCCTAAGCTTACTACCTAACTGTTCCCTAGCTGCCAATCAGCACTCTGACTGGGCTTGTTGCTCTGGTGACTCTATTAAAGAAACATACAGAGTCAATGATCCCCAAGCTTTCTTTCTGCTTTCATCTAGCATTTGTAACTTTGATCCTAATCCAGTAAAGAATGCTAATCCCCGTGCATATTCTCATACCAGTGCCCTCCTAAACTCCTTATGACAACCCACAGTCCTCTAGGGTGGCTTCTTGAACCTTTCATCCAAACTCATTTCTTAGTAATGTAGTGCATTTTAAAATAACTTGATAAAACAAAAATATCTTTCTCTCTTATTTCTGTGTATTTCATTTTTTTGGAATAACAGAAACTTTCTTTGGAGATGGCAAACCACAGTATTTATTTATGGAGTCCCATCTGGTATCAAGCTACTTGCCAATAGAAAAGGTGACAAACACAGTTATTGCCAGCTTTAATTCAATACATTTTTATGATGTCTCTAGTAGCCATTAGACAAAAAGTTTTCTTTAACCTTATTGTGAAGTTTACACCTGCTAAAACAGAATTCTCAATCTTCTATACACTTATACTCTGTAACTATTTAGAGTTTAATACAAAGTATAATAATATCCAAGAACAAAAATGAAAATGCTATTAAATAAAACAGTAGCTGTTGACACAAGCCCGTAATTCTGATTTCGAGGGAGACTGAGGCAGGAAGATTCCCCAGTTCAAAGCCTCCCTAATTTACAAGTAAATTTAATATGAGCCTCACCAAGCACCTTCTTAAGACCCAACCTCAGAACCGAAAAGAAAACCAAGGCTAAGACCCATTGGCTGAACATTGGCCTACTAAGCACAAGCCCTTAGGTATTTGAAATTAATATTTAGTGCCACAAAAAATAGCAAATAATGAAAAAGAAGAGAAGTCAATGCTCTGTTATCTTTTTGCCAAATATAAGTACCTGGCATGAAAACTCCAACTGTGGTGGCCGTGGTGCAGGTGCTGGTACTGGCAGTACTGAGAAGGCTAAAGAACGATTGCTGTAAACCCAGTGTCCCATTGCAGGCCAGCCAAGACTGCAGAGAACCTATCAGAGAGGAGAGAAAGGTGACTGCTTTAATGCACCTGCTCTCTAGTGCATTTGTTCTTCTGTTTTTATTTGTTATCTTTCATCCTTCCTCTGTGCTTGTCTCCAAAACCTTGCCTCTGTGTTTCTCCAGATTTTCAAACAAGGGTCAATTAATATAAAAGGAAGATAAAATTATTTTTAAAATACTGACCAATTTTTGTTAGTGGTTTACATTTATTTGTACTCAGGGTGTCCCTATAGATTTCTCTCTTTTCTTTTGGCATTAACAGTAGAGATTAAAAATCCTCCGTTCTTATAACGGTTCATGATAGTTCAGAGCTCCACAGAACAGCAAACACAGTCAACATCTGCTTTTCCTAAGGCAAGTCAGAAGGGCATGGGATAGTTTGTTTAGGGGGAAAGTGAGGAAATCATAGGTTTAAATCGTTCTCAATAACTGTCTCAGCAACAGCATCAAGACCATGGGAAAGGCTTTCTAAAATCCACATGAGATTCTCTACAAAGAATCCTTTCCAAAATAATTTGCCAGAAATAAAGCTTGTCTAAATTTAAGAATTGGCTTCAAGAGAATAAGGAGGAAAGTCTTAGAAAGCTGCTCTGTAAATTCTTCATTACAACCCAAGAGCTCAGGGCAAAATGCCATAGTAGTCTGACATTGAGGCCCCCATCAGTGGTGAAAGTGTTGTTCTTCCATGTGGAACCAAGACAATGCATGAAATGGAAACAGCGGAACGAGCCAGAAATCACTCTTCTACATCCCCCTGACCTGAGAAGAGCAGCAGTCTTTAGTCAACAACCAGACATCAGCAAAATCGATAGCAGCAATCACATGAACAGAAGCAAGAGCAGTTGAAACCACATCCCCCTGCACAGTGGATGCAAGCAAACAATAGTGAGCAAACGAATCAGCTCTCCGGAGCGCAAGAGATGTCTGTGCTCTATACTCCCAGGTAGGAAGAGTTGCTTTAACATGAGTCAGGAGATAGACTCAGACAGACAACTTTATCTGTTGAGCATATATAAGGATCACAGAAGCTAATACACACTGAATACCAAAGCTGAATTACTTATATGTTCTGAAGAACAACTAACCAGTATTAAGCTTTCACAATTGTGCACACAGGACACAATACAAATTCATATGCATTGATTTCTGTGAGTCATCTTGCATGTTGACAAACTTTTTAAAAGTCTAAGGCTTAGAGTGCTTAAGAAACTCAACCAGTCGCCATGGAAGCACAATAGGGCCAATCCCATTATCACAGTTCTGGGTGAGTCAGTCTCAAACTTGTGAACATGAGAGAGAAGCTCTCATTTCTCATGTTTCTAATGGTGGCATGGGTTGGATAATGATATCTCCCACCCAGTTTTCAATGCCTAGGTCTGGTGGGAGAGTTGGCCCTGTGGCCAAAAGAGCATGAGAACCACCCCTGACCCCCACCAGCTACATACAACACTCAGGAAAGAAGGACCTGTAAATCTCCAGGGCAGTATAATAGAACAAACCCTGTTAGCACAGGTGTTTATGACAAAGCCCCAAAATTGTGAGCATTGGAGAGCTGTCCCCATTACTAATATGCCTTGTGCTGGCATGAATGGGGGAGAGTTGTCTCCTCCCAACCTGTCTGTGGCAGATGGGAGAAATGGCCCTGTGGTCATAAGAGTAGGAGAGCCAACCTTGCTACCACAGGTGTGACTGAGCCAGCCCTAAAGTTGTAAGCATGGGAGAGATGTTCACATTTCTCATCTGGAAGACCAACCATATAGCTGCTCAGGCCCAAACTCAGGGTTATGAGTTGGCCCACTCCAACATCCAACATCCACCCCATCTATGATCTGCTGGAGCACATGAAGGGACGAACCTGCAGGATCTCCAAAATACAGGGAAACAACAGGATATCCAAAAAGAGTCCAGTCAGGGCCCAGAAACAATTGTGTAGAGGAAACCAGAGACCTCCAACCAGATCAATGACTCTTTTCAATGGACACTTGCAAGTAAATATATATGGACAAAGGGGTTTACTGCATGGCTCACTGTCTCACACTGCAGCTTCCATGGTGAGATTTTTAATTCCTTTCCTTTTTAACTTTTTTCCTTTTATCTCTTGAATTTTGTTTTATTAGGGGATATAGGGGTGCAGGGCAGATTTGTGAAGAGATGGGGAAATGAATGGAGTCATGATATATGATATAAAAGACTCATAGAAAAAATAACAATAATAAATAAACTTGTCCAAGCTTACAGAATTATTACATGATAGAGTAAAAGCCAAATCCAATAACACTGACCACAAAGCCCTAACACTCAGCCCCAGATGGGTTTGGAAAGCTAAGAGCTAGACTGGTATATTTGTCATGGACTTAAAATGGAAATCAAGATATAAAACAATGAAACCAAGACATAAAATGAAAGATAGCCATGTAGAAAAGGAAAAGAAAGTGTTATTCATCATGAAGCCCATGATAAAAAAAAAAAAAGTCAGAACATAAAAAGTTGACCTAGTCCTAAAAATGGATCATCTCCATATGCAAGGCCCTGAAATCAAAAGCCCCCCAAAAGATGCCACTAGCTCATTTCTCAAGTATATGAAATAGGACTTACAATATCCACACTATGCTCATGTGACTTGATCATGAAGTAGTTCCTAGGATCATGTCCAGGCTTTCATCCTGACACATGTAGGCATGCAGGTGAGTCATATTACTCTTCTCAGTTGGATATTCCTTGGAAGCAAAGGTAGACATACTGAACATGATAGACACTGCTTCCACAGCTGTTTGTGTTCTAATTATACATCTTGTGTTTTGTCATTTGTCTCGCTGTTCAAAAATAAATACGTTGGGAAGTAAAGCTAAAACAAACAGGAGTTCAAGAGCCCCATGGATGACTGGAGGGGGGGGCACATGAGATCCTATATCAAAACCAAAGGAAGAGTCTTTTACTGGGACTGACCAGCATGGGCCATCTTTGCCCCCAAACTGTGAAGACCCCTAGCATTGTTCATCATGAGGTACTATACATGCCTGAATAACAACTTCATATGTGCTTATGTGAGGAGAATATAATTGTCCCCCAAAAGAAACTCTACAACAAGATATCACACAGCTAATAAATCTGATTCAGAGAGCTCCTGTGAAAGGGGTCTCCATCAAGTTTCAGGAGTAGAGAAGAGAGATCATTATGTTACTTTGACCTCCAACTTGGATCAGACCATTGATATAAATCCTGATACCAAGGAAGTCCTGAAGCTTCTGGACTTTGTTACAATGAGGTTTTTGGCCCAGCTGTCAGAGATCCAGACCTACAGGCCTGAAGTCCCAGACTGCTTAGCCACCCGCCGCTGCTTAGTCCCCGTCCCCCCCCCCGAAAATGATTCAGATGCTTATATTAAGTGCATGCTGTTTGGCCTATGGCTTAGGAACATTGCTAGCTAGCTCCTTCATCTTAACTTAACCCATTTCCATTCATCTGTCCTGCCACATGGCCTGTGGCTCACCTGTGTTCCTTACATGTTTCTTCTTTGGGCGGCTGGCTCAGTCTGTCTCTGCTCGGCCCTGCTTCTCCTACCTATGCTGTCTCTGGCTACGGTGTTCACCAAGGGTCAAAACAGCTCCTTTATTTAAAGATTGATATTCACAGAATACAGAAAGACATTCTCACATCAGGACTTTGGCAGTATTTGTATCCTCTGTAGTATTTATCCTGTAGTTGAGATGAATTTCAAAACACCATATTGAGTCTTTTCTACTCTACTGTAATATTTTCAATAAACCTATGGATAATAAACAAAATTCAAACGAAAGACAGGTCCATTGCTCCTCACTTCTAACCTCAGCCAACTAGGGAGTACCCTGGTCCTTTTATACATAAATGCTCGAGTTACCATTGTTTCTAGGTGGCCTTGTCCTGCCTCTGAAATGATTGTACCTCCATCTTGCTGTTTTTACAGGCAACTGGGTAATCTCAGTTATATCATTTATTATATTATGTTTTATTTTGGGGTTTTAATAAATATTTGTTTTGTATATATTGTGTGGACTCAAATATATGAATGTGCACCATAAATACACAGGGGCCTAAAGAGGCTCAAGGAGGGGCATTGGACTTCCTGTAACTATAGTAACAGGTAATTGTAAGCCACCCACATAGGAGTTTGGAAACAAGCATGGATCCTCTATAATAGCAGCAAGTATTCATAACCATTGGGCTATCTCTCTAGTCTCCCCCTTAATTTGTACATAAATTGTCTTTGAGGTATTTGTGATAAGATAAAACATCCTTACAAAAAGCAACATGAGAAGGAAATGGCTTATAAGCTTATAGCTTATTGTTCACCATGAAAGAAAGTCAGGGCAGGAACCAAAGGCAGGAACATAGAGGAAAGAACCAAAGTAGAGGCTATGAAGAATTGCTAATTACTGATTGGATCATGTGGCTTTGCTCAGCCTGACTTGTTTATGCCATCCAGAACCACTTGTCCATGTGTGGCATCACCCATAATGTAATGGCTACTCCCGCATCAATCCTTAGCCAGAAAATCGTCTCATGGGTTAGTCCACTGACCGCTTTCATGGAGACATTTCTCCATTGAGTTTCCCTCCTCTCAGATGACTCCAGCTTGTGTCAAATGAACAGAAACAAAACACACACAAAAAATAGTCAATGACGTCATGCTAATATTAATATGACAATATAAAGTATCTCAGTTTTTAAAAGTACCAATCTTCAACAATACAAATACTTTAAAAATTTGGTCTCTTTATAATGTTAAAGCCTCTCTAAAATATCTAAAATCACTTTCTTATTCCCAGACATACTTAAAATTCTCTGGACTCCTAAGGGCTTTGCCAGTTTCATTTCTTCAGGTCCTCCATCCATACCATGCATTGTTAGTCTCCAATGCTCTGGGCACCCTACTCCATAGACATGGCTGTCCTAGGTGGATGACTCTAATGCTAACATCTCCAAAATGCCAAGGCCTCCACTTCAGCTGGACTACAACTTCATTGTATCCTCTCCTCGGCTCATTTTAAGGAATTCGGCCACTGACACATGTTTCCAAGCCTCAACTTTTCTTCATGACCTCTTTAGTCCTGGAGCTTCTACAACAGCTGAGGCTGTACCTTCATCAAGCTGCCTTTGGATTATCTCAGTGCCAGGTCTCAGCTGTTCTTCATAATCCCTTCATGCCTTCAAAACCAGTATGACCTGGGAGACACATGGCCACATGCTTCTGTCAGGAAGAGGTGCAGCCTGAGCCCCCTCTGTACCACAGTTTCCATTGCTGGCTCTGTGAAAACATTTCTTGGGAGATTTTTACTTCAGTAATACTGATTCTTTCTTAATCTCTCTGCTCCAGTTAACCATCATTGGTTGTTCTGGAAAAGGAAAGGTTTCAATTAGTGGTTCTGGTCTCTTTTTAGTCAGCACTAATTCCTCAGCTCCAGCTGAGCAGAATCTTGACTAAAAGTGTTGAATGATCCTAAACAGACTCTCAAAATTCTCTCTGAAACTTCACTAGCTAGACCTCCATCATCAGCTTTCTCAGCACACACTCTTGTCTTCCCAGCTTCCACTAAAGCCCCTATTATCTATGAGAATTCATCAGCATTGTCAGTCCAACATGACAAGAGCCTTCTACAATCTTTTCAAAAACATATGCTCAAGTCTGTCACAGCTATATTCCATGACCTGGTATCAACTTCTATATTCATAAGGGTTTCCTTTTTAGTAATAGAATACCGTGACCAAAGGCAACTGAAGAAGAAAGGCTTTATTTCAGCCTCAAGCTCTAGTTTATCATAAAGAAAAGTCAGGGCGAAACCTGGAAGCAGGAACTGAATTAGAGGCCATGGAGAATGGCTGCTTACTAGATCATTCCTCATAACCTTTTCAATCTGCTTTTTTTTATATATATACCATCCAGGATCACCTTCCATGGATGGCACTAGTCATAGTGAGCTGAGTTCTATATCAATGATCAATAAAAAAAATTTTAAAAAATTCTCCACAGGTTTGCCTATTGGCCAAATTTTCTCAATTGAGGTTTCTTTCCCTTTGATGACTCCAACTTTGGGAAAAAAAAAAAAAAACATCTGCACAAGAAAAACTTTTTCAGTGCCATGTAGACAAGATATATAAGCCAAGAAAGAGAGAACCATCATGATTCCATGGCTTGCTCCAAGCTTGCTTCCTGGTTTTAGAACTTTATACTTTATCTGCTTTTGTCAAATGACAGTTGTTCAATGAACTCTTCTTCATTTCTCCCTTTTGTCTACAGCTAATTCATCATCAAATTCTGTTGATCCCACTTTCAATGTGTATCACAAATTCACCCATTGCTTTCCATCATTGCTAACCCTATACCAGCTTCTTCCATCATCATCTTTGTGATGGACTATTAATGGTTCCCCCTGTTTCTCTCTTGCCTTTGTAGTCTAGTCTCCACACATCAGCCAAGAGTATCATTTTTAGAAGGGCTCACAGGATTTGTCCCTTTTAAAATGTCACAGTTGCTTTCCATTGCCTTTAAAATGGAAGCTGACTTCATGATCTGACTTGTTCTTTTAAAGCCGATCTGCACTTCCCCTATTTCTCACATTTCACCTGACCTCCGCCACGTGACTTTATGACGCTGCCAGGAAAGTCAGGCCTGCTCACACTCTTTGGTTTGCAGTCACCCTTCCTTGGCCTATAGAAGCACTACTGAGCTCTTCCTATCCTGAGAGTCCTTCCTTGATCATTATCTACTGAGCACTCTCTAGGTAGTGTAGACTAGAGAACATTTCCTTTTTTATGTCTTATTTATTTTCACTGTAAGGCTTATACTCTATAAGTGTTTCTGTCAGCCCTCCACAAACCCATATACAAGAAATGAGAGGATTTTGAGTCTTGGTCTTTGTCTATTGAAACATAATGACTATATCTCTAAGGTCCATATAATATGGAAGTACCCTAAATAATTTTCTCAAAATAATGGAGTATTATAATTAAAGTGTTTTGTATAATTTCACATTGATATAGAAAAGCTTTTAGTGCAAAGCCCATGTTTTATTAAAGAAGATGTTATCAAAACGTTAGGAGGTACTATGTGATTACAGAAAATATATATATATATTTAGTATATATATATAGTATATATATATATTTAGTATATATACTAAATCACATTTATTCAGATTATGCTCTTGATTTTGTGGAATAAAAAAAAAGCCTCCAAAGCTACAATACACTCTTCTTACAAATATATATAGAAGAGTAAGAATAATACAGGGCAGGTGGCTCAGCAGTTAAAAACAAATGCTGCTATTGTAGAGGACAGAGTTCAGGTCTCAGCACCCACTCCAAGTGGCTGGGACCCACCTGTAACTCCAACTCCAGGGACTCTAGCGCCCTCTACTTGCTGCCATAGGAACCTGCACACATGTGCTCATATCCTCACACAGATGTTTGCATAAATACATGCAAATAAAAATAAAACTATTTTTTATTGAAAATAGATCCTTTTCTCATACAATATTTCCCGTTTATGTTTTCCCTCCCTCTTCTCCTCCCAGCTGCTCCTTGCCTCTCCTCCTCCCCTTTCTGTCTCTTGGAAGAGAACAGGCTTCTAAGAGATAACAACATGACAAAATTAAATATAACAAGATGAAGCAAAAACTTTCAGATTAAATTTGAACATAGCAACCCAACCATAGGAAAATAATCCCATGAGCAGGAAATAGAGTCCAAGATCCAGTCTTTCTCATAGCCCGGAATCCTATAAAAATACTAAGCTAGTAGCTATAATATATAGGGCCTAGTGCAAACCCATGTAGGTCCTGAGCTTGCTGATCCAGTCTCTGTGAGCTCAATGAACCTTGCTTAGTTGATTCAAAGTGCCACATTCTTCTGGTGTCCTCCATCTCTCCTGACTCACACAATCTCCCTGCTTCCTCTTCAGCAAAACTCCCTGAGGTCTGAGGGGAAGGGTTTTATAAAGATCTTCAATTTGGACTCACTCTCCACATAATGCCCAGCTTGTGGGTCTCTATATCTATTCCCATCTGCTGCTAGAGTAAGCCTCTCTGATGATGACTAGAGAAGAAACTGATCTATGAGTATAGCAAAAATATAACTAAGAATCATTTAATTAATATCTTAGACCAGTCATGTTTGGTTTTAACCTAGGTCTCCAGGCTATCTAGTCTCTGGTTCTTCATTATCCAAGCAGTGTTGGGTACAGGCTCCTGCTCATGGAGTAAGCATTTAGTCAAATCAGACATAAGTTGGCTACTCCCACAAGTTCTGTGCTACCATTGTCCTAGAATATTTTGCAGGTAGAACAGATTATATGTCAAAAGCTTTGTGACTGGGTTGGTATCCACATTTCTCTTTTAATAACTACAGAAAACTATTTTCCACCAAAAAAACTAAAATATAATAATAAAGACAACTTGTAGGTACCAGCTCAACTTCTCCATGTTCAATTAGTTGTGTGGATGTTTTCCCCTGAAATCCCCTGTTGTCAGTTTGTGGAGAGCAATCCTTTGTTTTAGGATTAGCCTTGGTTGTTTGGGGATTTCCATGGTACACTGCTGGTTATCATTTACTAATGGCTAGTATACACATGTAAGTGAATACATACCATGTTTGTCTTCCTGGGTCTGGGATACCTACCTCACATCGAATGATTTTTTTTTTTTTTTTTTTTTTAGTTCTGTTCATTTCCCTGAAAATTTAATGGTGGCATATTTGTTGATGTTGTTGTTTGGGTTTTTTTTTTTTTCGTTGTGTAAATGTAATACATTTTGTTTATCCACTCTTCTGTTGAGGGTCATCTAAATTATTTACAGTTTCTGACTATTATGAATAAAGCCACAATAAACATGGTAAGGAAAGTGTCCTATTGGTAGGACAGAGTATTCTTTGGCTGTATACCCAGTAGTGCTATAGCTGGGTCTTGAGGTAGATCCATTCCCAATTTTCTGAGGAACTACCATATTGATTTTTACAGTTTCCATACAAGTTTGCACTCCTAAAAGAAGAATATATATACATAGCCTTTCATAGCATAAGTTGTCTATATGAGTATTGTTTGAAAAGTTTGAAAATTTTTCATTCTATCTGCAAAGAACAATCATTTCTGCCTTCATTGCTGGGAGTGCTCCAAGCATCCAGTGTTTCAAGGTCTTTAAGGAAGCGTGCACTGTTTTGGGAGATCACAATATCAAGAGAAAGAACGAACAACTGAGGCAATATATCTGAATTTAGGGCCTGAATTAAAAGTTTGAGATTCAGTTTTCCCAGAAGTAATTCCTTCTCTCATCAGGGAACATATATGCTATAAATAAGATTATGTAGCTCAAAAGCTAATTGTTTGAGAACACCTAATTGAAAGTAATAGCTAATGAGAGAATTGCATTAGTGACTTAATGTTAGTGGTCACATTAAAGTCTCACATTTACATGAACCTGGTTTATTTTCTCTTCCCTAGTTGACATTAGAAGAGTAAATTATCCTGGGATAGCTGCAGAAGCTGATTGCATGCTGGACCTGGATGAAAGGGCATTACTGTACGTATTAAAGAATGTCTCACTCCTAATTCAGAGATTCTTAGAACTGAGGTATTATTCTTCCTAACCTACAACAAATAATGAGACTCTGAAAGCATCTAATGAACATCAGAAAAAAGAGCAGAGTTCACTGTTCCAAACTTAATGTTTAATGAAATGGGCAAAAGTCAGCTAGAAAACACAATAACGTGTTGTATTCTCCCACAGCCCCTCCATTATTTTTAGCAACTTCTGCACAGGATGAGATTCAATTTTAAAAATGAGAAAGTGTTTCCTTCCATCAGTAAACCTGGCCTTGGAGAGAAGCATACAAAACAGATTCACACATCACTGTCTGACAAGATGCTCACCGATAATTTTAGCAACACTAAAGAACTTATTGATATACTTCTCTCTCTCTCTAAGAGAATCTGAAACTCATGGAAAATAAAAAGAGTACAGAAAGCAAATTGGAAACTTGAAACTTTCCAAGAAAATGGGTGTCTGAAATCTTAAAAACATCAGGCCATATGGCACTGCTTATGAACAATCACCTTTGTATCAGCAAATTTCTATTTAAATTTTTAAATATCAAAAATGTTAAACAAAATTGAAGTCCTTGCAGCATGCTGAGAGCACATTGACCCTCTCTGGTTTAAAAGTTATGAGGTTAACTGGAAATGGCCACAGGTTTGGCTATATTCATCCAAAACAATCTCTTTCTATCAGTCATTATTTGGCTAGGTATGTCGTATCTGTTACAAAGAGGGGTTTTTGTTGTCTGTTAATATTTTATTTCTAAATATGCTAATGAAGGAATATATTTACACTTCAAACTTGTGTAGGACTCTGGGCTTTGATAGCCCGAAAAATACCTTTATTTCCATAAAATTGTCACATGATCTTAATATGGCTCATTTATTTACCAATTCACTGCCTTATTGCACAAATATCTATCAAGGAACACTGGAGAGCAGCAAGCCTAGACACTAGGAAGGACTGGTAGCAGTGTACTTGCCACTGCTCTGGGGCCTTCTTTCTATTGACTTCACAAATTTTATTTTCTTTCTCCAAACGTACGCTATTATTTCATTATCATTTCGGCATTTGGAAAGCTGAAACAAATAACCTAAAAGGAAAGAAAAACTGGACAGAAGTAAATTTGAATCAATTAAGAAAGTCAGTCTCAGGACAAGATTGACAGGGACCTTTATAATTTCATTTCCCAGCAGCAACTGCAACTACAGTATCAGCCAGAGGTTTATGAATTCCCCCACTTCAGTGTGTTCTGATAAGCAAAACTCAGAAACACTGGGCAGCTTATCTAGAACAACAAACTTATTTGCAAATCCCACTTAGTTTAGGAAAGGAGGCTTCTAATTTATCATCGGAGCCCTCCAGAGGTTTGGACACAAGTTTTCTCAATGGTGAGGCCGGCTAATGAAACAAAATGAATTAGAACCTTTGCCAGGAGCTTCCTTTGGAACCTGTTATATGTGACCTTGAAATCCACCTTCTTTCAAATATAAAAGCCCCTGGTGCTGTCTATTATAACCTTGGCAGGATGCACATATGAGCCTGAAATCCATGTTGTTTAAGAGAACTCGAAGGCATAAAACCAACTCTTCCAGTTGGCACCTCAAATTTTTAAGTGAAGCATATGCAAATACCTACTTCTAACCACATTGTGACTTTATTTATAAATCTTTTAGTAGTCATGCAGTATTTCTAGATCTTCTAGATGTTTTTTGATGGCTTTTGGAAAGAGAAGTTATTTTGAAACATATGTAAACTACATACCATTTATTTACTCAATTTTGTAAATTAAAGTGGTATTTAAGTTTATAGTTTGATGCTGGGTTATGGCAAATAGCACAGACAAATTTTATCATAATGTATGTGTTTTACGTAAATATTTTATATTCAAAATGTGTTTATATAGACTTATACTAGAATACAATTTTAAATAATTAAAATCTCAATCATTAATAATTCTAAATGACACAGTAAAAACAAGCAATACTTGAAATGTAAATAAATAAGAACAGTTAAAAGGTAATCTGGTAACAAAGCACGGAGGATAAGCAGAACACAAATACATTGTTCTACAGATTCCTAGAGGGCTTTTATCACTAAGTATGAGCTCACAACCTGCCACAGAATCTTCTATTTTCCCAAATACTAATCCCCAACCGAGGAAACAATTAGAGCTTCATGATGTAGGCCAGAAATATTAACAAAATGTCAAATCCCAAGATCTTGAGCAGAGACAATCTTTTTTTGACAAAATAACAAGAAAATGGGGACCTACATTTTAGTTAAGTGGATGATTAATAAAAATTGTGCACCTAAGAGAATGCAAAACTAAGACAGTGTGCCTATTTAGGTCAGCTATTTTTTTAAAAATCTACTCCCAAATTAAATCAGTACTATGAATACAGTTCACTCACATTAAAGCAGGCCAGGGTCTTCATTGTCAACCAAATGTGATAGCTATACATAATGTTTACACATACCGTAATATACGTGTTTTTTCTCTACATTACACAGTTATTTCCTGAGAACATTAGTAAGTCTGGATCTAATAAGAGCATCATATGTTCAGACTACATAAGAAGTGGAAAGCAGGAGAAAACATGGTTAGGTATCTAGCACATAAAGTTAGTCACATATTTTCTTGTGAGCATAATGTATTTCATTATTTTTATTTGGAATGAAGAAGACTCCATGAGAATGAAGCACAACTCACTGTACTGTGTAGGCCTTTGAGACCCATGTTGCTTAGCAGTTCTCTATCTTCCACTTTAGAGCATATGGCCAGAGGCTATATTTGCCATTCAGGAACTGCTTGCTGCCTTTCTGGTATAATCCAGGTACACTTCCAGACACTGAGTATATGAGAGTGCAATCAGTGATTTCCTCTCCTTATGGAGCTTGCATGGCAAAGGCTTAGAAAATATAACACATTCAAGAGCACTGTTAACTATAGATGATAATAACCTCTAGGGGAGGAAGAAGTCATGCAGTCAGTAGTTGATGACTTTAGTATGATCAAGGAAGGGTACTTACTGTAGGAAGGTAAAGAGTGGGAGGGGGACAGCAGGGAGAGTTCTGGAGGGAGGGAGAGAGGGACGGAGGGAGGGACGGAGGGAGGGACTGAGGGAGGGACTGAGGGAGGGACTGAGGGAGGGAGGGGGAGGGACAGAGGGATGGAGAGAGGGAGGGAAAAAGGAGGCCATAAAGCCTGAAGAAAAACTAATTTGTGATTCCAGCTAAGCTACTTTCTTCACATAACAAACTATGCCTGCACAGAATGTACAAAAGCACTTTCTCCAGGTTCTTTGGGAAACAGCCTGTGGCCCCTGAAAGATAAAAACAAATGAAATAACTGATATCATTGCCTCGGGTTACTGAGGAAAGTTTATAGGCCATGATTCCAGGTGGAGTGAAAAAGCATAAGCGCAGAGTAGGGAGGGAGACGCAGAAGCCTCAGCATACAGTAGTGCTGGAGTGAAGAAGTACCGCACAAATACAAGCTCTGGGAATCCAGCTAAGACTCCGGAGCCCTTGTCGGAGTACAAGCTGCAAGAATAGAGATCTAGAATGACAGTCGGTGGACAAGCAGTCCCAGAAGCAGAACCATGTTCCTGCAAGCTGAGGGATCAGCTTTGTAAGTTCCTGGAAGATTGCATATAGCCTTTTTATAAAAGGACTAAGGCTCAAGTAGCCCCAGAGTAAAGGCTTCTTTGATTCCAAAACATAATTAAGTTGCCCTGCCAATGATTAAAATGCCTGTCGATACAAGTGAAAAGGGAAGATAACAAAATAAAAAACACTGAACTTACGAAATATTGCCAAATATAGTGCATGCCCTCAGTTAAAACCAGTTAATAGAAACAGTCCAAAAAATAACGATGAATTTAGCAATCAAGAACTTTGGAATGCTAGTTATCAGTATGCTCGCAATCTTAAATAAATAAGGGACATAATAAAAAAGGAATGGAATCTACTGGGGAAGGAGGGTTATGGGATGGTGAGACTTTCATAATTGAAAAGCACATACACCTGAAGAAATGTTTCAGTAAATTGGCAGACTAGATCCTGAAAGAAAAAGAGAGATCAGATTTGTAAGAACAAACATAAGAATCTTTGCCTTAGCTGGGGCGGGGGTGTGGGGAGCTTCCCTTGTAAACACAAAGCCCTGAGTTCTGGCCCTGGCACTGAAGGGATTTAATTTCAATTTCAAACAAGAAGCCTTGCTACCAAGAAGCCAACCAAGTGGCATCATTGATGCAATGAAAGTCAAAACAACAAAAATTCCTTATCTATAGTCAAAATGTTATGAAGAACAGTCATGGGTATGAAACAAAGATACGTTCAATCACATAAAAGTTGAAGCAATCGGAAATTAGTAGACTTGAAGTTTAAGATCTAATGAAGAAGATAACTTAATAGAGTAAAAATCAGGCAGTCCATGCACGGAAAATTAATCAAGAAGGGTTAGCAGTAAGCACACAACTCAGCTGCTCTTAACTCTAAATTTTATTAAAGAGAGTTGACCAAAGCAAAAAAAGAATTATTGCTATGTATTTTCAAGGGTGTAACATCTTTAAAGACAAATATATTTTAAAAGCACAAAAAGCCAGGTGTGGTGGCACATACCTTCAGTCCTTCCATTAAAGGGGCAGACACAGGTGGTTCCCAGAGATTGAGGCAAACTTGATCTATAGAGTGAGATTCAGGACAAGCAGAGATACAAAGAGAAACTCTGTCTCAAAGGGGGGGGGGGTTGGCTGGAGAGATGTCTTAGTAGTTAAGAGCACTGGCTGCTCTTCCAGAAGACCTACATTCAATTCCCAGCACCAACATAGCAGGTCATAATTGTCTGCAATTCCAGGTTACTGGGACACAACACCCCTGGTAAGATGCCAGTTCATACAAAATAAAAATTAATTTAAAAAGAACAATTATTTCACTTAAAAAAGCAAAAAAAAGCACATGAAGTTGGTATGGGTTAAGTATACAGTTGTCAAACTCTCACATTTATATTTATATACAGTGTATTTTGTTGTCAGTGGCTGAAGATCATGATAAATTTAAAAATAAGCTATAAATTACATAATAAAGATGTAGCCAATAATAGTGGTAAAATAAAATATTTAAAGTTTCACTTAATTCAAAATATAAAAGGATGTAGTAACAAAGATCGGATGAAACAATAAAGACAAACATCGATACAAGAGATTGTATTGACAACTAGAGTCAACAATTAAATTTCTAATTAAACATCCCATTAAATTATAAAATCATATCAGATAAAAATCAAGATGTAACAGCCATGGGAACGCTCAGGTCAATTCTGCCATGAAGCAGAAAGGACAACTGGAGATCTTCACCTGCTCCTTTGAGTCCAATCCCCCAGTCTCATCCCCACCAGTACAAAACACCTACAACAGCCTCCCTTCACCTCCTATAATATTCAACTGCATCATACAGCAAAGCAGCTCGATACAAAAATTAACTCATAATAATCAGTAGCCCTCCTACATGCAAATGACAAATAGACTGAGAAATCAGGAAAATAAAACTTTTCGCAATAGCCTCAAATAATATAAAATATCTTGGGGTAACTATATCCAAGAAAGTGAAATGTTTATGTAACTAAAAAAAAAATAAATAAAAAGTTGAAGAAAATATCATAAGATGAAAAGGACTCCCATGCCTGTGAACTGGTAGGATTAATATAGGAAAAATGGTCATCCTACCAAAACCAATGTACAGAATTAATGCAATCACCATCAAAACAACAACACAATTCTTCACAGATCTTGCAAGGACAATTCTGAACTTCATATGGAAACACAAAAACCAAAAATAGATAAAACAATCCTGAACAATAAAATAACTGTAGGAGGTCTTACCATTTCTGATCTCAAGTTATACTACAAAGCTATAGTAATAAAATCAGCATGGTATTGTCAATTGATCAATAGAATTGAATTGAAGACCCAGACATAAACCCACAGACATATTGACACCTGGTTAGTGATAAAGAAGCCAGAAAGACCAGATTTTACCAAAAAAAAAAAAAGACAGCATCTTGGACAAATGGTTCTGTTCAAAGTGGATGGCTGCATGTAAAAGAATGTAAATAGATCTATATCTATTACTCTGCATAAAATCCAACTCCAAGTGGATCAAAGACCTCAGCAATAAACCAGATACTCCTAGATTTTTAGAAGTCAGAGCGGAGAACAGCCTTGAAAGCACTGGCATGGGAGACAACTCTCTGAACAAAACACTGATAGCATAAGCATTATGGCAGACAGTTAATAAATGGAACCTCATGAAGCTGAAAGAATCTATAAAACAAAACACTGTCAATAGAACAAAATGACAGCCTACAAACTGAAAATATATTTTTACCACCTCAGTACCCAATAGAGAGAGGTCTAATATCCAAACTACATAAAGAACTCAAGAAATATGATAGAAAAAACTAAACAATGCAATTTAAATGGGGGTACATATCTAAACAGAATTCTAAATAGAGGAAATTCAAGTGGCTGAGAAATATTCAAAGAAATGTTCAATGTCATCAGGCAACAAACTAATAAGGAAAAACACTCTAAGAATGGCTAAGATCAATAATACAAGATAATACAAGTGATAGATCATGCTAAAGAGAATATAGAGCAAGGGGAACACTCCTACATTGTTGGTAGGAATGCAGGCCTGCACAGCCACTGTGAAAAACTGAGCGGTAGTTTCTCAGAATAATGAGAATCAATCTATCTCAATATACAGATACACCACTCGAGCCTATATACCCAAAGGACCAAAGTTTGCTTTATCTTACCACAGACATAGTTACTCAAACATGATTATTGCTGTTTTATTCATAATAGCCAGAATTTGAAAACCATCTAGATGTCCCTCCACAGAAGAGTGAATAAAGAAAATGTGGTACATTTACACAATGGGGTGTTACTCAGCTATTTTTTAAATGACATTATAAAATTTTCAGGCAAATGAATGAGCTAAAAATCTTTCCTGAGTGAGGTAGCCCCCACCCAAAATGATAAATATGATATGTATTCACTTATATCTAGATATTAGCCATTAAATAAATGATAATCAAGCTACAGTTCCTAGACCCAGAGAAGTTAGACATAGAGGAAGGTACTAGGGGCACACATGGATCTCCCTAGAAGGAGAAATAGAATAGATTTTGTGGATAGACAGGAGCCAGAGGGAGGGGGTGAGAATGAACAGATGGGGGATGGGGATATAGGAGTGAGAGAGGGACTGAGGGGAGGGGAGAGATTGCTAAATTTAAAGAACATTTGAGGGACTTTAAATAAACCCAGTATAGTGAAAACGTCCTATAGTATATGAAGGTAATCCTAATGACACCTCCTAAACAATGGGGGAGACAGAGCTCTACTGGTCTTCTCTTGTCACGAAACAAAGCCTCCAAAGAAGAGACCTGTATTTATCAAATTGAATTGCTGGCCACAGGGTTCAGTGGAAATACTCAAACAACCCAGGCTGTTGCCAAGACAATATATTGCTCTCCACAAACTGAAAGCAAATTCCCGTTACTGAAAACAACACCCATACAACACATTCAATATAAGAGGTTGAGCTGGTGCCTACAAAGAACTTTTACCCCCATGTTCTAGTGTCTGTGACACAGAAAGGTACTCAGCATGCTCCCAGAGGAGAAAAATAAACACCAACCCAACCACAAAACCTTTGATATGCAATCTGTACTGCCTACAAAATGTGGTAGGGCATTTGTGGCACAGACCTTATAGAAGCAACTCACTGATATCTGATTTCACATATGGTCCACTCCATGAGATGGAATTCATACTTGGCTGTGCTTGGGTAACCAAGAACCAGAGTCTAGATACCACAAAGACCTGCTTTAAAGCCAAAGGCTTCTGGTCTAAAAAAAAATTACAATAACAACAATAAAATGATTCCCAATGATATTCTGCCAGAATTATAGATTGATGCTTTATTCAGCTATCATCAAAGACATTTCCTCTTTCATCATTTAGGAACAAAAACAGAGACCCATAGCCAGATAATACAACACAAGAGACCTTGGAACAGAAGCTCTAACTGAGATGTTTCTATCAAATCCCTTCCCTCACAGCTCAGAAAACCCCATGAAAGAGGAAGCAGAAGGTCTTGGGGAGAAAGAGGATACAAAGAATACCAGAAGAACAGGTCCCTCTAAAGCAACTAAGCAAATATCTTATGAGCTCACAGAGACTGAAGCAGCATTCACAGTGCCTACATGACTCTACATTGGGTCTTCTCATGAAAACTCTAGTTTTCAGATTATTTGTTTTATGGATTCACTGAATATGTGAATGAGTCTGTCTCTGATTATTGTTCCTTCTCTTGGGCTCTTTTATTCCTCTGTTGGAATGTCTTGTCCAACTGGAGTATGATGGCTTATTTTACCTTGTCATATTTTATTTTGTTATATTTTATTCTTAATTCCAAGAAGCTTGTTCTTTTCTAATGACAGAAATGGAGTGGATCTAGATAGAAGAGGAAGTGGGGAGAAACAGAGGAAGGGAAAAGAGAAACAGAGGAAGGGAAAAATAAATTCAGATTATGTGGTGTGAGAAAAGAACATGGTTAATAAAATGGGGGTTAAGAGAAAAAGAAAAAATAAGAAAAAGAAAGAAGTCCAATAAATACAGTCTCATATTTTTTAAAAAGATAAAGTGCCTCCTTAATATATGCAAGGCACAATGTCCTGTGTGTGGCGCATAATAATTAAAAAATATTTAATTATTTTAAAGAAGAGTTATGCAGTCTTATTGTAGCCTTCAAGCATCCCTAGCAAAACTTAAAAACAATGGATTCTGGAAATCCAACATTGGAAAATTGAAGTAAATTAGGGAATTGCTTTCATATTTCAGGTTAGAAAGAATGATGTTTTGTATTAGAGCAACATTTGTGGATATAGAGAAAAGTAGATACAATCAACATGTATTCTCAACTTGGTTCATGTAGAACTAAAACTTACATGCATTTCTTATTTAATATAATACATATACTTTAGGGAAATTTTCACAAAGGCAAGTTGTACTCCTCAGATGATATTTAAAAATATTTGCTCTCTGAGATATATTATTCTATATGTAACAAAATTTTATTCGAAAATAGATTAATTAAATGGTAAAATTTTAAAATTAAAAAAGTCCATGTGAAGATATCTTCAAATATAATAAAAACACTCAGAGATATCAGAGGGATCAACCCACAGTCAGTCTAGGAGGATCAGACAGTGGTAACTCACACCTTTAATCCCAGCACAGGGAATATCCTGGGAGTGGTGACCTACGCCCTCAATCCAATCTGAGCTCAGGTCATTTTAGTTTACAGAAGGAGTTCCAGGCTCCCAAGCAGGCAGAGGTGGTGCCACGCCTTAATTGAGCAAAGAAAGTATTTAAGGCAGGCATAGAAAGACAGAGCAGGCAGAAGAATCCAGGAGGATCGAGGCTGAGGAAGCTGGAAGACAGCTGGGTGAGATCTGACTGTGGTGTTTCCTCTCTGATATCTCAGCCTTTCCCAGAGATTTGGCCCTGAGTTTCCTTCATTTGTACAACAAGTCCATGCAACAAAACTCAAATATTGATAATTTCTGAATTACAATCTAAACATTGATTTAGCTTCCCATGTTGTGCTCACAATCTTTGTTTTATTAGACCACTGGGGTTAGTAATGACTAAAACATAACAGGAAACTCCTTAAACCCAAATAAAAGTGCAGATTTCCTGCATCTGTAATGAGTTTAATGTAATGACTATAATGAGAATTATATTCAGTTTGTACTGAGATTGGATTATTATTTACTCTCTCTACTTTCACTATTTTAAACTCATATTAAGCCTACATAAGTATGTGTACCATCACAATTTTACCATCAGTAGAATGACTTAGCTTCTGTCCAATAAGATGTTTTATCAAGAAATACCTAGAACAACTCAATAAGTTCCTAATCCTAAATTAATAAAATTGAAATAACCCACTACTACTATCCTATTCTGTGCCACTGAGTAGCTGAAAAGTATATACTAAAATTGTTCATATGTATGTATATGGGTATTTATGTAACAAACACAAGTAGCATTAAACAGACTGAGGTTATATTTTAGAATATATGCATATACATATATACATGTCATGAAAAAAAGAGAAACCAGGAATTTGGGGGGGGGGGACCATAAGTAAGAGAAGCTCTGGAGTAGAGGAAAAATAAAGGAAATGCAGAAATGATATAATTATGTTATAATCGCAAATAAATAATTTTAAAATAAAGAAGATACACATTTACCGTATCTTTGTGTTCCCAATTACCTTGAAGGAAAGAAAAAATGTTCACAATTACTTTATCTCTGATATATATGAGAAAATGCTATGGGATCTACGAATGTTTAAGGTGACCAACCCATTTACTTACAGTTTTAAAGAAGTATAAACAGAACAATTGTTCTATATTTTCTAGCATTTATCCTTAGTGTCTTTTTCCAATGTTTGAAACATAATTTGCTTGTGTATTTTATTTGAAATCTGGCACAGTCCCCATTGCTTTCTTTGCTGATGTACACTACTCTAGATTTTCATGTCAGCTCATAATAGGTATTGTCTGCCTCTGAATCTATTCTTTTCCTTCCTCCTTCCTGTCCAAGTTATTGATGTCTTATGGCTTAACATATCTTCATTAAACATGCTAGTCCAGTGAGAAAATAAAAGTTATGTGGACCTGGTAAGTGCTTAGATCTGCAATGCTTTATTGTACATCTACAGACTATGTCCTTCTGTAATACAAGCACAAACCATACCTTTCAATCTCTCAAAGCTCCTAGCAGCAGGCATTTCCTGAGCCTGCACCTTGGTTTGCAATTTGTAGATGAATTTATAGATTTACCAGAAAGTTAAATTTTTACAGAGAACAGCAAATCTAACACATTTGGCAGCAATATTAGAGACACTGAAGGAAGAGAAAGTGGACATTGAGTTCCACCCCTAAACAAAAAGCTATTTGTAATTTATGCCTGATGAGAAAGAAATATCACTTTTCTCCAATAAAGTATCCCTGATACATCAGTCTCACTCCAGCGCAGGCAGGCCCCTGCCTAGTGTCTAGTTGACCAACACAAAATGGACTCCATATTGGTTCATGCACTGTTTAGTTTCCTTTTGTTGGGTATTCATTGTTTTATTGTTTTGCTGTTATTTGCTCATTTTTTAATTTTAATTTTTGTTTTATGTTTTTGAGACAACACAAGCAATATAAGGTTTGTGGGTGGGGGAAGTGAAAGGCTGTTGGAAGAGTCGGGGGAGAGAGGAATATGATCAAAATATATTAAATTAAAGAAATTAATAAAAATAAAATTTAAAAATCAGGGACAACACATTCCAGCTGCAACACTCAAAGAAAGTGGACCCTGTCCTCACCTAGATAGCATGGTAGAGCTGACAGTCTTGGCAGAGGCCCGGGTGAGGTATCCCTAATGCTGTGAAAGTGGGATAGCTGACCACAATGCCCTCCTCTGCTATGTAGAGGTGAGGATGAGGGAAAGATACCTTCCCGCCATTACCCATGCCACCTGTGGTGGGCGAGGTAGCTGACCCCTTACCGGTTGCAGCACTCTGGAAAGTGGGCTCTTCACCTCACCTGGGCAGCAGTAGAGCTCACCGTGTAGATGGGGGAGTGGGTGAGCCTCCAGAGAACGTGATCATCGGGCGAACAGCTGATCCTAACCCTCATCTGCCATATGGTAGCATGGGCAGAGGAGAGAAGCCCTCCCTAACCCCCTGCCCATCAAAGCCTGAGGCAAGTGTGAGAGCTGGCCCTGAGGTCACAAGGGAAAGAGGGCTGCCCCTCATCAGCTGCAGCTCTTGGGAGAGTGGTCCCTATACCACCCCTGAGCAACACAATAGAGAAGGCCCTGAGGGTATAAATGTGGGAAATTGCCCCTGAGGACATGAAAGCATGAGAACTGGCCCGCCTTTTGCTCCTTGCAAGGGGTGAACTAGCCAGGGCAGTACAGGAGAACTCATCATGGTGGAAAGGATAAGGGAGAGATGGCCAGCTGAGGAACCCTGCAACACCCAAGCCCAGAACCAGGGTTATGATTTGGTCCACCCCAACATCCACCCCATCTGTGATCTGATAGAGCATGTAAAGGGACCTGAAAACCCAAAGCTGCAGAATCTCCACCACATAATGCAACAACAAGATACCTAAGAGGAGTCCCAGTGAGGGCCCAGAATGGATAGTGTAGAGAAACCAGAGGCTTCTAACCAGAGCAATGGCTCTCTGCAATAAACACTTGCAAGTAAAGATATATGGACGCAAGGATATAGACTGTGTGACTTACTGTGTCGCACTGCAGATTACTTGACAAGATTGATTTTTCTCTCTTTTTCCTTTTTTATTTTTCTCTTAAATTTTTTATTTTATTTTATTTTGAGGATGAGGCTGCAAGAGCAGAGGGCAGATATGAAATTAGGGGAAAATAAATGGGTTGGAGATGCATGATGCGAAAAAAAAAATAAATAAAAAAGAAAGCAAAAAATAAATAAAAATCATAGACAATACTCTTAGGTATGATATATTAAGATTTAAAAAATACCCACTTTTTCTTTCATTGAAAATAGATTTTTTGCCATAATATATCCTGATTATAGTTTACCCTTTATTGCTCCCTGCTGTTGTGGTATATTATATATTTAATAATAAAAAAAAAAAGTCTAGAATATCAGAGGACAGAACCACCCAAGGACTCAAGCTGTGATAGTTAGAGAGTGGTGATCCATGCCTCTAATCCCATCACCTGGATATCTCCAAGTTCAGAACCAAACAGAGCCAGGAGGTGGTAACACCCACCTTTAATCAACCCAGCATTAGGAAAGTTGATCCAGCAATTGAAATAGCGGTGCTAAGAAAAAAGATAGAAAAGGAGAAGGGAAAATTCTTCTCTTCTCTTGCTGGTGCAGTGAGTCTGAGGACCTAACCCTTCAACGTGAGGAGCTGGCTGGGTGAGAATTGCCTGTGGTTTGTTCCCTGTATCTCTGATATTTCAGCTTTTCTCCAATATCTGGCTCTGGGTTTCATTATATACTAAACAGAATTTGTACAATAACCTTCTCCATGCACCCTCCTCACATTCAGATACGCTTTCTTTCTGTCTCTCATTAGAAAACAGGATTATAAGTGGTGGGGGGATTTAATAAGATAAAATACACTAAGATAAAACAAAAGCTATCTCACGTCAAATTTGGACAAGACTAGCAAACGGAAGGAAAATTGCTCAAAAGATGGAATCAGAAATCCAGTGTTTAGCACACTCAGAAATTTCATTTAAAAAAGAAAAGAAAAAAACTAAACTGGAAGCCATAACATATATACATATAAATACAGAGAGAACAGGTATAAACTCATGCTGGCCCTGTGCATGCTGTCTCAGTCTCTGAGCGTTCATATGAGCTTTGATCATGTTGATTTGAAGGGCATCATTACCTTGGTGTCCTTCATTGCCACTCTGTCTCTTATACTCTTTCTGCTTCCTCTTCAGAAAGGCTCTCTAAGGTTTGAGGGGAGGGATTTGATGGAGACATTTCATTTAGGGATGAGTGTTCCAAGGTCTGCCAGTCTCTGCATTCATGTCTGTCTGTGAGTCTCTGTATTTTTTACCTTCTACTGCACAAGAAGGAGTCTCTTATGATGGCTGAAAAAGGTATTGATCTATGAGGAGAGCAGAGTATCATTAGGAGTCATTTTATTGCTACAGTTTTTTTTTGTTTTGTTTTGTTTGTTTGTTTGTTTTTGGTTTTTTTGTTTTTTTGTTGTTTTTTTTTTTTAGAGCAGTATGTTATGTTTGGTTTTACCCTAGGTCCATGGGCTATCTAGTCTATGGTTCTTAATCACCCAAGCAGAGTTAGATATGGCTTCCATCTTGTGGAGTGGGCTTTAAGTCAAATTATGTATCAGTCAGTTATTCTCACAAGTTTAAGCCACCATTGCCCTTATATATCTTGCAGACAGAACACCACTGTAGATCAAAGCGTTGTGGCTGACTTGGTGTTTATGTTTCTCTTTTGGTAGCATGCAGAGTGCTTTCCTGTACTGAAGATGCCAGAACACAGGCGTGAAAGCTCTATATGGACACCAGCTCAGCTCTCCATGTCCAGTGAGAGAGGTGTAGGTGATGTCTTCAGGAGAGTCTTGCTGTCAGTTTCGGGAGGGCAACCTAAAGTCTTGGCAACAGCCTGGATTATTTGAGGATTCCCACAGGATTGTAAATATCCCACGAAATCTTTAGTTTTATATCAAACAAACATTGGCAGGGAGAGGTGATTTGATCAATTGTAGCTCCAGTCACTAATGACCTAGTTAGAGTATTTTAAATTTTGATTCCCTTTTATTCATTTTTAATCATGTCCCACTGATATCCCACCAAAAAGGTTGAATACGTATATCATAGATATATACACTTATGTTTATAGCAGCAAATTTTGATGGCCTCAACAAAACACGATGTCACTTACATTTTAACAAAAGAAATTAACCTTGTTTTCTTCTGAAACATTGATAATATCAACTTATAAAGATGACAGTCTACTTTAGATTATTTATTTAGATTATTTACACTCATACAAAAAGAATGAGGCAAGTTATGTAACTGAAAAATTATCCTTAATAATGTGGCACAGCATGTGGCAATAACTTCACTGCAATGAACGATTTATTTCCAGAGAAACACACCATTTGTTGTTAAATAATGAAGTAACTTGATTAAGTAAAGTGATAGCAAAATAAATAAATAAATAAAAACCAGACAGGCTAAAAGAAACTACCCTATTTAATCCCTAAATCTTTTCTGCTCACAATGTGGCCATGCATCTTTACCAATGGAAGATCGTAAGATTGTTAGATCTTGGGGTCACTGTAAACCTTCAAAACAGTAATCTTCAATTTAAAAAGATATCTAAGTTATTTGTACATGCTAAAGTTTTAAGAATATTTTGCTAAAAGACCTTTGTTTTGGATATGTTAACACACAAAAAAATCAAAATATTTTGTCATTTCATCTGCATTAAGTGTCTCAATTTATTTAACTCATGATATTTACATTTCTTAACATCAGATGGTAAAGTTTTCAACAATACTAATAAAACTTCTGCTTCATTTATTGAGGTGGTCACCAAGCATCTACAGCTTCTACAGGTGGAAAGCTTTCAATTTCTATCATCCCTAATCCAAACCTTTTATGTCTACATGACAAGTAATCTTTTAGATTACAAAGAATTAGCAGCTCAGTGTACCATATGTGTTATTAGTAATTTTGTAATTTAAAATCTAAAATGGGAATTTATTTTTATAGGTGAATATTTATATTGAATTTTGAAAACCAAAATTATTTTCTGATTTTATAGTATTCAGATAAACTAAAGTTTTAAAACCTTAATGCTACACCCTAAAATGTTATGAGCATTTTCTCCCACACCCTAACAGGAGCTACTGTGGGATCACGGCCATGAGTATATAAGGTCAAGTGCAGTCAAACCTGGCTGTATCAAGAGTGACTCTGCTGATAATGCAGATTGAGGCATTCAAAATGTAACTAGAGGAAAGAACCCCCAATGTTCATTTAAATTACAGAAGGGAACAGGCAATGAAGGTGTGGGGCACAGCGAGGTGTGGCTAGTTTACTTAGAATTGTAATCTAAAAGCTATCATTAAATTCTTTACTGAGATATATGAGATATAAGATTACTACCAGCAACATGCAAGGTCAAGTAATTGTTATGAAAGCTGTCAAAAATAATTTTTCAAGTGGTCTTTAAAAATGAACTATAAACTAAGCATTACTACTTATTTTATTGAAATATTTCACCAAAATATCATAAATTAATTGGTAAAAATCAGCTTTATATCTATAAATACAAATTTATAGACTTGTATATAGCTAAATAGCTTATATAATTATACATTTTCTATTTATGCAAATATACTCATGCATAAACAAAATTACTTATATAAGCAAATATTATTTTACGTGTGTGTCTGGTATATCTCGTACACATGAGAGCTACATACATATGAATATGAATGTGAAAGCTCAAGGTTGATGTAAGTTGTCTTCCTCAATCATTTCCCACCTTATATGTTAAAAAAAGATTTTCTATTGAACCTGGAGCTTTCCGTTTTAGCCAAATTGATGGATTACCATGCTCAAAAATTTCGCCTATCTTGTTTTCCATATGCTGAAATTGCAGGTGAGCCACCACACATATTTGACATTTATATGAGTCCTAGGGATATGAACTCTAGTCTTCATGCTTATATAAAGCACACACTATCTGTGATGCCATCTACATGGAGAATCAAATGATCTATAAAGAGCTTACTCAAAAAATGACCATGTAGGATCTGAAGCTGAAGACTTCTGTGGATGCTTTAATCAGCTGTGTCTTACCCTATACAGTGGAAATGGATACATACACCTCTCTGTTTTCCAATTCTATGTATTCTCTGTTATTCACTATACAAAAGCAATCACAATTGGCATTGCTTGCGAATATTAAAAAAAAAAAAAAATAGGTCAGTACCGGCTCAATCTCTACATGTACTGTGACTCAAAACAAAGTGTCTTCAGCAATAAGGTTCTGGGGTTTCGAGAGGGTAACCAGTAGCATTGGTAATAGCATGTAATATGCAGGGGTTGATGGTAGCTCACAATTCAGGAATACCACAAGACATCACCCATTTCCAGGCACAGAGACTTGTATTTGTTAGGCTATAGTGTCTAGTACTATCATTCTATTATAAGATTTATTCATTGCATATCCATAAGTATATTACAGTTATATCCACCATATCTGTTTCTATGTGTTTGTATATAGGTGTAGTGAGAAGAATCTATAGCAATAGGTTGGTTTTATGGCTTTTAAAAAAAGAGTTTTAATGTTATCTATGTAGTAAGAGTTTCTGGCCCAGACTAACCCCAAGGTCTAGACGACCCTCCAACTCCTTAGGTCTGCCTAGTCCTGAGGTCTGAACCAGTAGTCCCAAAGTCCCAAAGAAACACAGAGGAGATCATACTAATTACACGCTATTTGGCTATGGCTCAGGCATGTTACTTGCTAATGCTTAACTCTTAAACTATCCCATGATTAGCCAAGTGGCTTAGTACCATTTTTCAGAGTGACATTTTATCTCTTTCCTCTGCATCTGCCTGGAATCTATGCTCTGTTCTTCCTATTTCTAGAGTTTTCTTAGTTTGGAAGCCCCACCCATACTTCTTGTCCTTCTTCTGGCCAGTCAATGTTTTATTCAAACAGTAGGAGGGACAAATATATGCAATGTAAAACGTATAATCCCACAGCATATCTGTCCCTCCATGTATTCCTTCCTCCACTCCACAGTCTCAACCTCACACCCTCTTCTAGATTCATTAATTCACTTTAAGACTTTATATTACTGCTTATTATATTCTCTTCTTAGGGAGTTTCCACATCCCCATTGCTCTTTACTAATTTCAGAGTAATATAGACGTCCCAAATGAAGCACACATCTCTGAAGATTTAAAGATAATATATACAAACGTGAAAAAAAAAAAAAAACGGGTGGTGTTTGTCTTTCTGGATCTGAGAGGTACCTTTCTTAGAAGGATGGTTTCTACCTTTATCTATTAAACTGAATTTCATAATTTAATTTTTCTTAGTAATTGAATAACATATTTTACTCTATAAATACAGCAAATTATTGCTTTCTATCAGTTTATGGACATACAGATGTTTTGTATTCCCTACCTACTGTGAATAGAGCAACAATTAACATAGATGAGGAGGTATCTCTATATTAGGAGTCCTGTGAGTGTAACCCCAAGAATAGTATAGCTGGATTGTGTGGTAGGTCTATTACTTATAGACTTTTGTTTGTTGTTTTCTATGAACTTCTACATTGATTCCCATTGTGGCTGTACCAGTTTGCACTCCCAATAGCAGTAAATAAGCATTCCCCTTTCCTTATTTCTGTGCTACCACTTGTCATTATTTGGTGTGTGTGTATATGTATGAGTGTGTGCGCACATGTTACCATTCTAACTATCATAGGGTAAAAATCTCAAAATAGATGTTTTATTTGAACTTTTCTCATGGCTAAGGATGTTGAACAATTTAAAAAATATTTCTCAACCATTTGAATTTTACTTTTGATAACTTTGTTAAATTTTATGCCCATTTGGTTGTGTTGTTTGTTTAATGGTGCTTAATTTTTGGAGTTTTGTGTATTCTATATATGAGCTTTCTATCAGATTTTCTCCTGTTCTCTAGGGTACCTTTTCAGTAGACTGATAGTGTCACTCACTGTACTGAAACTTTCAGCTTCGTAAGTTTCCACTTCTTCACTAATTAATGGTCTTAATTTCTATCGTCTATGGTTCTATTCAGAAATTCCTTCCCTGTGCCAATGAGTTTAGGCCTATTCTTTATATTTTTTATAGTATCGGATCTTAAGTAGAGGGCCTTGACTCATTTAGAGCTGAGTGCAATGTGGCATAAGAGGTAGGAATCATGTAGTTATGCAGTTTAAGCAGTACCTGTTCTTAAAGAAGATATCTAGTCTGTTGATATATATGTTGTTTGTCTTTGTGAAAAGATAGGGTGGCTGTAGCACTGCAGGCTTCTACGTGGGTCTTCATGCTGTTTTATCTTTTACTACAGCTCTGTAATATAACTTGAAATTAGAGATAGTGATAATTTCAGAATTCATTTTTAGTTGTTCAGTATCATCTTTGGTGTTCTGGGTTGTTTGAATTTTTGTATAAAAAAATTTAAGATTACTTTTTAAATTACTGTGAAGAATTGTCTCAGAGTCTTTACAGGTTTTTTTTTTTTGAATATGTAGATTGTTTGGAGTAGGATTGGCCATTTTCAACATATTAATTCTAGTAATACAAGAGTATAGGAGGCCTTTCCATCTTTTGGTATCTTCTTCAGGTAGGTTCTTTATTCAGTGAACTACATTTCCATTGTACCTCTTTTTTTGTTGTTCCATTTTGATTTTATTTTTCTTGCTAGATTTATGCGAACGCATTTTTGAGGCTATTGTGAGTCACCATGTGGTTACTGGGAATTGAACTCAGGGCCTCTGGAAAAGCAGCCAGTGTTCTTAACCTGTATGACATCTCTCCGGCCCCCAGGAGGCTATTGTGAATGGTACTATTTCCCTGATTACTTTCCCTATATGTTTCTCATTTGTATATTGGAAGGCTATTGGTTTGTAGGTGTTAATTTTGTATCTTGCTCAATGTATTTATCAGTTATTAAGACATTTTCAGTGCAGTCTTTAGGGTCTTTTATGTAAAGAATCCTATCTTCTGCAAATAAGGATATTTTGACTTGTTGTACTATTTGCATTCCTTTGTCTCCTTCATTCTAGCTAAGACTTCAGGCACTATATTGAACAGAAACGGACGAGTTGACAGCTTTGTGTTGTTATTGATTTTAATGTAAACACCTAAGTTGCTTTCCATTTAGAATGAAGCTGGCTGGAGAGGGAGGTTTTGACATTGTCTTTATTGTGTTAAAGCTTGTTACCTATATCCCTAGATTCTCTAAGATGTTTAATATTAGAGGATGTTGGATTTCGTCAAAGGCTTTTCTGAATCTATGAAATGTTCATGTGATTTATGTTGAGTCTATTTATGTGGTGGATCATACTTATTAATTTACATATATTGAACCATCCTTGCTTCTCTGGGATGAAGCCTACTTGATAATCTTTTAGATGTGGTATTGAATCCAATTTGCAAGTATTTTACTGAGAATTTTTGTCAGAAATGTTAGCCTATTATTTTCTGTGATTATTGTTGTTGTTTTGTTTTGTCTTTATCTGGTTTGAGTGTCAGGGTAATACAATACTATCTTTATTAAAAGAGTTTAAAAATGTCCCTTTATTTCTCTTTTACTAAATAATTCAAGTACTATTTATATAAGTACTTTAAAGATCTAATAGCATTTAGTGGGGAAATCCATCTAGTCTTGGGTGATATTTAATGGGGAGATTTTTAACTGTGGCTTCTATATCATTGGATAATATCAGAATATTTAATCTAAAATTAAAATTATTTATTTTTATTATATTTAGTTTATATTTATAGTTTATTATTATATTTATTAAGAACTAATTTATCTCATTATGAGTTAGTTTTGCAGCACCATATATATACATATATATACATATATATGTATATATAGGCATATATATGTTGTGGGATTCAGGTGTCAGCTGACAAGGTCAAGGGACATTTATACAGAGCACCGGGCCCCCCCCCCCCGACCTGAAGGGGGCGGGGGATAAGCCCCATTGAAAAGGGTCTGCGGAAGACGACACTCTCTCTTGCTGGTTCCTGGCTGCTGGAAGGAGGTTCCCATCGTCCGTCCGTCTGCAGACTCCGGTCCCTGTTCAGGTGCTTGCTATTGTAATCAGTTGCCTGTACCGTGAGTGTTGGTTTATATTCTAATAAATATCTATCTGGTATTGGTATCCTTGTGGGTAAACTCCGCCTACATATATATATATATATATATATATATATATATATATATATATATATACATTGCCAATATTATATTCATTGATTTTTTTTGGTTTAGTGGAATATAGATGTTAAAACTATGTTCTGATGATTCTGAATTCCCTCAGTGTCTGTTGTCATATCTGCATTTTCATCTCTAATTTTGTATTTTGTTAATTTTCTTTCTCTTTTTTTCTTTTAGTTGACTTTGCTTAGATGTTTATTGACCTTATTAATTTTTTCAAAAATAATTTTCATCAATAAATTGCATTCAACTAAAGTTATTCATGCCTAATGCCATCAAACCTATCATGGAATTAGAGCTATTGTTCAAACCACAAACATTTCCATCCTTCTACACAGAAAAATCCAATGAATGTTCGTGATCTCACTAAACTGTTCTCTGCATCTTTGTTCATTCTCCTCAGCTTTGTGCAAATAAATCCAAAGTCTATGTATTATACCAAGATCACATCCTAGTTTCCCAGTGGAAAATCCCAGATATTTACTCATTTCTGTATCAAACTCACTGATTTGAACATAGCTTTCTCCTTCCTCCTTTCCTTCAGTAATAGTTCCTGGATGGGAATTATATTTTAGGAACTTTTCTATGCACTAGAAATACATTAATAAGTAACCATTTACTAAGTATATAAACAACATACATAGCAATGGCCTAGGACTTTACTTCAGCCATTATCCATCACTGACCCACAAGAGTGACTAGTGACTGCCTTGATTTTCCATTCTATGAAAGTATTTTTTTAAACTCCGTATTCTATATTCCTCTACCTTTCTTGTGTTTATATGCCTAAATAATACTATTTTGTTATAACTTCCTATAATATTTGATATAATAACAAAACTTTAATGTTGGTTGCCTAGGAGCCGTAGACCCTATTATGTAACCTAGTTTCAAGAATATATTCTGATGTTTTGATCATCACACAATGACCAAATCAGCAAATGATAAATTGCCAAGAATACATCTTCATCATTTAATTAATGAATGAGTATAATCAGAAAGCTTTTTCTATGTGATGGTGGGAAATGACACAGAAAAAAAATACTAACAATGGAAAAAGAACAAAGAATGACAGAAATGTCATTGAAAGCCTCTCCTGGAAGTACTTATTTAGATGTTAACATTTCAGAAGAGTTTATGCTGGAAAGTGATAGAAACACTTGTACTCTGGTAGAAGAGATGGCTTTCAATGGAGGATGGCAAGTTGGTTAGTAGTGATGAGTCAAAGTTCAGGGTATTAGCCCAGGTTAGGAAAAGTGGATGGGTGAGAGTATTCTGTTTGCTGTTGCTTATTTAGTGAAAAAGGAACATCACCACCACAAGCAGAATTGTTAATAATATCATGGAGGCTAGAGGAAAAAATGAAGTAAATAAATAGCTTGTCTTCAAGTAGTAGGGGCAGAGATGGTGACAGTATCGCCAGAAAGAACAGTACCAAAATTGACGGTAGAGGCTATGACTCTAAGAGGAAGTCTCCTGGTTTTCTGCCCCCTTTTTATTTTTAACCTCATCTGATTGTGGAGATACAGACAAAACGAAAGTGTATATTTACTTATAATCAGATTGGGGGCTAGTCAGTAAGGCACAAAAAAATGGGGGTGTGATAAGGAGTCCAAGAAAAAAATTTTTTTAATTAATGGCTATAATAATCAATGTCAATAGTTGTTATAGGCATAAAAGAAACCACTGAACTAAGGAAGAAGCTGAATAAAAAGTCTGGAGATCTCAATGAATTATAGGTACCAACAAACCCATGAGGTTGAGTGTGAGAGGAAGAAAGATATAAAGATAAGAACTAAATCTACAAAGAATTTATGATTGACATTGAAAGTACGAAAGGTCATAAACATTGTTTTCTTAATTAAGGTTTCTGTTGCTGTGATGAAATACAATGACCAAATGCATTTTTGTACTAGAAGTTTCTCTGTCCCACCCAGCCAGTCCTGTAGCCATTTAGTCCTAAATAATCACACAAAAACTTTTATTAATTCTAAACGGTTTGGCCTATGGTTGAGGCTTATTACTATGGAGGCCAACCTGCAGACCCCAGGCCTTAGCACTATTTAGCGGCCTGTAGGGTTTACTAGAACCAGTTGATGTTTCCATTATCAGAACATTACCCAAGCAGATCCTGTGATTAGAGGATCAGGAAGTTAGCAGAGAACAAAGAAGTTGACCCAAGTCAGGTTCTGTTTGTGAGCTGCTAAGGTTAATCAAAGTGAATAAGGCAACCCTGTATATAAGGCTTCCCCTGAGCTTCAATAAATGGCATTCTTTCTTCAAGAGTGACTTGCATCTTTGCATCTCTCAATCTCCAGGCCTTTACTCTATACATGGCTCACTCAGGTGATAAAGCATCACAATTACTTACTAACTCTTACTCTTAAACTAACCCATGATTCGTATCCATATTTAGCAATGTGGCTTGGTACCTTTTTCTCAGTGCAGCATTCTCATCTTCATCTGTGTCTGTCTGCAATCTGCTATGGTCTTCCTCTTCCCAGAATTCTCCTTGTCTGGTCACCCACCTATATTTCCTGTTTGGCTAGCTTCTGGCCAATCAGCATTTTATTAAACCAATATTTACAGTGACAAATATTTACAGTTTACAAGAGCATAGTCCCACAGCACATTTCCACAACACTGTTCATCACTAAAGGAAGTCAGGAAAGGAGCTCAAACAGGGGAGGATGCTACAGACAGAAGCTGATGCAGAGGCCAAGGAGGAGTGTTACTTACTAACTTGCTTCCCATGGATTGCTTAGCTTACTACATTCCTATAAAACCCAGGACAACCAGGCCATGGATGGAGCCATACACCAATCACTAGTTTTAAAAAATGTCAATCTGGACCTTATGAAGGCATTTTCTTAATTAATGTTACTCTAGTTTGTATGTCAGGTTCATAATATAAGACTAGCTAGCACAAATGACTTTGTCAACCTGACACACAAACACATCACTAGTAAGCCACATCTTTAGTTTTTCTATTCATAGCCAAGAAGTCACATTAAAAACATAAGTAACTTTAAAAGTCCCATAGTCTTTACAAATTCAGATACATTAGAATTTTAATCTCTTTAAAATATTCAACCTCTCTAACAGTCCAAAATCTCTTCTAAAAGTTTAAGTCTTAGGCAGGTAGTGGTGGCACATGCCTTTAATCCCAGAATTTGGGAGACCGAGGCTGGGAGATATCCGTAAGTTCAAGGCCAGCATGGTTTACAGAATGAGATATAGGATGCCGGAGATATTGAACACAGTGAAACGCTGTCTCAAAAATTGATTGAGATGATTCCTAACGATATTTTACTATAGTTGTATAGGAGCTTGGCACAATCAACATCAGAGAGGCTTTATACATCAACTGATGGAAACAGATGCAGAGACCCACATTAGGCAAAACTTGGGGAATCCTGTGGATAAAAAGAGACGAAGGGTTTTAGGAGCAGTAAGGGTCAAGAACACCGTAAGAAAACCCACAGAATCAACAAACCTCGACTCACAAGGACTCGCCTCACAGATAAACTGACAATCAGGGATCCCACATGGGACTGACGTAGGCCACCTGCCTATGTGTCTTAGTTGTATGGCTTGGTCTTCTTGTGGGACTCCTAACAGAGAAAGAAAGGCCTGTTTCTTATGCTTTTTCCTGCTTTGGGGACCCTTTCATTCCTACTGGATCGTGTTGTCCAACTTTAGTATGAGGGTAAATACCCTCATACTTATGAAAACTTGACACTTATTAAAACTTTACAAGCCCTGTTTGGTTGATATCCCTAGGAAGGCTGCCAATTTCTGAGGAGAAACGGGGAAAGTAGAAGGAAACTGCAGTTGGATGTAATGTATGAAAGAAAAAGTAATTTTTGAAAAAGTTCAAAGTCTTTCAGCTGTAAGTTTCTGTGAAAATCAAAATTAAATAATACCTTTTTCAAAAGAAAAGAACAAGGGCACAGTCACAATCTGAACCAAGCAAAACCAAACTATATAAATAACTCAATGTCCAGTTATCTGAGATTTCTTCACAATCTTCTGGGCTCCTCCAAGGTCTTGGATCACTTCTCCAACTCTGCCCCCTGCAGAACACACAGCTTGTCTTCTAGCTCTAGCTGTTTTCACTCCACTGCTGCTGCTGTTTTTGATGGACATCCCATGGTACTGTCATCTCTAGAATGCTAGAGTCTTCTACAAATAAGATTTACTTTCATCAATAGCTTCTCATAAGCCCTCTTCAGGGTACCAGGTCTCAACTTTGTTGCATGACCCTTTCAGTCCTGGGCCTTCAGCTGCTACTGAGGCTGCACCTTCACCAATGGCCTCTCCTGGCCTCTCCTAGTGAGAAGCCCCAACTGCTTTCCATGATCTACCCATACCTTGCAAACCAGTACTACTTGGGTGACTCATGCATTACCATATTCAGCAGCCAGCACAAGGTGCAACCTTGGGCATGTCTGAAACACAGCTTCTTAGGAAACACTTTCTACAAAATTTTATCTCAGTCATGTTAATCTTTTCTTAATCACTGCCAACTTCTCAGCTCCAGCTGACTAACACGGAGTATACATGAGAAGCAAAGGATTTGAATTAGTAGTTTTGATATGTTAATCATAGCTGATTCTTTAGCTCCAACTAACCAGAGTTACAGATTTTTCACAGAAAACGTCTGGTAGATTCTTTACTTTCCTCTGAAATGTTATGTGCTGGCCTCCATTATCGGTACTGTTCTCAATATTTCTAATTTCCAAGCTCATACAGAACAGCTCACTGAGCTCCCAACACTCAATGATTTTTCTAGCACAAAGTCCCAAAGCTCTTCCACAATCCTCCCTGATACAACACGATTAGATCTGCCAAAGCAATATCCTGTGGTGAAACATTGTATATTTAATAAAAATCAGTCTGGAATATCAGAGGACAGAGTCATCTCTCCAGCCTTTTTGCTTTTTGTTTTGTTTTGAGACAGACAGAGTTTTCTGTGTAACATTCCTGACTGTCCTGGAACTTGCTTTGTAGACCAGGCTGTCCTTGAACTCACAGAGTTCCTCCTGACTTTGCCTCCCAACTGTTGAGACTAATGGCATGTGCCACCACTGTCTGGCTGGTTGCTCACACAGAATGAATAAATCTCTGTATCCTCCTGCCTTAAATATCTTCCCTATTAAGTTGTTTCTCTTCCTGGATCAACTATGCATCATAATCCTAGTTAGGATTAAAGCTGTGAGCTACCAGAGCTTGACTTGACACTCCCAGCTCATACTTCCACAGCATGGTTTATCATTGGAGAAAATCAGGACAGGAATTCCAGGAGGACAGGGGTCAGAGTCTGATGCAAAGAGCATTAAAAGGTGCTGGTTACTGACCTGCTTTTCATGGCTTGCTCACCCTGCTTTCTTATAGGATCCAGGACCAATAGCCCAGGGATAGTCACCCACAGTGGGGTAAGCCCTCCCACATCAATAACTAATTAAGAAAAAACCTTATAGCTGGATCTCATGGAGGCAATTTCTCAGTTAAGATTCCTTTCTTTCAGAAAACATTAGTTGGTTTGTCAGATTGGTGTTAGACTACCAGCACCACTGGAAATTTGAATGCATATATCATGAGAAAAAGTGATTGAGGCAGAGTGGAAGACAAGATCGTTAGTGTTTAAAGAAATGAACAAACAAACAAAGCAGGAGAAAAATCACCAAAAGATACTGAAGTGGCTGGCGTATTGCTGAGATTCTTATCAATGAACAAGAAGCCTCTTTTTTCAGCTAGAAATGAGGAGAGTGGTGAGGTGTTTCTTATAACAGTAGTCAGAAGGCATGAGGATGGCTTGATGATGTCAGGTTCTAAGTCAAGGAAGTTTGGTGGGGAGGGAAGGATAAAAGGTAGAAAGAGGGTCAAAGGGCAAAGACAATGCTCCTTCCACTTCCATGTCTTGGGGTAAAATGTTATGGAAGAAAAGTGACCGATACCTGAGAAGGCTCATGAAGAAACAGCATGCTCAGGAGAAGTCAGATTTGTTCAAAGCAAGAATGCATGAAGGGGGAGCTCACAGTCTTTAAAATGACAGCTAACAAACCCTCATGGAACGAATATGGGCCCTTTGAATATAGATGGCAGTCGAAAGCTGCGGAAGTTTATGGAGCCTCTTACACTCGACCCTGAGTCTATCCCTGGTGCATGAACTGTCTTCTGAGAGCCCATGCCCTGCTAGAAGAACACCTTTTTCAGCCTTTAATTGGGAGGGACTTGGTCCCACCACAACTGGATATGTCAGATCGAATTGACTCACCTTGAAATTCCTTGCCTTCTCTGGGGAGTGAACAGGGGGTGAGGTGGAGATGGAGGGGAGAGGCTGGGGGAGGATTAGGAGAATGGGTGGAGAAGCAGTAGTGACTATGGGAAAAAATTCTTTTAAAAAAATACATAAAGTGATTGTCCATAACTGTGACTTCCAACCGCACAGTTTCAAGATGGGCAGATGGGGGCTGTGGAGCTGAAACACTGGAAAATCCAAGTGTGTGCAATGAGAGATGACTTCTGATCCAAGCTCATCTAGAGTGACCAAAGGTGACAATGAAACTAGTGTCGGTCCTTTCAACACAAGACAGGTGACGAAAGAACCAGGAGGAGGCAATTAGGAGATAATTTTTATCTAATAATTGATTGATAAATAATTCTTGTACATATTTATGGAATCCAAGGTCATGTTTCTGTCCACGAAAACACTGTGAAAACAATCAAATCATGCTAATTACTGTATCCGTCATCTCAAATAACTATCTTTCTACTATGGCGAGAACGTTTTTAATCCACTCGTTCATCTACTTTGAAATATACAATTTGTTGTTAGTAAATATAATCACTGTGCATGCAATGCATGGTCACAACTTATTCATCCTGTGAAATGAACTGTGTGTCATGGATTAATGTCTCCTATTTTCCCATTAATTTCTTTCCAAGGCCTGATAATCAGCATTCTTTGTTTGTTCAACTGTCTTAAGTTCCATATGAGAGACCATGCAGCATTTCTGCTCTCTCTGCTTGCCTTATTTCACTTAGCATATATGTCCTCTGGCTTTGTCTCTGTGATAAGTGACAGAGTGGACAGCTTTTGAAGGTCAGTGATATTCTATCCTCAATATGAACTGTGTTTGTTCAGCCCCTGTTATCTTTTGATGGGCACGTTGGCAGTTTCCATTCTTGAACACTATAAATGTATTGCACTAAACATGGGGGTACAAATACCTTTTTGCATATAGATTTCATTTCTTTAGGCTAAATACCAGCAGTGAAGCCTCCATATCCTGTGGCTACTCTATGTTTACCTCTTGAGGCACTCGCATTCTGTTTTCTACAACTTCCAATACTCCCAACAGTGCACACTGGCTCTCTTATGTCCACATCATTCATAATACTCTGCCTTTCACCCTCGTATTCTATCACTAATATACTAATAGTTCCAAGCTAATAAGGAGGTGCAATTTCTCATCGTATTCTTTAATTGCATTTGTCTGCTGATTACTAATGTTGAGCATCTTCTCCTATGTCTTTTGTCTATTTGGATGCTTTCTTTTTTTATTAGAAGTGAGTAGTAAAACAAAAAAGGGATAAAGGGAGAAATGGAGACATTGGCTTGGAAGGGAAAATGAAGGATGATAGAAAGGGAAGACAAAGAATACTGAGTCAAAAGTCCTTAGAGAAGTACACTATGACCTTTTGCTGAAAAGTGCGTACATAATATAGGAATGTGTGCTTATACAAATCAGAAGTCATAATGGTATCCACCAAAGCCATAGATTGTTTTAGAAAACTACCAATGGCAGATATGGGAAACCTCTCAGTAAGTTCTCAATCAGGGAAGTTGAAGTGACTGTCACAATAATATAGCCTGTTGCCATTGCATTCAGTGGCCTGCCAGAGCTTGAATAGTAAGATCCTATTCCCTAAAACATGGGATACTTCAGACACAAGACTTAGAGAACTCTAGGTGAAACTGTCCTGGTAGCCTCCTCTCTGGGTACTAGAACCAATGGTATATGAAGCTGATATCCAAGCTGCCAAAAAAGAAAAGAGACAAATAGTCCTAACAAGCTGCAAAGCCCAAAAATGACAGAAATGACCAACATGACAAGGTGTCTCCAGGGGTGTTGCTTTCTTGTGACTGAGTAGGTGGACGTATTAGCCCTGTATCTGTGCATGTTTGCAAACAAAGAAACACTCATCCACCTGGACTCTCTTTTCTCTGTTGTCTCCTTTGCTATGCGGGTTATTTTAGTTTGATTTAAAATCCTACTTGCCAATTGTTTCATTGTTTGCGATATTCTTCTCTCACTCACATAAACAGAGTCCAATGCAATATCATATGCCTTGCCAGCAGCATTTGACTAACCAGACAGATGAAACATGCATCTAACCTACTCTTCTGTTCAATAACAGAAACTAGGAGGTTATGCAGAAGTCTCATACGGAGAACCAAGTTCTTGCTTCCAGAGTTTGTGAGTTCATTTGATCTTGTCTATAAAGGGAAGCATCTGTGGAAGCTGGAGTGGTTGTCTTAGAGCTTTTGAACTAAGGCTTTCTCACAATCATTTCTGCTATCCCAGCTGAATTCCTGTTCATAATGAAGTCATTAACCACATTATGCAAACTGGAACATTGGGGTCTAATTCAGTTGATTCCACACCAGATCTTATTGATTCCATGCCTTTAATATGCATTGCAATTATCAGCTGTATAGTTTAGAAATACAGAAACTGTATATATGACAATGTATGCATTTGTATATTTGCAGACATTCATGTGTGTGCAATACACATTCACATGTGTATTCATGGACTTTCCTTTAGAGTAGCATCAGACAGTACTAGACTACATAATCATGTAATTTTACATAATAAAATGCATAATTGTTAGTTATAGTGAACCTTATGTTTATAGCCTATTAGAAAAATGATTTTCTCAGCTTCTTCCAGGTATGATTACTAGTACTATCGTATACCATCTCTGAGGCTTTGAAGAAACTCCCTAATTCTTTAGTACTTCAGTGGGCTTTGTTTCTATTTGAGTTTGTTTTTCTTGTCATTCTACGGATTAAACTCAGCATCAGGTGCATGTTAGACATGAGTCTCTGTGTCTCTGTTTATAAGTAAAATGCCACAATTCTCCTACATTTATATAGAACATTTCTCACTTACATAAACTTTCACACATGTGAAAAATTTGCAGCATTACAGGACTGTTTGTAGCAGTAAAAAGATCAGCAGCAATCTAAACATTTATCACTAGGAGATTAAGTTAGAAATTATAGTGTATCTATGCAATTGGGAACTATACAACTGTTTTCTTAAAAGGCAATCCTTTAGCAAGTTGATTTAGAATCATATCCAAAAAGCAATATTAAGTTAAAAATAAAACACATAAAGTCTATGGGTATTAGTCTATGCATTTGTATATTTTCATATATTTGCATCTGTACTTGTGCATTCATGGACTTTCCCTTAGATAATATCAGCCAGAGAAGCCAAACTATGTCAGATCATGTCAATGACTAGCAGTTTATGGAGAAATAACTATCTAACTACCTTGTACTTCAGTTTCCTCAATTTTAAAGTGGTAAAAAAATTCTAATAGTCAACTATGCTATGTATGCTGTGATCAGTAGATAAGCTAAAAGTCTTTGAACAGTGAACGCTGGCAGACACATATCAAGTGGTTTTTAAGTGTTTTTCCATTACTGTTTTAGTTAGACAAGAAGTCAGTAAAGGCAGATCCCATTTTAAAAAAACAAAGACAACTGAGCTGCAGAAAGCAATAAAGAGGCTTATAAACATTATATACATATGGTCTACTGATGACTGCATTTTATTTTTTTATGATGTTGCATATTCTGAACCTATCTTTATTTGTTTTTTCATTTTTTATTTCATTACTCTGTGTTACATAGGCCATACTCATGGACTCACAATGTAGTTTGAGCTGCCCCCACCACACCCTTCTGCCTCCATGCCTAGTGCATCTCCTGCACCATAGGTCATCTTTGGTCCTTTGGTTGAGGTGATCACAACCATACAATTACTTCTGTTGCTACTTGATAACTGTCATGTTGCCACTGGTATAAACTGAATGTAAATATCTGTGTTTTCAGATGGTCTTAAACAAACCTTTCAAAGGGTCATCTGATCTCCCTCCCCGAGGAATCATGAGAATCACTGCTCTAGATGGTTTGCTTCCACTTCTGTGCTATCTGGACATTCAGGATTTTACAAGTCTTTATTAAAAACCAATGCATACATATGAGAGAAAACATGGCATTTTTTTTCCTTTGAGCCTAGTTCAATTTGCTAAATGTGATTATCTTCAATTATATCCATTTTCCTGCAAATGGCATAACCTCTTATTTATGTCTAAAAAAGTTCATTTGTGTGTACACTGTACACCTTTTACATAACTTAACCACTATGAATAGGGCTGCGGTAAACATTAGAGTGCAAGCATCTCTGTTGATCTGTCATGTTCCTAAGAGTCTTATATACAATCCGTAGATTCTCTCTGAATCTTAATTACATCCTTTTCTTGATATTTGCTTCATAAATCAAATATATATTGTATTGCTCTTGAAAGATGCTTGAAGTTTTGGCTTATTTTGGATATATAAATTTTCCAGTGTGTTTTCAAAACTTGCTAGACTTTGACAATGAAAAGTTAAAGCCTTCCATTCATTTGTGAGCTGTATCATGGAGTCTGTGCATTACAGGGCCCTATAACACTGTGTGTCTCAGGAAATAGTAACTTCGGTAAGTAATAATTATGACACAGCATTGGTTATGTGTTTTCTCTTCCTAAACTTCTCATATTTGTTCATAAGAACATTAGTATTAGAACCCAGCATACAGAACTACTTCCAATCATAAACTGTCATATTTCGTCTTTCACCTGAGTAGGAATCAGTTTAAATTCATAATACTAAAAGTTCCCTTTAAATTGTGCATTTCCAATTTTGGTTTATGTTGTTATCTTGTTATTGTTTGTTTGATACAAGGCCCAAGTTGGCCTCAAAACCCCCATCCTCCTTCTGCTGATTTCTGAAGTGTTGTGGGAGTGTACTCTTATGGCCAATTCCATTTTAAAAGGCTTAATGATCCAATGAAATTCATTTTAGGTTCTTTTTTTTTCAGGAGCATGGGTGGGAGTATGTTTATAAGATTACATGCAACTTACTTGTAACTAAAAGGAAGGTTGGTTACTTGGGAAGGGAAAGAAGGTTAACTAAACGAGACTGGGATACAAAGAGTAACAGTGGGTTACTATGATCAAAATATATTGTGTACGTGTACAAAAATGAACATATTGTTGTGTGTAATTAATATGTGCCAATTCAAACACAAACATAGTTTTGCTATGTGGATGACGTTTATCAGCTTCAAGTTTGTATTTTATGTAGACAGGCTTTAAATAGACTGTGGAATCCTATAATGATAGCTTTAGACAATGGTTTTATATTCAACTACACTTGATTAAAACTATGGACACCCAAGATGGAAGACATGGTGTCATAACTAAAAAGAAATGCCATGAAAAAGTCAAGTCTTCATCTGTATCTCATAACTTCTACATTTCCAGCCTAACATATTCTTCTCTAGAGTAGTGGTCATATCCATAATTCCACATGAGAAACTGAGGCAGGAGATTGGCAAGTTCTAAGGCACCATGAGCTAAACAGCAGGTTCCCAGAAGACAAAATAAAGATTAAAATGTTATTGTAGACCTCATTAAATTATTCCTAGTCCTTTATTAAAAACAAAATAAGCCAAAAGGTCATGAGAAATATTACTGTGGCCACAAGTAGAGAAAATGTATCTTTGATCCTTGTATGTATAATATTATGGTTTTTGAAGGATACAATTTTAATAAAGAAAGTGATGAATGTTTTAATTTTGGAGTGTTTAAAATGCTATTGTTATATTGCAATGAGCTTATTACTAAACTGATACTAACATACAACATTAATATTAAGAGGAATTTCTGATGCTTACTACTGTTCGGATGATATGACAATTCTATCATATATTCCCTGGTGTTACCAACCAACTGGATTAAGTATACTGCTATCCTTCCTTTACAGATAAGTAAATCAAGTCACAACCAAGAACATGATTTTCTCTGCCTAGACGTTCTCAGTTCTCCAGTATTGATCAACTGATATATCAACTGTTTGATTTAGCTCAATTCTCCTTGATTTGTATGACCTTCAATCCTGCCCCCAAGAGGTTTTAGTGTTTGTTCTACATCTGTCTGCTTACCTCTCAGAGCCTTCCTGCATCAGGTGAAGCTACATGATATTCATAGATCTGTCCACTATTTTACATCTCAATTTTCTTTTCTGGGACCCTGAAGTTGTCTTTCAGATGGGTATGGTCTTGAAGTTTCCTAAATAGCATAGGTATAATATCAAGCAGAGCAATAGTTAAGTTTTTAGACATGTTTTGATGGTAACCTATTCACACTCTTATTCAAAGGCAACTTCCCACTCTGCTGCTGTTGTTTTTAGTACAATAAATGACTCCTTTTCTTGTTTCTGTCTCCAGCATCATCATTGTCTCACAGCTACAAAATAAAACCACAGCATAGTCTTATGTCCTCTCTCCCCATTAAGTTAGTTTCAAATGTCCATCTCCTTTTCTTTTCAAACTCTCCATTGCCTCCCTAGACACACTTCCATAAGAGAATACTGTTTCCTTCCCTCCTGTCTCTCAACATTTCCATCACTGCATTAGTTCCATGTTCAACAAATTTATGTGAATCTCCTTTCCAGACATGGTGGGCCAGTCTACATCTCAAAATTGTTTAAGGCTTTCCTTAAATCAGGCCTAGGCTACCTTCCTAAGTATTCACATTTCTCTTGTAGATCAATTGAACCAAGATATTTATAGACCATAGTCAGTGTTTGTTCTTGCTTCTGTCTCTTACTTCCTCATCCATTCACTCAAATCCATCTCAACACTTTCCCCTCAGTCCTCAAAACTTACCCAATTCAGCTCTTCTGAAGCCTCCCAAGAAGCACTGCCTCTGCATCATGCTTACAGATGTCATGTATGCTTTACAATGTGCTTTTCTGATAATTCTCTGTCCTCAGATATTTTCAAGTCTTGACATTCAGCAAAATTAAACTTGCTCCATATGCCTCTAGAGTAGAACTAAGACTCCTGAGTGAGAGGTATAAAGGACAGCTCTAGCCCCAGTGCAGAGAACACATTTTTTTGGTCAGGGTTATCAAAGCACTGGCCTGCTTCTGAAGGTAGTGCCTTCCTGTCCTATTAACGCTTAAGCAAAGACACAAACATTACTTTTAGGAAATGTAGTAGAAAAATGATGAATTAGATCATATTATCAATGATAGTTTCTTCTAAGCTAGTGATTTGTTTTAATTTTACATTTCTAATGACACTTTAGAACTCTAACTTCAATATTAAATTGCCATGTATTACTATGGTGAATCTGCTTAGAAAATCAGTCTAGCTTATCTTAGAAACTACTATCTCTTGATTCCCAAGATAAATATGAAAATAATTCATCTAGAAAATGTTATTAAAATTTAGAAACACTGACAATGTAATAGAAATACTAGTTCTTCACCCTGAGAGTCCTTACCCTTTCTGAGGAATGGATGGGGGTATGGGATGGGAGAAACTAGAGGATGACTGGGAAATGGCAAAGGAGAGGAAACAGTGGTAAGTATGTTTAAAAAAACTTTTAAATAAAAAAATACACTAATGAAAAAAAGAACCTAGGTCATATAAGAGCTCTACTCTTTCTTCTGAAAACCCTACTAAAACCACTAATAATGAATTCAGTAGTCCTCACTTAGATATTTGGGTCCCTAGAAGGGTGGGTTTAAAGAGACTTTTGTTTAAGGTTTTTGGAGCAACTGATTTTTCATGCAGTGAAATCTTGTTCTAACTCCCAAGGAGCTGAAGAGTCAGCAGTTAAAAGCACTTGTTACTCCTCTTGCAGGGGACCCAGGTTCAGTTCCTAGTACCCATAACGTAGTTCACAACCATTCATTATCCAGTCCCAGGAGGTCTGACACCCTTTTCTGACTTCTGTGCAGACCAGGCATGCATGTGGTACACATACAGACACCCAGGCAAAATATTCATATGTGTAAAATAAAAATAATCCAAATAAGAAATCTTTAAAGAAAAGTAAAAACCAATAGTGACTGTCATGAATTTGGATGTAGAGCCTACCATGCAGCCATACACATCTCCATGCATCCTGATCTTCTCCATAAAAACCCCTAAGGAGTCCTGGGCTTCAGAGTTCATCAGCATAAGATATCAACTGTATCCTCCCTCAGTCTTTCTACAATGTTGGGCCAAATTGGGCTTAAGAAAAACTATCCTAGAAACATGAAGATTTAGAAAATTATTTCCAAATACTTTATGAGATTTATTGAATTATGTTTATAAAATATGAAAGGATATAAATCACACTAAAATTAATATATTTCTATGTCCTTTCAACTGAAGGTTTGTTGGGAGATGGGAATTCTCATTGACATATAAGACTCTATTACGCACTTAAATAAAGCTCTCAGAGCAAAAAAAAATAACATTATATGAATATTTTATCATTGAGTAACAGTATATTCTTTAACTATCCATTTCAAAAATCTTTTCAAATTCCTTACAAGTATATGGCAGTTCTTTCCCATATTGAATTGTTGTTCATTGTAACATGAAGGTGGAATGCCAAGGACCCAGTGTCTACAATGAAATGGTTTCCCCTCATTCTTCTTCTTGCACATTGTATTGTTGAGATCTTAATAAAGTACTACACATATGTGCACAGTGAAACACAGTGCACATGAACAAAACACCTTGGCATGGAAAGAGGTTCACCAAAATCTTTTTTGATTTAACAGTTGATTTACAACGTTTAAAGATGATAGTAACGGTGAGCTCTGGGTTCAAGGGAGAAACCTACCTCAATATATAAAATGGGGAGCCACACGTGTACACACACCTTCACACATAAAAAGATATGTATATAAATAATTACACCGTGTGGACATAGGGAAATGATATGATGACATGAAAATTGTTAGCGAGTGACCAGAAGCAAGATTATGAACTAGACCTGGAATTATGACTATTATGTACAATTTGCTATGTGGACAAGAACTGGAAGAAGAAGTTGCCATTTTCCAGAAAAGTATTTTTAAAAGATGAGTGATGTGATGTTTTCACATTACCATGTTATCTTTGTATTTAAGTAAAAAAAAAAAGGTAGAGTTTAGTTTTACTGTATGGAAGGAAGAAGTGCTGAGGAGGTCAGGGGCTGGTTCTATCAGAGTCTGGCATGATATTGGTTTTGTGTGTATTATAAAGCTTTGAAAAATAGCTTCACTATCAGTTCTATCTAATTTTTTGTTCCATGATTGTGAATTATCTAATGGAAAGATTATAGAGGGAACTTTCTGTGTTACTTGTGGAAACACAGCTTCTCCTAATGCTCTGTTACCCTTTGAGGATGAACAAAAGAAGATCTTGAAAGTACGGTAAGGCTGATAGTCACATTGATCTAACGATAATGCTTGCTGCATATTGGTTACCTATAAAGCAGACATTAAAGCCATGCCCCTTTAAGTTGCTATGTTACCTAAAATTCAAACAAGCAAATAGTCTACTTTGAGCTCAACTTCTATTTTCCAAATATTTCCAGAGAATAAAATAAGTCTTAAAGTCACACATAGAATTTGAATTCATAGCTATCTCCCTTTCTTGTTCATAGTTTTGCCTCAAAATATACTGACTGCTATGCTACAGTAACATAATTTTTAGGAAAGATATAAAATGAAAGAGAAACATTTCAAAGTCAGTCACTAGACCAAGCAATTACAACCCAGAAAGGCATTACAGAGCCACTGGAACCAGTCTTCAAAGCAATGGAATAATATGGTATTAAAGCTAACTTCCCCAATGCCTGGAAGGGAGAGACATGATCTGCAGTTCCCACTGATGCAAACCATGCCAACATTTCTCTGTTAGGCACAGATCCAAAGTTCAAGTGTGTCTCTGTCCCCTGCTTCTTCAGTTTAAATGTTTCCTCACTCTTACTACGGCATTAAACCAATTTCCATGGCTGTAACAGAACATCCCGGACAATCAGCTTACTCAAACGAAAGGCTAATTTTGTCTCAAGGTCTCAGACATGTCTGTCCCTGATGGGTTGGCTGTGTAGCAGTTGACCTAATGGCAAAGAAGCCCATGAAAGGTACTTGTGGTGCAAATCCCATCACCTCTTGGTGAGCACAAAACAAGAGGAAGTGGAGGCTTGGATGGCAGCAACCTTTGGAGACCACAATCACAGAAGCCTAATTTTCCTTGATTTGAACCTATGTCTTAAAGTTTCTACCATCTCCTGATGGTACAACAGGCTGCTGACCATGCACTTTAGGAGATGCTTTTCTCTACTACAGCAGTACTTATATTTTAACAGTGCTTGAATAATTAAATTGCAGGAATAAGAATTAACCAATGATGTTTCACTGAGAAATTACTTATTGAGCAAAATGCTAGAAGAAAAACACTGTTAGAATGTCTAGAGATCATATAACTGAGGCTAGATACTCAGCATTAAAATAATATATGCCATTATTTCTACCTTCTCATTTATTTTATTTTTCTATTTTATGTACATGGGAGATTTGCTTGCATGCATGTCTATGTACTGAATGAATGCCTATTGGGGTGAGAAGAGGGCATCAGATCTCCTGGAACTGGAGTTACAGATGGTTGTAAGTCACCACATGGGTGTTAAGAATTGAACCTGTGTCCTTTAGAAGAGTACTCAGTTTTCTTAACAGGTGAGCTGTCTCCTCAGGCCAGCACTTGCCTTGGATGCAATGGATGATAAATTAACAAAGAAAAAAGTGAGGAAAAATTGTGACTTAAGATACATTGTTTCAATTCTTTAATTAGAAAGAAATTAAAAAATGAACAAAGGGGAAATGCCAGTTTTCTCAAACACTGGATTCACCCCTGGGGACATTTCAAAGAGAGTTTTAAGTTATTAAGCTATACTAGTCAGTGTATCTTAATCTCATTAAAGATTGGGAAAATGAAATATAAATAACCCCAAAATGATCTCTAGTAGTACAGTACAGTGATAATTACACATTAGGATAAAGAAAAGTTTAAAAGATTTTGAATGTGAAAGACAGCTACATCTTCCCACAAAACCGCACTTCATGTTATTGCTAGAAATGTAAGTGAACATGTTTGGCTAATATAACAGTTCATATACTTGTAACTACCTATGCACATGAGCAATAGACTTTATTGCACTGTTGTATATTTAAAAAGTGGTTAAGTTTATACGGATTTGTTGTTTGAAATGTATCGATTTCTGTATAGCCTAATATAGACTTCTTTAGATTATCTATTACTCCTCTTAGCTGTGAATCTTTTTGCTCTTTTTGGCAAATTAAGTATTGTCTTAATTAATTTTCTTTTCATAGGATATTTAAGTTTGCAAAAATAGCAGAAAGTTTGGCTGGGGATATAGGTCAATAGTAGAGCACTTTCCCAAAGCAAACATGTGAAAAGAAGCTTCAGGGAGTTCCTATGCATCCCTTCACACTCTTTCCACTGAAACACATACTAGATTCTGCTTTGAAAATTTTACACTGATGTATATTTGTTGCAGGCAATGAGCCAATTTTGTTAAACTTGCATGAACAAAATTCCAGTTTACTTTCGGGTCACTCTTTATGTTTTATGTGCCATGAGATTTGACAAATATATAATAATATTCATCCACTATTACAGTACCATGCAGAATAATTTTGGTACACTAAGACTCTGTGTGCTTATGTATTTTAATGGAGCAATCATTCTCTAATAGCTGGATATCATCCTCACGTGGCAGATGATGTTACTTCCAAGCACAAGGCATATTGAATTTTTACAAAGTAACAGGGGGAAGCCAAGAGGAAGCTACCAATAACATAAAACCATCTCTGGCGTAGAAGTAAAGGACAATAAACGCACATAAGATCTTTTGCTACATTAATGCTTGAAATAAGAAAGATTTTTTGCCTTCTTCAGCTAAGCATGATACCAAGAACAAGATGTGCTGCCTAGCTTTTGTCAAGAGCTAGGGTGACTGAAGAGGAGAGAGCCTCCACTGAGAAAATGCCTCCATATGACTAGGCTGTATGCAAGCCTACAGGGTGGTTTTTCTGAACTAGTGACTGAGTGGGAGGGTCCAGACCATTGTGAATGGGGCCACCCCTGGGCTGGTAGTCCTAGGTTTTAGAAGAAAGCAGACTGAGCAACAGAATAAGGAAAGATCTTTACCAACCCTACATCTGACAGAGAGCTGCTCTCTAAAATATATAAAGAACTCAAGAAACTAGACACCAAAAAAACAAATAATCCGGTTTAAAATGGGGGTACTGGTCTAAACAGAAAAGTTTCAACAGAAGAATCTCAAATGGCAGGGAAACACTTGAAGAAATGTTCACCATCCTTAGCCATCAGGGAATGCAAAAAAAAAAAAAAAAAAAAAAAAAAAAAAAAAAAAAAAAAAAAAAAAAAAAGACTCTGAGATTTCATCTTATATCTGTTAGAATGACTAAGATCAAAAACACAAATAATAGTTTATGCTGAAGAGTATGTAGAGCAAGAAGAAATATTCCTCCATTGCTGGTGGAAGTGCAAACTTGTACAGCCACTTGGGAAATCAATATGGCAGTTTCTCAGAAAATTGGGAATCAATCTACCTCATGGACTCAGCTATACCACTCTTGGGCATAAATTCAAAGGATGCTCAGTAATACCTCTAGGACACTTGCTCAACTATATTCACAGAAGCTTTATTTGTAAAAGCTAGAACCTGGAAATAACTTAGATGCCTTCAACCAAAGAATGAATAAAGTGGTGTATTTATACAATGAAGTATTGCTCAGCTGTTAAAAGCAATAACATTAGGAAATTTTAAAGTAAATGGCTAGAACTAGAAAAAAAAAATCCTCCTAGGTAAAGCAACATGGACCCAGACAGACATGTTATGTATTCACTAATAAGTGAATATTAACTATAAAGGGTAGCCATACTACAATCCACAGTCTCAGAAAGGCTAGGTAATAAGGAGGGCCCAAAGGGGGATTCATGGATGTTCCATAAAAGGAAAAATAGAGGCTATCTCCTGGTTGAACTGGGAGTTAGTGGTCATGGAAATGTGAGGGATGGGGTAGAGGTAGGTGGAGGGGGAGAGTACTGAGAAAGATGGCTGGATAGAGGGGCTTTACCTTTTTCTTACTGATGCAAGGAAAACTTTCACTTGCAAGGGAGTCCACAAGGATGGCCTCAGTGAAGACGCCTGGCACCAGTGAGTGGCCACCTGAATACAGGGGGCAGTGCTTGGTCTTAAAGCAGCTTCATACACCATGCTTGGCTGCTGCCCATTTAAAGTCTGTGGGGGGTGGATTATTGTGGGGTTGGGGGAGACTTTAAAAAATTAAATTTAATTTTAAAAGAATGTAAATAAATTTTTAAAAAGAAACATACATGATAGAGAGAGAGTAGACTGAGCAAGCCCTGGGAAGTAAGCCAGTAAGCAGGACTCCTCCAGGACTTTTTGCACGAGCCTCTGACTCTAGGTTCTTACCGTGTTTGCGATCCTGTCATGATTTCCTTTTATGATGAACTGTGATGTGGAAGTATTACACAAAGAAACCCCTTCCTCCCCAAGTTGCTTTGTTTATGATGTTTAATCACACAAGATTAATGCTAACTTAGACACTAGATAATTACCTAGTCAATTCCAAAGCTATAAACTTGGCCAGTAATACCCAAGGCATATCATTTAACAGTGTTCCAATAACCCTAATCTTTCAGTGTTAGTCTCTTGAAATATTGTGACATGTAAGTAATGCCTATGACTGTAGACTACTTGAAAAAAACAAAGTCTTATAATAAACCACTTGAGAAAGATATAGGCACCAATTAAGGCAGTTAAGATGTATCTTTTTTAAAAAAATTAGCCAATAAAGAAGAGCAGGCTTATGCCTCAGAGTTTCTTGGTATCAAACTTCAATGGTACAGGAGTTTTAAAGGAAAAACTGATCACAATCACATCAATATTAGCTGAGTGTCAGAGAAACCTTGTGACAATAGTTCAAGCAGAATATAGCAATTATTTCAGACACAACATGGCAACTGATTTTGGTTTATACCTTCTTCAGTTATTTTCATTTACTTGTTTGCAGAAATAGTAATTATTTTGGTCAACACATTTGGAGCATGGTCAAGGTCATAGAAATCCCAAGTGTATTGTCTAGGAGGATGCAGATATAGTGAGGCAGAGGACAGAGGACTAAAGTGTCCAAACAGACAATGACAACAAATGGAGTCAGAACCAGATAGTGTTGTGTTAGTGGCTTCAGCATAAACAGGAAGCATGCAATGTTGCAAAATACGGGCATTCATTATCACTTGTTATTTATTTCTTTTATTCTACTTTATGTGTATGAATGTTTCACCTAGATGTATACGTGTGGGTTACACATAAGTCCTGTGTTCATGGAGGTCAGAAGAGGACATTCTGGAACTGGAGTATGAGCCAATGTGTGGGTGTTTGGAATCATTTATAAAGCAGCAAGTCCTCCAAGCCACTGAATCACCTCTCCAGCTTGACACTTACTAACACTTAAAGAATCCATAGTAAATTTATTTTGATGAAAACAGTCATATTAAGGAATTCCTTGCAAAACCATAATACATGATGAACCATTGCACCTCTATAAAGTTTTTGCCTTCACGCGTAAGAAATAAAGATGACACACTGATATTAGAGAGTCATTTTGGTTGCAAAGAAATTTATTCTTAAATTAATATATGGTATATATTATGTTACATTATTCTCTCCTTTTTCTTTCGTTCCTTTGCGTCCTACAGAATGCCTACAAATCATTGAATCATTGTTATTTTTTTCCTCATCTAACATTACACTGCAGCTGTATTAATTACTTCACCAGGCTGATGACACTGGAGATATATAGTAAATGTTCTCAACCTGGTCACCTGTACATTGCCTAACCTCCACTGATGGTAAAAATATCCATATTAATTCTTCCACCCTGGGATCATCTATCATATCTCTCTCCTTCTCAAGAATTATTCTGCCTTAAGTCTGTCCTTCACTCCAATCCCATTCTATCCATCTCTGTGTACATTTTTATGCATGCTTAAGGATTCAATCAACATTTTTTAACTTGGAAAACTATCTTTTCATTGTAGTTGACATGAAGATAGCTGACTGTATTGTCTACACAATGACTTAATAGTATGTGTTATATATTTACTTATTTTAGAGCTGCCTGAAAACAGGTACTATCTTATCAAAGATAGAAAATAGATGAAGATAGATACTTTTTTAAATTTTATTATAAAAGGTTTTATTTTTCTATGTATACCCCTGCTTGCCCTCCCTTCCCTCCTCTTAATCCCTCCCAGTTTTCCCTTAACCTCCCCCCACTCCATCCCCCCATCTCTTCCCCAAGGAGGATAAGGAGTCCCAAGGTGGGTCAGTTCAGTCTTGTGTATCCAGTTGAGGTAGGTCCAACTCCCTCATCCCAATATTAGGACTGGGTTAGGTGTTCCTCTGTAGAGAATGGACTCCAAGACGCCAGTTCATGCACAGAAATATAGTCTGATCCTACTCGACAAGATTCTACATACTGCCCATGCCATTCTACAGCCATCTACCTTTGGATGATCTATGTTTTTTCCATTCCCCAGTGGCTGTTTCTGATTCAGTGAGCTCCCAATAGCTCCAGTCAGCCACCTCTGTGGGCCTCCTCCTCATGATCCCTATCCCTTTACTCATACACACACACTCTCTCTCTTCAGGAAGCTTGACCTGATGCTTAGCTATTGATCTCAGCTTCCACCTTTATTCATTGCTGGATGTAGATTCTATAATGACACTTAGGGTGATCATTCATTTGATTATAGAGAAGTCCTGTTTAGGCACCCTCTCCACTATTGGTTGAAGTTCTAGCCAGGGACATCCTGTGATTCTTGGAGGTTTCCTTAGCACTTGGCTTATTTACAACCCCATAATGGCTCCCTCTATCAAGAAATCCAACTCATTTCTCTCTCTCTTTGTTGCTCCTCTCACTCAACCATCTCCTATCATGATATACCTCTCTTTGGACACTAACTGTTACGATCCCAATTTACTCTGGAGATCTCTATTTTCTCTTCCTGGGGAATCCCTGGATGTCTCTCTTAAGTTCATACTGATCGCAAGCAGTTCAGGGTTTGTGATTTACAGCCTAGATAGAGACTTATAAGGATGCTCATGCCTTTAATTACCAGGGGTCACCTAAACTGAAATGAAATTACCAAAAACTTCTTACATTTTCCAGAGATCATTTCCCCCCAAATTTCTCTAATGGCATTATTTGTAATAACCCATACTTAGAAAAAAAAAAAACCCTAGATAACCCTCAAAAAAAGAATAAATAAAGAAAATGTGGTACATTATGCAATGGAGTATTGCTCAGCTGTAAAAAGGAATAACATCATAAAATTTGTAGGCAAATGAGTGGAACTAGAAAAAAATCATCCTGAGTATGGCAACCCAGACCCAGAAAGACAAACATAGTATGTATTCATTCTTAAGAAGATATTAGTCACAGAGCAAAGGACAACCCAGCTACAATCCACAACCTTAGAAAATTTAAGTAAAAAAGAGGACTTTAAGAAGGACACACATGGAGGGCCCTAGGAAGGGGAAATAGTTAAGATCTCCTAGGTGAACTGGCATGAGTGAGTAGAAGAAAGGGGAGGAGGAATGGGAACATGGTGGCCAAGTTGAGGAAGGGACAGAGAGGGAGAGCGATGAAAGAGATATCTTGATGTAGGGAGCCATTATGGGGTTAGGGAGAAACCTGATACTAGAGGAATTCTCAGAATTCCACAAAGATGACCCCAGCCAAAATTCCTAGCAATAGTGGAAAGGTTGTCTGAGCTGACCTTCTCCTATAACCAGATTAGTGACTACCCTGATTGTTATAATAGAACCTATATCCAGTAACTTGTGGAAGCAGGTGCAGTGATCCACAGGCAAGCACTGAACTGAGCTCCTAGATTTAGTTGAAGAAAAGGAGGAAGGATTATATGAGCAATGGGGGTCAAATTCATGACGAGAAAAACCACAGAGACAGCTGGCCTAAGTTCATGAGAGCCCATGAACTCTAGACTGACAGCAGAGGAAATTACATGGGACTGAACCATGAATTAAGAGAAAAAGATGGGGTACATGGGAACTTCTTGGAGAAAGTATATTCTTTCCCAAGATGAAGACATATATCTAACATGGTTTCCTGAGTATCTATTTTACAATTAATGGAAGGAACATATTTGTTCCTAAATTGGCAAGCTTTTCCTGTACACATTTTGGGTGTTTTCACAGAAGTTAACATATCACCTCAAACAGGTTCCCTTTTTTTTTTTTTAATTTCTGGGTGCAATATACCTTACCCCCACTCCTGACTCACAATGAATCTCATTTGGTACAGAAAACCGTATAATCATACCTAGCTCTACTAACCTTGACTGTCCTTTGAAATTTGTATTTCCCAGGTCCCTTGCTTGAACAAAACCATACAGTTTAAGAGACTTCTCTGATATTTAACTAAAACCATAATCTTTTGATGGGTAAGCCTAAGTACTAGTTTTCTCTCCCAACTAAACTTTTCAAAATGTTTGGAAACTAACTTGAGGTTTGTCTTAAAGTCCTAGAATGTCGCATGAGTAAATTTTACAGCAATATTCAATAAATAGTAATATTAAAATTAATAGATTTATAAAATTCATTTACAGTGTAAATATTTTATTCATTCTTAGTGTTCTTAATCATTTGAAATAAAATTTATTGAGAGATAATTCTTCTGTCTCTCAACATGATTCTGTACCCTACCTTGTCATCCCAAACATAGTCCTCTATAGAAAATTTTTTGGAAGAAGTCATCAGGTTTCCTACCCTATTCTAATTTAAACTAACCATTTCAGAGTACTTCAAACATCTCATATGCTCCAGAAAATTATGATGAGATAATGTAAGGGATATCTATAACCCTGATGGTAGCGATAGTTTTTTACCTCTGTGCTTGTCTAAACTGCAATGAAAACCAGTGAGGTATGACTATATCTTCTAGAAGACAATTTATATTACGTGCCTTGAAAAGTCCTCTACAAGTACATTTTCTGCAGTGTCAACTCACAGAACATCTTGACTACCTTACCACTGAGACTTCTCCAAAATCTTATTAGGACGAACCTAAAAAAATAACTATACACGGCAGTGAAAAGAGTACTAAGAAAATACAAGAGTTAAAATACTGATCACAGTAGTGTGGGGGCCAACTGTCTTAGTTAAGACAGTAGCTGAGTCAAAATTCTAGTACCAAAATGTAAGTTGGGGAGGTATAGTCAAAGTTTCTGTCCAGGAACGAAACTCTCAAATACTAAAATTAAGACTGATCCAGCATATGTCTCAAATAAAATGAAACTGTTTTCTTCTTATTACAACTTAAAGTGTGTTACAGGTATACCACATAATCCTACAGGACAAGCAGTCACAGGACGATCAAATTAAACTCTCAAGGAAATACTAGATAAACAGAAAGGGGTAATAAAACCCTCCAGAAATAGATTCATGATGCTCCATTAACTTTGACTTTTCCTTATGCTAATGAGAAAAGAACAACAGCTGTGAAAAGACATTGAACTATAGAAAGAAAACTACTGGGCAATTATTATTAGTAGTGGATAAGAAAAAAGCTGAAAAAGGAGATTAGATTTAGGGTCCTTGTTAGGAAAAAAGAAAAAAGTGGATACAGATATGATAGGAAAAGGGACATTATTGAATCTACTCTGAAAAGACAAAGGAAATATGGATATGATAGAATATAAAGGTAGATTATTTAATCTGCTTTTAAAAAGCAACTACCTGTTTTAAATATTTTACATTGGATTGGACTTTTGCATATTGTATATAAACTGTGTTGATACAAAGTTGAGATTAATTTTGTTACTATACATATATTTCTACTCTTGTGCAACATATTGTACCTATGCAGCTCATCTAACAATGTAATGAAAACTGCTTGTTCTTGAAAGTTATTATTACCAACTAATTAGAATATAAATAAATTATTACTTGTTAATTATAATATAAAGAAACATAAGTTCATAGTTAGTCATTACAATTAAACTTATAATTATATTATATATGTTTTCTCAAACAGATATATTTTAAATAGACAGATCATCTTCAGACCCTTTAGAAGTCTACAGAATATGGCATTTAAGATAAAACCATTTTAATAAAATAGGTTCTTTTTATTTTTATGACAATGAGGTATGTCTGCTTCTGGCAGCAACAATATACTTCATAGACTATAATGGGCATCAAAGGAACTCTGTATGAAGTTTACTTTCTTTGGGGCAAAAGTTAGCCACCAGGCAAGAAAGTACCCTGGCCTCAACTGCTGGTAGTAGGCTGTCCACATACTGTCACAAAAAAAGGACACAAAAGAAGAACTCCTAAAGTTTTCCAAGACAAAGTAGGAAGGTCTTTAAGAATATCCTGCTTCACAGATAAGTCTGTCAAATAATCTAGGCATATAGGCTGAAGAAGGATGCCCCAATGTTGCAGAGAAAACTTGGACGGATGTCCAGGAAGCCAGCTGTTTCCATCATTTCTCACAACTTTTTTGAAGTTGCTTGCTTGCACTTCCTGTTTACTCAGTTAATATTATTTTCTTCTCAGGCCTCTGAGTTGAAGATGTGATAGTTACAGTTTTTCTAGTTATGGATTCAGAAAAGAAACTTACTAAGAGGTGTAATGTGTATAAGTTTGAGAGCTATCAAAATATAGTTTTTAGTTAGTAATAGAAGTTAGATAGAAAGTGAATTAGGTACAATCCTTTGAACTCACCAAGATAGGATATATAATGAAGTATTTTCTATGAATTTTTCATTTGTTAATAGACTGGAAATTATGATGTATTATTGCTTATATATTGCATATAGTTATTGTATTTATTGTATATAGCTTTTCTTATACTAGTTATAACCATTTTATTTTTGACATAAAGGGGATGTGTGATGAAATATTGTGCATTTAATAAAGTTTTCCTGGAAATAAGAAGACAGAGCCAAACCACAGCCACGAAGGTTGGGGAGTGGTGACCCATGCATTTAATCCAGCACTCAGAAGGCAGAGATACTGTGAGTTCAAGTACAAACCGGCCAATGACTTTTTGCAAACACAACTTTAATCCTAGCACTAAGACCTAGTGCTAAGAAAAATGAACCAGAAAGTGAGAAAGCTGGGCTGAGAAAGGAGAGTTCAGCTTCCCCTGTGCTCCCCTTCCTTCTCAGCTGAGAGCTCAGAGACACTTAGTCTGGGGATTCTTGAAAACTGGCTAGATAAGAAAAGGCTGTGTCCTCTCTCTCTCTCTCTCTCTCTCTCTCTCTCTCTCTCTCTCTCTCTCTCTCTCTCTCTCTCTCTCTCTCTCTCTCTCTCTCTCTCTCTCTCTCTCTCTCTCTCTCTTTCATATTTCAGCTTTCCCCCAATACCTGGCTCTGGGTTTTTATTAATAATACCAAGTAGAATTCATGTAATAGGAAGGAAAGGCTTTTTATTGACTTACACTTCAGGATTGCTGTTCATCACTGGAGGATGTTAGATCAGGAACTCAAACAGGTCAGGATCCAGGAGGCAGAAAGATACAAACACCATGAAGGGAAGCTGCTTACTGGTTTGCTTCCCATGGCTTGCTCAGCCCACCTTCCATCAGGACCAATAGCCCATGGATGGCACCACCCACTGTGGGCTGGGCCCTCCCCTACATATCACTTAATGAGAAAATGCCTTACAGCTGAGGCACCTTCCTCTTAAGACTCAAGCTAGTGTCAGCTTAACACACAAAACCAGCCAGAACACTAAGTATTAAAGAAGTTAGTTCTAAAGTAAGTTTCAGGGAATATGAGTGTGCTCCAGAATATCCAGAATACTGCGGTTGATAGTGAAAACTAGAAATAACACTGTAAATTTCTTGTTCCTTATTGCTGGTGAAATACATTACAATACAGTAACAAGCAGCTTGAAGGAATTTAGGCAGCCATACATTGTGTGAATAGACCTGAAAATTTGCTCTAAATCCTTTGTGCTTTCAGTTCAAAAGACTACTGAAGCTGGGTGTGGTGGTAGATACCTGTAATCCTAACACTTTGGAGCCAGAGACAAGAAGAACAGGACATCAATGCCATCCTTGGCTACATAAGACCAGGCTATATAATGAGCCAGAGAGTAATCTGGGCTACAGAGTAAAACACGCCCAAGCAAAAAGAATCAATTAAATAATTCACTTATTTGATTATTTACATATGCATATTATATACTCAGAAAGTTCTAAATATGTTACAAAGGTGACCCGAGTGCACTATGTACTGCCATCTTTCCCAGTTAATACACATGAAACCCAAGGTGGTAAAGAACATTCTCCTGGTCATTCAGGTAGAGATATTGGAGCAGGTTTTAAAACCAGCCTTGTGAGCTAGGACTGCATTCACTTTCTATTCTATTGGACCCTTCCTCTGTTAAAATGAAAATGGCAATTAGTCAGTTATCAAAACTTTACTGTGCAACTACTATACAAAGGCACAGTCCTTGAGACTCAGGAGACCATATGCAGTATACTAGAGAAGGGTGTTGCCTTTAAGGGTTTTACTTCTAGTGGGAAATACAAATCAGATAAGGGTGGGACAAGAGGTATGCCTTACTCAGACTATACCTAGAATAGGAGGCCTTCTGGAAAAGTCTAGTTTATGGCAACATCACAGGCTCAAGTGAGCGTAAGTAGTAAGAAAAGAAATAAAAGACATAGCATCTTCTACAAGATGGAGAGAAAGCTTTAATGAAAAAGTTAGGGCAGGCTGTACTGGAGAGTGTGTTGGGCCCTGTGGAAGGAGAGAAACTGCTGTCCATGAAGAAAGCACAAGAGGCAGAGGCTCTAATGCTTTATGAATAAGTGTGATGTTTTTTATTAATCTTTAGAAAACTGAAGGTCTTAGAACCAAAAAGTAAAAAGAAACCAGGTATGCATTTTAGAAAGACCATTTTGACATATCAAACAGATAAAAATGAGTATAATCTTGAGCACTAGGGCCAATTAATAAAAAAGCCAATAGAACAAAATGCAGAATCACAGACAATGTCACCCCATGTCGGACCACTATAAAGGGCCTTTCAAGGCCCTCTCATGCAGTTGCTTGTCCCTTGCACTCCGAGGACAACAGTGTGTGGCTCTCACACACACACTGCCATCCACTCAGCAGCTAGAGTGCCGATACCCCACTCTGACCAATGTGAGCACCTCTCCATGCATGCCCATGAAGAGGCCGTATGTGTGAAGAAACAAATAGCAAAGTAAAAAGGATACCAAGAGAGTGCCATGCTGCTTTCTGCCCGGGGGCAAAAACATCAATTTCAAAAACTAAAGTTGTTGAATCAAAGCAGTCAGCCAAAGCTCCTTAGATGCCTGATGAGCCAGTTAGGCAGCATATATAAGACACAAACCCTTTCCCTCCATCTCTATAGGGCTTTGATGTATCGTTGTAACCATATATTACAATGGTGTACAGATATCTTAAAGTGGGGTATACACACACTCATACTAATATGTAAAGAAATTCAAAACAGATAATATTTCAAAGCTTTGAGTACAATCTCTATGAGAAACATATTATTACATGGAAAACTATAAAGCAGGATTTCAATAATACTGTCTAAAACACTGTTAAACCAAATGATAACAGGTGTTCAAATAAATAAAGAATATTGCACAGAAATTGTTCATCTATTAAGCAATGATCATGAGTGTCTGCTCCAGGTGCTGCTCTGAGTGCCAGGGGCAAAATAGTGGTAAAGTGTCTGCAGGAATGTCCAGCTTCCAGGAGAAAGAACAAACATGTGCCATGTAACAGAACTAAAATATGTGACAAATGCCAGAGATAAAAATAAAGCAGGATAAAGGGGAGCAGAGCTGAGGGGTAAAATTATAACCAAGTGGCTATGGCAGGCCTTACTGACAAATTGTCGCAGAGAACCCATTGAGGCACATGCCACCACCTTCAACAAAAGATGGAGGTTACTTCTTTTGTAACAGAAAATCTGTGAATCAGTGCTGAGGTTTGGATCCCTTTTTCCAGCCTTCTAAAGAAAGAAAGACCTATTACAATAGGAAAAGGTATAAAAAGAAAGATGTCTATAACAGTCACTATAAATTTCGAAACTTTATACCTGATATAAATTGATTTATAGGCAATTTTTGCCAATATATGAGAAAAACACCACCACCACTATACAATCCACATTACGTAAACTTCCAGAAAATAGGATGGGTGGAAAAAGCTTTTCAGTAAATTCTCTGAGAACAACAAAACTTGGTTCCAAAATTCATGAAATAATTAATAACTTGCAGGCCCATTTTTTCCTGAATACAAATACACAAGTCCCAACTAAAGTGTGAGAAAGCCAAAGCAAATGCAGCTCAAACATGCGGGTAGCTTAGCCATCAGTTGAGCCCAGAAATCTTAAGCCCAGTTGATTTTTTAAGAATATATGCTAGTATTTGAGAATAACAAATTAAAATGAGAAAAGCATTCGACAGTCATAGCTAATGAAGAAAAAGAGCCTAGTGGGAATGTATGGTGACTGAAAGTGAAGCCATGCTGGTTCCCAAATACATAAGAGGATCTTAAAGAAGGTTTCCACCCCCTTTCCCCCCAGTCAGTCTACTGTACCCTGTAGTCATGTATCATGTCCAGTATCGATCTGTTATCTACTAGAAAATGGGAAAATATGAAAAATAACTTTTAAAGAACCTATATTAATCTTCCTTTTAAATTACGCATTTAATGTGTTTCAGTTTCAAATCTCTATCTCTAGTACAGTAAAATATATGGCTGTTTGCTAAGGTACGGCTCTGGTTTTTCAATATTCATTCAACTGATAAATTAACTCATATGCATTGATAATTCATAAATGTATAAATATTACATATAACACTGGTACACATTGTAAGTTCAAAAATGTGTTGTCTTTACGAACTATGAAATGGTTTATTTCCTCCCAACTTCAAATACAAAAATAAAAGTAAACTCTAAATGTTAAACTTTACCTAAATTATTAGCTAATATGTTTGAAAACTCTTTTGTTGGAAGAAAGAACATAAGCATAGAAATTGGCCATTAAAAGTTGAAACATGTTTCCCTAAGTAGGAGTTCGTCTGGTTATCTCCACAAGTGAGTGGAAGAGACACATTCTTGTAGGAGGGGGAGAAATGGCATTTGAGGTGAAAGGAGAAACTGATCACTTTTCCACTTGGTGTATTTTAAAGATAACTAACCTTTGAAAACCGTTTATAAGATTTTTCTTTTTCTTTCTTTCTTCCTTTCTTTCTCTCTTTTTCTTTTTTGTTTATTTGTTTTGTTTTGTTTTCTTGCTTGTTGTTTTCGAGATTTTTTTTTTTTGGAGGAGGGAAGGGTTTATTTGGCGCATATATTCTGAGTCATAGTCCAGTTATGGAAGACAGGGCAGGAACGCAAACCAGAAAGGAGCCTGGAAACAGGAGTGGGTGCAGAAGCCGTGGAAAGAGCACTGCTTACTGACTTACTCCCTAGAGCTTGTTTGCATTTGGTTTGATTTGATTTGGTTTTGGTTTTTTGTTTGCTTGTTTTTTTGTTTTTCAAGACAGGGTACCACTTTGTTGCTTTGCTTGGAACTCACTTTGTAGACAAGGCTGGCCTTGAACTCACAGAGATCCACCTGCCTCTGCTACCTGAGTGCTGGGATTAAAGGCATGTACAATGCTCACCTGGCCTCTGTGTACTTTCTTCTAGCACGCAAGACAACAAGCCTAGGGGTGGCCCTATCCACAATGGATTCTGTCTTCCTATGTTACTATTTTCTTTCTCATTTTGATACTTTCATTGAAATATAATTTTTAACACAATAAAATATAGGATAAAATAAAACCCACCACATCTAAGTTGTATAAGGCAAACCAAAAGAAAGAAAAGAACCCTAAGAGAAGACAGAAGAATCAGAGATCTAGACATTCACACTTAAAGTCCCATAAAAGTACTAAATGAATATCACAGGGGCTCACAGAGACTAAAGTAACAAGCAGGGAATCTGTATGGGTCTGAGCTAGGTCTTCTGCATAAGTGTTATGGTTGTGTAACTTTGTGGTCTTGTATAATTTCTAGCAGTGAAGGTTGCCTCTGACTCTTTTGCTCATCTTGGGATCCTTTATTTTCTACTCCATTGCCTCTTTCAGCCGAGATATGATGGTTTGTGCCTAGTCTTACTGTATCTTGTTATGCATTGTTCAGTTGTTATTACTGGAAGGTCTTCTTTTTTATGAAGGGAAATGGAGGATGAGTGGGTCTGGGGGAGATGAGTAAAGGGAGTAGAGGGAGGGGAAACTGTGGTTGGGATGTAATGTATGAGCTATTAATTAATTAATTAAAATGGGAAGCTTTAATGTATACACAGAAGACCAGATTCATGTGGCTCTGTACTTGGTCCTTCAGTCTCTATGATTTTGTATAAGCTTTGTTTAGAAGATTTAAAGGGCCTTGTTCTCCTAGAATCCTCCATTCTCTCTCACACTTACACTCTTCCACTTCCTCTTCTGGGGGCAATGAGATGTTATTCCTGAGAAGAGAAACATGATGGAGACATCCCATTTACAACTGTGTGTTCCAAGGTCTCTCTGTCTCTCTGTCACTCTCTGTTTCTCTCTCTCTGCCTAATATCTGGCTCTGGGTCCATGTTTGTTCATATCGACTGCAGGAGGTAACTTCTCTGGTGATGGCTGAATAAAGACACTTATCTATGAGCATAGCAGAATACATTAGGAGTCATTTTATGGTTACTGTCTCTGGGGTACCTAGTGCCAGATTCTTGACTACCCAAGCAGTTTTGGGTATTGTTTCTATCTAATGGAGTGGCCTTAAGTTAGTTCATACATTGGTTGGTAACTCCCAAAAGGTTTGTGTAATCATTGCCCTAGCATACATTACAGGTAAGACAGATAGTAGATCAAAGGTCTTCTGGCTGGGTTGGTATTTACATTTCTTATTTGGTAGCCTAAAATGTGCCTTCGCATTCCAGAGACACTAAAAGAGCTTCTGGCAGGATGCAGTTCAACCTCTCCATGTTTATTTAATTGTCTTCAGCAATGGAACTTCCCTGTCACTTTGTGGATAACAATTTATTATCTTGGCAACTGCTTGGACTGTTTATGACTTCCATGGAGCCCTTTGACCAGAAAGCCAATTGGATGTAACCCAGTCTCAGTACTGGACACTTCATTTGATGACATGGGATAACCAGGTGGGACTCTGTCTCTCATATTATTTGGAGACTTCATTTGGTCTCCTTAATGTGATTTAGAAAATCTCCACTGCATTAGTTTTCCATAACCCTTCAAGTGTTATGGAGTTCCCTGCCTAACCTCATCTCCTCTCTTATTCACCATGTGATCCTCTCACTGCCTCTCCCATCTGCAGTCTACCCATTAAATATTTTATATTTCTTCTAACAGAGAGATCCATGTGCCTCTCACCAGTCCCTTCCTTGATACTTGACCTTTCTGGAACTACAGATTATAGCTTAGTCGCCACTTATTTAATGACTAATATCCACATATAAGTGAATACATGCCATATTTATCTTTCTGAGTCTGGGTTACCTCACTCTGAGTGATTATTTTTCTAGTTCTCTTCTTTTCCCTGAAATTTTTATCATTTTATTTTTTTAAGAGCTAGTAATACTCCATTGTGTAAAAATGCCACATTTTCTTCATTCATTTTTCTGTTGAGGGATATCTAAGTTGTTTTCAATTGTGATGGTTTGAAAGAAAAAGGCCACCAGAAGGAGAGGCACTATTAGTGTGTGATTTGCTGGAGTAAGTGAGGCTTTGATGAAGTAGGTATGGCATTGTTGGAAGAAATGTATCACTAGGGGGTGAATTTTAAGGTCTCTTCTCCCCAAGCTATGCCCAAAGTGTCACACAGTTCATTTCCTGTTGCTTGAAGATCAAGATATATGATTCTCAGCTCCTTCTCCAACACTATGTCTACCTGCAGACCACCATGTCCTGCCGTGATGATAATGGACTAAACCTCTGAAACTGTAAGCCAGGCCAAATTAAATACTTTCCTTTATAAGAGTTGCTGTGGTCATTGTGCATCTTCGCATCAATAGAAACCCTAAGTAATACACCAGTTTCTAGCTATTATGAATAGAGCCTTAGTGAACATGGTTGAGCAAGTGTCATTGTAGTTCATGCCCAAAAGTCATATAGCTAAATCTTTTTTATAACATAGAAGTGTCTTCTTTTATTTTTCAGCTTTCTTTTTATTTATTTCTTCTATCTTTCACATCATGCATTTTGATTCCCTTCATTTTCCCATCTACTTTTGTCCCTTCTCTTCCCTTGCACACCCCCCCGAAAAAACAAAATTAAATAAAAAAAAAGAAATAAAAGTCTTATCATAGATTCTATATTGTGACACAATATATCCTTTTGTCCATGTGTTTTTACTTGCAACTGTTCATTGTAATTAGTCATTGGCCTGGCTCAAAGCCTCTAGTTCCTGCTACACCACCCTATCAATACTGGGCCTTCACTGTGGTTCCTCCAGGATGTGTGGTAGTTGCCCTGTGTCATGGAGATCCTGCAGCTTTGGATCTGCAAGATGTGCCCCTTCACATGCTCCAGCAGATTATAAATAGGGTGGTTGTTGGAGTGGGCCAATGTATAACTCTTTTTCTGAACCTAGGTAGTTTCAGGGTTGGTGAGTCCACTGGAACTCCCCTGTCCTCACTACCAGGGTGAGCTCTCTGGCATTGCCCCAACTAGTTTACTCTAATAGAGCAAATTGTAAGGCTGGTTCTCCTACTTTCATGCCCTCAGGGTCAGCCCACCCATACCTACACCATCAGATCCATATCTACTGTATTGTCCAGACAGCGTACAGGGGCCACGCTCCCAATTGCTGAGGCTGGTAAGAAGCAGGGACACCTTTCCTGCTCTTATGACCTCATAGCCAGCTCTCCCAACTGCCACAGATGGCAGGGAGGGGGTCAGGTTAAAGAGCATCTCTTCCTCACCCACACCACCATATGGTGGATGAGGAGCAGGACCAGATATCTCAAGCTCAGATTCTCAAGTTCAGTTCCCCTCCATCCCAGTCAACAAGGTCAGCTCTACTGTACTGCTCAGGCAAGGTGCAAGAACTGTATCTTGATTCCCAATTTTCTGAGGAACTACCATATTGATTTCTATAGTGACTGTACATGTTTTCACTCCGCCAGAAATGGATGTGTGTTCTCCTTATTTCACATTCTTTCCAACATGAGCTGTCTCATCCTGCTTCTTAAGTCCATTGCTTGGAATATTTTTTTCCAACCCTTTGCCCTGAGGTAAAGTTTTGAGGTGTTTCTTAGGTGCAGAAGAAGAGTGGATCTTTTTTATTCAATCCATTCTGTTAGCCTGTGTCTTTTTATCGGGCTATTAAGGCTCTTGGTATTGATAGATATTAATGAACAATGATTGTTGATTCTTAGTATTTTGGTGATGGTGGTAGTGGTATAAGAGAGAGAGAGGTGGGGAAGAGATAGTGCTTCTCTTCTTTTGATTTGCTGGTCTGATATAATTTGTTCCCTATGTTTTCATGGTGGTAGTTAACCTACTTAAGTTGCAGTTTTCTTTCTAGGACCTTCAATATGTCTGTATTTGTTAATAGATATTGGTTAAATTTGGCTTTAGCATAAAATATCTCTTTTCATCTATGGTGACTGATGTTTTTCTAAATATAGTAGTCTAGGCTGGCATCCGTGGTCTCTTACAGTCTGCAGCACATCTGTCCTGGCCCTTCTGGTTTTTAGAGTCTCCAAAGAGAAGTCACATAAAATTCTAACAGGTCTGCCTTTGACCGTACATTGATCTTTTTCACTTCTAGATTTTAATAGTCTTTTGTTGTTTTATATGTTTAGTGTTTTGATTATTATATGTTGTCTTATTTAGGCTTTTATTGGTGTAAAAAGGCATACCATGGCCACAGCAACTCTTACAAATGTACGAGGGTCAGTCTTACATTTATTGTCATGACAGGAAGCCGGTGGACATGGTGCTGGAGAGGTAACTGAAAGTTCTACATCTGAATAGACAGGCATCAAAATGTAAAGACTATAATCCATGAGGCAAGCTTGAGCATCTGAGTTCTCAAAACCTACCACCAGTCACCTGGCTTCCCACCAGCAAGGCCATACCTCCTAATAGTGCCAGTCTCTATGAGCCTGTGGGGCCATTTTTATTCAAACTTTCACATGTGCTGAGGTAACTTTTGTTTCTGGTCCAATCTGTTTGGTTTACTGCATGTTAGTTCCTAAGTTAGTTAGAAACGTTTTCTATGTTGAACATATTTCCTGGGTCCCTTCTCTTTGAGCTGTGTCTCTTCTCTTTGTTCTACTTCTATTATTCTTATGTTTGACTTTTTTCATTGTGTTACAGATTACTTGAACGTTTTGTGTCGGGATCATTTTAGATTTAACATTTTCTCTGATCTGTACATCCACTTCTATCATATTTTCAATGCCTGAGATTCTTCCATCTCCTGCATTCTGTTAATACAGTTGCCTCTACTGTACTTCCTGCTCAAATTTCTAAATTTTTTATTGCCAGAATTATCTCAGTTTAGATTTTATTCATTGATTGTATTTCCACTTTCAGGTCTTAAATGGTTTTATGTGTTTGCTTTCAGTATTTGTTTATGTTTCCCTGAATTTCTTTAAGGGATTTACTCATTTTCTCCCACTGTTTGTGTTTTTCTTGTTTGTATTTTTCTTGATTGCTTTGAGGGATTTATTCATTTCCTATTTAGAGACCTGTATCACTTTTTTGCAGTCTGTTTTAAGTTTGTTTCCCCCTCCGACCCGTGCTTCTACTAGGTTGAAATTTTCAGGGCCTGCTAAATTTTCAATACTATGCACTGCACTAAGTAATAATATTTCATCTGAGGGTAATCATGAGAAAGATCAAATCAGACACAACCTAAATGTCTTTTCCTAGAACCAGCATACACAGTCTTGGTGACTGACACCAAACTGAATCAGGGAGAAAAGCAGGAATGTCATTTGCATGGCCAGTTAAGGCTCTCAGTTTTACCAGGCTATGGAGATTTTACTCTAATCCAAAGCTATGTTGATTTGCTAAAGCTAAGCAAATTCTTGCTGCCATTTTGCAGTCAGTACTTTGCTGAAAGATATGCACCCAATGTGCCCAACCATACCTTTTAAATAATAGTCTCATGCTGGGTTTTGTGGTATACACCTTTATTTGTAGAGCTTAGAAGACAGAGCAGATAGACCTCTAAGTTCAAGGCCAGGTTGGTCTACAGAGAAGACTATACAACAACCAGGGCTACAAAGAGAAACTCTGACATTTATATGTATGTAATTCTGTTTTTAGGCATATATTTTTATGCCTAAAAGCATATTTTCAAACATAGCCCATCAACTTATTCAAAAGAATGTGCACAAACTTAAACAGATAGTCTGGTAAATTTCTTTGTTGAGAAACTTATTGATATTAAACTTGCTAATATTTTCTCTTAATATTTAACATTCTATTTTTACTGTTGATCCAAAATTAAAAAAAAAAAGTCTTTAAAAGAGACAAAATCCTACCAGCTTACCTTCAGAAGAGAATTATAACTACTGGATGTTCATCTAGGTACGAAAAATAAAATAAAATAAAATAAAAATGGTAATGCTAACCTTAAAAATCCATAAAGAGATTGCATTTTTCTTGGGTCCATTCTTAAAGCACTTTAAGACAAAGACAGTGAGTCTCTGTTCCACTCCCCACCATGTTAGGGTTTTGGCTCCCTTGATCATATATAATCGTATACATACAGTAACACCTCTGTGTGTACTTGCATGCAACAACCCTATAATTTCCACTATATGCTGTTTTGTTTCAGTCCTGGTAGTACCCACTGGCTCTTAAATATTTAGGCCCTTCTTCCATGATGATCCCTGAAACTTGGAGGGGAAAGGTGGGATGAATGTCTCTTCATTTAAGTGGAATACTCCACAAGCTCTTATTTTCTGAAATTTGCTCAGTTGTGAGTCTCTTTGTTAATCACTTCCTACTACAAAAAGAAGTTTCTCAGATTAGAATTGAGAACTGCATTAATCTAAACTATAATAATAAATACTTTTTAATAATATGTCGATGTAGCAGAATAAAAGTAGTTAGCTCTCCCCTAGGGCCTGTGATTCATCTAGTAATGGATTATTGGTCTCTATTTTACACTTGTGTCTTATTGTACTGGCATAGTGGATGGCCCTGCACTCACACACGCAATGGAAGCATTAAGTGGACTCAGAGGGACAGTATGGACCATGTTGGCAAAATACTATGGTAACAAAGCCTCAGACCTTTAGAAACCACCCTCCCCCCAGACCTTATCACAACTGACTCTATGATGAGAGTTTAGGCTTTAAAACTCAGTAAACAGCATCATAAGCCAAAATTAAAGCAAAGGCTTAATCAACCAAAGTCCATAGTTCTGGGAAAGTGTCTAAATATACTAATCTTGCTTTTGACTCCTGTAGTTCAGATTCTGGCTAACTGTTCTTTTTAACTGAAGTATGTTAATCCAGAACATGGTTTTTGTCCGTAAAAACTCATCCCAAAAAAGGCTTTCTGCTACACTGAGATCCTGAACATCACTTGCCATTACTGGCCAGCAAATAAAGACTTAATATTAGCTTAAACTCATGTGTGAGCAGTCTTCTCTGGTGACTACCCAGACTATTCCAAAGTTTCACGATCTCATTCTCAATCAAAATAGATATGTCTGGAAACAACTGGACAGTGCTGTTGTGGAATATTTTTATACTATGTGAAGGTGTATGTCTGTGATTGGTGAAAGAAAAGGCTAAGTACAAACAGCACAGCCTCAGCAAATTCCCAGAGCTGGGGCAGGTAAATGCTGCTTGCCTCTTATGGATACCAACAACAAGGTGCTAGCCACAAACAGAGCCACATGTGAAAGTTTAAGATTTGACTCAGGTGGTTAGAAAAGGCTACAGTAACATGGTCCAGGCCAAGAAAACCTTTAACCAATAAAGTAGGAAAAAATGAATATAAACAGTCATAGAAAACAGTTTAAAAATAATAAAGTCATTATAGAGAGTAATATAGTTTTTAAAAAGAAATGTAAAAAAATATAAATCTAAATTATTCAAGACATCTGGATCCTGTATGGTGCTTTGCTGACTTTTTTTTAAAAAATACAAAATTTACAAAATAATGATAGCTGCTGAGAGACATTGGATAATGAAAACTGCTAAATTAAACTAACCTATATATTTTTAAAATCTCTTAACTTCAGAGTGGAAGTCAGAAAATATGTTGTATTGAGGGAAAGATTATGCTCTTGTTTCTATAGGAAACAAAAAGCTATGGGTTCCTTCAAAATTAATTGAGATAAGATTTGATGGAGGAGACATCCTGAGCATCTGGCTACAGACATGAGGGGAAAAAGGCAAGAAAAAGACCAAGACCGGTGATGTATAATCTTGTCCCTCAACATGGGAACAGCTCTGAGACTAGATGATATGTGATAAATATTTTTGGCTACATAGTCCTCATGACTTATTAATGAATGCCATTTTCATATGGATTGATAGTTATTTATATAACAGATTTATTATATAGTTCAAACGCAATTATAAAGTTAACATACTTTTACATTCTAAACATAAAACAAAAACATTCATCTTTAGCTACACATTTCATACTTGTGTTAATACAGATACATCTTACCTTTAGAAGTTCACATATTTTCAGGAAAAGAAACCATAGAAATATAAGTATCCCAGGTGATCCAGCTTCTCAGAATGCTTATGTTGCAGTTTTATCAAAATTCTACATCTAGAAAAACTTCAAAGCTACTAGCTGAGATGGTCCAGCCAGAACTTTGGAAAAGCCTTACATTTTCCCGTGACACCAAGATTGGGCAACAGCTAGCTCTCCCAGGACTTCACCATTATCCAAATTTTTTCAAGGTCCTTGAAAGAGTCCATCACCTCCAAATAACAGGAAGCAATCTAGAGACCATAATATCCACATCACCAAGAAATGGGGTGGGTGTTTTTTGGTCATTCAGTAAGTTATATATGCTTGCCATTTAGGGGAGTTGGTTACAAGCTGTTATTGACAAGGTCAGGAAAAATACTAAACCAAAGATATTAGGTTCAGAGATCTCTTTCTGAATGGAAAGGGGGGGATTGTAGTATAGAAATGATTGGATAAAGGGGGTAGATTGTTGATTCTACTTTTGAACAACCACTAGTCTCAAATATTTTACATTGGTATAGAGTTTTGTATGATATAAATTTAAGGTTATACTCTGTGTGTATATATATGTGTGCGTGTGTGTGTGTGTGTGTGTGTGTGTGTGTGTGTGTGTTTCTATTCTTGTTTAAAGTATTGTACCTATGAAGTTTATTTAAAAACAAAAGTATTAGTATTTAAAAGTAGAATAATGAAAAGGACAGATTAGTTGTTAGTCATCTATAATAATAAAGCTTATTGTCATGATAGGTATGTATTTAAGGTCAAATAAGTGTATTTTAAATAAATAAATGGTCTCTAAACACTTCAGAGACCTACATAATGTGGCATTTAAAATGTACTATTAGCATAATGCTTTTCATTATATGAGATACATGTGTTCTTGGCAGCACCAATTTACTTCAAAATATGATGATGAGCATCAAAGAATCTCCATAGTGGAGCTTTCTTTACTTGCGGCATGGCTAACCATTTGGGCAAGAAACTGCCCTTGTCTCCACTGCTGATAGTACGCTGTTCAAAGTGTACAGGAAAGCAAAAAGGAAACTGCTGAACTTTGCTAAGACAAGGTGGAAGAGTCCTTCAAATTTCCTGTTTTACAGAAAAGTCTGTCAAATATCCTAAGCCTATAGGCCAAATATAGATGCCCCAATGTTACAGAGGAAATTTGGGTTACCATCCAGGTAGTCATCTGTTTCTGTCATATCTATCATTTTATAAGTTGCTTGATCTGTACTTTCTGTGTACTAAGGTATTATTATTTCCTTATTGTGTCTATGATGGACTTGAAGATGAAATAGTTATAGTTACAATTTTCTTTGTTACCAGACTTGGAAAAGGAACTCACCAAAAGGATATAAAAGTACATGAGATTGAGAGCATAAAAACTTAAATTGTTTATTTAAGAAAATGTTTGGGAAATCTAAAAAGATAGTTTTGGGTTGGTAATACAAGTTAGGATAGAATATAGTTTAATTATAAACCTTTAATTCATCCTTAATAGGATAGATAATAAAATCTTTTCTCTGAATTTGCCAAATACAAATAGGCTAAATGTAATTCTTACCTGATAATTATTCTTTTGTGTGGGTAAGCCAAATTTGAAGCAAGCTTTATTAAATACTGGCCAGGTGCATACCTAAAAATTCTAGAATATGGGACTGAATTACATTAGTCAGAGGCTTATAAAGTCAAAACCCACAAGGCTACATACTTCCTGCCTTCATCCAATCAGGAGAAATATTACATCCTGATGTACTTACTGTCTATGTACCTCCTGTCTTTGCGTGATCAAACACATCCTGTGCAGTTGGGGCAACCAGGCCAGTTTACAGAAGTGAAAACATATGGCTTATTATCTTACATAAACAATAGGCCCCACCATTCCATGAAGTTATCTGTCCATAGGCAAGTGGAGTTTACAGCTGCTTATGTCATATCTATTATTTTATAAGTTTCTTGATCTGTTCCTTCTGTCTATGGAGGTATTATTCCTAAATAGCCTCTCATTCCCCTATTGAGCTATATCCTGATTCAAATCTCTGACTCTGAAGAGTACCTGTTTATATTGGGATCTAACTTAAACCCCAATGAGAATCTATGTAACTAGTTAAGGCATTAATGATGTGAGGGCCAGTTATTTTTATGTATAGTTTTACTGTGTTAGAATTAAAACCTTTCCTTTTTATTTACACAAAAAGGGAGAAATGTTGTAGGATGTTTGTACACTGTGTGAAGGTATATGGCTGTGATTAGTATAGTTAAAAACTGAAAAGCCAATAGCTAGGCAGGAAGTATAGGCTGGACTTCTGGGCAAAAAAAAAGAAAAAGAAGTAGAAAGAAGAGGATAGGTACTCAAAACAGCCAAACCACAGAGAGGAAATAGGATGTACAAAATGAAAGACATATAATACCACACGAGAGAACATGTATTAATATAAATGGGCTAATTTAAGTTATATGAGCTAGCTGAGGAAAAGCCTAAGATATAGGCTGAGATTTCATAATTAATAAAAAGTCTCCATGTCATTATGAGCTGGTGACCCAAAGAAAAATGGCTCTCTTCCTCACACTCTACAGGAGCAGCTGAAGTGAGCTGTCCAGACCTGGGTCTCTGTGAGATTGTATAAGGTTTTACCAAGCTAATGCTAGAGGAATCTTTGCCTTATATTTGCTAATTATTTCTATAATAGAAAAAACAATGATACTTAAACCGAAAGAAAGGCAAAGCAGACAAGGTAAGGAGAAAATGAAGAAGTGAAAAAACAATAGAGGAAAAAAAAAACAAAGCTACATCACTGGACAAGAAGACTTCTAGCGCCCTGACTGCCAGGGTGGTACCCCAGATTTGATCCTTTTTATTCCATTTCGTTTTTCCCTGAGTGCACTTATGCAAACCCTTCGGAGACGGCAAGATCTGCTACCTAGCAGATGCAGCACACTGAAAGACATTGGCATGAAGAGGCCAAATTTTCAAACTACTTGAAGAGTAATTGAAAATGGAATTCTGAGAGAAGCTGAGGTATATCTTCAACTCCATACGAACACATCAACACTCATTTTAAGCCTGCCAGCTAGCTATCTGCGAGGAAACTCTCAATGCTGCTCCTTGTACATTGAGAAGATCATTGAGTTTTCTCTCAAAAACTAATAGTACCATTATTTGCAACAAGGAATGCTTCTTTAATGAAACTCTGTCCTCACAGAGCTTTTGCCTTATATTTCCGGAGATAGAGGAATCCAGTATAGTCTAAAGATTAATACCAGAAAAGAACCTCAGACTTGAAACAATAACATCACAAATTCTTAAAGCTGTAAGGAATATTAGAGAGCATTGGGTACCATCTTATTATTTTGTAGGTAAAATAGCTGAACTCTTAAAACGCATTAATACCCACGATAAGCATCACTTTTCTTTCCAAAATTGACAGATTTTTTTTTTTAACAAGCAAGACTCCACAGTGTTAGAGGGGAAAAATGTCATGCTTGGTAGCAACATCTCTTTAATTCTAACCTGATTTTCAGATCGGAAATGTGATTATGCATTCTGTTGCAAGGGTGTGGTGCTGAGTGTGATTTATTCCCTGTGAAAGCAGAGAGGAACGATGAGGAAGGAAACGCACAGTCCTGCATCCCATAGCAAAAACTGCGTCACCACGAAGAATTTAGTTGGATACATATACAAGTAGCACTATCTGCCCCTTCAGACATAAAATAAAATGGGCTGGTGGTTAAATAGGAATGGCCGCATAAACGCATAGGTTTGAAGGCTTGGTCATAGGGAGTGGTAGTGTTAGGTGTAGCCTTGTTGGAGGAGCCATGGCTTTGATGGAGGAAGTCTGTCACTAGCGACTTTGAGTTCTCAGAAGTTCAATATATACCTAATGTGGCATCCTTTTCCTGCTGCCTGCTGACTTAGATGTAGAAATTGCAGCTCCTTCTCCAGCATCATCTCTGCCTGCATGCCACCATGCTTCCTGCCATGATGATGATAATGGACTAAACATCTAAAACTGTAAGCCAGCCCTAATAGAAAGTTTTTTTTTTTTGTTTGTTTGTTTTTAAGAGTTGTTGCCATCATAGTGTCTCTTCACAGCGTTAGAACCCCTAAGACGTAAGTTGATACCAGGAGTTGAGCATTGCTGTGGCAGACATGACCACATTCCGGGGAAAATTATGGAAAGACTTTGAAACTTTGGTTTAGAAAAGCTATTGAGTGTTGAGAGTTCAGTGGGAAGTTCTTGAGGAGCCTGAAAGAAAAGACTGTTAAAATCAGTGCAGAAGATGGAAGCCTGGCTTGAGACATTTCAGAGGGAAGTATAAAGACTCTGTTAGGATCCTTTGTTATTTTAAATAGAGATTCAATTAGTGGTCAATGTGGAGGGTGGGGCATCCCATTGTGCAGGTGATATCCCTTCGCTAGTGGCCCTGGGTTCTAAACCCTTTTCTCTCTAACTTGCTTTTAAGTCATGGTGTTTCATTGCAGCAATAGAAACCCTAACTGAGAGAGTGGGTGTTAATTCTCCACTTTACAGATAAAGAAATAAAAGCCTTAAGTTCAAAGGTTTACACAAAATTTGCAGTAAATGAAGTAGTAGGTTTGAGTAGGTCACAAGAAATAAACCAGTATTAGAGGAGTTGGTTGGCAATAATATTAGCACAAATTACTGAAATGTGCTGTGGAAACAAGGATAGCAGCCTGCTAGACAAAGAGAAGCACAGGGGATTTTATATGAATTGAAGAAAGAATTTGGTGGGACTGTCCAAGACCATAAGCGTATTAGGAAAGCTTTCCTGCTGTTCAGGATACATACATGAAGAATAAGACTGAAGCCATAAGAATTGACCAGAATGTCTGCATCCATATGTGACATAAAGCCCAAGAATAGGAAAGGCTAGGTAAGGAAAGCAGCACAAATAGCTTGCTTTTATGACTGACACAAACTGACAGAGCCAATGCTAGGAAGACAGATCATTTGGGAACCTCTATATCCCAGAATCAGCACTCTAGATCGTCTGCTAGCTCATGAAGGCTCCAGAGCTAGTCATGGTTACACATACCTATAATCCCAGCACTGGGGAGGCTGAGGCAAGTTTACGTTTTGAGGCTAGTCTGGGGTCTTAAATAGTAAAACCTAACTTCATAAGTAAAAAGGGATGCAAGATTTTTAGTATTAGCACACTCTCAAAATGCTAATGTTTGGCTATTGATTATGGGGCCCAGAATAGGTAAAGGAGTCCAAAATGGTTTAAAAATGAATGGATATCCATAGAGAGTTAGTGATTTAAAGCTAAAAACTGAACCTCAGTTTCTTTGGAATAGGGAAGGTAAAGATATAAACAACAAAGATGGTAAGAAAAAAATGTCCTGCTACTAATGATTAGCACAATTAATACAAGTGGTCTTAAGACACTGAACAAATCCCTATAGGTGACAATGAGATACCAAAGGACTAATTCTATTGGCCAATCAAAGGTGTGGAAACAGAAACATTAGGCAAACAGCAAGTATTCAAAAGTCAACATTCTTAAATATATTTGGAAGCAATGATGTAGAAAGACAAATTACAAGCCAAGCCTCAAATTGGTGAGATGGATTAAATCCTTTTCTCCAGATGGGTCTGTGAATAATAACACAGAGAGAAAAAAAGAGTCCTGGAATGAAAGCTTTTCAGCATCCCTGAAACAGCTATGCAAATAAACATCAAGGAGCCAAGCAAACCTCTAGGTGGTGTTGCTTCCTATGTCAGTAGGAGGGAGGTTGATCTTCCAGAAGCAGGAAAGGAGGATATCAGCAGATACCAGATTTTGATTCAAATCTAGCAAGAGAGAGAGATGGCCTTCAGTATAGGCCATGAGGTGACTTGTCAGATCCACAACGTATATTGGACACCAAGGAGCAAGAGATGGTTCTTAGGGCACTTTGGTGTCTTCTTACACTTTCATTCCTTCTAAATATCCCTTGTACACTTGTGCCCTGTGTGAAGACACTAGGAACACTCTATTCAGTTCAGTGGTTCCCAATCATGCAATGGCTTTTTTGTGAATGTGTAAAAGGCTAGATAATCTTTATAACATCACATTTAAAGATGAACAATCGGCCTCTCAATTATAAATTAAGAAACAAAGACATAACTAATTAGAGTCAAAGCCACAGCTAGAGGCCAGGTTTCTGGGCTACTAGCCCAGAACTTCAGATTAAATCATGCCATGTCACTGTAACACCGCACTGAACTTAGAGGGGATAGTGAAGGCAGGGGGAGGGGTGGGTGTACTGTGCCTCCCAGTTCTGGGAAACTGTCCTCACAACTCTTGCTGAAACAATTGCCTTCCAAGCACTGCTTTTTTTTCTAGACTGGTTCACTTAGCAGAAAATGGACTGATTTCATGTTTGTATTTTATCATCTTCCATTCTTATTCTATAATGAGAAATTACTACTCAATGGATAGTGAGTGTGTTTATAAAGAACAGTTTTGGAATCTGACCAGTTCTGGACATTCTTTCAATTTCTCTGCTGTTCCTAAGGTAATTGTTGGTGTTACTGTTGTTTTGTTTGCATTTTGAAGACCAAGTATTGAGTAAAAATGGATTTTCTTAATTATAAATTTACTTTCAATAATAAAGTAATCTGTAACTTAAAATTAAAAGTTTGAAACTTAATTTGTGGAAAAAATTATAGTAATATATTAAATTTTACATTATGGAATTGTTTTTATGACTTTTGAATTTCATAAATATTTAAGGCACATATGGTGTACATGCAATATGTGTTTCTGAATCACCAGTATTGGAATTAATATCTAGGCATAGCACATGCTGACATTTCTATAATTTCGAGTACATACTGTGCCTGACTTTCTCCACCATAGGGCAGGTGTTGAAAAGCCATGGTAAACTACCTGACATATTTTATACTCTACACAAGATCAGAAAGAAATAGTTTAAGACTAAAAGTTGATCTCTGAAAAGTATCACTTTTTCTTACACAGGACCCATTCATGGTCACACATGAGACAGAAATTCGTTTTTATTGCTTTTTTTTTTAGTTAGTGTATAAAATCAGGGGTTTTATGATGACATTTCAACCATATATTTCATCACACTTTGCTCATATTTCCCCTATGGCCCTATCTTTTGTCTTCCTTCTCCTTGCTCTCCTGTTATTCAGTTGTCTTCTTTACCCATTCACTCTAATCTGTATAACCTCCTTTCTATTTTCATGCTATACATTTTTTTCAAATCTAGATTTTCACATGAGAGGGAAAAACTATACTTATCTTACTGATGGGTAGTGGATACAGCTAAGGCCAAATCCCTGCAAAGGACATCTGCTAAATGCAAGAACAGCAATCTTCCTACAGGGGCTGAATCAGGAGGTGGCAAATGCAGTCCAGAGGCAGACCGAAGTGCCTGCTCTTAGAAAGAGAAGCACTTGCCATGCCTCTCAGCATTACAGACATACAGTCACACACCACCATCTGACCTTCACACAATTCTCTGCAATAATCACTAAAAAAGTTGCCTATACAGTACTTTTTCTTTATGCTCTTTCTATCAGACATAGACACTAGAGAACATAATGAAGAAACTCATAATTTAAGTCAATGTGTTACAGGTGCTGGACAACTGCCAGCACGTGGGCCATTTTATTAATACTTGAAAATGAAGGAAATGGTGTCAGAGTGCCTCTTACTGATTGGCTGAATAGACAACATCCTTTGAACCTTTCTGAGAAGGAACAAGAGTACAAACCTTCATGCTCTTGGAAGTTAATTTCACTACTGTGTTCTTAAGAAAGCTCATCCCTCAAGGTTTCAAATGGCAATCAATGGAATCTTTTCAAAGCTGCCAAAAGAATTAGTTCTTCTATCATGCTGCTAATTATTAGAGTTTTCTCACTATACTAAGATATTTATGACATGAGAGTTTCAGTGTTTCTGTCCAGTTACACATGACTGTTTTTCTGCTATGTGTATTCTTGCTATATTGCCTGATTCATCTGCCTAACACATCTGTCCCTTTCCCACTCCCCTGCCCCAGCTCCTTCCTCAAGGTTCTCCTTCTAAGAACAAGACAGCAATTGTAGCCTACTTATCTTCAAGATTAAATGCTTCCACTGCCTTTAGGTCACCCAGCCTGCCAGGGGAGCCCTGAACTCTGTCTAGTCCCCCTGACTTCTGCTAGCAAGACCGAGATCAAACTTCAATGTTTATGCCATGTATCTTCATTCTCTGGACTCAGGGAACAAGGGGGCTTCAGGAACACAATCTATAAGCTCCTTATCAAGACTGGCCCTCAGAGCTCCTGAAGGTTTGTACTTGGCTCATGATCTCTGCTCTCTGGCTTGAGGTACACCCTCTGGATGAAATCACCAGGGTACTTTGTTTCCCTCCATCCTGTTGTCCCTGTTTCTCCTGAGTTTGCTTTAAAGACTGCTTCTGAGATCTTTCACTTGCCAAGTTCTCCTGAACTCTTATGGTGTATGTTGGCCTTAAGTTCCTTTCTCAGACTTAGATTTTGTTCGTCTTATAAGTCCTTCTTCGAACCTGAGAGTCAAAGAGCACTTGGTACTCTCCCTGACTTCACCCCTTCCCCGAATTTATTCTCTCCCCCAGGAATTGTCCACAGCTTTCTTCTTTCACAGAAGCCCCACTCTGGAATTTATAATGTAAACAACAACAACAACAAAAAACCCTACAAGTAATACTGCCCAGCTGTTTCTCCTCAAGAATTTAAGAATACGTTAGCCCTAACACTGAAATTTCAGCCATTCCTCCTAGGACTTTTTCAGAATCAGGGGACTTTGGAATATATAAAATAAAACAATTTTTAAAAATTGGTTAATGCTAGTTTCATGATTTTCATTCAATTATATACCCTAATCATCAAGGGTTTATTCAAGATTATATGACACCTGGTAGGCACTAGAAAAAAATAATACCTATTTCTGTCAAAGAAAAAAACATTTCTTAGATAAAGGCACTCAGTACACATCTGCAGGAAGTCCACCTTAAAAAAAAAATAACAGAATTTTTAAACTATTTCATTATATTGGCCTCTAGATTCAACATCTTGGTCAAAATGGGATCTTCTCCATGCTCATCCCATACAAACCATCTATCTGTTCATAGAGAGGCAGGTGGAATTGTCTTCCATAAGAAATCTAGAAAAGAGGACAGCTCTCTGTGATTATCTGTATTTCCCCTCATGCTAAATTTTGTCTGTTTTTGTCAACAGTGGAACTGCCGTCCTTCTGCCTCGGGCAAAGGTTTAGCACGTCCATAAAGAAGCCAGGGCCAAGTGAAAGCTATTTTATTAATTTAGACATCGATGACTTTTAAGCCAAATTCTCACCATGCTGATGAGACATGGAGCTTGAAAAGATAGCTACAAATATGCTGCCATGCTACAGGACATGCTACCACAGAGAGTGCTATTGGTTTCCTGCATGAATGAAATGAGTACCATGAATCAATAAAATCAGAAGATGGCAAACATATCCAATTCCTCTAACTTTTTGTATTGAGGCTACTGTGTTCAAGCTCCCCAGCTTGAATGACTCCATTGAGTAGCACTAAGGGGGACATGGTAAATAGATTCCCTACTGAAAGGGGGGCTTTAACAATGTAAAACTTATTGGGTGGACAGTAAGAAACAGAATTTTCATACAGTTACGCCATAATGTGTTCCTGCCACTGAACTTTATAGTTGATACCTCCTATTGGTCTTCTCTTATACATATAAGTTACATATACATATAATTTTGGCAGATGTTTATTAAAATCTCCTTGTAACTCCTTTTAACATATTAAGTATTCCTTGACTCATCCGTATTAGTGGCAATATTCTATGATCCAGATACTACGCTAAAGTTGTGGAAACAATACAAAAATAAGAAAGATTCTGTCTCTGTCCTCCAATAAAAATGTAATACCACCTGACCAAAGAAGCTGGGATTTAGTGAAGACAGAAATCTCACAGGTGAGGTACTTAAGAAAACATGCTAGTATTCCACTGTTAACTGAACGAAGGTCAAGTAACCAAGTAAAGAGGGTGGGATAAAAAGCAAGCTGGACATAAGCAGAAACAAATATTTTCAGTTGATGTCAAGATGTTTAAACTTTATATCAACTGGAGGATAAAGGGCCAGTGGTGGGAATATTGTCTGCTCTTGGATGTCTGTACATTATAGTTTTCCTGTCACTGACAAATATTGGTTGTCCAATAAGAATGACAATTAGGATTGCACTTTAGTTTTTAATTAATATGGGTAAAAGAAACAAAACAAAAAAAAAGTTAAGATAGACTAACGTTGATATTTTAAAATGTGTAGTATTATAGTCTTATTAGAAATAGGTGTTAATTTAACTCTAAACTCATTAAAAACAAACTGAAAGCAGAAAATCACAGTGTCATTCCACACAGGAATTCAAGTAAGAAGACCAAAGTAGCTGGACAGTAGTAAGTAGGAATAAAAAGAGAAAGGAAACTCTAAAGACCTAACAGGTAAGGCTTTGTGAGTGGCTTTAAATGCTCTGGGGTGCCCTCAGAGTGTGGCAGAAACCTTTGTGTCTCTCCTCACAGTGGGATGATTTGATGTGGTCAGATGTCCTGACAGATGATTCCAGAAGTTCAGAGAAGAACGGGTTATAGATGATGAGGAACCAGCACTTAGAACATCAATGTGAAGACTTCTCAGTTGATCAGGTGAGAGATGGTGGTGGTTCAAGCCAAGTGAATGGCACCAAATAAGAGAAAGGTGATCAGAAGGAGATGTTTCTCAAGCTGGAGTTGTGTCAGTTTGCAGGAAAAGATGAGAAAAAACAAGAACAAGAAAGAGGGAGAGCATGAGCCATGAGGAGTGGATTACAGAGTGAAGGTAGGAATAAAGGAGGGGCTGGAGGGATGGCTCAGCTAAGAGCACCAGCTGCTCTTCCAGAGCTCCTGAGTTCAGTTTTTCAGCAACCACATGGTGGTTCACAACCATCTGTAATGATCTGATTCCCCTTTCTGGTGTGCATGAAGACAGGTCACTCATATGCATAAAATAAATACATATTTTTTTAAAGAATAAAAGGAATAAAAGATAACATCTAATTTTTTTTTTCAAAATAAGCAGACAGACATGTAAAAATCTGTGAAAAATAATCTGAAATGGATAATATTTCTGGCCTCTTTCTAATGTCAAGTGGCCAAAGAGGTTGCCTACCAGAAGCTGTAGAGCAACAAAAACAAGACATTGTGATTTTTGTTATAAGAATGAAAGGCCAGCATTTTAATGAACTGTAGTGTATACTGCTACAATAGGGCATTAAATATTTCTATGGCAAAGCTGATGGTGGTATGTGGAGGGTGCACCACTCATCAAGTCACATACCTTTATAACATAGACATTCTCATCAATGCATAGAAGAGAAAGTTAAGATCAGACTACCTGAAGAATTCACTCATGCTCACAAAATGAATAGTCGATGGAATCATTGAAGGCCAAATCCTTCTGACTCTCTAATCTGAGGTGCTGAATGAATACCCAAGACTGCTTCAAAATAGCAACTTGAGAGAGGAGAACCTTGCTTCATAAATCAACAAAGGCACAAAGCTCTAAGCTGCTGAAATTCTAGGAGAATTAGAATCAGATTTTACAACATAAGACTTTGTCCTTCCTCAAAAATAGATATTCTTGAGACAGGAAAAATGAAAACTTAAAAATGAAAATTGTATCTATTATTTTTTAGTACTAGCAAAGATTCAGTCTCAAAAAGAAAAAAGAGTCTTCTATTTTTTCTACATACCCCAGGCCATAGCCGAGTCTCCTTAAGATCTTTACTCCTTCCTTCAACAATTCTTAATAAAGTATCAGTCACTAGTGACTTAATATATTATGCTAAACGCATAAACACATGTGAACTAAATACATGAAATATTTTTGCTAAAGGAGACCTGGGTCACAGTGCACATAAACTGGACAGTGGATTGCCTCCTTAGGAAGGGTGTAGAGGGAAAGATAGAATATCTAGAAATGCTGTTAGGAGTGGTTGACACAATTGGCTTAAGTGTTAGTAAACTGACTCTGTCAGTAAGAAAGCAGGATAGGAAGGATGGAAAGAGATCCCTGAGGAGTTGCATGACATATGATGAACCTCCTAATGAAATAGTTATAAGAGAACGGTGATGAGATGATGGTTTCTTGGAAGAATGTTTAAAAAGAATAAAAAGCGACTTTGTGCCTATTTAAATATTCAGATGGACAGAGGACTTCATGCTTGACGAACGAGATTCTCAACTGAACATCTTAGCTGTACATTTTCAAGCTACAATTTGTACATTTGGTGCTTTAGAGTTCTTTCTGGATATTTAGTCCTGCTTTTTTTGCCAACACAAATTCATTTGCATTTATTGAATTTCCTCAAATTGCATCTTGAAGGAGGCTCCATATAAACCTAGGAGAAAGGATTTTCCTAAGAAGAATAGCTTATAATACCAAAATGTCAAAACTTTCCGGGAGGATTTAGGTTTGTCTCCTGGATGCTTTTTTAAAAATAAGATATCATAGGCAAACTGCAAATAGAGTGCCTGGCACATTAGAGGCACTCAATAAATTTTAACTATTTTGCCGTTAAGGCTTAGTCATCAACATTGATCACAGGCTTTCTCTAGATGGTTAATTAATCATCAAGAATTTCAAACAACATGTATTTATTGAATATGTGCAAAAGCTCTCTGCAGGCAATAATACTGCCTGCTATGTAAATAGTACAGAGTTGATTCTAGGTCCACAGATGCACTCTTTTAGATGATTTAATAGTGTTAGGGAGGATTTCAAACTAGAAATCAAGACATTTAGACCTTCATACTAGGGACACATGGTTTAATCCAGTTTTTTTTTTTTTTTTTTTTTTTTTTTTTTTTTTTTTTTTTTTTTTTTTTTTTGTGGATAGTTGAGAAAACCAGCATTTATCAGGACCTAATTCACTTTGGTGGAGAAGAAATCAAGCCTAGACATGGAAGCTCTTGAATCCCCACCTAGTTCCATTTCTGGGACAGCACATATGCATGAGACTGACTCACCTTGGAAAATGACCACACGAACAACAAACAACTTCATGTACAAATAATACTATTGCATGAATTCCTACAAACTGAAGCAGTTTAAGCTACACTAAGTCAGAAACACCAAGTTCAATTGAAGCTATCCTGCTGAGTCACTGGCAGCTGTTGCTATACTTCCAGACAAATCATCCATTCTAGAAACTGGAGATTAACACTAAGTAAAATTTATTGTAATTTGAAGGTATGGGTGCCTAAATATATGGCTGCCCAAAATGCAAAAGAAAATCAAACAGAAACACATGGATATACATACACTCACATACTTAAGACACATATAAATCTAGAGGTAAAGCCAGTAACATTTGACGTTCTCTACCAAAAGTCTATTGTCATGTGGTGCATTTAAAAACAGCAGTAGCCCAAGAAGCTCATGTATGGTTTACACATGTTTAGTGCATGCTGAAACAATCCAAATGTTGAAATCCAATACTTAGTGACATACAACCATATTTTGATCATGTCTGATTTTGTGGACATGAAAATAGACGATTTTTACAGAAAGGAAAATTATTAGCATTGTCAAGCTTATTGATGAATGGATATTCTTTGCAAATAAGAAGGAATATTTCCATATAGAAATGAAGAAATCAGGACAGCGTCAAGCATAGATAGGCCTGGGATTTGACTCCCAAAAAAACCCTGATTCTTGATGAACTAGTTTGTTTACAGTACTCTACTTCAGAGAATCGAATTATTATTGCTCTTGTTATATTTTTGCTTCTTTCCAACTGAACTGTTAATCCTTCATCTGAAGCGCATCTGCAAAGAGTAACATTAGCCCCAAAGTGTAACATCTGAGGTTGGTTGTAGTCAAAACAAACACTTTATGTAATTCCTAAGGCTCAGTTCTTGTTCCTGGAGTACTGTCTTAACATTTAAATCTCTTTCTTTCATATTTCTATCTTAGTTAGAATATTGTAATCATCCAAATAATGTATTATTAGCTTACTGATCTGTGGTTTTAATCCCATATTACCTCCAAGATTTTTAATTCAATAAGGGAAATTCTTAGATTATCTGCATCAAGGTCCTTGTTTTTTGCAGTCACAATCTGTAATAGACATTTACAAATTTTAATATGAGAGTCTTCAAAGAAATTAATGTTCAAGTGAATAACTATAAGAAATAATGAAGAAATACTCTTTCAATGTTCAAAACTAAATATCCAACACAAGTTTTAATCTTTATTCTAGCACTTATAATGTGATTTTTTTATTTAACATTACCTATTATTATGTGGATCAACTACCAATATTGATAAATGTTCATTTCTTTGGCAAATGGCCATTACTTTCAAGAATTCATATAGACTCATATATACTCATGTTTTGTAAAAACTGCAGTAAATACTGCATAACACCAAGATACTTTCATTTTTACTTTCTTGGAGAATATGGACCTATCCAGCAAATGTACACTAATCACAATGTAGTGAACCAAAGACTTGAATCTGTTAACTTTTCAGGTTAAATAATGAGTAACCTCAATAAAGAACTAACTATAGCCCTCAAATACCTAAATTCATGATTTACTTGGCTTGATTGTGAGTTGGGGAGTGAAATAGGATAGCAAAATAAGGAATACTTATTATAAATATTAAATATCTAGAAAAAGAAAAAAGAATCATATTCTAAATTTAATTTTCTGAAAGCCAAATTGCTGCTGTCCTTTCTCAATTACTTTGTTTCACAGTTTAATGCAACAGAACATTCTGACTCATAAGCATGGCTATAAAAAGAGTTGGCCTCGAGCCATCCCTTCACATAGTCATGCAGAGAAAAAGCAACTCAAGCCTGTGTCCCAAAGAAAGCTCTACAAGTAACCTGAAGTTGGAGCCAGAGAAACAGAAGAGATTTGGGGAAACACTGGGTTCTGCTTAAAGAAAAGGCGTGAAATAACCACAGGCCATGAGCAGAGGATGAAAGAAGAAGAGTCTGGGAACATACCTGGAAACAAAATAGTTATTTTTTTCATGAATGATTATAAGGAAAATAGATCATTTGGTATATTTCTGGTTGATGAAAGGCACGCAAATTCTGGAGACAAACTCATTTAAATTGTTATCTGGATTCCAAATATTTTTATCTGTCTGGCTTTGACTACTATAGGTAAGAAATCCTAATTCCAACCCCAGCTTTCACTTTCTGTTCTTAAAAACGGAAAAAAAAATACTTTGACATGTCCTCATGAGAATATATGAGATGACATGTCGTAGAAGAGCCTCGTAAAGCTTTGACATGTGGCACTCAAAAGAATATTGGATCTTCCCTTCCATTTTCTCCGAGTCTTATTTTGTTTAGAGGACACACCTAAAGCTGCTTCTTATTGTGCAGCAGCCATTCTGTCTCCCAGGCAGTTTGTATTTTTTTTCAGTTCACATGATCTCTAGATCCACTTGTATAACTACATATCCTCAGCCAGAACCCAGGAAAATTGCAGGATGTTATGTTGTTTAACTTATTTTGATATATTTTTAAATCACTGAGTATTGCTTTTAGAAGCAGGACTATGTTCCAGTTTTCAAGTTATTTTCTTATTTTAACAACTATTCTTACTATCACCAACTCCTATCTTTCTTTGCATACACACATACACACATACACACACAGACACTCAAAATAAGGGCACGACCAAACTGAAATTATCCAGGAAGAACAGCCCTATTCCTTATCTTCTTAGATTCAGAACTTCTAAATCCAGGGGAGAGCTTTGAGATTATACCTATGAAGTCCCAAAGGGACAGTGAACTCAGTAAACTTTGAGCTTTCCTAGGCTTATACTAGAAGAGAATCACATTTGCAGTTTGACATTTGGCATGCCCCTGATATGAACTCTAGATGTTACAAAGTGAGATTTACACTCAGTAAAGACATTCATCGAAGACGTATCTTTGAAGAGTGGAACATTCAGAAGATGAAAAAGGGAACAAAATTGAGTAGTGTCATGTCTTTTAAGTCCTTACCCAACTAATTTTTAAAGCATCACCAACAATGTACGACAATCATAACAAAGCTCACATTTACCAGTGGGACTGACACCTTGTTCCACCAAACAGAAAGAAGGAAGGAGAGCAAGAGAAAGGGGAGGGGAGAGGAAAAAAAGAGAGAGAAGCTAAATTCTGGAGCACTTTCTCTTTACATTTGAAGAATCATCAGGATGGATGCCAGCAAACACAGGCCGGTCTGCACTAAACCAAGAAACTATTTCTTGACCACTTTGGAGAAATTATGAACCTGTTCTTGAGGCAACAGCTACCACAGAAACATCGGGAACTTGCCATGTCATCGTTTGCAATCTTCTCCCATCCAAGGACTAACCAAGGTTCCAGCCAGTAGCTTCCCAGATCAAATGAGATCTGGTAAGTTCTGCACGCCACTGTCATTGATTTAGAGCATTTTAAATCAAGCCCACATCCCCAATCTCAAGTCCTTCAAGATGACCCTGAAAATAGTCATCCAGATCTCTGGTGATATGTATAAACAAAGCTGTTTATCATCAGGTCTCAGAAGATCACTGAAGCATCCGGGAAAGTAAAGCTGCTGAGGTGGAGTGGAGCCTCGGCTGGCTGGTTTTCTAAAAGCTGTCTTTTACAAGAAGCTGAACCTCCAAGAAAATCTCAATATATTAACTGTCACCTGCTGAAAACCAGGACACAATTAAAGCTATACATCATAGTTGCATATTTTTATAGCCAAGATTATTTCTTTTCCCATAACTAATGTTTTCTTTCTAAATTTTTATATATATATAAAATGTGTTAAAGCAAATGTTCCTGTTTTGATGCTTTTACGTTTAAATACTGTCTTCAGGCATCTTCAATGTACATGCAACTACTGGGAAATAAAACATTGTACACATCCATAAAACATAAGCTTACACTGTTTCAGACTTGCATGAGCTCCAAGGCGCCAGTCACGATGTCAGACTGCAGTTCTCTAGCCCCTTCCCTCTTGATACCTGTGCCATTGGTACAGAACAAATGGTTTTTACCAGAATTTAATTTTCCAGGGATCTCTTGACACTTTGAATAGAAAGCAGAATGATGAATAAAGGAGAGCTTACAGATAGGATTCTTTACTGGAACAAGGAAATTACTATACTATTCAATACTGTTAACTGTAGGGGGATTATATTGTTCCATTGGAAATAATTGCCCCACCCACTGGTTCAATAAAAACACTGATTGGCTAAAGGCAGACCGGAAGTGTGGGCGGGGCTACCAGACTAAGAAAACTCTGGGAACAGGAAGAACAGGGCAGAAATGCCAGAGAGAAACCAGAAGAAGCAGAGGACAACTATGCTGCTCTGAGAAAGGTACCGAGCCACATGGCTGAACAGGATAAGAATCATGGGTAGTTTAAGGGTAGAGAGTTAGCAAGTTATATACCTGGGCCTTAGGCCGATCAGCCTAAAACTATTGTAAGCATCTGTGTGTCTCTGTGGGTCTGAGGGACTGCAGGTCTGCAGATCTGTGGGTCTGTGGTTCCAAACCTTGAGGCTAGGCCGGAAAGTCGGGGCCAGAAACCTCATACAACAATTAACAGTACCACCAAAGCCCTATTTGATTCATACATGATACTACCTAATACCACCCTTCACACCTTTGTGCTATTAATATCCATCCTCAAAGAAATCAAATACATTGGCCATTACAAGAGTTCAAAATCATTAATATCCATTCTAATACACAAAAACCCAAGGGCAAAATATATCCCACCAGCATAGTTTAGTTTCTTAGGGTGACTCCAAATATATTCTTTAGCCTAAATATCAGACAGTGTGAACCATATGGGTGATCACCGGTTAATGATCTGTCAAGCCAAGAAGAGGAGGAAGAGGAGAAAGAAACAGGGAAATGGAAGAGAAAAAGAAGTAAAGGACTAAGTGCAGAAAGGGAAAGTGTGACATTGCACACTTTGTTTTCTGTGGGAAATTCTAAACCTCGGCTTTTATCCTTTTAAAAAGCTACTGTAAATAAAGGGAAGACTAAATTCTTACCTTAAAGATATAACAGGAGCAAACCATTAGAAATGACAATAGCTTATATGTGTTCAAATATATCTTTAGATCACTTGGTGAAATTCTCTAGAATATTTTACTTTGTCCTAAATGATTAAATAAGCACATAGTTTTCTGAGTGAGAAATTAATGTCAAATCCAGAATGTCTTTCACAGCGTATTGCATAAAATGCAATTAGCTGAGGAAGATGCTCCGCTAAGAAGGGGGAGAAGCAGTTTTATAGAGAAATCTCAGAAGCTTGATTCTCTTTTATTCAGAAAAGGATGAGGTGTCATATCCTAGCACACACTGAAGCACATCACAGAAGTTTAAGTGTACAACATGTAAACCTAATGAAAATTTCTCTTTAAAATAACTTAGTATACTCATGATGTATTTTGAGTGAAAAATCAAATAAGCGCATGTCATATGGGATTCTACTCTCCTAAATATAACTTTGAACCTCTAGTGAGCTGGAAGCTCATGAATAAATGAACAGTAGGCCGAGTATCTCCACAGAAGCCTTAGATGGATACAGCTAACCAGAATTCTTTAGCAACGAGGCAAATCATAAGGGGAAACTAAAATTTCTGTTAGCTCTTTTCCACCTCCTCTCTGTCATGAAAAACAAAATTGATTTATTTTGGATAAAAGAGTAAGCAAGAAGAACAAAGGCAACATTTTGCTGGAGTTTACATTTTACTTAATGATAACCTATTGGTACTCGTTTCTCAGGTCATGTTGGCATAGATTTAAACTGGATGTGACAAAGTCTGTTTAAGATTTTTAAAAGAAAAGATAAGAATGGGATTATATGCAATTACTATGAATGAAAATCAAAGAAAAAATAAAATAATATTCCACATAAATTTACCAGACTAATTTTTTTACAGCCACTCCTTCTGCCATCTAGCCATTCTTTACTGGTATAAACATACTTGCATTCCCTCAAAATAGCTGTTTCCTTTTGTAGTTGAGATTTACCTAAATATCATTTTTTAAAAGAAAAAACAATTCAAGTGTGTTTTAAAAAGATAAATATACGGTTTGTGGTAATTAGGTACCTATGAAGTAATTTTTAGCACGTTCTATATCTGCCACATCACTTTCAGAGTTTTACCAGATATATTTCCTTTTAAAAACTCAACCATGTGGATGTTCTAGCCCAGAATTAATGTACCTGGAAATAACAATAACGATGTCATAAAGATGCTCCAAATTTAATAGATATTGCTTTTATGGTGAATATCATAAACTTTTATGTTTTCAACAATTTCTGAATGTATTCATGTATTCTTTCTTTTTTTGACAAATGTAGAAGCTAGTCTAATTTTCATACAAATTCAGTGGTATATTTAAGAGACTGTCATTACAGTGCCATTTACCTAATTTCTTGAGTTTAAAAAGGGGGGGGGGGGGGATGTGGAGAAGGAAGAATGAAGGAATGAGGAAAAGGTATTAAAAATCTGTAAGTATGTATTAAATGATATGCTGCTATGTGATGATATATATACACATCAATGTATTATAAACTCAGATTAAAGCTTTCTCTATTTGCTTATTCAATGGAACTCACAAGATGTGTGAAAGATCAGCTGCATTTAGTATGTATCTCCAGTATACAGATAGAAATATCTATACAAATGAAACAAACTCCTCTGAGAGACGTAGGAAGTCAAACCAATTACCAAAAGTTAAAAATATGCCATAAAATTGTCATATCCCTCATATTAATGTTTAGAATAGATGTATTTTACACCTAAAATATTTTTTTTCTGAACCACTGTAGTTTTCTATAACAAGTGCGTGTATGTGTGTGTGTGTGTAGAACAGTTTTTTTTTTCATATATTTTAGGTGACACACTGCTATGATTAAATAGTTGCCTACTGCTCCTCTGAATAATTCTATTTGCTTATTTGAAAAACAATTTCTACAAAAATTATCCATTGTTCTTATCTGTGAATGAATTTTAGAAATCAGTCACCACAGCTGGCCAAAATATTTTCAAAGTATATACAGAGAGAAAAGACCTAAACTTTCTCCTGCTTACATGTAAGAGCATGTCAGCATTCAACTCGAAAGGCCTTTATTTAATACCAGCTTTTAAATAATTCAGATAACAGTTGATTACTTCATTGCAGGAACCGTCGAGCTCTGTGAAATCTGAGTTACACAATATTTCCTACATAAGAGAGCCAATATCAAATAGTAGGCATCTAAGTAAAACACACTTCCTGAGACCATACCATGCAACCTATTTTTACATTTCTACATATAAACTCTGGCAAATGCCAATGTGCTTTACTATCAAGTAATTCTGCGTGCTTGCTTTCATTACTAAGCCATCCAGCACTACAGCTTAATTTGGTCAATTTTCTATCCCTCATCTTTTTGGACTTAAGACTTGTTTTTGAATCATAACAAGTGAGAAAGTTATGCTACTCAACATTCCAAAGGTACAAATAAACAAAAAAAATCTAAGCTTAAAAATTTTCACACTTACTTCTATTTCTTTAGTAAATAATTGTTTTATGTCTTTTAACAACCAAGATTCAATATCTATTGCCTCTGTTCACTTGTAAACATCAGCAGTTACAAAGGAGCTTGGTTCAGCTGATTAATTACAACCTGAGTAACTGAGTGACACGAAACAGACAAGAAAAACAATAAAAGGAAAGAGGGAAGGAAGGACTGAGGGAGGGAAGGAAGGAGGGAAGAAAGGAAGGACTGAGGGAGGGAAGGAAGGAAGGAGGGAGGGAAGGAAGGAATGGAGGCTTCTTACGCCCAATCAAAAAGTGCAAACTTTCACCATCAAAAAATGTCTAAGGAAGTCTGGATTGATTAAATTTATCTATAAAACTGTTCGTATGCAGCACTTTGCTTTGATCTATATGACTTTCCACATATATCTGAGCATGTGTTTATAATTACCATGAAACAGAATAAGTGAAAGACACACAACCAGATTACAAGCATCAAATAGGCTCTGTTTAAAACAAAACAAAACAATACAATACTACCAACTCTGAGCAAAGAAGCCACTGGCTCTGGTGGTATGGAACATTTTGAACCATTTCGGTCCCTGAAACTATTCCTCACTTTCTCTTACTTCAGGCACAGGCATAATAGTTCTCTTTACTCTAACAAGCAAGTTCTGTCTTCTATCTCTATCATGGAACATCATGAAGTAGAAAAATCTACAGACTGCATTCAGTAACGGCAATAGCAGCACATTTGAGGATTGCTCATACCATTTGGAAACCAGCGCTCACATGACGACTGGCCTGACACCCCATCCATCAGCAGGGTGCCCACAGCCGAGTGGACAGTCTTCCTTGCACCATCTCCCGAGTGGAGGCCCAGCTGGGGAACAGCCTTCTCTTCCAATAGCAATTAGATCTTTAAGATCAGGCCTTAGCAATTTGACCTAAAGCCATCCTTCCTTGCAACAAAGTCTTCAGAGGAAGAGACAGGAACAAGGCAAATGAGAAATGCAAGTCTCTGTGGCCTGATTAAAAACTTTGTTGTGTCAAATAAACTTTGGCCACGGAAGGAAAGGACCTTATGGTTGCTCTGGCTTTAGAAAGATCTGTCCCAGGCTTCTCAATCTTCTTTTCACCTCTCCCAATCTCCCCCTCTCCCTCGCCTCTCTCTTGTTTCAAAGGGGCCTCTGGTCAGCGCTGATTAATAAGTGTTTTTTTGTTGTGAAGTGTTGAATAATAGAGGATGGCCGGTGACCCAGTAAAGGCTGAACCTTGTGCTGGTTTATTGTGGCAAGCTGAGAAAGGGGCTGTAGGCCCAGGACCGCAAGCACTGACCCGCACACATCCCGCGGATCGCCTATTCATTCTCACAGTCCTGCAGTCGCCCGGGCTCCCATTGTTTGCCAAGTAACAATGGAGATTTAGCAAGGAACGCAAAGCTCCTTTCAAACCCTCTCTGATGTTTTGCATTTAGGGAAACACCGGTCTTCACTTTTTCCTCTGACATTTTATATGTATCGCGGCAGTGAAAGTGGACGGTTTGCAGGGATAACTTGTGTTGAGTTTGGCGCTTGTTTGCGGAACACCAGCGTCTAGCAGAGACTAGACCGGTAGATAAAAAGAGCCCCAGAGATTTCTCCCCCCCCCCCTTCTTCTTAATGCATTTAAAGAACGGAAGCTGCCTCTGGGGAGAAGGGGGAGGGGAAAGGAGAAGAAAGCGTTTCCTTGGCGTGGTTGCCCAGGCCGAGGCTAGGCGCCCGCCGGCCCCTCGTCCCACTTGGCAGCCCGGGGCACAGCCAAGTCGCTACCAATTTTCCTTGGCCTGCTTTCCCAGCTCGGTTCCCGGCCCTGTGGCCAGCTCCAGCGCTCCCCTTCTCCCTCAGGCCCCCCTGCAACCCCCGGCCAGGTGCTCTCCCGGACGGCCCTAGACTCGAGGTGGGGCGGCACAAAGACGGAGAGCTGAAGCCCGGAGGCCAGGGCGGTTCCGCCTTAGACTTCATTCCGCTAAAGTCTCCCAGAGCTGGCCCAGGCTAGCCTTGGACTTCCGTCCTGGGGTAGGGGACCGGGCTGGGGGCAGCGCGGCCAGGCGGGAGAGGTATCGTGGAGATTGGGCCAGGCCTGCTGCGGCCTCGGCCTCACCAGACGCCTGGTGTCCGCGGCCCCTAGCCGGGCAGTGGACGGGCACCTCCACCCCCGGGGCTAGCCAAGAGGACCGGGTCCGCGAGGACGTGACAGCTTCCCGCACGGTGCCTTTGGCTTCTTCCGAGCGCTCCCGGCCTTCCTGCACGTGCAAGCGAGGTCGGGACCGCGGGGCAGGCCGGCGGCGGAGGCCACGGGGCTTGGGGAGCTAGCAGCGGCTTGAGGCCTACGCGGTGGACGGTCCTCTGGGAGCTTGCAGGCCCTGGAAAGGCCTAGCGCGCAGGGCGGGCGGAGGCCAGGCCGTGACTCCCAAGAGGGGTGTTCTATGGGACTGCGCCAGGCGCCCCCCTCCCCGGCCCGGTCCGTGCGCTTGCTCCCTCTTTGGCGGCTCCCACTTCGGTTTACATCTTTTCCCCGAGAGCTGCTAAAGTCTGGGCATTGCGCGACCCCCGCGGCCTGGTGAGCGCACTGATACTGTTGTCTGGGTTGTTGCCAGCCGTTCAGCGCACTCACTCCACGGGTGCCTCGACCTAAGCTGGAAGGAGGGAGAGGAAGAAGAGTTGGAGGAGGAGGAGGAGGAAGAAGAAGAAGGTTAGAAAATAGCAGAGTAGAAGAACGGCTGCTAACCTAGGGCAGCGCAGTGGGAGGAGGGCTCATTGTCCGGTCCCGTCAGTCCAATTGATATGCTAATCTCTTTTCTGATGCGACACAAAGAACACCTTTGCACTTTTAAAGGACTTTTGTGCCCTAGCTACAGAAGTTTATTATCCACTAATTAGCAACAACTTCTGGCAATGAGTTGGGTTACGTTTTCATAAACTAGCTCTGGCTATGAGGTGTGCAGGGCAGTACGAGGTTCGCGTGCAGAGAAACCTCCTAATCAGGGACTAGAATGCAATCCATCTTTCGCCCGACTTGCTGGGCTGAACTAGGTAGACCCGGATCATGTGTTAAGGGTGTCCAGAAAATAAAGGTTCTTTTGGAAGAATTATTTTGCTGTATCCGACTGTTTTCTATCCCCTGAGCTGTCCGGAGCCGATGGCTGTAGCTGGTCTGTCCATCTTACTTGGGTGGATAGGGAGTGAAATCCTTGAGCAAATGATCCAGCACTTGCCTCCGATTCTTGAGTCTTTCTTGGAGGGCTTACTTAAGACAGCCAAATATTCAAGAGAAGCCCGTACGTAGAAAACGCAAGGGTAGTTAGCTAGCATGCAACCTTCCTAAGACCTCCCGAGAACTCTGAAAGTTGAGGGGAAGCTAGTATTGCTGGAGCCAGACGTGGAGACAGGATGCTGGGTAAAGTGCCCACCCTGGGTGGTCTGAAGTCGCCACCTCACGGAGCCAACCCTGGTGACCAACCAGTCCTAAGCTCGACATCCTCCCCACAGCGAGATGCACTGCAAACTCTGTGCCCTTGTCCCTCCGCAAGCTATGCAGATCCTTGAGGATCTTTAACAGTCTCACATCCCAGGTCAATAAACTGAAAACGGATAGAATGAACAACATCGATGAATAGATACACAGGAAGATGGTGTACCGGGTTCCTCCCCAAACTACTGTCCTTTGCTGCAATAAAAACACTGAACTAGAGGCCTGCCTTCTGTCCCGGCTCAATCACAGAAATGGTATTTGTTTTAAGTAATTCGAGTCCTCGAACAAAGCACTTTGTAACTATGTAATACAAACACACAAGAGTGTATCCTTTCTTTAATTGATTTTTCTCTCACATTTTGTTTTTCACTTTTCTAAATCACTCCGTAGATAGAATTGTAGAATATTTCAAACACAGGTCAGGTGGCTGGCTGTACATCTTCTGGAAGTAGCAGTTTTAGCCCAGTTGACTTTGCTCTATGTTCAAGGTGAAACGCGGCCTAACTCAAAAGCCCAGGGTGACTTAGGGTATTAAAGTGAAAATTCACAGTCAGAAAGGGGAAGAGTGTTCTGTTTTATTCTTATTGGGTAGAAATGGAAGTGGTTCTGCTTTCCTATCCACTCTGATGTTCCCATGCAATGCTTCTTAACTGGCGTTGTTAAAACTAGAAAATGGGGTAGGAACTGACAGCAGATTTAACAGCAAATTGCTGAAAATACAAAGATGCTATCATATTGGATTCTAGAATTTCCCAGAAGACAGGAGTCTCTGGAACCAGAAAATACTCAAAATATGTGCCTAGCAGTAACCTTGTGTGGGGAGAGGAAGGAGTGAAAGTGTGAGGAAGAAGGGGTCTTGGCTTTACCACCCTAGACCACCTTCATTCAGGAAGAACAATGGCTCCCTCAGCCTGGGTTCATTCTGAAAGAGAAACTGCAGGAATGCAGGGTTGCTTTTTGTGCCTCCTACTGGGGGGGGGGGTGACAAACCATCACACCCCCCCCCAGACCCAGCACTAGGCTACCATATGAGGACCCCTCTGAGACTCTGCAAGAAAGATAGGCACTTGCCCCAGTGTCCCATAAGACCCACTCTGTGGCAGAAAGAAACCTGATAAACCTCAGACTTCACTACAAGCAGAGCAGGGAAGAGGTGAAGCAGGAGCCCCCCTCCCCAACTGAGGCCTGGTCAGTCCTACTCCAATACCTTAGCATTTGATAACAATAAATTCTGAATCTATTCCATATTAAAGAGTATATTTATTTATTTAATCCTTCAGATATTCCCAAAGCTTAATTTCCTTCCCAAGTGAAGGATTAATTTAAAAAATTAAAAAGAAAACTTATTTTAAAAAGGAAGAAATAGAAAGCTCTGATTTAGTGCAATGAGGGATGTTTCTGTGTGACCTTGACATATGAATGGGGGAGGCGCAAGTAGGTTTGGGTCCAGACCCTTGTCCTCTAAGTATCTGGGACATTCTAAGCCCTGGCTAAGAACACCAAGATGAAGAGAGATTTATTTTCAAAGGTTACCATTAGTGGCTCACTCGCTGAAGTTGGGAATTTGGTATTTTTATATTTCGTGAAATTCATGATTTAATTATACTCCTAAAACAAATTAAGGGCAGGCCTTCTACACAAATTGGAGGCAGCTAAATGCTCTTTTGTGCCTGCAGCCCTAGGATTGTTAAAGAGGCTGCTGATGCATGAGAAGAAGTGACTGATTTAACTCATTGGGATGCAGGAAGCGACCTGCCCTCTTTTGAAAAAAAAAAAGTGAGAGAGAGAGAGAGAGAGAGAGAGAGAGAGAGAGAGAGAGAGAGAGAGAGAGAGAGAGAGAGAGAACAGTAGCTATAGAAGAGCAAGAGGGTGAGTGACAGAGAAGGGAAAGAGAGGAGAGGAGAGGAGAGGAAAGGAACATACAGAAGGAGGGAGACCAAACCCCCTCTTTGCTGTGTTGAAAGCTTCCGAATTTCAAGCAGAAAGTAGAAGGAGCCCCACACAGCAATATTCGTCTTTTCTTGGGCTGCGAGTGCAGAGCATAGACAATGAAAACCTCCACCCCCTCCCCCATGCTCTCTAGCCTACAAGATTTTTGTCTCTTCTCAACGATGGAAGCAATGTAAAAATCAAATATATAGAGATGCACATTCATTTTTTAAAGCACAGACTAACAAACCAAAGGAGCTGACCGCGGATTATCCAATCGCGCACCTGCTGTAAGTACTGTCTTTTCCTGGGTTTTTGAGCTCCGCGTCGCGCTGTGAACTGAGAGTGTTCCCTTTGTGAGCACCATTGCTGCCTGTGTCTGGATGTTTTTATTAACTGGGACTCTCCGAATGTTTTTCTGCCCCTGTGCAGTAGCATTTTTCCTAGGTTGGTGATAGGATTTGACTAGTATACCCTGGCTCGGAGGCCAGAGATGGGGGCAGGGGAGGCGCACCGACCAGGGCTTCCCGCGCACTGAACATCCTTAAGAGCTGCTGTCCGCTCGCTCAGCATCCTGCCTGCAAGGTTGGTTCTTGGAGCTCCAGGGAAATGGGTCAGGGAAATTTCTGAGTTCCGGGCTACCTCAAGAAGCGATGGATAGAGAAGGTGGGATATTAGACTGGGGTTGGATGCACTTCCACCCCCTGCAATACACCTAGCCTGGAACCCTCCTTCACTAGTACTTGTCTGGGGGAGAGTTGGTGGCTGCCACCAGCTTGCTCTGCTAGCCCTGAGCCTTTGGTATGTCTTTTACCTAAACCTCAAATCAAGGATTTTCTAGAGACGATGGCCGAGGAAGTATGCCAGAGAAGGTGTGTGTGTGTGTGTGTGTGTGTGTGTGTGTGTGTGTGTGTGTGTGTGTGTGTGTGTGTGTGAAGGTGCTCAGACAATATAAATTGCCATTCGGGGAAGATATTTTCTAGCCTCTTGAAAATATGCAAGAATTCTGCGGCCCACGCTTTCTTTGTGTGGCGGGCAGCGCCAAGCGCTTTGTGCTTTGCAAGTAGAAAATGGCGAGTCCTATTGTGTTTAGGCCATTTTCTTCCGGCACAAGAATTTCTCAAGTTATCCATACTTTGAGGGGTAGGGGCAGGGAGCAGCCCTCTCATACTCTCAGACCCGGAGAAACGCTAAAGGCCAAGGCCTGGTGGGTCTGGACCTTGCTTTGAAACCAAGAGTATGTTTCCTTGCTCTTCCGATACTTGTATCAGAATAATCTGTGCTGGTCAGTGCCCTCTAAAGAGCAGTAGGAATTCTTGGGGCTTTGGATCATAAGTGCCTGGTTATACACACATATGAAAATAATACCCCTGCCCAGATAATCTTGGAGGAAGAAGGGGGCACAGGAGGGGTGTGTGTTTTTCCTTTCTCCTTTCATGCTCTGGAGGAACCTCAGGGCAAGGTTATTGTTACTATGCTCTGTCAGTCTTCAGATTGTTTTAAAACCTAAGACAGAATGCTGTTTGCTATTGGGGCAGAGAAACTGCTTAGCCAGTGCATCATCTTGCCTGCCTTACTACCTTAAAAGGTCTGGATTTACAGGAGGGATTCTTTTCATTTGACTCATTGTAGACTTGAGATAGCTGTCTACACTGCCCACCTATGTATGAGCATATAATAAAGACAAGGAAATGGCCTAGATGAGTATTCTCTCTCTCTCTCTCTCTCTCTCTCTCTCTCTCTCTCTCTCTCTCTCTCTCTCTCTCTCTCTCTCTCTCTCTCTCTCTCTCATTTTTATAAAATCTCTTGCTCTTCTTAAACCACATTCAAAAGCAGACCAAGTTAACTCTACAAAGTAAAGAATGTCTGTGTTCCTTTTCTTAACTGAAGAGGGAGAGAGAGAAAGAGGGCAGATTGACAAATATTATGACCATCTATTTTGCAGATCTTTGGTCCCCATACATACAGCGATCATTTCTCAGTTGAGAAATAATGAAATGCCCACCCCCCCACACACACACACTTTTTTCTGGTACTCTATTTGATGACAAATACAGGAAAAAAATGAAAACAGCTAGAATCAAGAAGAAAAATTAAGGCCTATATACCGCTCTCCTTTTATATAATCTTAAACTGCCAGGAAGTCAAATTACTGCAGAAACACCTTGACTTTCAATTTTCCCAAAGCACTCCGACCCAGCCTGTTCCTTCTCGTGAGTCAAAACCATGGACAGCGAACTAATTATTTGGCAGACTCCGCAAAATTGTATGAAAGGAAATTTTACCTTCTTCGCAGTATCTGTTGGAGGCAAAAGAATTCTTACTAAATCTTACAACAATGTGGATCAAATTTTGAATTTTAACTAAATTAATATTTTGAATTTAAGTAATAGTGTATACACATTCCACCAAGTTTTAAAGAAATGATATTTTGCATGTTCATTTTTTGCCTTTTCTAAAAGGTGAAACTTTTTAAAAATTCAACTAAAGCTAATTTTTATCTTTTGGTACTAGTATCTAACAATTTTAAATGCGCAAATTTTGTTTAGGCTGCTCCTTATAAGAATCAAAGTGAGTAGATAAAGAGAAAATTTATTATTTTGCCTGGCATTAGCTGGATGACACTGCAGCAAATTAAATAGATTTTTATCAGGGACTGGGTTTCTAAATGCACAGAATTGGAAAAATTAAATGCCACTTTGATGGACAGGGATAGCATGAATGGAGATATGATGCAGCTGCCCCATTTACTGCTGGATAGGCACAGTAGCCCCTAACTAACAGTACAATAGTCAGGCAAACATTTATTTATTTATTTTTTCTCAAGAAAGTAAGGGACTTTCTCATACCCTGATCCATTTTGGAGCACAGATTGGTTCTTTTTGACTATGGGTCAAATAACCATATTGTTTTGTGCATGGGTTTCATTACCTCAACCTTTTCAGGGATGAACTACATAAAAATTATTTTGCTTTGGATTATATAATACACTGAAACCTGCTCATTTAAATTTCCACCTTAAATCCTATGACATCTGACTTATTGTGTAAAGGGTCTTCTTTGTGACCAGTCAAGGCCTGAAAGATCATATAAATCACAAATAATACACTAGCTAGAAAAATAGAAAAAATATATTTAAATTTGAAGTAAAAATAAGGTGATGTTGACATTTGCCAGAAAAAATGAATTATTGATCTTTAGCCATTCACACTTGAGCACAGAATGAAACTGCAATAATTTGAAATGTCCTTGTTTCTCAGCGTAGGTGATAGATATGTTTTAAACATCCGTATTTTAAAACAAACAAAACAACATCTTCAAAGCATTTGAGGACAATATTCAATGGCATTTGATGGTGTCCTAATCATCTCCATGGAATTTTGTGGGTTTCTTAGTGGTGGCCCAGGACTCCTGTGGAAAACAGTTTGCAAGAGAGTTATTGTTTAGGAAGGCACGCCATCGGAACTGCATTCATTAGATAAAGCATAATTTAGACCTTGGCCTGGGGAAAGGACGTTCCTGGGATTGACTAGGTGCAGAACCCTTGACCACAGAATTAAGAGGTGGTTCCTCATCTGAAGCATAGCTGTATTCAGCCAGAGGTGCTTATTGTTCGAGCCAAAGCCCTTGGATGCTGGTTCCCAGATGAGGAATGAAAGAGAAGTTCAGTGTCTTTATTTTAAGGAAAGGAAACTAAGTGTAGCGACTTTGTTTTGCTTCGAGCCAGCCTGGACCTTGACAGGGGTCTGGGGAGTGCTGTGCGAGGGTTAGAGAGACCTAGGAGCTACATCTTAGGGAGTTGTCTTGGGGTCAGTGTGTTGGAGCCCAGGAGAGTGTAGGCAAGGGCAAGCCGAGTGCCCTTTGCTTTGCCCAGGCTCCGCTCCTGGGGGCTGAGCGCCTTCTGCAGCTCTTTGGTTTCAAGGACACAGCGAGCTGTTCAGGACTTTGGGAGCCAACATCTGTCTGACTGGTGACGTCAGCAGCCCGTGTAATCCTCTTGTGCTGAAGGCAGATGCCTTATTTGTTTGGCTGGAGCGAGCCATTAATCCCTAATTCTGGATCAGCAAGCGAGGGGGAAAGACCGGACCGCTACGATCCACCCCTCCCTGCCCCCACCGCCCACCCTAAAGCACCTTATACCGTGGAAGCCGCTCAGCCTCCTCTTTCCTCCTACAACACACCGAGCAGCGCCTGAAAACGCTTTGGTCCTCTGCAGGTTTGAACAGGGCTAGCAGCTCTTTCTCCTTTGGATTTCTAGGACTATGTGTATATGCAATTCTTTATTTCATCGATCGTTTCGATTTTCTTGCGGGCACTCTCCAGTCTTGCAGTTTGCAGAATCTTAAACCAAGAAGGGGTGGAGATTGGAGAATGCGGTTCTGGCGTGTGGTCTGAGGGAGGGGTTAGACCCGTAAGGGCGCGCGGGATGCGTGAATTGCTGGGACTGCACAGAGGACAATCTGAGGACTCGCTTTCACGACTCCATCTCCGGAAACTATTCTTTGGTCCTGACTTCGTCCTCTTAGCTTCCGAAGCAGGGACTGAGTTCGCAGCTCACTGAGGGGAGCTCCCGGCTCAACTCACTATGTCCGGTCAGCGGGTCACCTTGGCTCCCTTGAGTGCTTCCTCTGGCCTCCTGTCCCTCCGCTCCAGCTTCCCCCTCCTCCCTCTGCCTCCTGCTCTAATTCTGCGCTTTGATTCTGTTTTTCAGGGGAGCGTTCTGGGGTTTCTGCGCAAAACCTGCTTTTGAGCTCTTTGACTTCCTCCATGAGAGCTGGAATCCGTCCTTCCCCCTGGCCCACCCAGCCTCAAGGGATGCTGTGAAAAGAGCTGCTGCCCACCGCCTCCGGCCTGCTGTCCAGAGGGCTCCGCCCATAGAGGTCAACCCCCCTCACTCTTCCTCTTTCCAGCTCGCCCTCCCTCCGCCTGGCCCAGACTCGGGTCTCCTCCCGACTTTTGCCGCAGAGAGTGAATGCATCTGCTGCGCAGCCCTTAATCTATGCCGGGAGCGGGCTCCGACCCGATTTCTGTTCTCCAGAGCCAGAGGAAGCCCGAGCAAGCAGCCTCTTCTCCCTGCAGTAAAACCATAGCCAGACCAGATGCGCCCCAGCTCTCCCGGGACTCGGCAGGTGCTGTTGAGTTAATTTTTCCGCCATACAAAGAAGGATGACCAAAATTTCCCAACCAAAATCGGGGTATCAGAGGCATATCTGTGTGTTTGTCGGACATACAAACACGTATGCTTATATTCGCTTTTATCTGCTAGATTTCTTCTCCGACAGCAGGAGACGATTGCAAGCGTTTCTTCAGCAGAACACGCATGCATGGTGTAGTCCTTAAAGATTTGCCTTTCCTTACAAAAGTCTTACGAAGGTATTTAGAGCAAAGCAACTCTGTTAATTGCCTTCAGTAAAATAACACGATTACGAAATTAGATCTGTACTAGAGGGGTAATTAACTTTGATCCATGCCATCATTTGGAAACTAGATTTATAGATGTATGTATGGATTTTAAGTGCGCTGTGAGTGGCATGCAGATGTATGCATAAGTATAAGTATACACGCAAGCTCACGTACCATCTACCCTTCCACCATGCAGACTAATTAGTGGCAACTCTAGCAGATGTGGCAGGAGAAGAGCTGAGGTGGAGCACTGCTTCTGAGTAAGGAACCTAGTTCTGGGGTAGGGACTCCAAGCCCAGAACTCTAGGGAAGGCTGAAGGGCAGAGGGGAACGTGGGCTAGTCGCAGTTTGTCTGGATCAAGATCAGAGACTCTGCCCTCCGTGTTCACAGCGGACCTTGATTTAATGTCATACAATTAAGGCACGCGGTGAATGCCAAGAGCGGAGCCTACAACTGCACTTGAAGGACACCAGAGAGACTCAGGGTCAGAAAGGGTGGGGAGACACAACTGCAGATTTCATGAAGGGAGCTAGAATGGCTCATCTGGTGCAGCGTAGGAACCCCTTGTATCGATTCGGATTCTTTAGAATGCGAGAGTCATACATTTTTCAGCGAGAATCCGGGAAACCTGCATGCATATCCTCAAGGGGAATATTAGAGGTTTCGTTGACAGCCTTCAGGACAGCAGTAGTTCCCATGGGTGCAAATGGTCTAGAGAGTCTGCATTCAGAAAGCGTTGGCCTTTTCAAAACAGATTGAGGGTGTCCTCAATTCTGGGCTGAATTGAGAAAACAAACTAGGTGATTAAATAGTGCCCAGACCACAGGGCACAAGAAACCTCAAATGACTCCATCATCTGTGGAATAGCAACACCCGTCAGGTCCCCTAAAGCCCTTGACTTCTTCCCATTCTCTACCCAGTCTCATGGCGGCCTTGTCTAGCTTTAAAAGACCAAGGCGAAGGGGCAATACTCAGTCAAAGTTCTGGAATAACGGGAAAGACCAAGCCAGAAACTCTGAGACTTGGTAAATTAATTAATTTGGAAAACCATGAAGTAGGCTTAGTTAAGATAGGTCCATTCCACAACCTTGGAGCCTATGAGAATTTAGGCTGAGAAGGAGCCTAGATGGACTTCTTTGTTCTACAGTGGCCTGCCTGGCCTGGGAACAAAGGCAAGGCTGGGGAAGGACGCACCAAAGTGGCCGCGCCCTCCGCGCCTTCGCTGTTCGTGGTGCTGACTGTACCCACTTCCTCCTCCGTCCATAAGCCGGCAAACAAGGCAATAGCATCGCTTCTTCCCTACAACATCCAGGATACTATGTAATTAACAAATAAAAATTGAAATATGGAAAGACTGTAAACAGCTAAATAGTATTTTACTGAAATATCCATTCTGTTCGGACAATCAGCTGATTAAGGCTGAAACTGGAATTTGAGTAGTAGAGGTCAAAACAGGCAAGAAAGACATGAAATAGAAGAAAAAAATTGTTTTCTTCTCTTAATTCACAATCCTGAAAACAGAAACAAGGTTCTCAGCGCAGAGGATCTTATTGTAGATGTGATCACCCTTTGGTGAGGTATCTCAAAGGACCCCATAGCGTGCTTCAAGATATATTAAATAGGATAAGACTGGATTGATTAGGTGACCAGGCAGGCAGGAGCAAAGCAGCCTGAAGCCACTGTCTAGCCTCTCAGCAGGACTGTCTGGGCAGGGAAGCCTTCCTGAATGAGTTCTGAGGCCAAGAACCACAGAGTGATGGGGCTCTGGTGCTCAAGAGCTACCACTGAGAACCATCTCTCAATGAGGTACTTGGGGCCTGCACCTTGGGCGGGGGGTGGGGGAGAGAAACCAGACCGCAGCAAAACTCTCCTCCTCATAGCTACCCTGGACCAGACCTCCAGATGCTGGGCAAATTACCAAATCCCATATAATTAAGATTTGCCTTAGGACTTGAGGGTCAGATGTGTCTGAAATAATGCACTCAATATATATTTAAGATACTCAGTGTATTCCAGCATTTTAACTTAAACATCAAGAATATGTATATAAACAATAAAATATTAAGTTTTATAGTCATATTTGCAATGAGGAGAGAAATAATCAATGAGTCAATTGGTATCCAGCCTATGCTCAGGAAATAACATGTCTGAGTTTTTTTTTTTTTTTTTAGAGATTCACATCAGAAATGCTGCCAAACATCAGTTAAACTGAACCAGGTTGTACAGGACAGACAGTGACAGTAATTTTTATGCAGACATAGAAATGGGCTGTGTATGGACAATGGTCTAAAATGTATGATTTTATAACATTCATTTTCTCAAACCTGAATGACAGAAATGTATCCACGGACTCAGAAAATAAAAGAGGTCAGAAAACAATATTCTTGGTGGTCTAATTTGTCTTTACTCTATCCTTAAAGGTGGATTTTTATTTGCCTTCTGATTTTAAAACCCTGTCAAATCACTTTTATACGCACAATTTTAGGTTTACATTGGATTTCACACAATACAAGGAGATGGAGTTTGCATACTGTGTTGGGAAAGTGCTGTCTCAAACACAAAGAAGACGGCTTTAAGATATTCCTCTCGTGTATGAAAAAGTCACCAGAAATGGAAATGGGTCTGAAGCACTGCATATTGTCACAGAGGCTGCTATTTCCTTCTAGTATCCATCCAGTTGTATTGATGACTTCTACCCACAGTTCCCTAAAGAACTTCACAAAGCAAAATGGGTTTGAAGCTTCCAAACTGCCCTGTTTGCATTGTTGTAATTCATATTACATAATAAGAACACACGAATACTCCCCAGTCTAATCCTATTTGTTTACAATCATCCTAAATTTCAGAAAGCTTAATCAGTTAGGAAAATATATTTTCTAAATAGAAAAGAATTGTGTCATATGAGATAGTTTAAAAAAGTAAGGGAACAAATACATGACTAAGTCATCTGGTTACCAAGACAAAGTCAAATGTGGTTATTGATTCAAAGTGTTTCTATGTTTTTAAAACTATTTTAAATTTCTTTTAAGAAATAATCATCTAGCTCAATGTCCATTACAAAATTTTCCTGCTATGAAATTCTGTGCTCAGCAGTTTTCCAACAAAACAACCCAGGTGGACAATTAGAGCGCTTTGGTACAGAGGACCTTGGGAGTCCTTCGGCAATCACAACTTCTATCGAGTGGTCTGATATTAGAGCTTCTCGGAATAATTTAGGAACAACTTGACCCGTTGAGATGCTCAGGGACAACCCTCTTGGGAAACAGCTTCTTTTCCAAGATGCTAGTGCTGGGGACCTAGAGGTATCTGGTGTCAATAATGCCAGCGCGCCCTCTGCTGGCTCCTAAAAAACAGTACACTGGTTGCAGAAGCCAGATGGTAGGAATTTCAATAAGCCCTGAGAACATTAAGCTCTTAGGATCATTTAATCTGTAGAATTTAAAGCTCCCATCATACTCTCCGCCTGAAAGGCCACCTAATTTTTATTTTGAGAGATCCTCGAATGGCTATCGTCTATTATATAGGTAGTGAGAAATCACTGTTGAAGCTATCGATTCTGACTTTCTATTGCACTTTTACAGGAAAATATGAAATTGTAAATCTCAGGGAAAAATATTTCTTCTAGGCAGCTAAATATCAAGTAATTTTCATTTTTGCTCAAAAATTTAATAAAAGGAAATGTTTTAATTAGAATAAATATACCAAGAACAGGACGTTTACTTTTTCAGAATTGTTAAAACAAAAATAAGGCCTTATATACAACACCATGGTGTTGATTTGTATTAGTTAATACTACGCTTTTGAATAAGAGAGTTATGCTTGAGAAAAAAAGCTGAAATTTTGAACCATAATAATTAACATATCCAAAAGCCCACCTCTGAAATTTTCCTACTGAGTTGATATTGTTACTCAGGTGCTGAAGAGCCCAGAAAGGAGACTACTGTGACTAGAGTCATTAGGAATGCAGTAATAACAGCACTATGTGCAAACTTCTAAATGTTGTTTGTATCTTTATGTATAGAACAATCTATTATAAAATGAAATGGGGGCTTCTTGAAAAGTTAAAAACCATTTTTGATTTCATATCTCATTGGGCTTATATTGAATAAGATAATGTATAGCTGCACTATTTTATTACTGTAAATTAAACACATCTATTGTATTGTGAAATAGACACATCTTCACTGAAAAACTGTTACTACATCAGAGCTGGTATAGTATAATAAAATGTTTCTAATTATGTGGTTGTTAAATACATCTTCTAAAATAAAGTTCAATTTATTTTATGATGTCAGAATGAAATACCTGTTTAATATTTCTTACATTAACACTAAATTTTAAATGAAAGCTCATAAGATTATCAAGCTAAATAAAAAAAACCTCTTTGATGTTACAATTTATTTTGGGGGAACAACCCTTGGTTAAATGTTAAAGTAACTTAAATATTTAACCAAGTATGTCAAATTCCATATAGTGTAAGTATGTCTGTCTACTGAAAGCTGGTTCTCCGAAGCAGGCATTACCAATTCACAGGAGAGTAAATGAAAACCAAAAAATCAATTATGACTTCTATAATTTTGTTGTAAGTATTCCTTTGGAAATGTAAAAATATTTTACTTTACATAATTTAAATTTCTTTCTAAATACATTCCTATTTTAACCAGGAAGTAATAGATACAGCAGCATAATTTTTCTATATTTTTGATAGTTATTAGATTTGAAAGCAACTTCTAATAAAAGGAAATGTGTAATACACATAAAACATTTTTCTCTATTAAGAACTATTTACTAGGAAGAAAGAATGAAATAAAAGAAGACAATAGAAAGAACTAGAATCGCTTCTCGGCAGTTGTGTGTGTGACAGACTTTCCTCCAATTGATAGCACATACCAGTACTCGCCATTCACATGTGGGCGGATGCAGTTTTTAATCTTTTATATTTGTATATCTGGATTGTATCCAAAGCATTGTGATTCTTCTTTGGAAATTTGGAACCCATGGAAACATGCACTTCCACAGAGACAATATACTTCCAAATAGTGTATTGATGGGAAGTTCAAATATGACACAAACAACAAACTACCATGTTCCATCTAATGAGTTAATTGCAATAGTTATGCAATCTCATTGTTGACGTCAACGTAGACTGTGATACTCAGGAAACACATGCGTGTCCCTATTCGTGTGCTTCAGAAAAGAAGGCAGATTTAATTAGTACTCTCTGTATCTTTTATCGCGTATCCAAACTCTGCTGTGGCTGCAATTTCTATCAGTTACTGTTAAGTAATAATTCTGATGCAGCAAATGGCAGAATTGGGATTAAAAATATGCTTTAAGGAAAAAAAAAAGAAAACAGAGGGACATAATTCTGAAATTTATCAATGTAGAATAGCAAGTTCATCATTGTAAACTGCAGAGAAAATATTCATATTAAGGAATAATGTTGTAATTTGAAAAGCCTACACGTGGCAAGTAGACAGCAATACAAAGGCAAAAAACAAGGTACAAGGACAACCAGTAAAGCTGCCATTCACGGGAGAAAAACTGACATCTGATTTCAGCTTTGCTTTAATACACCAGTAGAAGACACTATATGAATGCAAGAAAACCCCAGCACAACCAGATCACACACACGTGTTTATTTATTGGACATGATGTGATTTTGAACTTCTTTAAAGTTAGGGAGTATGTGTGGGAGTTTGAGTTAGCAAATTAATTCTTTATTATTCAACTCCAATGAGTTCTAAAGGCAAAAGCTATGCCTTTAATTCCTGGTTATTAGACAATCTAAATTTGTTCTAAAAATATTACTCTAAATGTAAGTCTATACACAGTATGAGTTTTAAAATTGGTTGAATGATAGCATGTTGAATAAAATATTTTCTTCCTGCCAATGACTTTACATTTTAAAATCAGAGATATGTTAAAAATGAAACTTAGTTTGGTAAACTGTTCCTTACAGTTCTCCGTGTTCTGAATCACAATATATTTAGAAATACAATTCATTTAAATTCAACCCCAATGCTAGCTTCCTGGAAGCTCAGGATGCTGCATTAGCGTGGGGAGTGAATGAATGATATGCATGGAGATTCTAGAAAGTTTATGCTGCCGCATAAGGTGGCAAGAGGCACCCTCTTATAAAAGTACAGTGTCCTTTTGTTGTCAGGTCAGAGCTTTCTTTATGCCTGAACATCCTGGATCTATCTTAGTTCTCAGAGCCAAGTTACATCTGCTATATTAATTACCCTGACAGTTTCAGGCAGGGATGAGTTACAGAAACTAAAAGACTATAGTCTTCAATATATGACTCTTACAAATGATATAAATTTCTATTCTACAAAAGGGTTGTTTATTTACTTATTTATTCATTGATTCTAAAGTTTGAACCTAGGACTTCTTTTGTACATGCCAAGCAAGTATCCTGCTACTGAGCTATATCACCAGACCCACAAAAGTTATTTTTACCTAGATTCTCCATTCAGAAAAAAAAGTATTTTATAAATATCTGTATCCCAGAAGTTTTTTTAAGGTGCATAAGAAAAGGAAGATGGTGATGTGTATATATAGAAATAACTATGCTGTGGATGAAGGCTAACATTTAAACCATGGCTGTGCCAAAAAAAAAAAAAAAAAAAAAAAAAAAAAAAAAAAAAAAAAAAAAAAAAAAGGAATTCAACTTTAGATGCAGCTAAAATCTATCCCTTCTGCAGTTACCTTATCAGATAACCTATATTATGAAATCGAATGAGACAAGAGAATAATTAATAATGAATCATTAAAAATGTCGACTAAAATGATAGACTATTCATCTCCTCCAGCTGTTATTGGCAGTCCTTAATGCAGTAATTAACATTTTCTAAATCCACAAATGTGCCTTCTCACATGAATAAAATTATTCTACCCAAGCTTGCTTTTGCATCCTCTTGTCTCAGTTGCTAACCATACCTGGTAAAGTAAGTGATCATAACAATAGCATTGTACGCACCCATCAGTCAGATGTAAAGACCAATTGGGAACCACAGAACTTGAACTTAGTTTTATTTTAATGCCTCCATCTTGTCATAGTTAACACTTACCTAAGGTTTCTAAAAATACAGCAAAGGACTGTTTATTCCCTCATTGGGTGTTTACTTTCTCATGGCAGATCCCACTCTGGACGTGGAGCCTCCCATCATAAGCATATGGACATGATCTCTATTATGGTGGAGATGATAGACTTTCTTAGCATTGTATCTTCCATGCCCTCGAAGAAGCTGATGTTTTTTTTTTTAATTTAAATGCTTTTCTCTAAGTGTTCCATATTAACCACTGGAAGGAAAATTTTCATGGTAAGAAAAGATTCTGCATTGGGAAATGAACAAAATCAGTGCATCTACATTTTCTTTTGATCCACCTTTCCTTCCCTGTGTCTTCGGCAAACCTAATGCTTTTGTTATTGCCTTCAAAGCCAGAAAAACAGTAGAGGAATCTAGAATTCAGCATGCTTTGATGTTAACTGTGAACTATTATCTTCTGTCTCAACTGTGGTTTACAAGTCATGCTTCACTTATTTATTTATTTATTTATTTTTGCACTTATTCACTGTACGTATTTGCTTTTCTTTTTAGGCAGATTTTTATCTTCCTGGTAATATTCCCATTCAAATGTCAATTTAAACTCCATTTTATTTGCTTTATTTCAAATTGTTTTATTTTTATTTCATTTTTGGTATGCATGTGTGGTATGTGCATGTGTGTACAGGTATGCATACTTGGGCATCTAAGTGTGGAAGCCAGAGATCCATGTTAGAGGTTTTCCTGTATTATCCTCCTTTTTACATTTTAAGATAAGATCCATAGCTCACTGACTGCATAAAATGGTTTTATAGTGAGTACAGGGATTTTTCTGTCTCTGCCTACCAGTGTTGAGCTTATACGTGCATACAGCCACATCCAACGTTTTACCCATGTGCTGGAGAGCTAAACTCAGGTCCTTCTACTTGCAACGTAAGCACTTGCCCATTAGACTCCCTGGCCTCTAGCTGTGTTTTATTTTAATGAGTAATTTTATCAGTTGTCAAAATTCCCTTTATTTTACATCTTATTTTTCACTTTTTAATAATAATAAAACAAAAACAGTAGTTAGATGCTAAGAAATTAGCATACCTTCATCATATGCATGTTGTTAGACTCATACTCTTCTATACTGATAGGAGAGTTCTAACATTCTTTCCTCTTCCTTCATACAAAAGTATGTGCTGTTTTTGACAGGACGTATAAGTGAAACTATATTACAGTAACTAAAACATCAACTGTTTTTATAGTATTGATAGGAATGTGTTAAAAATCAAACTTAGTTATTAAATTGTCCATAAGTAGATCAACATTTCTATGGCTTTACTATTTCAATTTTCAAAATAAATATCAAGGAATCACTCAGAAATCTATCCTGAAATAGTCTTCCAGATGTCATGTTTCCAAGTTCTTATCATTTAATTCATCAAGTGCCATGAAGATAATAACTTCAAGACACTTGTGTAGGGGGCTTATGTTGTTCCATTGTAAATAACTGTCCCACCCACTGGTTTAATAAAAAGCGCTGACTGGCCAAAGGCAGACAGGAAGTTTGGGAGGGGCTACCAGACTAGGAAAACTCTAGGAACAGGCAGAACAGAGCAGAATGCTAGAGAGTAGCCAGAAGAAGCAGAGGACAACTATGCTGCTCTGAGGAAAGGTACCGAGCCACATGGCTGAATAGGATGAGTGTCATAGATTAGATTAAGGATAAAAAGAGTTAGCAAGTTATATGCCTGGGCCTTAGGCTGATCAGCCTAAAATTAATGTAAGCATCTGTGTGTCTCTGTGGGTCTGTGGGTCTGCGGCCCTAAACCTTGAGGCTAGGCCCGAAAGTCTGGGCCAGAAACCTCTTATTACACACTTGTGATATAATATGTACTCTTTGGGAATGTGTTGACCTTGAAATCAGGGGTTCTATATTTTAAACTGAGCCATTACTTCAATCAGTTGAATAATTTTGACTATTCTTCCTTCTGCTGGATTTTATCTCTGTGTGAACTTGATTATCAGTTCCATAAAATATACAGTAAAGATTAGAGCCAGCTTAAAATTTGGGTTTTGAGGTCCATTCTTGACAACTCACTTCAGCAGTTCTGAGACCGTTAAATTAAGCACAACAATGGATTCTGAAGCTATTGCTCCACATTTTGAGAAATTTTAGGTCAGTGTCCAAGCACCCTTTTGGTTTTATAAGTTAATAAAAATGAACAATTTTAGGATAATAAATTATTGCTCCATCAACACACCCTAAAAGAATGTGTATTTTGAGCAAGTTTGTCTTAACATGAAGAATGTATCAATCTGAGGTTTTCAAAAAAAAAATTGACAATTTAGGGGTTAAAGGTACATTAGGAAAAATGTTTGTGCAAGAGAAAATAGTGAAGAAATGAGCAAGCTGGGAGCTCTCATATTGCAATAATTCTGAACTCTAACACAAAAGAGATAAGGATGGGAGCTTGCAAAGGTCTTAGGCAAATATTCACTACACAAGACTTACGGTAAGATCATTAAGAAGTGTTTGAGAGCAAGTTATCTGTCAATGAAGGCTAAGGCCTTTTAAAAACATTTACTATATTACCTCTACCATGGCTGACCACATATTTAGGGAATGTTTGTGGGAATGGTCTCTGAACAAACACAAAGATAGATTTTGTAATGCAGGTGCTGCATAATTGGATTCCTTGAGGATAGAGGTTCCGTATGCAATGTTGAGCATATAGGATGACAGAGGGAAGAAAGTTAGTGCCAATATTTGGGTCAGTTGCTAGGCAGTTTTGCCAATATTCACCAATCATCATAAAACTAGATTTTACATATATGGGATCAACAATCAATAAAAAAGAAAGAAAATTTAAGAAGTATAGAATGATTAGCATTTCTCTCCTATGAATTAGGAATGGATAATGCAGTATAAATGACCCTAACATTTATTGGTTTGAAACAACAAAGATTGGTATCTTGTCCATACTACATGCCCAATGTATGCGAGAAGAAGGACCTCACTGATAAAGTATCTGCAGAATATGAGTTGAGTGAGGCTTCATTGTCCATAGATACCACGATTTCAAATTAGAATATCTTATAACTAGAAACTAAGAAAGCAAATGCTTTGACTCAGAAGACATAGACTTCACTTCCTTTCTGACTGTATCAGTTAAAATTAGTTACACAGAGTTGGCACAAGTCGGAATCCACATTGATCTGGAAGCAGACAGACACTGATGAAGAGTGATTTTACCAAAAGGAGACTTCTTGCAAGCATTTTCACTGTGTTATATAGAGGCTGACTGTCTCACCTCAGAGGGCGATAGGATTTAAGATTCTCATGTGACTGAAATAGAATCTGATTTCACATGCTTTTTTGCATATTTTGAAGACAGTGAATTGTGGCAGACAGGGCTTAAACAAAGGATCATGAAATCCCTTTAGGATAAAAATAGGAATCTGAATTTCTGTGTGATTTTAAAACTCAACTGACCTTTCTGAGTCCCTGTTTTCTCATTTGAAATCTAAGAGAATGGAATTACATATCAAGATATATTCTACAAAGGAATCAATTCTAACACCAGTCATATTAATAACAATAGAAATACAGTAGAGTGTGGTATGTGCAGTAACTGCTGAAGGAAGTTCATTTCTACTTCTGATGAAGGAACTTGAGATTGTAGTTTTAAGACTGGATTCTAGGATTTATTGGTTTCTCTCAAGATGCTCTGAATTATTTTGGGAATAATGAATGGTCTTGAGATATCTAGGGGAGCACACACAGCACACATATGATAGAGACTCATCCTTTATATGTTCCATCCTGAGACACATTCTCCCCAATTCTTTATTCCTTACAGGGTTCTAGCAGGAAAAACAAACAAACAAACAACAACAAAGAAAAATCACAGTAGAATCAACTCACAAATTTCCTCTTGGATGCTACCAATGCATGTCCACATTTCAGTTCTCTGGAATCATTCCCAAAATAAGCTACATGTCTATCAAAACCTGTGGTGATGTATTGTATATTCAGCCTGAAAATAGCCTGAAATATCAAAGGACAGAGCTGCCCCTAAAGCCAAGCCATGAAGGTCAGAGTGTGGTGACTCATGCTTTAATCCCAGCACTCCAGAAGCAGAGAACCTCTGTGAGTTCAAGGCCAAACAGAGCCAGGAGGTGATGGCACACACCTTTAAATCCTAGCACTAAGAAAGTTGAAGGAGGAATTGAAATAGTTGGGTGGGGAAAGAAAGATAAGGCAAGAAGAGCCTGAAGTTCTTCCCTTCATCTGTGTTCCTTTCCACTGAGGACTCAGCAACACTGAAACTGAGAATTTATGAAGATAAGATCTAACCTTTTTGGTCTGAGGGGTTGGATAGGTGAGAAGTGGCTGTGGCTTGTTTCTCTGTCTCTGTGATATTTCAGCTTTCTCTCAATATCTCCTCCATCTTTGTATTAATAATACCAAGTAGAATTGGTGCAACAAAAAATTTCTTTTTCTTAGTTAGTGCTTCCTGCAGGAAACCTAGGCTAAGATGCCAGAAAAATATCTGTTAAATAAGAGAACATAGTACCCAAGAGGGAAGGAACTTATAATGACTCAATCTTTATCCAGTGTATGACTTCACCACAGAACTATTTCTTATATCTCAAAAGTTTTAAAGGACTAGGCACTGTTGTACACTTCTATAATACCAGAATTTGGGATCTAGAGGCAGGGGAATTATTTCAAATTCAAGACAAACCAGTCTACCTCCTAAATTCCACCTCACTGTCTCAGAAATTATGTAGTAAGATTAACTAACTCAAAACAAAATTTAGAAAGAGCCTTTCTGAAAGATATCACCCCTCCATTATCATTCACCTAAGTCAAAGTAAGGAGCTGATTTTTTTGCAAATATTAAAAATCTAAGACAACCATGTGTGGCAAACTGAAAAGACTCTCAGAAACAGCAAAGGTATGATTCTTTTTCTAAATCAGCGACTGTGATGAAAAAGATGGAAAAATCCCTAAAGGGTGCCTACATTCCCACAGTTCTGGAGTAAGTTCAGTACTCTCTTTACTAATTTGATAACCTCTAATGTGCATACATTAAAAAAAACTGTAGAGATCTCTATAACTAGTGAATGAATAAATGCATGCTAAACATATGGTACATATATTTATTAGACAGAGAAGCAGATAATACCCCCAAAGTAGAGCATATACTTCATGGTGCTTTCTGAACAAGTCAGACCACCACCAGAGAAGCCATCCTATGTTGTCTCTCAAACATAACTGATTGCATACTGCTGTCAGGCCAGTACCGCAGCAGAGAGTGACTGACAGTAAGTAATGACAGAAAAACTGAAGTGCATTTAGATAGGAGACAAAAAGACTTATCACCTGCAAAAGGCTGCGAAGGGGAAAAAAATCCAGCACTAAATTCCATTAAATGCATTAGCCTCCATTTAAATATACACACAGAAAATTTAACAAATAATTTTGATCTAAATGAGGAAGCATTCTTAATAATGCATTTATTTAATTCAGTAAGAATGCATTCTTAATGAATCAGATGGCAATCAGCAGATCTAAGATGAAGTGGATCTTGTTGGAATGGTATATATACATCCTTGGCATCTGATATAAAATTATAAATCAGTATAAATACTATATAAAACAATGCACGTGTATACAAGACATAATTTTACAATGTCCATCTAGATTCAAGAGGCAGCTATCTTAGTTTGTTCTGTACACAGTTATTTCTGATAAAAAAAATGGGTATTTTGTTTAAAGTTTTTAATGAATGGTCAGAATGAGTCATTGCAACATGTAAGAGCTGAACTGAAGGGTATGGGGGTTCTTGAGCATGACAATGGGGCTATTCAAGGGTCACTGCTCCTCTTCCATAACAACAGGAAAGCAGTAATTCATACCCAAAACATTGCAATATTTTATTATCTTTTCTACTACTCATTTTCTCCTTTGAAGAAATTGGAATTCTGTAGAATGATTCCTGTAAGTTACATGTTTAACTCAGTGATAGATGGAACAAACCCTTATGTAACCAGCATTTACTGTTACACGTGTCTGCCTGACAACTCACATTGATGCTTGTGTGTGTCACTTTACGGTGACAGAGACCAGGGTATATATACAATATATATGAGTGATATTGATGCCCAATAGAAAACAGTTTATTTCAATAACTGAAACATGTTTCTCAAACCAATTAATTCCTCTAACAATTAATTTATAAAACGTCTATAAGGCAGTGAAATTCACTCACCTTCTGTTCTTAATATTCAGCCTTCATCATTTACTCATCAAATGGAGGCTAAAGAAGCTATAATTCTATATTTTTTCAGTTGTCTTCAGGGTTGATGTATATACAGTTCATATGAATGACTTATAAGCACAACATTCAACTCCAGTTTCCTTGTCATGAATAGTTCTCACCATTTACACACAAGAGGCTCCCAAACCTCACAGCTGTGCTGTGACACATCATGTTCCCCATGTAGGGATGAGAAATGATGGCTCAATGAAGTGGCAAATGTCCAGGGAAAGGATCAAACAGAGTCCAGCTGGAACTCTCATCTCACGGTCTTTCCTCCTCTGCTTATGCTAAGCTGGAGTTTCTTGCTTCTATGTGTCCAAATGATACACAAACCCCCCACTTGCTAAGAAACAAACCAAGTTACCTGTTCGCAACTAACTGTCCCTACACAGTAACATTTGTATTTGTGAAGAAGAGGTCTCACCCTAAAGTCTGAACAGGTGCTGATTGCGGTGTTTGATATGGAAAGTAACTTCTCCTTATTAGAATTTCTCAAAAGTATAATTGAGTCTCCTTGGAGTATAATTATGTTTTAGAAGCTTCTCTGACTATGTGTCTCAAAGAATATTAATGAATAACATAAGAATGCCTTTCAGCCATAGGCACAGAGTTCCTCTGCTCATTTAAGGGTCAGTTTGAAGATTCAAGAAATTAAAATGAGATTGAAAAAAAAAAAAAAAACCAGAAATATCCGTGAAGTGAATTCTGTGGCTCCTGGTTTAATTTCTTTGTAGAGTCATCAGGCAGGAGCAAAGAAACACTTCGGCCTCTGTCCTCCAATAACCACATCTTGGGTTTTGTGAATGACAGTTTAGCAATCAGCCTTCCTCACATGAAATACACAGTTTGACCCATTGCTCATAGTCTTAAGAGCACTGGTTCTTAACCTGTGAGTCATGACCCCCATGGGGGTTCTATATCAGATATCCTACATATCATATATTTGCATTACAATTCATTTTTTTTAAAAAGCAAAATTATAGTTATAAAGTGGCAATGAATTAATTCTTTGGTTGTGGGTCACACAATATGAGGAACTATATTAAAAAGGTTGCAGCATTAAGAAGATAGAGAACCACCGATTTAGAACAATAATTTTTCTATTAATAGCAAATTAAAGCTGTCATATATAATAGATTCACTATCACCAATTTACATTTCAAGAATGGCAATGTGTCTAGGAAATGATACCTTTGTTGTCCAGTGATAGGTTTTAAACCCTGAGCCTTGGGAATGAAGGAAAATACTCAACCTCTGAGACAACTTTCCAATTCTTGGGTTTTTAAGACAGAATTTCATTGTGGAGCTTACACTCACCATGAACTCACTATATATCCCACACTTTTGTCAAATTTCCAAATCTCATGCACCACCCTCTCAAGTACTGGAATTACAGTTACAAGCCACCACATCTAGCAGTTCAGTACACTTACAATCACTCTCTCTACATGTTTTCTAACTTGTCTCTTAAAAAGCATGCTTCAGTAATCCTGCTGCTGGATTTTCATTTTCCTCTGTCTACATATAATGTCTTTGGTTTCTTCTCAGTGCAATCTATAATCTACCATTGTGTTCTGCCAATGTCCAGATCCAATTTCATTTACTCAGTTTTTGCATTTTCTAGATGACATTGTAAATTTTATTGTAAGAAGTACAGAATTCAAGACCTAGTACAATGGATTTTTCCACTTGTGTATATTGTAAGCATGTGTATTTATGAATTGTCAATATAGTAAACACACAATGAGTGCTCACTGAAGTATTACAGAGACTGGCAAAAAATTAATGGGAAAGAATAATTTTCAACCTCTCATCTGACTGTGGTTCGAACAGAAATAAGTGTTCCAATTTATTATGTGAAAACAAGTACTTTGGGATTCAATGATTTTATTAAATATTCCCTGCCAACAAATGAGAAATGACTTAATAAAATACCTACAAAATGTTCATTTGCTTTACAGAATAAATTCAGAAAGTTCGTAATAATAGAGTTATCATACTAAAACTCAACAATATTGGTTACAACTCTTCCCCTGTTACATTACATTTTCCTACTATCTTGATACCCCCTTTGAAATGTCCTGAAGACTCATGTTTTTGTTCATTTCAACTATGGGACTTATACTTCTAATATTAATGTAAATATATTGGTAGAATTTATTGAGGGTAAAAAGGAAAGAAGGAAGAAAAACAGAAAATATTTTTTCCCACCCCACACATACCCCAATATTCAAATACACTCATGGAGCCTTCCTCTGAGCAGAAGATAAATGGAACATGGAGCTTGTAAACAGGAAAACTTAGATTCCTCTCACTCAGTAACTGCATAATCTCAAGTTGCTTGCTTGGTACCTGTAATTTTGGATTTCATCTAAATAGGGATAATGACCCTCTTATTTGGCCTGTAAGGATGCAATAGAATTATACACAGAAAGCAGCTAGCACTTTCCTGGGCACATAGTGAATCCTAGCTAAGTGTTGATGTCTTGATTCATTCTTATTCTTGTTTTCCCTCAGACCCTGCTGTAGCATCTTCCTGTCTTTCTGTTTTACAGTTCTGATTATTCATTCTTTCTTTTATCTCACCTAGTAGCCCACAGAGATAGGGTGATTGTGTGTATGGTGAGGAAGAGGAGAGCCAGCAGGGTTAAAGAAAGCTTGCATAGGCGCTCAGCCAGTGGCTATTAGGCTCCCATGCCAGCCGGGGCTGAGTTTGATAAAAGCAGAAAGCAAGTTTTGCAAAAAGCCTACTGCTGGCAAGTGTGACAAGGTTAAGGCACTCAAGACTTCCATATGAAAAATAAATAGGGATTCTATATTTATCACCTCCATCCCCGATAATAGCATTCAAAACCAAAGAAGCCTGTGTGAACATATTAAGTTTTTAGAACAGACAGACACAAAGCTTCTGCGGATATATCTAAAGGCAAAGAGAGACAATGCCATTCCCAAAGGACGAATAAGATATAAAAGGCAGAGAAAGTGGGACAGAGATTAAAGGATGGGTGGTACACAGTGGACAAATGTTCTGACATCCTATAAAAGGAACAACATTAGAAGTTTAATGTGGCTTTGAGATCTGATTCAAACATGCAGCTGAAGTCTTAAATAGGAACAGAAAACCAAGGGGTCTGAAAGGGACTGAAACCTATGATTTTAGATGTGTTAATTTCTATTTTATTTAGATGACATTAAGAAATATAGAGCTAAGTCATCACACTGAGGATGAGTGAAACCCCACATCATTTTCTAAGGGACCCCCAAATGACTAACATGTACTGAATGCTAAAAAACAGGGAAATCGCTAAGCATTTTGTGTATACTAATTTCACTGCTCATGGCAACAACTCTAAAAGATGTATACTCTCTTTAAAATGTTTTCATAAAAGAAAACCAAAGCTTAGAATAGTTAAGTTTATATGCATAGTGATAAATGGTACTGAGAAAATCAGATATTTAGTTACATATGAAATATGTCTGCTGAGGCAAGGTGTGGTGGTGAACACATCCTAGCCCAGCATTAGAAAGGCAAAGGCAGGTGGATCTTTGTGAGCTCTAGGCCAGTTTAGTATACATAGTAAGTTCCAGACCAGCCAGGAATACTCAGTGAGACCCAATCTCAAAAATAAAACAAAAGTATATATCTGCAGAACAAATTTAGCCTTTATTATCTTCATCTTTTGTTTGAGTATGAAAACGAAGTGTTTTATAAGTCAGTCAATATTTTGGTTTTCCATTTCTTTGTCTCTCTTGTGTTTTTCAAAAAGCACATTTTCTGTCTTCTTTATAATGGCTTGTTGTAATTTTTGTATCTTTCATTCTCTCATTAGGTTGGGAACATCATCAGTAGTTTGGATGTATCTTTTAGAAAAGGATGAATGAATGATCAAGTTAACAAAATGGTATTTCAACATGTCTAATTCCATTTAAAAACAAAACTATATTCATATTTGTAGTTTCTATGGTTATAGCAATTGTCAGAAATCCTATTTATAGCCTATCTCTCAGTCGTTCAGAGAAAATATTTGATATAATACCCCAGCATATGTCTCCAACCTTCTACACAAAGTAGGAATGGGAAGATAAATAGTTCCACTAAGATATCACCAAACTTCTATCACTGCTCCAAAGGTTGAGGCTAAGAATATACAAAGCCAGTAGCAAAGATGAGAGGTGTGTTATTACTTGTTACTGGAATTTGAGAGACAAATTCTTAACTATGTCAAATACATATTGGTAAATTATAGTCACCAACAACATGTGGTAGGGTACCAACACTCTAAAATTATGATTAAATGAAGATCACTCTAGAAAGATTATATTTTGATTAACTATCAGATTGGGGAGCTTTACAAAGATTTATAGTAAACATGTTATGGTTTCTGAGAAACAATTTTTAGTTCATGGAACGAGGGTATATTTTGCCACAAATGCTGTGCAAAACATCAGTTTCTAATACTAGAAAAGATACTCATTCCAACGGCCATTGTTAAGTAACTGTCCTAATGTATTATTGGTAAGTAAGTACACACATGAAAAAAAACGTTTACCCAGTGTTGTCTGTGCTGGAGAAAGTCACAAGAGAACAAAATCACCAGAGGAAAATGAAATTTGTGAAATACTAATATACTGAGATGATACAAAGCATATCATACATATTGATACACATGAACATCAAAATCATATCTTATAAGATAGAAACTACTCAAGAGTATATAGATCATTAATATGAATGATGAATATTTGTGAAATACTGTATTCTGTCAATAATGAGGAGACTATAAATAAATGCAGGGGTATGATAGAAAGTTGTCTTGAGACGGGAAGGGAGGTAACATAGAAAGACTAAAGATCATTTAATTACTCGGATCTTTATTTAAACCCAGTAAAAGTTACACAGCACTTATCATTTTATTTTATCTTTTGGGCAGTTTAAATGAACATTACCATAGGCAAAAGATGTCTTTTGTTTTGTTTTTTAATTTTTGTTTTGCTCTTTTGGTGCTCAGTTGTAAGCCTAGGAGCTAAAGATACTGTACAGGAAAAAAATTATCAATAATGGAGAATGAAAGTGTTGTCAACAGACACATTTCCCTTCACAGCCAAGCATAGTCAAGCAGAAGCTGAACTTAGGTTCATCCAAGAAATGGCCTTGACGTTATAAGAATACTAAAGGTCACATTCAGACCACTGTTAAGAAAAGCATTTCTTTAACTCAACAAATTTGAATATGATGCTACCTTAAAATTCAAGAAGGACTCACAAAAAATATGATATAAAATAAACTGAACAGCAGATGCATGAAGCCTAATTGTCTGGGGAAGGAATAAATAAACATGTATTCTCTTGCCTTAATGATTAGCTGGAGCGTATTTTGTCTGCTCAGTGAGAACGGGCATTGTGAGAGGAAATTAATCCACAGTTTAATTCTGTGTTGCATTGCTCTCTTTCTATGGTTTTCCAAAATAAATATTTCATCCAAAGATATATGCAGAAATGTTTTCAAATGTGGGTTGGGAGGAGGCTACTTAGGTTCTTGGTCCTCTTTGGTACAAGTCAGCCCGGAGTAGAAACCCAAGACGTATTAAATATTGCCTTCATTTAGATAAAGCATCATCACCTTCCTGATGAGATGTAATTATATAATTTCTATGCAGGAATTGAGATGAGCTTTTGGGTAATTTTACTGTTAATATCTTTTGAACAATATCTTTTAAAGCAAGAAGTCCACAATGAACACCCATATTAGAATTATTTCTACATAACACTTTGCTTAAGTTATCCTTGCCCCAGATGGGTAAATAGAAAAATCAAACCATTACTAGGCATTATCTCTACAAAGGGAGCATTTCTCTGTATAGTACACCATGACAATTTTTAAAAGTGAGAAAGGTGTAAAATATTTATAGTGGCTCACTTTGGAGAACTTTTGAAATCTTTTGGAAATTTTTCCCTAAATTTACCAATTATGGAACTTCAATGAATTCAGTAACAGACCAATAAGTCCTGATTTCCTCATCAGGACTTGGATCTCCATTTTATAACTGTTTCACTGGCTGCATTAGCCCTTTGATATTTGACTTAATCATTTACTAACCTCTCATGTGTCCCTCCAATTTCATCAGCTGCCAATTTAATTCAAGTTCTCTCATAGTCTCAAGGTCCCTCTATTTCAGACCCTGAGTTTTGGGAAGTGGGAATATCAGCATATTTGATATATGTCTCAGTCTAAGGAAGCAATTAATATTTTTTGAAGAAAGTATGGTTGGGAGTTACCAGTGGAGACTGCCTTCTAAAGCATGAAGTAGCTTGATCAATTAAAATAAAATGACTGCATTGTTTATAGGCACAAACGGTCTCACAAGATTTGAAAAAGAAGTAAAAGTTTTACTGGGTATCATTTGAAATCAGCCTTAGCCTCCAGTAACTTTGAAATACTTCAATTCCTTGTATTTGTCTGAAGCCTGGTCAGTGGAGATTCTAAGAAGCTGAATTTTAGTTCTATAGAAGTCCATAGTATACCTAAAATATGAGAAGTAGAGTTGAACACTATCTTTATTCTCAAAACATAAGATACTTGTCACAGGATGTGTGCACAAATGGAGAATTTATAATATAGAGAAAATATGTATGATCATTTAAATAATACATATTATAAAGCTATTATAGGTGTTCCATACAGATTAAGTAATAATGTTATTGGTTTTACAGGCTTCCTAATTCTCTTACCACCGTGCTCTTCTCATCCCATCATATATGGCCACCGATTGAACTGCTGCGTCATTCACTATTATTTTTTATAATTCTGTCCATAACCACTGAGATGCTTAGTTTTGAGATTCCGAGCAGGAAGCTTAAATTTATTTTAATTTAGATTTTAATTTTATAGGTTACAATATTACCCTGCCCCCTCACCCCCCACCTCCCGAAAAAAGCTTCTAGAAAGAGAGAAGTAGTTGGAATCTGGTTTCAATTTATCTCACAAATGACAAGATGTTCTTCTGAAGAAGCTAGTGAAAAAGTCTCAGCGGTGTGCTAGGGAACACAGAGACTCTGCTGTGGACCCATCGCAGGGCTGAGGTGTGACCCGGGCTTTAGGACAGAGCACAGTTAAGTCAGAGAACAAGCTGCTGGGCATTTCCTGTTTCTGAGCACACATACGCCACCCTGAGAATTTCAAGTTCAAGTCCTTCGACATGAAGAAAAGGTCCAGTACACATGACAGCAAGGCAATCAGGGAACAGGAAAACTTTCAAGGGAAGGCAGCTAGAGATGACACTATGGACAGGCCCTGCCCTTCTGTCCTCAGAGTAAGAAATAATGGAGATGCTTTGCGACTGGGGTGTTCACAATGGTCCTTTGTGGACTCTTACGGACCTCTACAGTATGCGGAGAACTATGAAACTTCATTAATACATTCTATTTGATATTGTATCGAATATCCTGGTTCTTTTGTATTCCCATTGTTTGCTATTGTCCTTATTTAGAAACAGGTATTTTGCAACAGTTTCTTGAGGAATTGTTGATGAGAGCTTTAAATCAGGTCAACTGGTTCTTATGTGTTCGAAAATATTAGCTGTCTCTACTTATGCTGATTATGTCTGGCTGGAGAAAAGCCTGGATTGGAGTAAGATACTTAGCACATTTTAGAGGTAGTCTGTTGCACTATTTCTTTATATCTGTACTGGCTGATATTTGTCAATTTGACACAAGCTAGAATCACCAGAAGTGAAGGAGCCACAGTTGAGAGAAAATGTTTCCATGAGATCCAGCTGAAACGCATTTTCTCAATTAGTGATCAGTGGAGGAGGGCCAGCCCATGGTGGATGGTGCCATCCCTGTGTTGCTGGTCCTGGGTTCTATAAGAAAGCAGGCTGAACAAGTCAAGGGAAGCAAACCAGTAAGCAGCTCCCTCCACGGCCTCTGCACCAGCTTCTGCCTCCAGGATCCTGCTCTGCTTGAGGTCCTGTCCTGATTTCCTTCTTCTGAACAACAATATGGAAATGTAAGCCAAATAAACTCTTTTTCCCTGTCTTGCTTTCTGGTCATGGTGTTTCAGCACCCCACAGGAAACTCTAATTAACACTTCATTTAAAGTTAGTTTTATTACAGATCTTTCTTTTTTTTCCCTTCTAGAACTTTCTTTCTTTTCTCACATAATTCTAAAAATTAATAGTTTTTGAGGTGGACCGAATTTCATTTAGATTTTTCAAATTCCATTGCTTAGAGCACACGATAGACCCTTTCAAACTGTTAATACAGATATTTTGGCCTAAGATATTTAGTATATTTTCTCTTTTTGTTTTGACTATTATTTTGATATAAAGAAATCCAAGTAATCGTTTTTTAAAAAAGATTTATTTATTTGTTATGTATACAGTGTTCCATCTGCATGCATGCATGCAGGCCAGAAGAGGACATCAGATCTCATTATAGGTGGTCGAGAGCCACCATGTGGTTGCTGAGAATTGAACTCAGGACCTCTAGAAGAGGAGCTCTTAATCTCTGAGACTTCTCTCCAGCCCCAAATGTTTCCTCTTATCTCTTTTAATTGTTTCTTTTATGGTTTGAGATTACAGTATAATTATATCATTTGGGCTTTTCCTTTCTTTCCTTCAAACACTCCCAAATAGTCTTTGCTCTCTTTCAAATTCAGGCCTACCTTTTCATTAATTATTGTCATACATATATGCATATGTGCATGCATCTATATTCCTAAATACACAGTACACCCTGCCAGTATTATATACAGTAGAATTACTTGTATATATCCAGTACCAAATGGTCAGCCCTATTTTCATTTAATATCACTTTTAATAATGTTTTGAGGATTTTATAGAAAGTATTTTGATCATATTTACTATTTTTCCTACCTACCCAAATTTGTGCTCTCATTTTCCTTAAGACCAGTATTCAGTACGTTGCCTGTATATTCTTGGGTGTGTGATCATCACGGATCTTGGCTAACTCAGCTGTGACTGTACTCTAAAGAAAGATCTTCTAGTACCTATCACTTGCCAATAACATGTCCTCAGCTAAGAGTTCAACTTTGTATCCTCTCAGTCATCCATCCTGAGATTGTGTCTGTCTTGAGCTTCTGTAGACACCCCCCCCCCCCCCCCGCCCCCGGGCTTGCTGTCACATCTGCTGTGAGCTCTTTTGTGTAACTACCCTATTGTGACTGGAAAATGCTGTTTTATTTTAGTTACCTACTGCCTCTGACTCTTACAGTCTTTCTATTTCTTTTCCAGAATAATTGTTGAGCCTTTTATGGGAGTTTTCAATTTTGTGATTTATTTTTTTGCTTTCTTTTTGGAAGATTTCAACTTTGTGTTTTACATTCAGATTTTTAAACTTCACATGATTGCTTTACTTCTGAATTTTTCCAGTTTTATGTAGTATCTTGTTTCTGCTTTATAATTGCAATATTTTTTGACAATTAGGTGTCAATAAAAGTGACTAAAAATCAAATTTGTGGAAACATAACTTATATATCATAAATACACTGATTTATGTATACTACTGAATGAAGTACATACTTTTCTCACTCACACCATAATCAAGATAGAGTGTTCCCATAGGCTTTTGAAATTCCTCTGTGCTTTGGTCCTGCTACGTTCCCCGTGACTATGGGTCTCATAGATCTGCTGATGTGTGTCCCATCTTGTCCTTTGTCTGTCATGCAGAGAAATGTCTTGTCATTTTGGATCTACTTACTATCAGTGTAGGGGATTAGAAAGGTGACTATAAGATTTGAGGCCGGTTGGCTGGGATAATGGCCACACTGTGTCAATGTAAGCTGCTTCTATGAAACCATCCTGTGCTGGGACTTTAGACCTCTTCCTTTTATCGCTACCAATGAGGTATCTTTTCAGTCCTCTACATATATGAAAACTGGGATGTTCTATAAACTAATTGAAAGAAGAGAATAGGATTTGGGTCTTCAATATTCACATCTTCACCGTCAATATACTTTGAATCATTGCCTTGGTTTACTCAACCTTTGAATCACTTCAACCTATTCTGTCTCCAGACACATGGATCCTTCTGCAGACAGATGACAGTTTCTCTGTGCAAAGGTCTGATGATGGGATTTAAAGATTGTAATTGTTCTTTAACACAATCTTATTTAAATCTTCCCTCTCATCTCCCCCCCCCCCCCATCTGGAATTGAGAAAATCAAAGTCAGTGCTAGAGTTCTCTGGAGAAATGGAATCAGTAAGAGTTTTCCACAGTAAATTCACAAACCTATCTGGGGCTCGAGTGTTGTAATCTATGGTATGAAAGCTAGACTTTAATCCAGGGTGTGGGGTTTCAGAATCTCCTGGGAGTCAACTGGTACAAATCCAAAGTGTAAAAGTTGTAGAAGACCAGAACTCACATGTTCAAGAGCAGACAATGGAAATCACAGCTCTAGCAGACAGTAAATCATTTCTTGCACCATTTTGTTCTACCTTGGCTTACCCACACCGATGAGGACTTTATTCAGTGTACTGACTAAATTCTAGTCTTCTTCAGCTTTCACAGGAGTGGGTTTTTTTATTTGTTGCTTGTTTTGTTTTATTAATTTTTTAAATCAGCTACCAGAGAACGTTAGCCCGATCCAATTGAAAATAAGACATGCCAGAGCCATTTGAGAATTCTTGAGTGTAAACGAAGTTACTGCTCAGTTTCTCTGCTGTGGCTTTTTTGCAACTCTGCAGGATCATTGCCACCTGTCTCTGTTTTCCAATATTTAGTTGTTTTTGTCTCTACTGTTTTTTCACACTGTCATCCTTTGGATTTATGTCTTTTGGAAAATAAAATAAGCCCCTGACTTTATTGCTGAAAATATTTAGAGTAAAAGTAGATGTACATACTTAGCATACTATCTTGACTCCAAACTGCCTACCAAAAATTGTCTTAATTTTTTAAACACATTTGATAAAAGGAATTACTGTACAGGTTAGCCAAATATGTAAAAGCCATGAAGAAGTTATTTTTAGAATTACTAATTTGACTAGTATAAATTTGTGTGTTAACCATTTGCTGCTTTTCTTATAGTTATTTCTGAGACACAAGTTTTGATAACCCTCTACTCATAATTGCAAGACCTGTAGTAATGATCAAAGGTATGGGTATAAAACTTCTTTTAGAATTATAATAATGATGATTATTATTGTATTAAGAGACTCTAGGCCAGCTTTGATCTAGTAATCTCCCCACTTCAATCTTCAGAGTGTTAAGATCATATGGTTAGGGATACAACACACCTGCCCTAAAATGAACTGTGTTACTTCGTGTTACAGCTTTTAGATTAAAAATTCACTATATTTATAAATTATATTTATTTGGATCTCTTTAATTCCAAACTAAGAGTATTACTTTTATTGAACTGAAATGCAGGTGTATATATCTAAAAAGGCAACAGGAAGGGACAACTGGAGATTCTGTTTCCAATGCAGGATGACTGATCGACAGGGCCTGAAAGCTGCTTAGCAAACACAAATACCTTGAGAGTGAACGCGCAGAAACACAGCACTTGAGGGATAAGAGCTCTTCCAAGAGACAATCATGAGGACAAAAGCAGAGGCCATTTGAATGAAGTTTTTGGTCTAGTGTTAGCAGGTAAAATACAAGATGCTCAAGTTAGAATGCAATTTCAGACAAATAAGAACTAGGTGTTAGTTGGGCAGAACTATTGATTGCTTCCTTCCTTTGGAAGCTTGCATGGCACCTCTTGGTACTGTAAAAGCTAGTCCTCAATTAGACGTTTTTATGTCAGTCCCAGTTCAAGGGCCCCTGAGCCCTGTGCTTGAAGTGCATAGTGTTTTCAGCAATAGAGACTGACTTTACACCTCTAGGGGGTAAACAAAGGCAAGAGCAATAGCCTGTAACGTTTTGAGGGCTTCTCATAACTGGTGCTAGGGTTTCGTTTGGTGGTCTTTGGCTCTTGTGATAAACTCAGGTAGAACATTTTTACTTAAACTGTGTATGTGACACCTAAAGCATTATATGATACTGCCATGGCCCCTGTTTGCCCACCAGTGGTGTAAGGTAAGCCCTTATTGCTGAAGAGGGAAACCATGTCCAATAATGGAAAACTAGGTCACTACCCAGTGCTAGTGGTGGCACAGTAAGTGAAGGAGAATCTACAACCACCGTTGTCCTAAAACAGGATAATCTCCAACTACTTGATAAATACTTGTCCTTATAGCCACAGATAAGTCTATTCCCTCATCCCTTGCCAAGGAAACTTCACTATGCAACAGACAAAGACCATTATGGAAAACCACAAACAATGAAAATGTAGATTTTGGGGGCCCAGTCCTAATGAATATCCCTAATTAACAATTCCCACACCTAAGGCTCATGATTATTTCTGAAAAGGGGCAGAAAGATTGTGAGATCCAGAGGATTAATGAGTTGCTGTGAAATTGTGACTCCTAGGAATGTTAGAAGCTACACCCTTCAAGTCTTAACAAACATGTGGTAAACAGGAATGACAATTGACAGAATGTGGGCAAGGGCAGTCCAGTAAACCCCAACTCTGCACAAAAAAAACTATGGGCAACTAAAGAATGTTGAGAACTGGAGTAATAGTGTTTCTCAGAGAAAAGCACCCACACATCAGGCTGTCAACCTCAAAAACACAAAAATAAGTCACATTATACAGACTAAGCAGGATGTATTTATGTGCTTAGACTACATATGTCTATACACACATATGCATACACATACATGTGTGTGTATATATGTATATGTAACAACAGTTAATGAAAAAAAGGGCCATGAGTTTAAAAGAGACAGAGGAAGGGTATATGGGAGAGTTTGGAGGAAAGAAAGGGAAAGGGGAATGATGCAATTATATTATACTCAAAAAATATAAAAGAATTAATTTTGAAAAGAATTTTTTAAATGAAATAGATTTATATAAAACATGCTCTTGCAAGATTTGAGACCTACTAAAATAATTTCTATTGTTAATATAGAGTTCAAGTATAAGTGGGGGTCCAAAATTATAGTTAATCTAAAATTAAACTCTAATAAAAGTTAAGCCAATAAAACAAAAGTTAAAACTCTATTTAACTCTTTTAAGGGAAGATTTTATCAAGTAACTGAGAGTTTCTTGGAGCCAGCCAAGAATCTATATCTATAGATAAGTACCTCATTTAATCAGTATCTGTCAAGATTCTCTTGTATTAGTAACTAACACAGAAACCTACAGCTCCAATGTGCAGAGAGTGAGAGACTTTGTAGTACTCAATCCTAAATGGGATGTCTTCATCAAACTTTTTCCAACAAGTCTCAGGGATCTATGAGGAAGAGGAAGTTGAAAGATTCCAAGTTCCAGAGGATGACTCTAAGGAAACAGTGTCTTCTAGAAACAACAATGGGACAGACACACATATGAACTCCAGAGACTGTGGCAGCTCACGTAATACTTTCATAGGCTCAAACCAGATGAAGTCTCATCACAAATAGAGGGAAATGAACACATAGCCCAGTACCTAACCAAAAAGCTTATATGAAACTGATGTTTACTTGCAAGGAAATAGTCAGTTTCTCCAATGGGGTCTCACTAAATATATTGACCACTCCTCAGGGCTGGCCCCACCCCCAGGAGTAGTAGGCCAACACAAGACAAACTCAATAATACATTTGTGAGCTAGGAACATAAAGTTAGGTAAGGAGGTGGGAAGGATTTGGAAGGACAAACTCAATGATAATTTGTGAGCTAGGAACATAAGGAGGTAGAGAGGATTTGGGAGGAATTGGGAAAAGGGAAAAAGATGATCATACGTTGTCTGAAACCGTTTTATCAATATTTGTTTTAAAAAAAGAAACTGTCATAGAAATGGTGGAGATGATAGCACATTAAAGAATTAATGTGTAGAGAATATTATGAATATTTAGTGGTTGGAGAAACAGAGGATATAACCTGTGACCCCTTTCTGCAGATGGAAGAGACACAAAGGAAAAGCATTTCATACTATGCTGATAGGTTATTGTGTCTTTGTTCTAGTGAGTAATTCATTGTGCTCAATGAGACCTGGATATACAACAATGAACTTCACTGTAACAAGCACAGAAAATACTTGGCCTTGACAAGACCAAATTTAGAGAAGACCAAAGAACAAATTAGGAAAAAAAAATTGACATTAAAGTTGTTATTTTAGACACAGGGTCTCACTATATAGCTTAGGCTCTCTTTAAACTCACAGCAATTCTCAGCCTCCTAGATTTCTCATTATACAAGCATGAGCCATCATCCTTAGCAAGTTATTATATTTCAAATATAATAGATATAATATATATATTTATATATTTTTTCTTTTGTTAGACAGATAATTTCTTAACAACTTTCTACTTCCCCAGCCTCATGCCCTTTCATCTGTTAGAGCCTCTAGGTAAAGATTTAGTAAATTTTGAGAAAATTTTTTATTTTAATAAAATCTTTAATGTTTCTCCTTAGGCACATCCATAACGGGTGTTTACCATCTCTCGGATATTCACTATTCTCTTCATTTTTATGCAATAGCCTATACTTCTGAGAAGACAGGAGGCAGCTGTTGTTTGCGTGTTTGTTTGTTTCAAGATTTTGTTTTTAAGACAAAGGATGAGGGAATTACAAAGTGCCTGACCCATTTCTTTCTCCAGGAGACTCAAATCCTGTGATTATAGGGTCCACTGCACTCCCTGGATTTGTGTGTTTCATCTGGTCATCTGGATGTCTGGGAGTTCTGAATTAGAGTTCTCCAAAAAGGCAGAGCCCATAGAGTTCATGCTGACACATATGAGGAGATCCATTGTGGGCATTGGCTCATTATGTCATGAAGCCTGAGAGGACAGAGGCTTCTGATCCTCCAGGATAAAAATCACATAAGGAGAGTAAAAAACAGTCATTTTCTATTTACTTTGAATATTTTCAGAATTCTGTAAGTTTGAAATGGAAATGTTGATTTCAATTTATTTAAAAGTAGACTTTTAAAAAGGAAGAAATTGCTCTAATAAAGCATCATGACCAATGTGGCTTTTAAAAGGAAAGGGTTTATTTGGGGTTTACAGTTTCAGAGCCTTAAAGTCCATAACCATTGTGGTGGGGAGCGTGGAAGCAGTCAGGCATGGTGCTGGAGCAGTGGTAGAGATCTTACTTCTTGGGAAATAGCCATCACAGAGAACGAGACACTGGAGATGAGTTTTTTGGAACTTCAAAGTCAGTACCCAGTAACACCTCTAAGGACATTTCTAAATAGGTCCAAATAGGTCCATCAACTGACAGAAGCATTCTCATTCAAACCATGGCATAAGATGAATACATTATTTTTTTCATCTCTGCATGGTTGGTGTTCACATTTCAGGCTTTGTCTAGCAACAGAGGGCCATAAGGCTAGATGTTCAATGGCTTCCATCACCTACTACCTGTGACACTGAGCTCTGTATTGCTAAATTCATCTTCATTGTATGATGGGGAGATGGAATATGATGGTGTATTACATAAATTCTAGTTGGTATATAATGAAAACCTTTGTTGGAATATCAAAGAGAGGAAACAGACCACAGTCAATTCTCACCCAGCCAACTTCTCAGGCTGAACAGGGTAAATGCTATCTTCAAGAGTACTCACTCAGCCTGGCTGGTCACTTCTATAGAACTCCTGAATCTCCTGCCTTAAATATCTTCCTATCCAGTTGTTTTACTTCTGGGTTCAACTCTGCATCATAATCCTGGAGTTAGGATTAAAGATGTGAGCTACTACAACTTGGTAGTTAGGCCTTGAGCTCACAGAAATACAGAAAGATCTCTGTCTCCTGAGTGATGGGTTAAAGGCGTGGGTCACCACTCTAACTTCATGGCTTGACTGTGGGTGATTCTGTTCACTGACATTCTAAGCTGATTTTATTAAATATATATCACCACAGTAGTGTAATGATTTTATCTATTGTTAACTTCTCTAAAATTATATATATTTTTTTTTCAAAGAGAAGGGAGAGGAATTATATGAGCAAGGGTGGGGAGACAAGATTATAATGGGGAAATATACAAAGACAACTGAACCAAGCTAGTGGGAACTCATGAACTGTGGAGCCTGCATGGGACTGGACTAGGCCCTCTGCATTGGGAGACAGTAGTGTAGCTTTACCTACTTAAGGGGCCCCTGACAGTGTGATCAAGATCTATTCCTGGTGTATGAGTGGGCTTGTGGAGCCCATTCCCTATAGAGGGACACCTTGCACAGTCTCGATGCTGGAGGAAGGGGCTTGAATCTGCCTGAATTGAAAGTACCAGGCTTTGCTGACATCCACGGGAGGGCCTTACCTTTTTGGGAGAGGGGATGAAGGGTGGGTTGGGGAGAAGGATGCTGAAGAGCAACAGGAACAGTGATTGGGGGAGGGTCTGTGGCTGATATGTAAAATAAATTAAAAATTGTCATTATTTTTAAAAAAATACTTTTTTCTTGTTTGAAAATTTCAAACATGAATATAATGTGTTTCAATTAAATCTACTTCCCAATCCCTCCCCTTAGGAAAAAAAAAACAAACAAACCCTGAATTGTACAACAGCAGCCATCAATTACTAAATAGTTCCTTAGCTAGGAATGGGCTTCATGAGCCTTTCCCACTCTGTGCTGGGATTTCAACTGTTCGATTTTGTGCAGATCTAATGCACACAATCACAACAATGGGGAGTCCATGTGTGCAATGGCCCTGACATGCTCAGCAAATACTGTTTCACTTCAAATATCCACTACTTCTGGTCCTATTATGTGATGATCTCTGAGCCTTGGAGGAAGAAGTGTGATACAGATGTGTAGTTTAGAGCTGACTCCTCTTTGGTTTGTATTCTTTACATAGACTAGTTGTGGGCCTCTTTGTTATAAACACCATCTATGTATAGTTAACAAATTGTTAAAGTTTTCTGTGTATAAAACAAAGTATAATATTTAAAAATAATATAGGATATAAATTAAAGATGATAAATACTGTTAAATTTTAAATTCAAATCTATACTTATTAAGAGTCAACACGACAAATCTGAGGATGGATCATTTGCCTAGCATGTGCACAGCCTGGAGTTTGATCCTCAGCACACAGTATACATGATATACCATGTTTCTTCCTCATGCTCCTTAATCTGGTCAGATATTTTGAAGTCCAAAAGTTTTTCATGTTCTACCCTGAACTACACATGTCAGCTTCAGGATGACAGTCATTGTTGCTATGGGATATAATATTGCATAATTGACCTTACATTAATAATCAAATTTTATGTAGAGTTGTTTTTCTCGTAATGGTAAATGTTAAAATAAAGGTTAAGGTCCACTGAATTTGTGCCAAGCAATATAGGGGAAACTGTTGGATGACCTGAAGCTCAGTGAGCAAACAGTCACTGCTTCTAATAGGAGGAACCAGAGGAACTGCTTCACTGAAAACTGTATAGTCATTAGGCAACTAGATAGAGAGTGTGGGAGCAGCATAAAGACTAAACAAACACACCTTGAACTCTGTCATCTGGGCTGTTGTCTTTCAGGTTTCAGTACAGGCTGCCCATCTCTTTACTTTGTACACAGGGAGAACTCTCTAATGATGTAAACTATCCCCAATTTTCTCTTTGCCACTTAGTGCTCGCTGCAGTAAAAGTTAGAACTGAAGAGAACTGTGTACCTTTGACCTTTGCCTTAATGTATTAACTTTCCATTTTTTGTCTAGTCTTCTCCCAAACAATACATCCTGACCACAGTTTTCCATCCGTTCACTCCTCCCAATTACACTGCTACCTTCTTCTCTCCCCCAAATTTACTCCTCCTGGGTTTCCCTTCTGAAGAGAACAGGTTTTCCAGTACTATCAGTCAAATATGGCATAACAAGTTACAGTAAGACTAGGCACATACCTTATATAAAGACTGGACAAGGCAACCCGGTAGGAGAAAAAAGGCTCCAAAGCAGGCAAAGAACATTGAGCTACACAACCATATTGTATATGCAGATGAACTAGCTCAGAAACGTGTAGATACTATGGTTACAGCATGTAGTTGTCTATTGTTCCTCGGACAGGATTGAGGACTCTGAATTTCCCATGTTTACTTAACACGTCTATTATTGTCCTTGTTTACTGCATATTTAGGCAATCCCATTGATGAGAGTGTGTGGGTGTAGCTTTTTACAATGATAGAAGATATATATCATAGCAATGCCCCCTCCCTTCCTCTGGCTCCTACAATACTTCTACCCTGTCTTCTGCACTATTCCGGGAGCCTTAGGTGTAGGAGTTGCTCAGTTCTCTTAAAGAGTGCTAAAGAAGCCCTATTCACAGCCTTGTGAACCAATATCTTCTTGAATTTAACAAGATTTTTTTCCATTGATAATATAACATTATCATGTACTGAGGGAATATTTGCTTATAATATAGAGTGGAGGGTTACTAGAAGGAAGATATACCTTACACTAACTTCTCTCATTGAGAACTATATCAGAGAACCTGCTGGGGCAGTGTATTAGTATGTATTATGCTGTAGTAAACACCACAACCAGGAGCAGTTTCATGATGAAAAGGTTTATCTGGCTTCTATGTCTCAAACACAGTCTATTAAGGAAGAAGTCAGAGCAGGAACAGACATGAACCTATGGAGGAACAATGCTATTAGCTTGCTCCCAGTGACTTGCTCAGTTTGCTCTCTTAAGCAACACAGGAACACATGTCGAAGGGTGGCAGAGACCACAAAGGGCTAGACCCTACCATCAATCATTGAGAAAATACCCACTCACCCTTTACAAACAGATGTATACTTGCTTACAGACGAACTTGAGAAAGAATGATTTCTTATTTGCATTCTCCCTTCTAAGATGATTCTAGCTTGGAACATGCTGACAAAAATTAGCCAACACAGATGATCTGGCCAGTCCAGATAACTGTTTTTATTGTTATTATTCTTTTCTAGATAGTATCTGGCTGTATAGTCCAAACTAGCCTCAAACTCATGACACTCCTCCCTTGACCTCTCAAGTTCTGGGATTACAGACATGAACTACCGTTCTCAGACAGAGTCCTCATTGCAAAGCATGCTTGAAGATTACAGTTTTTTTTTTGAAGTAATACAAGTAGAATGCTACAAATTATAATAAGATATAATGAATAATAATAATGCTACAAATTACATACAATAAGAAGTAACTTTGAACTCTTAGAGTATAACAGTTCTTATAGAATTAGCTTATTTATAGAAATCTTTTCTATTTAACACCCATCAAACAGCTATTATGTATTTGATATAGTAGTTGCATAGACCATCATCAATTATCATAAGCATAATTGTATCCATCAAATAATATATAATATAGAGTCATGTGTTGATATTAATAAGGTTATTGGTGAATATTTTAGTCACGAGAAACACTTTTTTTTTGTTTTGGCATCTATATAGATATAGATTCTTCAAGATGTTATTACTAGCCATATGTGGCTATTTTGATTCAAATCTCAATTAAGTAGCATGAAACATGTCCTTGTCCACATAAGGTTCCACTGGACATCTGCAAGACAAGAAATTTTGTTCTTGTTTTGTTCAGAATTTTCACTTTGACCCTACACATTGGTCATTTTCCCATTCTAGTTTATAGAAGACTAATTCTGGTAGGTAAATTAAACCACATATAGATTCTGCAATGTTCCAAGTACATTCAAGATATTGTCAAAGTTTTGACCTTCACTGACTTTTCCCCCATGACTATAAGGAATTCATCAATTTGAAGCTTGATAGAATTTTCTAGTAAAGCTCCTTAGACAGAATACCCAGGATGAGTGCCTGGTGCCCTCAGTTTAAGATACTTTATATAAGTCTTTTAGGATTTAAGTTGGAAACTACTGAGATAACAGATGACCATTGCTTCAAACATCTCTTCAAGATATTCTTCCTTTATGTTGTCTTCTCTTATTCATTATAAACATCCCTGGCATGTATTATATCCCCTTCTTCTTCTCACCAGCCAAAACTATTTGCTCACTGATGACTAGTCAACTCCAAAGTCATTTGTGTATATGTGGAGGGGGTAGGAGCTTTGAGTCTACTTTTCTCCTTGCCAATCAGCAAGTACAGAAACAGAGAGACCCAGTCCCAAGTATAGAAAGGGTCTACTTTCCACTGTGCCATTTCTTTGTCTTTTCATCTTTAACTGATGAATAAAAAGAACCAATCTGCTTTCTGCTTTACATAATCACTAGTTATCAAATTCTGTCATTACTAGATGTACTAAGAGAGCTGGATGCTGGATATGAAGATGTCTAGGCCTAGACTGAAATTTTGACCTAATTCTACCAGCTGTCATTGTTGATGACCAGAAAAGCCACACAAGTTAATAAATGTTCCTCAACAGGTCTAAATGACTGTGAGTAATAGCAAATAAGGCCTTACTATAGCTAGAAGGCTAACAATGCTAAGAGCCAAAAATTCTCAGATTAAAATAAAAGAAAGAAACACAGTGAGAGAGAGAGAGAGAGAGAGAGAGAGAGAGAAAGAGAGAGGGGAAGGAGGGAGAAGGCAGATGCCTAATATTCACCCTTCTACGTATGTTTTAGTCTTTCCCAGAATCTCATAGTTTATGTACTTGTTAATGAGAAACTAACTCACTTGAAAGGATGGATGGCTAGGGGATGACTCAGTCTTCTGTGCGTGGTACCTGCTAGATGGTGCTAACTAACTTGTGGCCATTATACCAACCAACAGGAGTTGCAGGTCAGAATTGTCTTCCAGCCCATGATGGGTTAGAAGTTAAAAGAAAATGAATGACACCTTGGTCCACACAGATAAGAAGTCTAAGGAACCCAGTATAACAAGATCTGTACTTGTACACATTGCTGAGATTGAGAACTTTTTAGAAAGTGTCTTCCTGTCAAGACAGCCTTCCAAGTCAATTTTTAAGAAATACCTTCTCCCAACTTTAGACTGAATCAGCTCTCCTACTAAATCCTTTCAGAAAAGAGCATGTCTTTATCTCATGATGATCGCCACATTGCCTCCACAATTATTTAAAAAATTATAACTCCTTGTAGTGATATATACTTAAATAAAACCAGTCTTGAATATCAGAGAACAGATCCACCCATAGTTAAGCCAGGAGGGTCAGAGAGTGATAACTCATGCCTTTAATCCCATAACTCCAGAGACAGATCTTTCTGTGTTTCTGTGAGTTTAAGGCCTAACTACCAAATAGTAGTAGCTCACACCTTTAATCCTAACTCTAGATTATGATACAGAGTTGAGCCAGAAGTGAAACAATTTGGCAAAGAAGGTGTTTAAGGCAGGCATAAGAAGACAGATTTGTTCTGTAAAAGCAAGGAAGAGCCAGGCTGAGGAAGCTGGAAGATAGCTTTTATCTTGAGAAGTTGGCTGGGTGAGATTTGACTGCTGTGGTCTCTTTCCCTTCTTTGCTCTTCCATCTTTTCCCCAATATCTGGCTTTGAGTTTTCATTTATTAACAACTAGAATTCGTGCTACACTGTCATTTGTAATATTAAATTTCTGGCCTGGACTAGCCCCAAGATCTGGACTATCAGTCCCAAAGTCCCAAAGAAACACAAAGTATCTTACCTTATTTTGTGCTGATTGACCTATGGCTTAGGTATACTGCTAGCTTGTTCTTTCATCTTAATTCAATCCATTTCCATTAGTCTGTTTAGCCATGTGGTACCTTTTCTCAGAGCAGCATGGTTGTTTCCTCTGCTGGAATCTTTCTTAGTGTCTCTCTGGCATCTCTGCTCTGCTCTTCCTGTTCCCAGAGTTTTCTTAGTCTGGTAGCCCCGCCCACACTTCCTGTCTGCTTTCTGGCCAGTCAGCGCTTTTTATTAAACCAGTAGGAGGGATAAGGTACCAGAACATAAATCTCACTATAACTCCTGTCTTTTGTCTCCATATACTATAAAATAAAAAAGAGAACAGAACTGTGTCTCTTCAGGATGATCATCTGATATCTAGATGTAAAATCAAAACAGGCACTTAATTTCCCTCAGTGAGATGATCAAAATTAGGTCCAGGAATTAGGATGGACTTCAATGGCCAGCTCAAGGACAGCAAGTGAAGGTTTCTCTCATATATAGAAACAATGGAAGACTTCATGCCAGGCCTATGAAATAGTGATGACTGACCAGTATATCTGAGATAAAACTTGACCCACTAATCACCAGCTGTGGAATTTTGTAGAAACAAAGCTATTTTTTTTTTAATTTTATGTTTTCTCTTCTTGTTTCTATAGCCTCTTAGAACTCATTTCAACTCATTATCTTTTGAAAGAAAGGTGATCTTCACTCTTTGGTCAAAAATAAAATAAAATAAAAACCTTATACTGTGGCAATAGCTCAGTTGGTAAAGTGTCTGTTTACAAACACACAGATCTGAGTTCAATTTCCAGGTAGATATGGTCTTATATACTCTAATTTCAGCTTTGGGAAATGGAGGCAGATGGATTCCCTGAGGCTTCTGAGCTTGCTAGCATAGCCTAGTCAGCAATTTCAAGGCTAGTGAGAGATCCTGACTCAAAAAATTAAAATTAAAGTTAGAAGATATATAATGCCTAAGGAGCAATATCCAAGATTGTGCTCTGGTATTCATATACACAGTCACACATGCACATGTGAACATACGTGCCTTTACAAATGTGCAACAGACACATGTCTGCCTTTTGTATTCCAGATGCTAAACTTTTGGGGATCTAAAAGGAAGTCTTGTTTGCCTATTCTCAACTACTTGCATGTTTTGGGTTTTGTCCTGTTTGGTTAACTTGAGACAGAGCCTCACATTGCTGTCCAGGCTGACCTCCAACTTATGACCTCCTGCCTCTGCTTTCCTCTCCGAATGCTGGCATTTAGAGGCAAATTTACATCAAGCTTGACCTGCAGATTTTTACATTAAGCCAAGCTATTTTTCATTGTTTGTTAAATCGCTCCTATCTTGGACACTCTCTTCTCTACATCTAGGTTTTTTAAAAAACACTATCTGTGCCTCTAGATTATTCTTCTCACCTGTCCCAGCTGCTTCACTGGAATATGCTTAATGAAAGCAAAAATGTTACCTTCATTTTGCAAAAGTCCATTGAAAATGTCTAAGACTTATTCTATGCTAACATCTTTGTAGCACTTGAGAACACAGAGTACTTTGGTCTTTTTAAAACTCTCTCATAGATTCTCTGAGGAAGATGCCCTCAGACACCCCTGCCCAGTCCTGCAGTCTCCTCTGAAGTTCCTCTATAGGTGAGCTTCCGCTTCCTCTCTTTGTCTGTTAATGCTGCTCTTGTTGAACATCTGATGTTAGCAGACAGATTCTTTCCTGCTTTCCAGTGAGCATTTCTAATGGAAATTAGGATTTTATTTTCAAAAATGAAAACTCCCAACAAGGTGGTGGTGGTGCATACCTTTAATCCAAGCACTCAAAAAGCAGAGGCAGGTGGATCTCTATGAATCTGAGGCCAGTCTGACCGAGACAGCAAGTTCCAGGACAGTCAAGACTAAATAGAGAAACCAAGTCTTGCAAACAAATAAACAAACAGACAAGCAAGCAAGCAAGCAAACAAACAAAAAAAACCAGAATGAAAATTTCCAGGCATGATGAAGGAGATTGCTCAGCAGCTAAAAACACTTTGCCATATGAACTGAGGATCTGAGTGTGAGACTCAGAACCCTGATGTTGTGACATTGCAGTCTTATACTCCTAACCATGACTCCCAACATGGGCCACTGCAATATCTGATTCATTGTCTTATTGAATGTTTGCCTGAAATCCCTCTTTGTTAACACATAGAAGTCCTACACAACTACCGCTAGTCCATTTCCAAAGCTCTTACTGTTCTTGTGATGAGCACCAAATTTATCCTCCGTCATCCCTCCTCCAAGAGAAATGGTCTATGCCATTTCCCTTTCATGTCCTTGTACATATTCTCCATGTATTATTTCCTCTGCCCAGACTTTTTGCTTTTCTTTTTGGTAGCCAATCACTTTTCCTCAAGTTTATTATCCTTCTACAAGGAGACCTTTTCTACCTCATAGGCTACATTAGTACTAACAGCCTGGTTAGTTCCTGTTGCCTGCCATGGACTTGCTTTATCCAAATACACTTCCCGTACAGACAGAAGTCCTGTGAGGAAGGGACGATGCAGTGCCTGCTCAGGTGTTCTTCTTCTATCTTCTTACTTATCAGCTAACTAATTCTAATATGGAATTTAACTGTTATAGGAATCTCTCCACAAAAAGACAAGATTGTCAGGGACAGAACTGTGGAAAGCAGGTATAGGTCTTGAGGAAATAAACCCTCAGAACATTTTTTTTTTTTACATTGTTAGAGACAGTGGAGCATACTGTTCAGACAGAGGGAACAGTTTCAATCAGAAACAGAGAGAAAAGATGAGCGTATTATGAGGTAAGTTGGTTAACCCAGTGAAAGTACTCAGGATATAGATGAGGGAAAGTATGTAGGTGTGGTCTCTCCATATGCATTGCCCAGGGCGATTAACCTCACCTGTGGTCAGAGTTTCCTAACCTAAGGCAGCAGTACTCCTTAGAATGGCAATTACAGAAACTTCCAGGAGTGGAAAGTCATTTGTAACTATGTGAAGGTTTGTCTTTATATAGACTTCCTTCTAGCCTGGGGCTCTCACATTAGATCCCTTTGGCCTGAGGTGAGCAAGGGAAGGGAGAAGGTAGGAAATCAAATCCTGGCTGTCATCCAAATGTGCATGTTAACACAGCTGCCACTTCTCCTTCCTGCTCTGTCATCTACCAGACAACTGGAGAGGAGATAACATTCAAACAGTCTCTGGAATGGAGGAACCAATTTAGGAAGAAGAGCAAGAGAGAGTTGCTAGGAAAATTCAACACAATGGCATGCTTTTGGGGTTGAATTGTATTAACAATATGTATTTATGAAGCTCTTGGTGAATATAGGCCTTTTCATACATGGAGATTTAATCATTTTTTTTCAAATTGCTTGAATGCAGTACAGTATTGCTGTATAATAAATATTGAGACTGGACAGTATTTTGTTTGAAATTATCTGCCTATGATTACAATAAAAATCAGATGGTAAAATTATGTTTCTAACTACTGCCTTTCCTGGAATAAATTAAATCTTCTGTTATGATAACGACAATCTTTTTGAGGTTTGGAAGGGCAAAAGTCTATGCAGTCTTCATTTCCCAGCTTATCCACTGCTACCATCTAGTGGCTAGTCTTACCAGTAAACAAAATTTAATCAAGAAAATGGCCTTAGGATTTACAATACAGTTTGTTGATATCATTAAAAATGACACCCCCAAAGCTAACTGTACCCTGATAATAATTATGCTATATTATTAAAGTTACAAAATCAGATAAATATAAAAACCGACACACACATAATTTGAAATTAACTATGTAATCAACTATATATGTATAATATACATAGAATCTCAAAATAAAATGCTCAGTATTAAGATCAAATGCTTACTAAACATTCTGAAATCATCCCTGTTATACTAAAAACAGATAGAAATAATGACAGATTATTAAAAACTTCCTCTAACTTTGAGAATATTAATTTTTAGGTGAGTAATGGGGGGAAATGAAAACCAAAGCCTTGTTTAGAACTCAAAATTATATTTCCATCATCACTAAGAGATAGAATAGTAAAGTCTCACTCTTCTCTAGGGTCACTTCATCCTTAGGCTTTAGAATGATGATCCAAATCTGTGCACATTAAGACTTATCTGGGTATCTAATCTCTGTAGACTGATGGATTCAACAATCTGAAATGGATCTGACATAATAGTTTCTACTGGAGCACCTCTCTGCACAGGATCTTCAAGTTGAGGTGCTGACCTACCTCTAGCCCATTGTGAAGAAACTAAAAGTTCATTGCCTCCTTGGTTTTAAGTAGTGTGTGTGTGTGTGTGTGTGTGTGTGTGTGTGTGTGTGTGTGTGTGTGTGTGTGTATGTGTGTGTGTGTGTGCCTGTGCTTGTGTATGTGTGTTAAAGCTGTGACTATATTGTGTATACATGTACAGCGCATGTATGTTTGTACACACTGTATGTGAATATGCATGACTGTGCCCATAAAATACAGAAGAGTTGGATGTCCATCCTGAGACAAGGTCTCTTTTGGAGCCTGCAGTTTTAAGCTCCCCTACTGGCCAGTCCTACAGGATCATCTAGTCCCCATGCCCATTCTTAGTGCTGAGGTTACAGGAACATAGGTCCACATCTAGCATTTTATGTAGGTGTTAGGAAACTGCACTCAGTCCTCAAGCATGCGTAACAAGTGCTCTTAGCATCACACGTTCTCCCTCACCCCTGAGTTGTTGACGTTTTGTTGTTAAGCAGTTGTTTAGAGACTCTAGTAACATGGTGCAATAGAAAACTCTGTCAGGTGTTGACGAGATTCCTCTAACATAAGAGAATCACTTTCCTGACAAGGTTTTAGTTAATCAAATTCTTAGAGCTGTCTCCTTGTATGAAGTGATGAACTTTTTTCAATTTCATTGTCACATTCCTTTCCAAGTTCTCTTTTGGGTGATAAATTTTCTAAATAACTAGTACAGTGATGGTTAGAGACATCCAAGGAAAATAAGAAACCAATCCCCATCACACTGTGTTCTTCTTTCTCACATTATCTTTACAAAGGACGTTAATAATTAAATGCATTTGGCATTTGTCTACTTACTTAGCCAGCGATTAGCTCTTTGTATATCTATCCCAAAACTATTGGGCAAGAACCCATATGTACAGGGTAATGAAACCAAAGTTTCCATTCCCAAGGAACTATGAGTTATAAAAATGGTATTTTATTTTAGTAAAAGATAGCATAGATCCATAGAAGCCTATATGGTAGAAGTATAAGTAAGGGTTCTTTGATTTTAGGGGTCAAAAAACCCCCAGGAGGTTAGAAAGACAAGAAAGGAGTGAGGTGTTTTAAAGCATTAACACATTGCTTATGCAACAAAGAATTGCTGTTTTGGATACATTTAAATTCTCTGCACAGGTTCATTATTTTCATAGCTTAATAATCACTATCATGGTGTTGAGAATGTGTAACCATTTACAAGGTGGAGCCTAGAATGGGATAACTAGATTATAGGGTCACTGCTCTCAGACGATGAATCAGCTGTTGTTATGGATTGAGTTATGCCACAATAGAAGTTTGCTATGAAGAGACAGACAAGCACTTGTCTCCATTCTGTGCAAAGCTAAGTCTCTGCCTTGTTCCAAGCTAAAATGCAAATCAACTGATATTCACAAGAAGCCACCCTAATAGAGTTTCTCCATATCACATTTCAGCCTTCTAAACTGTAATCTAAGTAAACTCTTTACATTCTAAGCTAATTTATAAAGATCCTATCCTCAAGTATCCTGTCACAGCAACAGAAAATGAATTAATATGATTGTGTCTCAGAGGAGATAAAAGGGAAGATAATTCTGTAATAAAATTGCCAACATAGTGTTCCAATAAGTAAGAATTTACCTACATTATGAGTGTTGGCTACCAGTATGATATTTGGCCATAAAAACTAAAGAGTAAAAGTCTGGGAACTTTATCTGGTTGTGCATAGAAAGAATGAAAACTTATAAACAATGAAGTACAAACTTATATAAGTGATCTGTTGAGAAAGTTAATGGAAGGACAAAACATTCTGGCAAATATGATGGAGAGATAAGGAGGGAGCATGGAAATTCATGTCTGACAGGTGGACAGTTTTTGTAGGACTGCACTATGAGTGAAGAAGGTTTGAAAAACTTGATATTTCAGAGGTAGAACCGACAGAACTTTGAATACTTAGGTTTGGAAAAAGAAGAGAAAAAAGGTGAAAGAAGTTAAAGGCAACTCTGGCCAAAATGCCCACGGGCATGAGAAAATGAACAGCATAGTGAAAAGCAGAAGTGTGCTACTAAATTATATTCAGTATTACAATAAAAATCCAGAGCCAGATATTGGGGAAAAGCTAAAATATCAAAGAGAGAGAGACAAACCATGGCCACTTCCCAGGAAGCCAGCTTCTCAGCCCTATCTCCATGAATCCTCTGACTCCAAGCATCTCCATCCTCAGCTGAAAAGGGAAGTTCCAGGGAAGCTGAACTGCTTCCTCTTCTCTCTCTCTGCCCAGCTATCTCACTTCCTGGTTCAACTTTCCTAGTGCTGGGATTAAAGGTGTGTGCTGCCACCATCTGACTCTGTTTGTTCTTGAACTCACAGAGATCCTGAGTATCTCTGCACCCTGAGTGCTGGAATTAAAGGCATGGGTCACCACTCCCTGACCTTCATGGCTTGGCTCTAGGGGTGGCTCTATCCTCTGATATTTCAGAGGTATATATTTTTATTAAATATATAATATATCACCATAGGTGTGAGTGATTTTGCCACAATTTTTTTCACTGTGATGAAAATTTTCAGATATGAACCTGCATGATACCAAAAATACACATTGTACAAGATCAAAAAATCTGAGCTCTGTAAGATAACTCTCTTGCCATGAGGGCAGAATCCATGACACAGTGGCTCCCATAAAGACAGACTGCTTTAATATGACTATGAATAGACATCTCAGTGTACAGGAAACCTATCACAATATGCTCAGCCTATTTTCCAGAATTATCTGGTTCTATCTCCTTGAACGTATTAATTTTTCAAGCTGGTTCTGCTCGGAGCACAAGAAAACATTCTGTTTTATAAGATATCATATTTATTATTTCACAGTAGTTCTGATCTTTATTTTCCTTCTTTAGATGAACAATTAACATTTTTTTATTCCCCTATGCAATATTATTTGCATGTAGGTGTCTTGCTGGCAGAATAGAATTTGTCTATATCTTACTCAATATGTTCATATCTCTCAGACATATTAAACACACACTACTGAGGAGACCCTCAACATACCCATACTCCTGCCTTGTGAGCTCACCTCCTAAATCAACATGTGAGCATCTTCCATGACTGTGAATCATTACAGGTAGAAAAGATACTTCTTGATTTAAAGTTATCCCCTAAGAGGGTCTTTCCTAGTATTTTATCCTAGGGCTTTATGGACAATTATTTCTATCTTAGAGCCAATCAGAAAAAGGCCCTCTTTGTGAGTCATTCAGAGTCTTTTTTATATTAGAGGGGAGCATCAGTTACTCAAAGTCATGAACCATAAGGCTGTCTTGGCTTTACTACTATTATGGAATAAGATCTTTGAGATTTAGTTTCTTAAAATGGCATAAATGGGACCAAATTGATCCTTTAAGTATCAAATCTAAATGTGGATCAGTAGTAGACACTTGTCTAGTATGTACAAGGCTTTACATATGATCTCCAGCATTATCAAAAAATAGCATTAACAGAAAATTACATAAAAACACAGCACAAATGCGTGATTTTAATAATATATATGAAGAAAAGAGGAAAAAGCTAAATGTCTTACATGATGTTCCCCTGGGTCAGAGAGGTCTCTGCACTATTAGAATCATGGATTCTGTGTTAGGTGGTATGGACAAGCTATTGTGCCATCAGAGACAATAAGGACAAAGTGAATCAATGCTTACCATGAACTTCCAGCACAGACAGACACTGTCCACTGTTTCCATCCAGCACTCTGCTTCTCTGCTACAGTTTCCCCCTTTCTTCTCCTCATCTCTACCCTATGCTCTATTCTCACAGTGTCAACTGTCAACTCTACAGAATGTAGAATCACTTGGGAGTCAAAATACTGGGCATGCCTGTGGAATATTATTTTGACTATATTAAATAGTGACAGAAAACCTCTAATTGTGGCTTAATCATGCTTTGGGCAGAGGCTCTTTGGTTGTATAAAAAGGATAACATTAGATAAGAAGAATTATGTAGTCATTGATCTACCTCTACTTACTGATAGCAGATGGGGTGTGACCATCTTCCATCCCAAGCTCCTGTCACTCTGACCCCCAACCACAATGAATTTGGTACTGTGAACCAGGAGAAGCTCTTAACTCTTCAGGTTGCTTTGGTCAGATGTTTTGATAGCACCAGAAGTAGTTAAGACAAGCACTCTACACAGGATGTTCTACCTGCATTCCAGGACTACAATGTAGACATCTAGAAATACTGGTGTGACTAAAATTTTGTTATAATACCTCAGAAGCTTCTGGTACTAGTTGAAAGAAATAGTTATACACATTGTAACTGGAAGAATAAAAAAGGCATGGAACAGACACACATCACACAAAGGTGTGGAAAATTTTCACACACAAGTGGTAAGGATATAAAATGGTGCAATCATTCATATCCTTACTCAAGGGTTTCCATTTGTTCTAAAAAGTTTCCATTTAGAAATATATAGCAGATAATTTAAAACTGTATACAAACAAAAAAAAACTTTATACATGAATGTTTGTGTCAGTGATATTGGTAATTGGAAAAAGGTGGGAATGACCCAAATATACATCAGTGACTGAGTTATGATTAGTGTTGGACACTGAGTAATGGAGTACTAGCCCACAGTAATGAAGAGTGAAATATTGATGATGCCAAACACTAAAATGCACATGTGAGAATTGTACTTAAAAAAAAAAACCCTGAAGAAGGAAGAACATTAGTGTTTACTCTGGACTGAGAATGCAGATCTGAGCAGGGTTACAACTGATAGTTTTTTCTTTGAGAAGTCATAAAGGTACTCTAAAATGTTATGTCTTGCTTAAAAGAATAACCTCAGTACAAAGAGAAAGGGGTTAAATTTCATCATATGTGAAGTGTGTGTATATGTGTGTGCATGCACGCGCATACGTGCAACAGAGAAGGGGAATAAATCTGTCTTTAAATTCTAAATGACATAAAGGCTGTAAAGTATTCGATCACAGAAGCCTCTCTCATGGCCCACAGCTAACTAAGAGCTAAGTGGCACCTCGACCCTCAGGGGCCAAGTGGAGACTGTGGTCTCCAAACCCTAGCCTTGGGACACTGCCCCCAGCACCCCGTCAACACCCAATTCTGCCCTAAACCAAAGAAATCTGGGAGAGCACCCCCCAGCCCAATTCCCAGCAAAGCACAGCTAGATGGACATGCATAGACAAAACCACACGCAAACTGCCATCTGCACCATCACCCACCAACAACTGAAGACCTAGAAGTCTCTCATCAGGTCCACAGCTGACTAAAAGCTAACTAAGAGCTGACTAAGAATAAACTAAGAGCCAACTGAGATCCTACCAAGAACAACTTTTATGACTGCTTTAGACGCACAGCTCCTTGGCCTACAGCCAACTAAGAGCCCAATAAGAGAAACCCCTGCAATTACTGGAAAAACTCAAGCCCCAGTCTCAAAACTAAGAGCCAACAAAGAGTGAACCAAGGAAGCAATGGGCAGATGCCAGTGCAAGAATACATACAACAATATAAAGAACAACAAACACCCCCAAAGAAGCTGATGGTACTACAACATCAAGATCCAAGCATAACAATGAGGAGGAAACAGAAGGAAACAGCATTAAAAACAACTTTACGAAGATAATAGAAGCTTTAAAAGAGGATATAAAAAATTCCCTCAAAGAAATAGAAGAAAATATAAACAAAATATTGGAAGACAATAACAAATTACTGAAAGAGAAAATAGGAAATGAAGAAAAAGAAAACAAACAGGTGAAAGGAACATTCTAGGAATTAAAAATGAAACAAAAACAACAAAGAAGGCACAGACCAAGGCAAAGCTGAAAATTGAAAAGTTGAAGAAAAAAACTGGAACCACAGATGCATCATAACTAACAGAATGCAAGGGATGGAAAAGGATCTCTGGAGTGGAAGATTCAATAATGGAAATAGATACACCAGTTAAAGAAAACACTAAAACTAAAAAAAGTTATAACACAACATATCCAGGAAATTTGGGACACCATATAAAGACCAAACCTGACAATAATTCAAATCGAAGAAGAAAAAGAAAACCACATACAATCAATAATCCCACAGAAGAAAAATCCAAAGAAGGGAAATACATACAAGCTACCACCAAAGATAATGGGAAATAACAATCAGGAAATAGCAATGATTGGTCATTGATATCCCTTAATATCAATGGACTCAATTCACCTATTAAAAAGATAACACGATGGATACAAAAACAGAAACCATCCTTCTGCTGCATACAAAAAATACACCTCAACTTCAAAGACAAACACAGGCTCAGATAAAGGGTTTGGAAACACTTTCCAATGAAATGGTCCTAAGAAATAAGCTAGTGTAGCCATCCCAGTATCTAACAAAATAGACTTCAAACTAAAATCAATTGAAAGAGACCAAGATGGCCATTACTTATTCATCTGAAACACTATTAAAGCTTAAACCTCACATCGAAACCCACACACTAATAGTGAGAGACTTCAGTACCTCACTTTCACTCTTGGATAGGTCAACCAAACAGAAACTTAACAGAGAAATAAGGGATCTAACAGATGCTATGACCCAAATGGAATTAATAGATATATACAGAACCTTCCATCCAAACAATGGAATATACATATTTCTCAGCACCCCAGAGAACTTTCTCTAAAACTGACCACATATTTGGTCTACATCAATAGATACAGAAAAATGGGAATAATTCCTTGTATCTTATCAGACCACCACCATGTCCTAAAGCTAGAGTTCAACAACAACAAAAATCACAGAAAGCCTACAAACTCATGGAAACTAAACATCTCTCAATTGAACCACCTCTGGGTCAGGGAAGAAATTAAGAAATTAAGAAAGAAATCAAAGACTTCCTAGAGTTTAATGAAAATGAATGCACAACATACCCAAATTTATGGGACACAATGAATTCAGTGTTAAGAGGAAAACTCACTGCACTAGATGTCTATATGAAAAACCTTGATAGATCTCACACAAGAGACCTAAGAGCACAGCTGAAGGTTTTAGAACAATTAGAAGCAAACTCACCTAGAAGGAGTAGATGGCAGGAAATAATCAAAATTAGGGCTGAAATCAATACAATAGAAACAAAGAGAACAATACAAAGAATCAATGAATCAAAGAGTTGGTTCTTTGAGAAAGTCAACAAGATAGATAAACCCTTATCCTAACTAACCAAAAGCACAGAGAAAATATCCAAATTAGCAGAATCAGAAATGAAAAGGGAAACATAACAACAGACACTCAGGAAATCCAGAGAATGATCAGATCATACTTTGAAAATCTATACACCACTAAAATGGAAAACCTAAAAGAAATGGACAGCTCTCTGGACAGGTACCACTTACCAAAATTAAGTCAAAATCAGATTAAAGACTTAAACAGACCTATAACCTTAAATGATATTGAGGCTGTTATTAAAAGTCTCTCAAGTAAAAAAAAAAAAGCCTGGGACCAGCCAGATTCAGTGCAGAATTATACCAGATATTCAAAGAAGAACTAATACCAATACTCCTCAAACTGTTCCATACAGTAGAAACTGAAGAAACATTGCTGAATTCTTTTTATGAGGTCACAATCACCCTGATATCCAAGCCACTAAAAGATGCAACAAAGAAAGAGAATTAGAGATCAATCTCCTTCATGAACATTGGTGCAAAAATAATAAAGCTGAATCCAACACCATATCAAAAATCATCCACCATGAGCAAGTAGGCTTCATTCCAGAGATGAAGAGATGATTCAACATGTAAAAACCTGTGAATGTCATCTATCATATAAACAAACTGAAAGAAAAAAAATGCATGATCATCTCATTAGATGCTGAAAAAGTCTTTGACAAAATCCAACACACCTTCATGATAAAAGTCCTGGAGAGATCAGGCATACAGTGAAAATACCTACATATAACAAAGGCCTGTTTGGCCTATGGCTCAGGCACATTGCTAGCGAGTTCTTACATCTTAACTCAACCCATTTCTATTAATCTGTCTGCCACATGGCCCGTGGCTCACCTGTGCTCCTTACATGTTGCTCCTTGGGTGGCTTGCTTGATCTGCCTCTGACTCCGCCCTGCTTCTCCTACCTATACTCTGAGTTCTCCTCCTACTTTTTCTATGGTGCCTGTCATGGCCCAAAACAGCTCCTTTATTTAAAGACTGATATTTACAGCATACAGAAAGGCATTCCCACACAAACTAAATGGAGAAACAATCAAAGCAATCCACTAAAATCAGGAACAAGACAAGGCTGTCCTCTCTCTCCTTATCTATTCAATATAGTTCTCAAAGTTTTAGCTAAAGCAATAAGAAAACAAAAGGAGATTAAGGGGATACAAAATGGAAAGGAAGAAGTCAATCTATCTCTATTTGCAGATGATATGATCGTATACATAGGTGACCACTAAAATTCAACCAGAGAACTCTCACAGCTGATAAGCACCTTCAGCAAGATAGCAGGGTACAACATTAATTTAAAAAAATCTCTCCTAATTCTAAAGATAAAAGAGTTGAAAAAGAAGTGAAACATCCCCTTTATAATAGCTGCAAACACCATTAAATATCTTTGCGTAACTCTAACAAAAGAAGGAGCAGACCTGTTTGACATAAAATTTAAGTCATTGAAGAAATTGAAGAGGGTATCAGAAAATAGAAAGATCTACCATGCTCCTAGATAGGTAGGATCAACATAGTAAAAATGGCAAATTTACCAAAAGCAATCTACAGATTCGACACAATCCCCATCAAAATACCAACACATTTTTTACAGACCTTGAAAGAACAATACTCAACTTCATATGGAATAACAGGAAACCCAGGATTGCCAAAACAATTCTGCTCAATAAAAGAACTTCAGGAGGAATTAACATCCCTGACTTTAGGCTATATTACAGAGCTACAGTGATGAAAACAGCCTGGTACTGGTATCAAAACAGACTTGTGGATAAATGGAATTGAATCAAAGACCCCGACATTAACACCTATTGACACCTGATTTCTGACAAAGAGGCCAAAAATATTCAATGGAAGAAATGATAGTATCTTTAACAAATGGTGTTGGCATAACTGGATGGTAGTATATAGAAGAATGAAAATAGATCTAAACCTATCATCCTGCACAAAACTCAAATCCTAGTTGTCCAAAGTCTCAACATATGCCCAGCTATACTAAACTTGATAGAAAAGAAAGTGGGAAATATCCTCCAACCCATTGGCACTGGTGACCACTTCCTAAATATAACACTAGTAGCACAGACACTAAGAACAATAATCAATAACTGGGACCTCCTGAAACTGAGAAGCTTCTGTAAGGCAAAGGACACGGTCAATAAGACAAAACAACAGACTACATAATGGGAAAAGATCTTCACCAACCCTCCATCTGACAAAGGACTGATCTCTAAAATTTATAGATAGCTCAAGAAACTAGAACCCAAAAACCTAAATAATCTAATTAAAAAATGGGGTTCAGAGCTAGAAAGGGAATTCTTAGCAGAAGAATTACAAATGACTGAAAGGTACTTTTTAAAAAAGCTCAACATCTTTGGCCATCAGAGAAATGCAAATCAAAACATCTTTGAGATACCACCTCACGCCTGTCAGAATGGCTAAAAACACAGATCAGAAACAAAAATGACAGCCTATGCTGGAGAGGATTCAGAACAAGGAGAACACTGCTCCATTGTTGGTGGGAGTGTAAACTTGTACAGTCACTCTGGAATGCAGCATGGCAGATCCTCATAAAACTGAGAATCAGTTGCCCCAAGGATCCAGCAATACCACTATTGGGTATATACTTAAAGGATGCACATTCATATCCCAAAGGCATTAGCTCAACTAAGTTCACAACAGCATTATTCATAATAGCAAGAACCTGGAAACAACTTAGATGCCCCTCAACTCAAGAATGGATTAACAAACTGTGGTACATCTACACAATGGAGTACTACTCAGCAGTTAAAAAATGACATTCTAAAATTATTAGTCAATTGGATAGATCTCGAGAATATCCTTCTGAGCAAGGTAAGGATAGATAGGCATAGGTTGTACTCACTCATAAGTGGATTTTAGACAAAAACCAAAGAATACCCAAGCTGCAAACCACAGGCCCTGAACAGCTTGGAATCAGAAGGAACTTAAGAGAGACATCCAGAGATTCCCATAAGAAGAGAAAATAGAGGAGATCACCTTAGAAAATTGGGGTCATAATGAGTTTCAACCAAGAAGAGTTGGGGAGGTGAGTCTGTATGAGCAAGGGATAGGGATTATGAGGAAAATCCCCACAGTGATGGCTGACTGGAGCTCTGGGGGGCTCACTGAATCAAGAATAGCCACTAGAGATCCAATGGGAAAAGGAGCTAGGCCTTCCAAGGGTAGGCAACTGTTGACTGTCATGAGCAGTATGTAGAGTCTTGAGGGGTGGGATCAGACTGTGTTCCTGTGTGTTGGCTGGCACCTTAGAACACATTCCCTACAGAGGAACACCTAACCCAGTCTTGACTTTGGGATGAGGAAATTTGACTTTCTTGGAGTGGTTGTGCTATACTAAGCTGACCACCTTGGGACTTCTTGGCCTTTTGGGGGAGTAGATGGATGGATGTGGAGGGGCAAGGCTGGAGGCTGACTGTGACAGATTGGGAGAAGGGAAGGGAGGGGGAGTAGGGGGATACATACATAAAAATGCTACTTTTTTTTTTAAAATAAAACCCCAAAAAGGATTAAACTGCTCTGTCTAAAGTGTGTCCATAGAGTCAGTGAGGAGGGAATTCATCTCAGAGATCAGTGAGACCTTAACCAGCAGGATTAAGGATCCTAAATGGTAAGGTGTTGGGAGGACCAGACCAGGGATGAGAAATAATAAAGACAAAAGCAAATTCAAGAGTTGAAAGGGCTTGAATAATCAGATTGGCTTGTGCTAAGCAGGTTTATTAAGAAGTATAGCTTATTATATACTTTCTTTCAGAGGGAAATATAGGTCAAGGTCAGCACAAAGCTAAATGAAGCAGTTCAGCCAAGGAAACACAGCATACCACAGATACAGCTGTTTATATATGATAACCAAATCCCTTCATTGGGGTTCCCTGGAACTGAAGCCTTAACTCCTTCAAGGCCCCAGCCCCAGCTCCAGACTAGCCCTTGCCAAGTCTGTTCATGGTGATGGACATAAAACTAAAGTTAATTTATCCTTTCATCAGGGACTCTGAGAAAGCCTTGGACAGTGGCAGTGACTGGAAATATGAATGAGTGTTTATTGTAACCAGCGATTGTCCTGGAAGCCTTAGTCATGTCCCCACCACTGCTGCCTCTGAGGGAAAATCTGTTCCTGTGCACTAAGGTGATGCCTTCGTGAGTAACAGTGCTTACTCATAAGTACAAGGACCTAGGTGGGTACTCCTAGTATCCACAGAAAAAACTGGTTATGGCCACAAACATCCTGTAAGAGCTGGGGATGGCGTGGAGACTGGGGAGATTGCTAGAGTTTCCTGACTTGCAGCTTACCTAGAAAAGTTTTTCCACGTTCAGAAGAAAAAATTCCTAGGGGATGAGACAGAGAGGGATGGGGAAAGACACACAATGTCCTACTTAGTCCTCTTGCGCATAGGTGTGTATGAACTTGAACATATGCCACACACACACACACACACACACACACACACACACACACACACACACAAAGAAAGAATCCTGCTCTCTGTGACTGTTCAGAAGGCAAGAAAATACTGTTTTACTTTTCACATTTTGAAGACTTTTATACATGAGCACAGTATATTCACATAATTCCCGCCCTTTCCTCTTCTCTAATCCCTCCTTCTTGGATTTATGACCCATTCTCTTATAATTATTACTGTTATTTTCTAAAGCACTGTATATGCTCTATTTCTTCTTATGGGCAGAATGCACACGAGTGGTATTTTGTTCATATAATGGTTATATTTGTTTATGGGCAAGAGTGATATACTTCAAAATGAATACAAGCTAATACTAACTACTATATGTGTACAATCTCTTAATTGCTCACCTCACAAGTCTTATAAAGCCTCCTGTGCTGGGGCCTAAGTAGCTTTCTTCAGTGTGATGACATCTCTTCTCAGCTACTTGCCATTGCCTGTACCTAGGACACCTTCAGGGTTAAGTTATTTCCAACCAAAAATGATGACTTGGGTGTAGGCAGTTGATTGGGAGAGAGTCTTGAAAAGTAAGAGAAGCATGTTAAGAGAGAAAGTCCTTGGAAAAGTGTGCTACCAAAGTTGTGATCCTAGCCAACTACACTGTGTCTCTACCAACACATCTGAGAACCACTCAGTACCATCTAGAATTGTCTCACACAGAAGACGGAGCCATGTGTTCTCTACCCTGTGGGCACTAACTTATGGATAAGTTAGCTCACCTGGGGAAGAAAGAAAGCCCAAGGCAGAAAACAAGGATCAGGGGAGACTGTTATCCCAGATGCCCAAGGCCTGCAGAGATACCCACCCCAGATATGATGGAAGCACAAATGCAGAAGCTGAGATGTACCAAGAGACTCCAAAAGCTTTTGCTTTTTTAAAATGACAGAAATGCCCCATTTTGGTGATGCATACATTTTGTTCCAACAACCCAAACCATTTAGGAGTATGCAGACAATTCCCAACAATCATTGGATCTAGGACTTTTTGACCTATAAAGTGAAAGCATTCATATAGAGATGGAACTATACTTCAATTCTGAACTTTTACCTCACCCACACAAATGAGTGTTTCAACAATAGCTGAAATGCTTCTCTCGATAGCCTGACTTTAACAGTGAACATCTTCCTTACTGTCTGCTCATTTGCATGTTTTCCCCACTTAGGCTAGCACCGTGTTTAAATGATAAAACAGACTGTAAAATTAAAAGAAGAACTGAATGAATATCATGGCTATTTAATATTTGGAATTTTTATAAATAAATGGATAGACAAATACCCCATTTTTTGTTTCAGCATCCCTAGAAGCCCTTAGCATGAATTATGTCAAAGGCCTTTTATGAATACAAATTATATCTATCAAAGTCTATCACAGAAGGGATAAAAGCTGTAGGTTACTAAAATGCATCATTAAACCATTATATATTAGAACAAATATCAAGGTTTTCTAAAATATCTATATTTCTTGACAAGTTTGACATTGTTCTATACTTTAACAAATGTCTTAAGTGTCTGGATTAATAGAAGACAGCTGGATTTTCATGTCTGACGCCACATCAATCTGTTTTGAGATGTTGTTTGGGTTGAAGAACATGAAGAAACTCTAGCCTTACTCTGATGTACAGTGGAAACAAAGATATGCTTTGATAGGTAATTTGAACATTTTTTGAAAGTATACCAAAACTCACAAAATTCAGAATTGCTTAAAAGTAGAGAATAATGATCAGTTTACATCTGTTTGTATCTTCATGTTTTGCTCTTCAGGAAAATATTAACTTATGGAGTTATCTAAATTTCTGAAATGTTCAGGTTTAACTTAACTCAAAATCAAAAACACACTTGTTAGTATCATCTCCTATCGCACTGGGCTGGCATTCATGTACTGAAAAGCTGTCAGTCTCACAGTGGTAAATTCAAGTCTCTTAATGTCTAATTCCAACTGGAAAATTCATATTTTATCAGCGGCAACGAAGACAGAGAAGACTGTGGTTTTTTTCCTTAAAGCAATAGTCTTCTATTGTATTTTTAAGAAATTGTGTGCCAAACATACCAGTTTGAATAAAGATAATTTGCCTGCCATCCTTTCAGAGAAACTTGATTGTCTGTGTATTCATGTCTAGTTTTAATAAAACAGTACCTGTTATACCCTCATCAAAAGCATTTATCGGTAAATCAATGCTTTGCTTTTGTAAAAGTATAATGTTGAAGAAACAGCAAATAAAGAAGTCTGAGGCTACCCTTTTGACTCATGTAATTTTAACCATTAATATTTTTGCATCATTAGTACAAACTTCAACTCTGTAAAACAAAACAAAACAAAACCCTTTGACTTCTTGACATTCTTATGACAACTATTTTGGCCTCAGGAATCCCCAGTCTTTACGACTGACAGAGACTCACAGTCCAGGCCTGGAAAACTGCCAAAGTAGAGGGCAAATATGTCATAAGTTATTTCCATTATTAAAAAATATTTTCAAGAATTCATTAGGCTGCAAGCACAGATAGGAACCAACCCATGCATGGTCTGATAACACCTAAATCCTAGTCACCATAGTAACCTAGTTACCTAGTCACCATTCTTATTAACTCTAGCCCTCTTAGCTGGAGCCCGGATGCTTTAGCTAGTTGCTCTTCTTGTTATCTTATATACCTAATGTCAGACAAGAGGGTCACCAAACAATGAATGGTAATGATTGCTTTTCTAAACTACACAGCCTCACTCCAATATGGTGAAGATTCATGAGACTGCAGTCAGGTACTTTAGCTAATTTTAGCTGTCCACAGGGAGGCTTAAGGATGAAGACTTTGGTCTCAGATTAAAGCTCTAACTCATTCCTTTGGAATAGATTACAACGCAAGAATCCACAATTGGAAAGACTGGAAAAGCGTAAGATAAAAGTTGAATGATTTTTTTTTCCTGCTGTTCTTGAGCTTTCTAGAGTTTTAAGGAAGAATGGCCATGCCTTCTACCAAGGAAATAATGGGGGAAATGCTCAAAAGCTTTTTGGATGAAAGAACATCCAAGAATTACAGTTGACCAGTCTAGGCTGATTGCAAGCTCTTACACTTGAATACAGCCTCATAGTTTATAAATACTACCCTAACATTTGTTAACCACATGCATTGTACTCAGCATGTGAATGTTTATTAGCTAAGTTAGCCAAGGCAATAATGTATGAGACAGCAATAGGGGATTAGATTCTCTGCCAAGTGGTTAGTGTGTTGTATTTCTTTTCTTAGGTCTGTGGTGAGACATTTTACAGAAATAACCTAGGAAGGAAAAATTTATTTTGGTTCACAGTTCCAGAGGTTGAGTACATTTGTATTATGGTGAGGCAGAGAATCTCAGAGACAGGAGCACCTAGAAGGGGATGTTCAGATGCTACAGGCATTTGAAGCAAGCAGAGACTACCTTTGCAGGATGGTGCCTTCCTTTTTGCCATTTTAAAAATTCCACCTGTACCAGCAGTTGTAGGGGATTGTGTTGTTTCATGGTAAATAAATGTCCCACCCACTGGTTTAATAAAAAGCGCTAATTGGCCAAAGGCAGGCAGGAAGTGTGGGCAGGGCTACCAGACTAAGAAAAACTCCGAGAACAGGAAGAACAGAGCAGAATGCCAAAGAGAACGCCAGAGAGAAGCCAAAAGAAGCAGAGGACAATTATGCTGCTCTAAGAAAAGCCACATGGCTGAACAAGAATCATGGGTTAGATTAAGGGAAAAGAGTTATCAAGTTATATGCCTGGGTCTGAGGCTGATCAGCCAAAAACTATTGAAAGCATCTGTGTGTCTCTGTGGGGCTGCGGGACTGTGGGCCTATATCTTAAAGTCCGGGCCAGAAATCTCGTACCACAAGCAGTCTATTAGATGGTGCTTCCCACATTTGAAGAAGGTCATCTACCTTTAATTAGCATTCTGGACACACCTTCAAACACACTTAGACCTATAGATGACTGACATCCTGGGTCCATCCCAATACAATCACTTTGGTGAACAAGGTTAACCATTACATAACCTTTAGATTTTTCCCAGAAACCTTACTGATTGCCGTATCTCCATTTAGTGATGAAATGTTAAAACAAGGTCCCAGGAGGAAAATTTAACATAGGAAAGAAGGACCTTCAAGGCACTCGAACAAAAGAGAAGAAACAAGAAAAGGAAGATGTAGTAGAGGTTTTCATCCCAGCATGGCCCTGAGATCTGGATGAGCTGTCCCAAATAATCACACAAAGGCTTATGGTAATTACATGCTCTTCAACCTATGGCTAGGGCTTATTGCTAGCTAGCTCTTCCATCTAAACCAACTTCCATTAATCTGTATTGCTATGCAGCTCGCGGCTTATCTGAATTTCTTTACATATTGCTCCTTTGGCGACTGGATTGCATCTCCATCTGACTCCATCCTCCTTACACTTTATGTAAGCTCCAACTTCCCACTTGCTTCTAAGATTCCTTGCCATAGGCCAAAACAGTCCCTTTATTAACCAATGACATCCACAGCATACAGAAAGATGTTCCTCATTAGGAAGGGACAGACGATAAGAGAGGAGACAGAGAAAGGAGGAGAGATAAGTGGGAAAATCTGCAAGTCTCCCATCCTGCTCAATATCACAAATTAAAAAGAAAAGAAGATGGATCCTTTTAAAGCTGAGGCTTTTTACCATTAAGATATTTTAGGGAGAATTTGCTTAGAAAGAGATGGTTGCTTGACATATATAGCCTTTAGAGAAGAAATGGTAACCCTTACTCAGCCATAAACAGAGGTCGTTTTGTTCACTACCAGGTTGCTCTCTCTCTCTCTCTCTCTCTCTCTCTCTCTCTCTCTCTCTCTCTCTCTCTCTCTCTCTCTCTCTCTCTGTGTGTGTGTGTGTTTACTAGACTCTGGAAAGTTGGGGTCCCAAAGGAAGGCACTGGTTTCCCATGACTGTCCCTACAATCATTACTGACATGAGGATAATGCTGTTTTCATCTGCATGATGGTCAAGACAATGATTTTTAGGCAGGGAAGACTTTGTTGCAATGAGCTATGCTTCTGGGTAGGTTCTTCATCCCTTGCTGGCTCCAAATAAAGGTGGCACTGTTTCTTGCTGCCTGAACGTATGTAGTTCTCAGGTGACTCACAGATCTTTCATTGAAGGCAAATGGGGCCCTCAGAAAACCACACTCATGTTCAGGCACTAGGGGAATCAGTTCTCTAAATTGAAAGTATGGACACGGCTGAGGCCAATTTCCTCCATTATTCTCAAGCCTGGACTTGTGTATTCATTCTTATAAGAGCCTATGGGTTTTGTACTGGGATAAGTGCATGTTGATTCTCTGCTCTTTCAGTGGGAACTCTTCTAACAGTAGTCACTCATGGTTTCGAAGGACTGATTGGGAGGGTACTTCTGCACAGCTGTTGCAGGCTTAAGGAAGCCAAAGAATCACATTGTAATAATTACAGTGGCCACGAGATGGCAGGCCTGAGGGCTAGGTACCATTTCAGAGAAAGTTAACAGCTTAAACCTTTAACATTGTCCTTGGTCTGCCTTCACACAGCACTCCTGTGACCTTAAAGCTATGATTCCAAATATTGCCAAAACGGATCGCCAGAGAAGCCCACTGACTGTCCCGTGGTCAGAATTTAACTTTCCTAAACTGCTTATTTAAGATATTCAGAGACACTAGAATTTTCAAACATAAACATTGTGAAGGAAAGTTGGTGCAGGGGGATCCCTTGATCACAGAAGTTCAGGCGACATAGCAAACACTATCTCAAAAGAAATACAAAAAAACAAGGAAGGGAAAAGAAGAAATAGAGGAAAGGCTGGGAAAGGAGAGGAGATAATTGGGAAGGGACTGTAAGGCATCTAGTCGGCTGAGGTCCAGAGAATTTTAGAAAGACCTTAAGGGTTCGTAGTTGATTTTCAATTCATTCCGGTCAAAACTGAACCTTCCTCTTTAACAAAATGTAATTTACTGGTGTAGGCTGTGGTACACAGTGTGTACTCTCTCAGCTAGTTTCATTTCGCGATATAATAACATCTGTAGACTCCGAGGATGCCAGTAAAGTGGCATCTGCTGAGCATGAGGATGTTTATGGATCCTCATGTTTCTTACATGTTGCTCCTTTGGGCTTCTGGCTCGATCTGCCTGACTCCACCCTTCTCCTACCTGTGCTCTGATTTCCCCTCCTACTTTCTCTATGGTGCCTGTCATGGGCCAAAGCAGCTCCTTTATTTAAAGATGGATATTCACAGCATACAGAAAGACATTAGATCCAACATGCTTAGCTAAGAAGCTGGGATAAATAATATTTGTGTTATAGTAGTGGTTGGAACCATTTTTTAATAGGTAGCAGAAATCGTCTCTAGATAGATTTAGAAAAGTTTAAGAATTTACTTAGGAACAAGGATATGTCAAAACACAGAAAATAAGCAGGCTCTCTGTAAAGGCCAAAAAAGACAGATACAAAATTTCTTAATGTCCCAACCTTAAATTTCTCTAGCTTTTTCTGCTTCTCTACCTGTAGCAAGAGCAGAAAGAGAGAATAAAGGTGTCTTGCTCTTCTTTTCAATATAATTTATAATTTATTACTTATTGGTTCTTTGTGACAGGGACTCTCCGTGTGTAGTCCTAGCTCTCATGGAGCTCACTTTGTAGATCAGGCTGGTCTTGAACTCATCTTGCCTCTTCCTCCTGAGAGTTTGGATTAAAAGTCTGTGCCACCACAACTGGCTTTTAAAAAACTATTTATTTATTTATTTATTTATTTATTTATTTATTTAATCTGCATTGGTGTTTTACCTGCATGTCTGCCTTGTGAGGGTGTCAGGTCCCCTGGAACTGGAGTTAAGGACAATTGTAAACCTCCACAAGGGGGCTGGGAATTGAATTTAGATCCTCTGGGAAAGTAGCCAGTGCTCTTAATTTCTGAGCCATCTTACCAGCTCCTCCCATATATTTTAAAAACAGAATCCCATTGTGTATCTCAAGCTGCCCTTGAAATTGCTACAGCAATATATGTAGGCAAACCAAACTCAAGAATCTGCTGCTTCAGCCTCCAGCTACTGGACTATGGGATATCCCTACACAGCCAACGGTCTGCCTCTTTTAAAGATTAATAAACGTATATCCACTAACTGTTTAGCACATTGTTGATACACAAGTCTTTTTTCTCATTTCAGATTTTTTTTAAAAAAATTTCTCTCTTACAGTAATAGGGACCCCAGCTCCTCTCCCTCCACTTCTCTTATGCCCATCCCACTTCACCTCTACCCCAGATCCACTACACCCCCATTTCCCTTCAGAGAAAAGCAGACGTAGGGATATCAACAGAACTGGCCATAACAATAATACTAGACACAAACTCTCATATCAAGGGTGGACAAGGCACTGAGTTGGAGGGAAAAGTTCCCATGAATAGGCAAAGGAGTCGGAGACAGGAACACCCCCACTGTTAGGAGTCCCACAGAAATTTCTAATTAAACAACCACAGCATGTATACAGAGGACTTAGCACAGACCCACAGACTCTATGATTGCCACCTCTCTCTCTCTCTCTCTCTCTCTCTCTCTCTCTCTCTCTCTCTCTCTCTCTCGGTAAAGTTTTTATTGAATAAAATCTCTAGTATTAGTAAAAGCCTACAACTCCACATACTCTAAATTTTCCTTATATAACCCCACCCTCGACTTTTTGAGACAGGCTGTCACTCTGTAAGCCAAGCTGTCCTTACATATTTGACAACTGTCCTGCTTCAGTCTCCTGAGTATGGGTGTATGAGCCACCACTCTCAGTAACAATCTATTTTCAAATCAAGAGCTTAGGAAACTGAATTTTTTTTAAGGCTTTAGACAAATTCTTTGGTTTTATAACTTAGCCTGAGCAGAACAAATAGGTATATACTTGTAGCATTGGCACAGAGAGGGCTGTGATTGGAAGATTGTGCCAGCCTGGGATGAAGAAGAATCCATTCTCAAAGCTACAAAAGAAAACAAACAAACAAAAAAATCCTAAAATTTTCAGACAAATGGATGGATTTGGAGAATATCCTCCTGAGCGAGGTATCACAAGCCTAGAAAGATAGGCATGGGATGTACTCACTTGTAAGTGAATATTAGACAAAAGCAAAGAATATCCAAGCTGCAATCTATAACCCCTGAAGAGCTTGGGATCAGAAGGAACTTAAAAGAGACACCCAGAAAATAGAGAAGATTTCCTTAGCTAACTGGGACAATAATGGGTTGCAACCAAGAACAGATGGAAACAAATCACAAGAGAAGGAGATGGTTGAGTGAGAGGAGCAACAAAGAGGGAGAAAAAAAGAGATGGACATCTTGATAGAGGAAGCAACTGTGAGGTTGGAAACTTCCAAGAACTCACAGGGTGTCTTTGGCTAGACCTCCAACCAATAGTGGAGGGGTTGCCTAAACAGGACTTCCCTTATAATCAAATGAGTAACAACCTTAAGTGTCATTATAGAACCTGCATCCAACAATGAATAGAGGTGGAGGCAGGGATCCATGACTGAGCACCGGGCAGAGCTCCAGCTGAGAGAGGGGAAGAAGATTCTGTATGAGCAAGGGGATAGGGATTATGAGAAGAAATTGCACAGTGATGGTTAGCTAGAGGTCTGGGGAGCTCACGGAATCAAGAACAGCCACTGGGGAATCATCAGAAAAAGGGGCTAGGCTCTCCAAGGGTAGACAACTGTTGTTTGGCATGGGCAGTATGTGAAGCCTTGAGGGGTAGGATCAGAATGTGTTCCTGTGTGTGGGCTGGCACCTAGGAGCCCATTCCCTGTAGAGGAACACCTAACCCATTCTTGATAGTGGGATGAGGAAATCAGACTTGCCTGGAGTGGATGTGCCATGCTATGCTGACCCACCTTGGGATGTTTTGCTTTTTTGGGGGACAGGATAGGTGGATGGGGAGGAGTGAGGCTGAAGACTGACTGGGAGGGATTGGGAGGAGGGAAGGGAGAGGCACAGGGGGATACATGGAAATAAAGGCTTTTTTATAAATATAAAAATAAAGAAATAAAAACAAAGATATTAAATAGTGACAGTACATGGAAAGTGGCCTTCCTTGGCTTGGATGAGGTTTAGGGGACATATTGGACTTTCTTAGAAACCCTGAAGATGTGGCCTAGGGAAAGAGGAACTTGATTCATAGTCAGGTGAATGGGATGTGCAAAGACATGCAAATTTATAGCATCAGTAGAAATAATAACAAAGGACCACTTTGATCAAATAGAAGGAGGAATTTGGGAGTGAGGGAAATAGGATGAAGTGACTGTACTTGAGATCAGGAGTGGTCATAAAAGTTGCTTAGGGTGATTTACACTTCACCATGTAGACAGAGGAAATCAACAAAGTTTTGAAACAGTGAATTAACATAACAAGACCTGTTCTTTAGAAATGTACTACTCCTACTCCTTGTCCCAGAGATAAGAAGGAAGTGCAGGGAACCAGACAGCATAGAGTAACACAGGAACCCAGTATAGCTATGATCAGTAATACTTTAAGTTACCTGAAATTTTGGAGAAGAGAGGGACCCAGATTTCCACAGATTGGATTCTGGATGGAGAAACATCAGGCCTTTGTGGTAGGTTCATGTGATGTTAGATGGTGTGTGTGTGTGTGTGTGTGTGTGTGTGAGAGAGAGAGAGAGAGAGAGAGAGAGAGAGAGAGAGAGAGAGAGAGAGAGAGAGAGAGAGAGAGAGAGAGAACATCCTAGGTTTCTGACATGAAGAATTCCTACAGCAGATAGATATAATTTGCACTGTATTTTCTGTTTCAATTATTTATATAGGGCATATATTGAATGCTTGCTCTCAGCCAAAAATCTATGCTTGATGCTGTGAATAGAAAAATGAGTTTGACAGAATGTTTTCCTTAGTTAAGGAGACAGATACATATGTAGACAATTTCAACACAATGTAATAAATGTTACCATAAAGAGAGGAACGGGAATCACTTTCTGGTGTAATTATTCATTTGTACCGCCAGAGTGGCTCTTATTCATCTTTGGATCTCAAGAAAACACAAGAGCAGAGTTCACATGACTTTGGGAAGATCATCTCTGCCATTACAATGTACGTTATCAGAAGATAATATCTCTAACTGTTTTCAAAGACTGAGCCTCACAGTGGCTGAGACAAAGCCTTTTTCCACTTTTATAAGTCCTACAATACATGCTAAAGCTTTCTCACTTAATTAATCAAACCTCTATACAGTTTACTCGGTTCTCTCTCAGCTTTCAACAAACAACCAGAACAACAAAAAAGAATATTTCATCCTGAATAAAATTATGTCCTTCATCATAAACCTGCAATATGCACTTAGTTCAAATAATTTCTTTGGATCTTTATTTTGGAAAAGAAAAAGCATATTTTTTTCCCTCCAAGCTTTCAGGAAGAATCACATACTTAGTTTTTATAGAACTTTTTCTTGGATTATTTGCAAACAAGCTTTACAAACATTTATGCTTTAAACCTTGCTCTATGCAATTCATGCACACACACACACACACACACACACACACACACACACACACACACACAACCTATGCTTCTTTTTTTAAGAGACTAAACAAGATTCTGTTGCTTGTCTCCACTTGTGACCTTATGATTATTGAACACTACAGGAAATAGTCTGGTTTAGAGAAAATACAAAAACATAATTATCATTGTTCTACTAAAATAACACAGTCATTCAGTGCTAACCTTTTATTTACCTGCTTAAACCAGTGGTTTCTGTTATGTTCTCAGATTCTGTAGATGTGTAAACTAGGATAATGATGATAATACTTGAAATGCATGATATAAAGACCCAAAGGCTCAAGTTGACCTGATACCTGAGGGGCTATGGTTGTCTCAAATTTCAACATGCAGTTTCTGAGCAAGGATGGCTTGAACCTAGGACAGCTGACAGCATTGTTTTCTCCACTAAGTTACCTTCTGGAAACTTTAGAGTGTAGCTTGATGTACCACATGGAACTCAAGAAACATAAGAGATCCCACAAAGAAAGTGAAAGCAGCACAGCTTCCTAAGGCTGTGCCTAGAAGTCACACTGTATCCCTTTTACAGAGAATCCTATGTTGGTTGAAATAACCAACTCTACCTAGACATAAACTACTGAGAGAAACTTCCAACTTGGTAAGGATGGCAAAGTAACACTGAAGGACAGCAACTATAATGAAATATATCTCCAGAAATTGCAACTTGGTACAGTTACCTTAATTCAATAGCTAGACCAAATTTTCTTTCTCAAGAACTTCAAATTTTTACTAATTTTACATTAAATACTTATGTCTTAATGTTCATTAAGTCTTAATGTTCAAGTTCTCATGGATCTTATTAGCTGAAGGTTTTATCTAAAGATGGCAGGATACTTTCCAATTAGCTTGGGGAAAACATAATTATCTAATAATAAATGGCTTCAGTATCTTGGAGTGACTCTTGATGATTACTCTTTCGTAATTTAGTATTTTTGGTTGTTTGCAAGCTGAATGTTTGTAACTATCCCAAAGTTTTACTTCATAAGGATGAGAGAGAGACAGAGAGAGAGAAAGAGAGAAACAAATAAGGCCACAGAAGATGAGACATTTCTGACCAATAAGAAAAGTCAAGTGGAGGTGTCAAAGGAGGCTGCTGAGGGCAACTTCTGTGTTGAATCTGAAATGGTCCCTCTCAGGCTGATGGTTCAAATGCTTTTTATCCACACATGACATTGCTTTTAGTGGCTGTGGAACCTTAAAGAGGTGGAGCCTCATTGACAGAGATTGCCCCCCTCACCCCAGGATAAAACTCTGGGTCTAGCACATCCTCTAATTCCTGATCTGATGTCATGTGACTAGTCACCATGTTTTGTTTTGTTTTTTCCCTACCACAAGAATTGATGGTCTCCTTTTTGCTACAATCAGGAGCCAAATCAGTTTTCTTCCTTTATTTTTGTCATGTATTGTGATCATAGCAATGCAAAAAGTAGCTTGCAAGAGATTAGGACCAGGAATATGATAGTTGTACTTGTTTTTGGAGGATTTTGTAACTGGTTTGAATGAAGAATGGGGAAATGTTTGGAGTTACAGGTCAGAGTATCCCTAAAATGATGTAAGAAGAAATTAGGGGGCATTTAAAATACAAAGCTAGTTATGAAAATGAAGATAGCAAATCCTTGCTTAATGAGCCTGAGACTTAGTGTTCAGAATATGATATGGTTATTGTTCAATGAATTTAGCCAGGTTTACAGTAAGGATTAGGACATCAAATAAAAACAGTAAAGAAAAGATAGTAAAATGATCAGTATAATAAAAAGTGAAGCACAATGTTATGGAAAATAGCCATGATTGTTAATTAAATCAGTGTCTTTAAAGAGAAGCCATGGAGATAGGAAATAACTGGAAGAATGAAGTACTTGTTTCGTTTCGCAAGAATAAGGAACTGAGTTCAGGTCCTCAGTATCCATATTAATGCAGGGTGAGTCTGGTTGCCTTTCTGTAATTCTAGTACTCAAAAGGTGCAGAAGCTGACTAACTAAACTCTTGATTCAATTAATACAGTGAGGAATAATCAAGGAAGACTCCAAGCATAAATCTTCAGCCTCTACAAGATGAACACAGATGTTCATGGGCATCCCTACACCCATGATAGGAAAGGATGATAGGAAAGGTACTTTGAGAGTGAGATCCCTACCCATCAAAGACTCTACCACATGCAAAGACAAACTTATTTGAAGTTTTCTTCTTTTTTTTTTTTCAAAAGCAAAATGTTACAGGCTATTCTGCTGAAACAGGGATACCTAAGGAAGCAGTTTCTCAGGTTTGGTTGCATAGACACTAGGAGTCACTCAGTTGTGGTCCAAGGAGGTTCTATTATTTCTTAGAGTTTGTGTGTCTTATGAATTCAAGAGATAAATAAGATCATGGATGTTTACACTAGGATTTAAAAGAAAAGCCTATAAGACTGAACAATATATCATGGGATCAAATTCTTCTCAGGGATACATGAATAGTCTATGCATGAAGTTATACATTTAAAGCCTAAGTTATTATGGAGAGTATGGGATATGGTAGACACTTGGAACATGGGGCATGTCTGTGGAAGTCTCCATCCAATAAGGAGAGCCAGAACTGAAGAAAGACTGCTGTGTGTGGCAAGGCTGGAGGTTCAAGGCTGTTTAAGCTCCCTGGAGTCCACAAAATGACACAATGTAGCCAGTAATGAAGCTACTAGACTTGGTGTTTCGGGTTTTGTTGCTACTATTGTCCCAATATTTTCTAGCTATATTCCTCCTATTTGGAGAGAGATTAGAAACTTGGATGGGAAAGTCAGAAACTGTTATTTAACTTTATTCTGATTTTATAGAAGCTCACAGGTATGGGTCCTTCTGTAGCCTCAGAAGAGAACTTTAGACTTTTGAAAGGTATTGAGATGTAACAACTTTGAAGACGAAATCAATTTTGTATTATGAGACAACCAAAGGCCCCTTCTGGGCCCAGAAAGAAATGTTCTTGTTTGAATCTGAAAGCGCCCCTCCCCAATTCCTTCTTTAATGATTATACTCTAGATTATAGTATATTTTTAGAAAGATATGGAACCTTCAAGAGTAAGGCCTAGCTGATGGGGGCAAGTCATGAGGCCTTTGAAGGAGTCAGTCATGTCTTTGGTCCAGGGTCTTTTTTGTTTCCCAGTTTACTGCCTGGTGAAGAACTCCCACCACTGATGGAGCTGCTCCTCTGACATACCAGCTTGTGATGGAGCCCAAACCAATCAATCCTTCCTTTTTGCCACGGTGGAAAGATGGCTCAGAGGCTAAGAGCACTGGCTGCTCATCCAGAGGTCCTGAGTTCTATTCACAGCAACCACATGGTGACTCATAAAGTCTCAAAAGTACTAAAACCAGCATTAACTCTCCAAGGTGCTGAATCTGTGAAAGACAAAAATCCTTTCTCTGCATCTGGATAGCATCTCTGTTCTTCTGCTTCCTGGAATTCTCTTGTCTAGCTACTTAACCAATCAGCATTTCATTAAACCTATAGGAGTGACAAATATTTACAGTGTACAAGGGCATAGTCCCACAGCAAGGTTTGATATTCTTATAAATTGTGAAATGCCTGATAGCCCTCACCTGTAATAAAACATGATCTTTCTTCTCTCAACAGCCTTTGCTTTTAGGCAAAAAGCCAAGTTCAGATAAAGTCTCTCTCTGTCTCCAATGAATATCATACATCTCCAGAAATAACTCTTATTCAGATTCTCACATTTTAAAGTAGCCCATCAGAACACCTTAAGTTCATAAAACTCCTTCCTAGTCTGGGAGCTCATTGGAAAATCAGAATCTTCCTTGCCACAGCACAGAGGGCTTTCTCCATAGTTGTTACTGGGTGAATCAATGGTTCTCATAGACAGCAATCTACTGACAGGGCTGTGTTGCAGAGGACCACTCTTGGTTTGTGCAACTGATGGGCAAACATCCCTAGGTGTGGACAAATAGCAACCCACCCCCAAAATTTGAAAACGTATTTTCTAGCATTCCTTTAGCCTTGCTATGTGACTTCATCTTGCATTATGAAACAGTCACATGACTGAGATGCCCAACAGAGAACTGTGCTTGAAGTCGATTCTGTTTTGTTCAAAGAAACCCAGATTCTAGGTACATAATGATGGCACCCCAGCGTTATCATCAGTGCATTGTGACTTTATTGTTGAGAGTAGGCATGTTCAAGAACATTCCATTCCTCCCTCTGTTTTAGTCTCAACAATGGTGCTCTAGTTAAAAGCACGGAATGAAAGCAGGATTTTCAGCTTTTGTGTGCTTTCATTTTTTTTTCCCCAGCATATTCCTGGGTCAAAGGTGAAATTTAATTCCTGGTTCTCAGCCGTATCTAACCTGGAACAAAACCTTCTTTGCTTTTCTTCATTCTCAACTGTGCTTTCAAAAGAGAGGATTTGAGACTGTTCCACATTCTCTCCTAGAAAATGTTCCTTTTCCTCAAGTCTGTAAAGGGGACGTTCAAATGTGATAACTATGTTCCCTTCTCTCACACCCCACCCAGCCATATGTCGTTGTTTTTCCAGCACAGTAGAGTTTTTTTCAGGATGGCAATATGTTGTTTTTTGGGTTGAGGCTTGTTTGGAAGTGCTTTTCCTGAGTCTTGTGGTCATGAGAAATATGCTGATTTTTGGGATCAGCCTTTTTGACCAGATTCCATATTTCATAGAAGCTGGCTATTGTCTGATTAACGAATCTCAAAACAAAAAGTCACGTCATTGTTTTTTCTTCCAGGAAGTCGTAATAATCCTTATTTAACATAGTGAAAAAGGCCGTCAACTCCCTCCACCCCACAAAGTGATGAAATATGTCTTTTGTTGTTATATGTCTGAGCTCCCTTGCCATATTCAGGTGTAAAGCCAAACTTCCTGAAACAATTTCTCTCCTTGAACACTTCCTTTTCTCGTATGCCTTCGTAATAAGAGCACAGCCTTTGTTTTTTTTTTTGTTTGTTTGTTTTTTTTTGTTTTTTGTTTTTTTTTTTCCTGTGCTCCAGGATGCTCTTACCACCTAACATCATACTAGTTCTGTGTATTGAGACTGGACACTCGGAATGCTGAGTTATTTGACTTGCCTGGTCATGGAGCCACCTAGTGGCAAGACCAGGAAAGTGCGGATATTGTGTTTCTTCCCAGTAAGTGTCTCCGAATTAGGTCCCTTCTCCATCAAAAGAACTGAGCATAACCTGCCTGCACATGCGATGCTCCCTTCGGGCCTGCGGCCCATCCTGAATTTCATCAGGCCCCCACTGTTTCTCTATGTACCTTACCTTAGGGAAAATGTAAGGACCTTGGCTTTGCTTCTGCCTTTCCAACGTGGCTATATTGGTTCTAAACTCAAATAGGCCTGAATTTGAATGCAAGGCAACACATTTCTTAGATATTAAGAAACCGGACATGTATGTGGAGGGAGTTCTGTTAAGCCACAAAATTATTGCAACAATCAACAAAGTATCTATAGAGAGAAGCACACATTTATCACCTTGATGTACACTCTTACCCTCTTTTAGGCCACTAAAATATGGATATTATTCTGGCCTCTGACCTATGGCTGCTTACCATGGACAGTGGCTACACTACAGCTGTACAGCTGCACTGCTCAGAGATATGGGTTTTTATGAGTAATAACATTTTTGTTAGTAATTTGATATTCTCGCATAATGTGTCTTGATCATATTCACCTGCTCCCCACTTCTCCAGGAACAGTCTCTTACCTGTGCTAACTCTTCCTCTTCCTCCTCCTCGTCTTCCTCCTCCACTTCCTCCTCAATCAGTCAAGTCAAATTTGTGTTGCATTGGTCATGGAGCCATAAGCAAGGAAAAGCTACTGGGAGATGGGGGGGGGGGGTGTCATTTTTCTTTAAGAGTATTGCCTTTAGTTGAACAGGATCCAATAAAAGACCACACATCTAAGAACATAATGAGAAAGAAGCAGTATATATTTGTAAATGGTGAGCTGGAAAATTTATCTGATTTAATATTATTTCCTGAGTACTTCTTGCAACAGACTCTAAATTCACATGTACTTATGCAAAATAGAACTTATTATATTAGTCATAGCATCGACACATGCATTGGTTTTTATATATTTGTGCTCTAAGAGGCTCTTGTTAGTTTTATGAACTTCTAACAACAGCCCTTTGAAAATGAGGCTCTTGTTCTCTCCACTTTTCAGAAGACAAAACTGAGCCATGACCTTAATTAAACTCACAGAAGTGTGCACATTCAGAATGAAGCGGCCCTGGGATTTGAACACAGAAAGTCTGACAAATTTTCTCCTCGAGACTGACATTTCTTCCTATTTCTTGTAGAAGGGGAATATTCTATTGCATGTCTTTGAGATTTTTTATATTAAAATGTTTTAAGATGAGAAATGGAAGCTAGAAGTGGTTAAGGGCTTGTCCACACTCATTTTTTTATTTTATTATTAATTTTTAAATTTTATTTTACATCCCAACCACACTTTCCCCTCCCTCCTCTCCTCCTATTTCTTCCTCCACTTCCTCTTTACTCCCACCATCATCCACTCCTCAGAAAGTGTCTGGCCTCCTATGGGAGTCAACAAAGCATGGCATATCAAGCGGAAGCAGGACCAAGTTTGTCCCTCCTACATCAAGGCTGAGGGAGGCATCCCACCATAGGGAGTAGGCTTTTAAAAAGCCGGCACATGTGCCAGGGCCAGGGCCTGATCTCACTTCTAGGGGCCCCACAAACACACCAAGGTATATAACAGAGTAGTATATCAGGGCCTTGAGCTAAGCTTATACTACCTATGAGATTCCAGTTTTGTGACTGTAACCTTTGGTATAAGGCAAAACAGGAACTTGAGAAACAACTATTGGAACAACAGTAGCTTGGAAAGTTCAAAACTACATTGCCATTCAATTATCATTAGTACAACAAGTACAATTCCTGCATGGGGCATTATAGGGTTGACTTCCTACTCTTTGAAAACAGAAAGTTTTCAGCCATGTTGACTGCCAAATACCAGCTTAACTAAAGCCTGATTAGCTTTTCCCTCAGGCAAATTTCTCCCCACCAGAAAACAAAGACAGTGTTTGCTTGACCTTCTGTCGAACTTTGAAGGGGGGTCTAAGCTTAACTTTCAGGAAGCCCCTCCCAATCCAGGAATAATGTCCCACTCCTCTGGAGTTATTAAAAATCCAGATCCCCCCAAAGCCTACAGAAGCTGTCTGTTCTTTCGTCTGTCTATCTCCATGTCTCAAGATTTTACTTTCCATTTGCTCTAATAAGTTTAAAGTCTTCTCAATAAACATACCTTATGACCATCCTTGAATTCTTTCACTAACAAGCTTAAGAACCTTTTTGTATAAGGAAATGGAAAGAGACAAATTGTAGATGGGAAAAACTTTGCTCATTATGCTTTGTCCTCTAAGTAGGTGGACAGAAAATCATTTATTTTTACTTCAATTAGTTTCCACTTTTTCTGTTCATTTTAAACTATTGTGTCCAGTTCTTGAGCACATAGTTTTAAACTTCACAGACATCCTACACATGACCTTCACACACACACACACACACACATACACACACACACACACACACACACACACACACACACACTTTATATTATGGAAGAAAAATGTTGTGACAAAGCTTGATGTTGGTGTACACTATCTTTGCTGTGAGTTTAGAGAGGTCTTCTGTTTTCTTCTCTGGATGAGTTATGAGTCCCTGAGGGCAGATGAGGTATTTATACATGCTCCTGGGTCCTGCAGAGCTGACAGAGGTGCATATGACATTTGCAAAATCCAGTCTCTATTTACACCAGATCTCTGCAATTGCCTTCTCTGTGGTACCTTTTTCTTTTTTGTTTGTACATTAAAAAAAAATCAAATGTCTCAAATCCTTATTTCTGTTGCCTCTGAAGATACTCTTATGATGCTTTGAAGCTGCAATTTATGTTCTGGTTTGGAAACAAAACAGCAGAGCGGCAGTGTTCAACCCTGCTGGCCCTCTCATATACAGAAAGCGAAGCCCTGGATGTGGGCAGTGCCTTTCTGTGATTTAGAAACTTAAAAGTACAAAGCTATGCCTTTTATGTTGACTCCAGGATAAGCCTGAACGTTCATTGCTCATTTTTTGTTCCGTTTTTTTTTTTTTTTTTTTTTTTTTGATAAACTGGCTTTTCCTCTAAATTTTCAATTTTATCTTAGTTTCCTTCATCCTCAGGGACCAGCATGATGATGTAATAGAAATGAGAAAAATGTGACAGAAAAGCAAGACAGAGTGGGGGCATACATAGAAACTGGTTTTAAGTGGATTGGAGGGGTAGAAATTGGGAAAGTGGTATGTGAGTAGAAACCAAACAATAGTGCCAGCGGCCTAATGTAGAAGTGAAGGGAGCATTCCTCTATCCCCCAAAATAAGGTAAGCAAATTTGTTGAAATAAATTGGCAGAATTGTCTGTGTAGACGGTGACATCACAGGGAACAAAGTAAGCTCTCCAAAGTCCAAAAAGTCTGCAGAGTCTGTATGCCCTGTTTACAGAGAAGTAAGGCACAAAGCCAATGGAAAGTTTAAGGAAATCTATTTTGTAGAGATGAAGGGACTTAGAGAACAGATAACAGCCTGGAACAGTTTGCTCTGGCTCTGGGAGTCATCTCATCTTTGACATCTTTTTCAGGTTTACCTCCCTTGATGGATTACAGAGATGGTTCATCATTTCCTTCCTTCTGGTGAAACTCTATTTGATAAGGGAACCTCAGAGAAAGTCACTCCATGGGCTTTGGGAAAGGCAAAGACAGAGACATGGGCAAAGTGGGTGAGAAGATCAGAGAGACCCAGAAGATACTAAAACTGGCAACAGGGATACTGGAGGACAAGTGACAAGGGCATAGGAAAAGCAAATGTCTTGACAACAGGTCAATCCAGCTTCGGAGCAGCAGGTATAGAGGGGATCAGAGAGAGACAAAAGTGTGAAAGAAAGTTTATGCAGATGCTTTGATATGGTAGAAAAGTCAGCTGTTTGACAGTAGCTCACATAGCAACCTCTGTTGTAATTAGAGAAGTGTTTATATCCTAAGATGTCAAAATTACCTTACTGGTTCCATGCCAGCTTCAGTATTTCTGCCTCTACTGCTTCTGCTTCTTCTTATCTCCTCAACCTCTTCTTTCTAATCCTCTATTATACAATGCATCCTAATAATAGCTTCTCCTCCCTCTATTCCTTCCTGTCCTCTTCTACCTCCCCTCTCACCCAGATCCACTCCATTCTTCTTCCATTTCCCTTCAGGAAAGGGCAGGGCTCTCATGGATATCAACCAAACACAGTATAACAAGTTACAATAAGACTAGATAAGAACTCCTGTGTCAGTGCTGGCTAAGCAACACAGTAGGAGGAAAAGGGTCCCAATAACAGGCAAAAAAATCAGAGACATCCTCACACCCCCTTTTAGGAGCCCCATAAGAAAACCAAGCTATAAAACCATAACATATATGTAGAGAACATAGCTCAGATACATGCAAGCATCATGAGTGCTGGTTTGATCTTTGCGAGCCCGTATTCATTGATTCTGTGGGCCATGTTTGAACCGAAGACTTGGTGAAAAATTTTGAATGAAGATGTTGAAGTACAAAGCTGTGAGATGATGATGTTCCTGGACAAGGCTGTTGGAAAATGATTCACTTATGACTATGAGGTGATCATAAATGAAGTTAATACCTTGATAAAGAGACTCTAAGTAAGTCCTTGTCCCTTCCACCAGCTAAGAATAAAAGGGGAATGATTGTCTCATGAAAGTGAAGCACCACACACCAAATCTGCTGGCAGCTGTGTTTCGTATTTTTCAGCTTTCAGAGATATGAGAAATAAATTTATATTTCCTATAGCCTAATCTATCGCACTTTTCATAACAATCTAGGCAGATATGTGAGTCTTAGGCTTTCATGTGTACATGAGTGTCCTAGGACAAGCTGTGCAGTGCGTTTATATCTAATTTTCTCATTGACAGAATGAGATTGGTGATGATGGGGTGATGGCATTTTTCACTTATCTAATCATACAATTTGAAAGAACAAGCTAACGTTCCTGAAAGTGCTTTTAAATAAAAGACATTATGACAATATTAATATGATTGTTCTTTTAGCCAGGAAAATGTCTAAAGACGTGCACATGCTATTCAGAATTACCAACACATGCAGGTAAACTATCATGTCTTATCATGCTGTGGCCTTAAGGCATATTGCAGTTGACCTTTGATGATATACAATGAGAATTTGCTCTAAAATGCATGCTGTATGTGCTCGGAAAAGAATCACACTGGATGCTCCAGCTTCTTGCGACTACTGTAGCAAATTGCTACAAACAAAGAGGCCCATAGAAGTCCAAAGTTATTCTCCTACCAGTCCCACAGGACAGAAATACAGACTCAAAAGTTTTCCAGATCCTTGATGTCTCTGAAGGCTCGAGGGAAGGGAGGGTCTATTCTGCCTCTTTCTGGTAGCTGCTGGGTAAAGTAGTGCCTGGAGGTTTCATAATGTTGCCTCTGTCTTCTTATGGTCTTCTCTTTCCCTCAGTGTTTTTTGTTTTTCTCTTCCAAAGACATTATGTCATTCAGAGTTCACATGGATAAGTCCATAAGATCTAGTCTCATATTTCCCACCTTAATTACACCCGGAAAAACCCTTTCCTAAATAGTTATATTTACAAGTTATTAGGATCAGTGTATCATTGGAGGGACCACCATTCAATCCGTAATAGGAATGTCCTTGGTAGTGACAGTCAGCTTGAGGACAATAGCTACTCTTGATAGAAAAGCCATGAGTGGATGAAGTGGAACTGAGCTGGAAGGAGGGAAGGCACAAGTTTGCATTGGTACCTACCATTCAGAACTGAAGAGACGCATATCTCAAAACCATTTTTTTTCCTAGCAAACTTAAATTCTCACCCTTACATGTTATATTTCCTGCCCTTTTGCTCCCTTCCCCTTCTGTCTCCTCTTATCCTTTGGTTTAGGGCATCTATCGACACCAACTGTCCTTCTCTAAACGTGAATGAGCCAGGATGTAGTAGATTTATGATGTCACATTGTAAATAATTGTCCAGCCTATGAATTTAATAAAAAGTGCTGATTGGCCAAAGGCAGACAGGAGGGGCTACAAGACTAAGAAAATTCTGGGAACAGGAAGAACAGAGCAGAAATGCCATAGAGACTCCAGAGTTGCCAGATAAGCCAGAAGATGTAGGAGGCAACTATACTGCTCTGAGAAAAGGTACCGAGCCCCATGGCTGAACAGGATAAGAATCATGGGTTAATTCAAGGGTAAAGAGTTAGCAAGTTAAATGCCTGGGCCTTAGGTCGATCAGTCTAAAATTAATATAAGCATCTGTGTGTCTCTGTTGGACTGTGGGACTGCGAGTCTGCAGGTCTGCGGGTCTCAACCTTGAGGCTAGGCCTGAAAGTTCGGGCCAGAAACCTCTTGCTACACCCACTGAAATGCCCTCAATAGATGTTGTCCTCTGAAACTTAGTGACTTTTGCAAAGTTATGAACCCAGTAAGGAAGTGGGATCTTTCTATCTAGATTTTACAGAAATATGCATGTTTTCTTCTTCCCAGCCTTCTCACACCATTCATCTTTCCTCCCCTTCTTCCCTTTTAGGTGAGAATGGTTGAGTTTACATGACCAGTCCCTTCTTAAGATGCTTGTTCTCCAGCTCATTTTGTCATTGATATATAACCTGATAAGTTACATATCTTTGATATATAGATATCAAAGATTATATAAAATGATAGGGTTATATACAAGTGTTACAACAGGTTTCCACCCCGTCTGGCCAGTGGTCCAGACCCACAGACCTATAGTCCCACACCACTTAGCTGACTGGCTAGCTCTACGGTTCGGTCCACCCACCACTGCTTATCTGGCCCAGCAATCCCAAAGTCCCCCAAAATCACACAGATACTTATATTAACTACATGCTGCTTAACATATGGATCAGGCACATTGCTAGCTAGCTCTTAACCCAACCCATTCTCAATAATCTGTCTGCCACGTGACTCGTGGCTCACCTGTGTTCCTTACCTGTTTCTTCTTTGCATGTCTGGCTTGACCTGTCTCTGACTCTGCCCTTCTTTTCCTTTATATTCTGATTCCCCACCTACTTCATCTACGGTGCTCACCAAGGGTCAAAATAGTTCTTTTATTTAAAGATTGATATTCACAGCATACAGAAAGACATTCTCACATCATAAAAGTTTTTTGCAACTAACTCCTGTGTTTTTTGAGAAATATTACTTCTCTCTTTCCTTTCAAGACTTTCATTTTCTCATCCTAAGTTCTAGTACAAAAATGAACACACACACACCCTGTACTGCAACTACTCATGCTTGAGCACACACACACACACACACACACACACACACACACACACACAGAGAGAGAGAGAGAGAGAGAGAGAGAGAGAGAGAGAGAGAGAGAGAGAGAGAGAGAAAGCTCTGTGTGGTGGTCTCTTCCCTTACATTTGGAACTCTGTGTAGTAGTGAAGTCTTCACACCATAAACTATCAGTGAGGAAAGCAGTGAGAGAGTGTCTCGAATGAGACCACTATCACAGTCTTGGAGCCAAATTTGGATCAAGCTTTAATTAAAGACTGGCCAGGGTGACAGACTCTGGCTTGGTTCATTAAAGGATAACCTGCAAAAAATGATCAGTCACATTTTACAGAGGCTTAAAAATACAAGGCCATTGTATTTTCTATCAGGGTATATCCAATCAGGGGTAAGCATATATCCTGATGGATTTCTCACCTTTATGTGATCAAGCACATCCAGTGTAGTTGGGTCAAACAAAAACTTTTTAGAGGAATGAAAACATTGACACCAGCCTCCAGAATTTCAGGAAAAATCTATCCTTGGGCAAAGAGCTTACAGGTTAGAGGTGAAGGTGCAAATCTCTCTTAGAATATACCAATCAAAGATTAATATTTATCGAAACATGAACCAACACTCACGATACAGGTAACAGCTTATATAGGCACCTGAAAAATCGGATTATCCAAGCGATGGATGATGGATACTGAACCAGTAAGCAGTCAGGAACCAAAGCAGGCACCCCAAGATCCCAGGAGCCCCTCTTGAATGGGGCTGGCCACTCCCCTTTCAGGAGCCCGGGACCCTGGATAAGTGTCTTCAGACCTTATCAGCTGACACCTGAATCCCACCACATCTCCCCCTTTTGTCTAACTAAGAAGGTTCTAAACTAAGACTATATACAATAGGAATTATTATGAGGTAATATCTAGGAGAGGATAAGGCACAAACTACAACCAAAATCTAACACATATAAAGTACATCATACATTTCTAGAATATTGGTAGATGGTAGGGTGTATAAATTACTTTAAAATGTTCATTTGGGAAAGTGAAAATCCAACACCTGAATGTTCCTTGCTAAGAGATAATAGGTAGCAACTTTAAATACCTATTCTTCAACCCCTTCAAGACCTGAGAAGAAAAATATATCACCTGAGAGTCAGAAGCACATGGGAGTAGTAGCTTCTAAAATTTGGGAGAGGACAGCGACACAGCTACCTAGACAATCACCTATGGTTTTCTGCGCCATTGGAGCATCCAACATTTTGGCTATAGGCCTATGGGAATGCTACATAGAGTCAGTCATATTTCTTTCATGGATCTCTTAGGTACAGTAATTAAAAACTTAAAACACAACTTTGGTTCTCACAAGAGGAAGGCCAGTGCTTCACATAGAGAAAAAGATACACAGGGATACAGCTTTTAAAGGATCATAATTTCTTAGTTGACAGACATGTTAGTTTTGTTGTTTTGTTTGTTATTTTATCAACTTAACCCAGAGTGCAGTGGGATTATGTTGTTAACATTGTAAATAATTGTCCCACCTACTGGCTTAATAAAAATGCTGATTGGCCTATGGCCCAGTCATATAACTTATTAATTCTTAATTCTTAAACTAATCCATAATTCTTATCCTGTATAGCCATGTAGCTCAGTACCTTTTCTCAGAGGAGCATAATTGTCCTCTGCATCTTTTGGCTTCTCTGGCATCTCTGCTCTGCTCTTCCTGTTTCCAGAGTTTTCTTAGTCTGGTAGTCCCGCCCACACTTCCTGTCTGCCTTTGGCCAATCAGCATTTTTATTAAACCAATAGGCAGGACAACTATTTACAATGTAACAACATAATCCCACTACACCAGAGTCTCCTTGGAAGAGAGAATCTCAGCTGAGTATTGCCTCTATCAGATTTACCATTGCGTATGGTCTGTGGGACATCATCTTAAGTGATGATGTGAGAAGGCCCATCCCACTGTGTTACACTATCCCTAAGGCAGGTGGGTCTGGGTTATATAAGAAAGTAGGCTGAGCAAGCAAGAGAGAGCAAGCCAGTATACAATGTTCCTCCAGGATCTCTGCTTTAGTTTATAACTTCTGCCCGGGCTTCCCTTAAAGATAGACTACTATCTGCAAAACTGAAGAAACCCTTTTCTCTACAAGTTTCTTTTGATCATGTTGTTTACCACAGCAAAAGAAACCAAGGGAGAGCAAAAGAATTTGTAATCACTGGGGGTGACAGCTCTGGAGAGGCCATGTCTTTGCAGAGAGGATTAACTGAAGAGGAGAGAGGTTTCCTGAATGTTTTCAGCACCACCCATGGGCTGTGGTCCTACACTTATCAAAAGGAAAAAAGGCAGAACACAAACCAAGACCAAGCATCCCTACTGCTTCCTGGCCTGTCAGGATGTAAGGAATCCCACCTGCATGTTCTCACTACTGTGGAACCCACTGCATCTTCCCTGTACAATGGACAGGACCCTCCTAAACTGGATGCCAAAATACAATTTTATTCTTTTTTCTTCTGATAGTTCTTTAGCAACAGCAACAGGAAAGTATTTAATGCAACATTTATGGGCAGGTTGATCAAGCTATGGGATTTGAGTTTTCCCTGAAATCAGTAATAAACTTTTGAATGCCAGGGTCAGATTCACATTCTAGAAAAGCTTCTCTGAGGGGACATGAGGGTAAAATAAAAAGAAGAGGTTACTTTGTTTTTGTTTTTATCTTGGTGGCAACTATCTAAGAAAAAAATGTAAAAATGAAAAAAAAAAACACCCTCATTTTGGCTCATGGTTCCTGAAGTTTCACTTCACAATTGAAAGAATCTGCAGCTTGGACCAGAGGGAACTTTAGACTATCCTAGGCAGCCCTCTCACTTCCTGCTGGCCAGTTAGACAGGATGGATACAGTCCCAAACGTAACCCATGGGCTCCCATGACCTTTTTCCTCCATCTCTGCCTTAATTCCTAAAGCTGCTGATCTTCATAAAATAGTTCTACCAGCTGGGACCAAGATTTCAACCAAAGAATGTGTGTATGTGTGTGTGGAGAGTGGGGGGGACATCTCATAAACCTGAAAGGCTGTTTATTTAAGGTTTAATGGCAGTGACAACAAAGATTCTTTCAAATATCATCCTATGTGATTAATTCTACTGCTGTGTAGTTCTCATGAGAACTTTGCAAATCGACCACATTACAGATGAGGAAATGGCTGAGATGTTCATCATCTCTTTGACTACCGGGCAGACACAAGTAAATACAAGCAGTTTTGTCAACAAGATTGGATTGAGAATGTAGAAACACATTAGAAAGATTTAAAAACCAACAGGATTTTACCTTGTTGTATTTACTATATATACAATTTGAAGATTTCTGTATTTTTAAAATTTTCTATCATGCCATTGATCTCGTATATGTTTATTAAGCTTCTGGTGTATGTTCTTGGGATGTTCCAAGCTGTCTGACCCACTCTCAGGCAGTGAGTCCATTGTCAGCACAACTCAGCAGGCTAGTAGAAGAGTCAGAATATAGTAATTAAAAACATGCAGCCAAGTGTGGCTGCCTCCAGCTGCTCCCTCTGATCCCAGCTTTTGTTTCTATTTCAGTCAATCCTCATCTTGGTGTCACCCAGTGACCTATGTACTTTATAAAACCAGAATAAATGGAATTTGAAGAAAACTTACCCATTCCTCCTTCTTCCTGCCCAATTATAAGAGGCATGTAGCTACAAATTTAATGATAACATATGATGATGGATTATTTATACATTGCATTTAGGTCATTGAATAGAAAAATGTCGAGAGCTAGAAGTAATGCGAAGTAAAATTATGGGCCGGCATGATTGCATATACCTATAGCCCCAGCTCTTGGGAGGCAGAGGCAGGAGTGTAGTTTCAACATCAGTCTTGGCTACCTGGCAAGACTCTAACTCAAAGAACACCAACAATAGTAACCATAGTAACAAAGAAAAGAGGAAAGAGTAGAGGAAAGGAGAGAGGGAGAATGTAAGAAAGAAAAACGAAAGGTGGGGTGAAGTCATGCATCTATTGAGCTCACCTTATTCGTTTCCTACTTTGTGATACACGTATATGACTGGCAACTTATATCTTCACTAGGATGGAGAGAGTTGTCTCAGACTTAACAGCCTAAAAAGACTTTCACCACCAAACTGCTAACATTATTTCTTCCTCACTGGCTGGGAAAAGAACACAGCACCCACACGTACTCAAAAGTAATTTTGATTCTTCTCCTTTCTTTAGATACCAAGTTGATAGTAACTTCTGGACTAATGGGTGTGGCTGCAGAAACACAGATATGATGGTTGATCTTGATGGCCAAGTTCATTGGCTCTGGAATCAACTGAGATCCATGCTTCAGGGCAGATCTCTGAGAGTATTTTTCAGAATTAATTTATGGGAGAAGTCTTTTCCCCAGAGCAGGCAGCACCTTTGAGAGGTGACCCCCAAATGAAGACACCAGAGAGAGGAGCAGTGCTTCCTGTATGCCTTTGCTTCTTGATGGTCAGGGCAGCACTCTCTTGCTGTTCCCACTGATGACATCATTTGCTAACATCCAAGTCCCTTGTCTTTGGGTTTCAACGTTAACTGAAGACCAGGCAACTATCTAGGAGTCTTCCAGGTCTTCGGCACCAGATTGACACTGCCGAAGCATTCAGGTTCACTGACTGAAGAGTTAGTTATAGAGTTCTTGGCTTCTCCAGTGTAAAATGTCTGTTGTGCTACTCAAGCCCTATGGCTTGTAAGCCATTCTAGCAAATTTCTTTACAATACATATTCATTCTATTGACCTAGCTCCTCTTGAGTACTTGGTTACCAAGAACAATTAGTATTTGCCATTTCCATATCTCAACTATGAACTCAGTTTCCAGGATTACTGTCCTGATTTTTTTTAATCTGGTTATTCTGCCTCCTTTCTCTCTCTTTTCCTCTCCATCTTCTGTCTTCTCTCCTCCGTGTTTGCTTTTCAATAGAGCTTTTAGTAGATTATACCACTTGGTTCAACCTCTCAGTGATTTCCCATTGCAACTGGGGTAAAGAGCAATTCCCTCCTTACAGCCTACTAGGTTACTTACGATATACTCAATACACATCTGATCTCCTGTTCTTCCTTTCACCTCCTCACTTCATTGACTAGAATCCTTTTATATATATCTTCTAGACATTCATTCTTGCCATCCATATTCTGAGCTACAGACCTCTGCATTTGCTACTCCTACTTAGGTCTCAACTAAAGTACCACCTCAACTGGATGGCACTTAGTGATCATCTGAGCTATATTTTCAACAAACCATTTGTTACATTATCAGACTTTATCTTCTTTAAAACACTAGAATGTTTCTGACATTATTATCATTATCATTATTATTATTATTATTATTATTATTATTATTATTATTATTGACTTTGTCTCTCTATGCTGCCTCGGTTGCTCTGTAACCTTCTATTGTAGCCAAGAATGATTTCAAACTCACTATCCTTCTGCCTCCATTTTCACAGGGCTGGGATTACAGGAATGCTCTAACATACCTGGCCTGACATTTTCTTTCATATCTATTTATTATGAGTTTGACATGTATTTCCAGGGCAGAGATTGAAGTTTCTAGAGGTCAGGACCCTTCCTAGCTTGGCCATAATTTTATACTCAATATCTGCAATAAGAAATTAATATTTATTTAGTGGCAGATCAAATAACGGATGAGCTGACTCTTCTTTAACCCTGGTGGATACTTAAAGGAAGTGACTAAAATGATAAAAAATACATTTGAAGAGATGAGAGAAACAATGTAAAATACTGTCTCCATTTTGCAAGAGGCACCTGATAAATATGGTGTAAGAAACAGACAAATTTAAAATAGGAATTTAGAAAATTTGGTCTTGAGGATTGTATTAGTCAGGGTTCTCTAGAGTCACAGAATTTAAGGAATGATCTCTCTCTCTCTCTCTCTCTCTCTCTCTCTCTCCATATGTGTGTGTGTGTGTGTGTGTGTGTGTGTGTGTGTGTGTGTGTGTGTGTGTGTGTGTGTGTAATTTATTGAAATGACTTACAGGCTGCAGTTCAACTAACCCAACAATAACTAGCCATGGATGGAAAGTATAAGAATCCAGTAGTTGTTCAGTCCCACAAGGCTGGGTGTGTCTCAGCTGGTCTTCTGTATATGCTGGAATCCCAAAGAAGTAAGCTCCAATGTCAGTGAAGGAATGCAAGTCTGGCAAACAGAGGAAGAACAAAACCTTCCTTTTCCATGTCTATATGAAAGCATCCATCAAAAGGATAGCCCAGATTAAAGGTGTGTCTTCTGGCCACAAGATCTAGATCACATGTGACATGTGTACCCTCTTTTCTGGACTATAATCAAGGACAGCCATCCCAAGAACTAATCTTTAATTTTGCTATGAGAATTTATATAGATGGTTGTTACTTTCCAGACAGCTTAGTGGTGAGGTTTTAGGAACACTGGCTTTGGAGAGGCCACATTTATGGCAGGCTTTGAATTTTACCTTGAACTTGAGGTATCACTGGTCATCAGTAATAATCCTGCTACAACACCCTGAACTTTCCTTTATAGTAATCTTCTCAGGCTCTATAATGTACCTATAGATTAAAGCCTCAATCCTCAGTGAAAGGAGTTTTTACAGGAGGTTTAGGACTTTATGTCATTGAACAAAAATTCTTAGGCTAATTACAAAGAGAGTAATAGTCTCCAAGGGGAGAAACCACAGCTAGGATCATGAGTATTCATAAAAGAAGCATCTTTGAAAGAATCTTTAAATTCCTTTTTTTTTTTTTGAGAATTCAGAAAAATCCATTTCCCATTCAGCCTTAAGTGAGTCAATTGAACTCAGGAAGCAGTGTATAAAGATGTGGGAGAAAATAAAAAAATAAAAAAACAAAAAAACGAGGCATCAAGAAGAAATGAAGCTTTCTCTGTTTTGACTTCTCTACTGAGTCTCATGTTCAAGCCAATATAGAACAGAGGACATTGTGTTGAGATGTTCAAAATGGTGTCCACCAGGAAGGATAGTGAACAGTCTAAGTTCAAGCTACATGCCACTAGAAGGAAACTGTGATGAAGAGGAACCCCCCAGCCCCTAAACTAGAACAGGAAGGAAGTATCTGCAAGCACCAGATTGGCAATGTGCCTGAAAGCAGGTGGAGTACTCTTGAGGGCTCAAGGGGAATCCTTGATTACATTGTATCATCTCTGCTTCTGTGTCAGCTTTTACCTTCCATTTTCCTCCTCAAGTTGTTTGAGTATACAAATAGTTACATTGTCTCTAACAGGCCTACCTTCATCATTCATAGGAGCAAAGAAAATTTAAAATTTACAGCAGCCAAGTTTGTAAATAATAAATGAAGTACAGAATGGCATTAAATGAAGTTTGGGATACTTCTAAGCATGAGGTAATACATGACTTAAGCATCTCTGCAGATATTAAGAATACCAATAACCTTATCTCACTAACTATAGTCACATTTTAAAGACTCTTCATGACACGTTTCTTCAGAGGAGCAATTGATTTTGTCCATTAAAATTACACTTACATTTATTCTTATATTGTCTTATTTCTTGATGATTAGAAGAAGATTTAGATAAATTTTAAGTACATGCTGAGATGGTGTATTAATTGGTTCCACTAAATGGTCCAAGGTAGGAAACAAAAGGCACAAACGTTCAGCTTATTAGACCCCCTTCATCCAACTTTGTTTCAGAACAATCAACCAAGCAGTAAGATTCTCAGGTGGCTTCTCTTGAACCACATTGTGGGGCTTTGTTTTAATAGCGCTTCCTTTCCTCACTGATGTGAAATGGTCTAGTATGACTGTTGAATAGATGAAATGTAGAGGTATGAATAACCTTAGATGTAGTCTTAGTGGACAAGAAACATTTGCTGTCCTGGAAATATATTGACACTCTCCTTAAAATTGTTCTTTTAAATGACTTGCAACAGATGTCAGATGATTGGCACAGAATGTTCCAGAGAATAAGAAAGATCTACAGCTAAGGCTACTGATGTTTCTCTACAGGTAAGTTTATTCATGCACTCTCTCTACTTAGCCCCCATTTAAAGTTTCTTGAGATGGAGAGTTTTAAAATCTCATTCATAAATTTATAGTTGATCTAAAAGACAGAGTGTTTGGCTAAAGGTAATTTTAGAAAGTCCCCTCAGATCTCCACCTATTGACAGCTAGTGTTCATGTGAGAACTCTTGCTTGTGGTAAGGATACCTTACCCCTGGGTGTGAGAATACTTCTTCCCTGTCTCTCTCCTTGTGTGTGTTCCTATCTACCCCTGGGCATTAAGGCAACATGACATAAGAATATATTTTCTAAATTTGCATAAAATGAGAACTTCACAGATGGGCAGCACATGCTTCCCATAAGTCCAGTGTGAAAATGGCTCGAAAGCACTTGTCGCTACACACATTCTTTCCACATTTCTGGCACACGTACATCTTAAACAAACAGGAATTGCGACAAGCAAAACAGATGGGCAACAAAAAAAGTTTCCAAGGCACGCTTCCCAAAATTCTCCCTTGAACATGGGACTGTATCACTTGTCACAATAAATCTGAAAGTAGTTTGGGTATTAACAGACAGTCTTTGCTGAAGGGGAAAGCTTGAGATATTCATTTCCATAACTCAGGGGGAAATGTTGGAAACACCTTTGCCTCCCTGATTATGGAAAGACAAGCTCCTGTCTTCTCACATATCCGAGGCTTGCTAATTGTGTAGGAAGTTTTCTCTGGTATCCTCTGTTTTTTTCCACTAAACCAAAATAGATGTGGTATAACTAGAGAGCAGAAGGGTGCTAAAGCATATTTCCTATTCTCCACACTGTCGAGTTATGGTTCTTGACTTGCTTATTTGAAAACTATGATGGATCAGGTAGCTTTTACCCAGCTTCCCACATACCCACTTTGAAACACACAGCAACATTATAGCTCTGAATCCATCTCTAAGTTTCTAAAAAAAAATTGGAATGAAATTAAAAGAACAGTGGATGGAATGAAAGTTGACTTACATCAATTTAGTCCTTGAGCTATCTGGACTTTTATCACACCTGATTTATTGGTCCATCAGTAGGTCTTATCACCACTGGTTTGTTGATAATTATTACTTTAAGGCAAAAATTCTCATAGAAATCAGCTGTCAGTGTAATCATTACTGTCATTTTAGACACTGATTCCATAAGTACTGGGTCAAGATCATATTGCCTCCGTGCCACACTTCCCTGCTTGTATTCTTCCAGCCTCAGTAGCACCCACTCTCCAAGTCAACCCTCCAGCTATGGCAGCCCAGATCAAGTCCATTTAACTTGTGTGGTTCCAGAGTTGTATCTACATCTTCAATTTTTGGTAGCAACCATTTTTTTTTTTTTTTGTGAAACTCACAATGACATGTATCAGTTGCCTGAATCTGCAAAGCATATCCACCAAGCCACAGAGAAGCAGTATTCTCCACAAAGATTTGCTCAAGCAAGATTTTCACATACCAAAAGCACTTACATTTACCTTTAAATTGTGTTATTTTTTTCTGATGAATAGAAACCTAGAAACCAACTGTCAGTAATTTCTCGAAGTGTCATTTCTTCAAGAATTTCTTTTTATTGGAAGTTCCTTATACTAGACCACATATATATGTTTACACCATCAATAAATGAAATGACAGAGCTAGTGCTTCCATCCATGGTGAGCCAGGCACTGTCCTGAGCACTCTACCCTTTAAATCCAAATAACAAACACATTGTATTTGACACCTTTGTTTTGTACAGCAATGCATCAAAACAGAAGGTACGAGGACATTCCCTTCACTTGCAGAGAGAGGAGAGGCAAACCTTTTTATAGGTTTGTCTGAGAACATTAATGGCCTAGCAAAGTTTCGTTTTGATTTTGTTCTTATTCTTGGTATTTTTGTTTGCCTATTTTATGTCATGAAAATACTGTAAAAGTGAAATATATTTCTATTTGTTGTAGCTGTGCATTTTCTAAACTTTTCATGGCTGTCAGTAAAGAAATCAGTGCTGAGACTGAAGCCTTTGCTTATGCTTTGTTATTACAGAATAAGAAGCTCATCACTTTACTTACCATGAGAAGATTTGTTTCATTGTCGTTGTTGTGTAATTATTATTATTTTTTATGTGTGTGTATGTGCATGCACATGCTATGATACCCATATAGAGTCGGAGGACAACTTTGTGAAGGCAATTCTTTCCTATCATCTGGTTCTGAGGATAAAACTTCAGCCGCAAGACTTGGTTGACAGCAAACTCCTTTACCCTGTAAGCCATCTTGCTGACACTGACACTGCTTGGTGTTTTAAGAAAGAGCTCATCTAACTCAAGCTGGCCTTGAACTTACTACATAGACAAGGAGAAGATGACCTTGAGTACCTGTGCCTCATTCTTGTGCCACATTTGGCTAAAATGGGTTGTTATTTAATTATTATTATTTTGGTTTGACTTACACAAAGATTCACTATGGAGCCCAGGCTAGACCAGAAGTCTTATCAATTTTCTTGCTTTGTTTTCAATGCTGAGATTACAGAAGTGTGCCATTACATATCTTGGAATTGCGTGTTTGTGCTTTAATGATCTACAGTAAGAATAAAGGTAAATGAGATTTTTAATTAACTCCTGTATATTTATTTATATGATAAATATATAAATATACACGCCTATGTTATTTTAGCGAAAATCTCCCCTTTTAAAAGGCAGTTTGCTTTGTTCATGTAAAGTGAGTTCATTTTGCTAGTAAGTGTGGGCTCTGGTGTGACTAGAAATAAGAAAATTTGAAGAGTGGCTTCAAAGAGCCAGTCTTAACAAAGAATGTGACATGGGGGACCTACCTGGTGGGAAGCCTACCCACTGGCTGTATGCAATTAATCACTGAGATCCTTAAATGGTCTGGGGGAAGAAACACTTTCTAAAACAGAAATCTCTAAAGTCATCAAAACTCTAACACTCAGACTTTTGGTTCTTTCAAACTACAGTCATTTTTCCAACCTACCAGGTTAATTTTTTAAGCTCTGAAATCACCCTCAAAGTTGCTTATGAGAAAAATGTCAGTGTGACATCATGGTAAGCCTTCAGGAACAAATTCCAATAATTCAGAACACTATGGTGGAATCTTTTCCTTCCTGTTTGCAGGAAAAGGCAAGCTCGGGGAGCCAAGTCCCTCATCCAGATAATTAGCAACTCTCCAATCTGTTAATTGAGTATGTGTGTGCCAAACTTTCTTGGCAACCTAAGTCAGACAGTTGTAGGTGGTCAGTCCATCAGTCACAGTTGCAGAGTGCCAGAGTGTGTTCGGCCCTACATTAAAAACTCTGCATTAAAGACAGATCTGATGTGCTCTTTGACTTGAAAAAATAAACGTGCTAAATTTTTGGGGGGGAGGAAATTGGCTCTTTCAGTCCTAAATTTGGTGAGGATAAGATAAAATGATTTCATTAACCATCTCTCTTTTCATCGACTTCAATAGAAAAACAATGTCTTCCTTTTCTATTTTTGATGCAACTCCAGAGAAAATGTCTAGAATGAGGTACAGTTCTGTCTAAATGCAGGTGACTAAGCAGAGAAGAGGAATAAATGCTAATGTGAAAAAAGCAGATCCTGGCAAGGGACTATTCACAACTGGAGTTACTTGGAAAGTTTTTCACAGGTTCTGGCTCACTTTCCAGATCTAAATGTAGTTACCTAGTCTCTTTCCAGTGTTCATGCACAGTCACCGTGTAAGCAAAATAGGGACATTTCTAATTAAAGGACAAGGGAGATGAATAACAAGTAGAGCTAGAAGAAGACGGCATGAGGAGAAATAAAACAAATGCCCCCAGAGGCACATCAAACTGTCCAGTGCAGAGAAAATACTCATCAGAGTTGGGAAGTCTCAAAAGAAGCACAATATTAACATGCGTCACAGCTGAACCCTACTCACTTCTCATGTAACTTACAAACATGGTCCTAGTTGCAACTCATGTCTCAGCCCAAATAAAAATTTGCATGTGTGCCTGTCAGTGTCCAAGGGTGGTATGAAGGCTCCCTGAAGCCAGAGGCAGATCTTAGCACCCTGCTCTATTACTCTCCACCTTATTAAACAGAGATAGAATCACCCAGTGAATCCAGAGCAAGACTATTGGCCAATAAGTCCAAGCAATCCTCTTGTCTCTGCTTCAAGTGTCACTAGGGTCCCAGGTACCTGCATCTATGCCTGGCTTTTTACATGGATGCTCAGGTTCTCATGTTTGCACACCAAGCACTCTCACTGAACTACCAGCACCAAAACAGAAATATGTTTTGTGAGAATAATATTGTTTACACAAATGAAGTGTACATTTCTTGATTTTTAACCTGTTTTCTAAGGTGTGAAAATTCACCTGTGCAGTTTGCAATGAACTTACCAGAAAAAAAGGAAGTGTAGGCATTAAGCATTGTGAAGGCAAGTTCAGGGTTAAAACTTCCCTGAGCAGTCACAGAATTTCTGCCTGCCAAATGTGAGGGAAAATGAAGTTCTGTGGCTCTGCAAATACTGGACAAAGCCCATCACAAAGAAATGTGCATTTCAAAATTAAGGCCGGTTTTAATGAGTTGCAACTGGCTAGTAGAACCATGTTTGTAAAACATGTGAAAAGTGAGTAGGATTCAGCCACAACTTAAGTGCATGTGAATACCTCAGCTGTAACACATTTGAGGGAATTTTAGTGTGTTGTTAGCTACTTTACAGTTTTTTTTTTTTAAAAAAAATAGTACTTGACATTTGAAAGTGAAATATATGTGCAAAACATTAGTCAGATGGAGCGACTCGCTTTGTGAATGAACTGTGTAGTCTGAACAAACTAGATATAAGGCTTGGTAGCATCAGCTCTTCAGTCTGCAGTCACAAACCACATGCTCATAGCCCCTGATATTTTGACTCATTAAAATGCCCAAATCAGAAGTGCATTGGTAATAAAAGCAGCTCACTAATGGGAAGAAAGGAAAAACTCAGAGGAGAAAATACTGATCTATGCTATAATGTTTAGACTTTAGTAACAGAAGCTCCAACCCCTGAGTATACCCTGTCTTATTCACATTATGACTCCTAGCATACAGTATGTGCACAATAAATGTTCACAGGCTTTGAAGTGTCAATTGTTATTCAGGTTTATTTGGATCTTTGTTGGAAAGAATTCTAATGCTTTCATGTCTAAAACCTTACAGTAGGGAAAAATGAGTTTTATTTTATCTTCATATCATATAGTCAAGGATATAATAATTTTCTCTTCTAGTTAGGATTTCACAATTTGGAGTTCAGAAAACAGGGCTTGAGAGTCCTTGAAACTATATAGACATGATAAAAAAATGCAGCAGCCAGGACAGTGATTTCCAGCTCCCTAAAATGATGATGAATCCATATACATAAATTACATTTTATTTATGATGTAAATAATGGATAATTTTATGTAGGGAGTTATGTCTTTCAATGAACAAATATAATCTCTCTCAGTGTTTGAAACGTGACTATTACAGCAGCCCCGTCTCTCCTTGGCTCCTCCTTCCCTTCTCTCCCTCGTCCCTTCTTTTAAGTGGTGTCAGGCTTTTTTTTTTTTTTTTTAGCCAAAATATTTTTTGAATATTCAATAATTACATAACAAATTAATGACTAAATATACATTTATATTATAACGACAAAAATACAGTTTTGATCTCAGCAAGATATTTTCCCAATCTTTAGTTCTTTCTAAACGTAATTCGGCAGGAACTTAGAAAAGTCTAAGTTCCAACCTCTGCTGAGATATTGAAAAATGCATACAAACCCAGCACAGCAGTTGGGCAGGCTCTTCTTATAGGCACTAATTTTCAGAATAGCCTGTGTGAAGCCATTATATCAGGAAATATCTGCTGACATATGCCATCATATAGGCAGAAAACCTAGGCACAAAATGGACATCCCACCATCTGTGGGCTCACTGTAGGACTGCTGACTCCCTGTCTATTACATGCACCACAGTGTTATGCCATTGTGAGTTAGATTCAGGAATGGAAAAGATGTCCTCTTCTGTACAATACTGGAGACAGTTGGCCATCTGCACCTACAGATTTCCTATCTGTGATTTCAACCAATTATGGCTGAAAATCCTGAAAAATGCTGGGGAGATGCATCACTGGGAAAAATCACTTATTGTGCAAGTTTTAAAACCAGAATTAAGGGACCTAGCATCCATGTAAATGCTGTGCTGGTATGTGTGGCCACCCAGCTATAATCTTAGCATAAAGAATGCAGAGACAGGGCATTCTCAGAGCAAACCAGCTGGCTAGATAGCCAAATCAGAGAATTTCAGTCATCAAGAGACCTCAATCTACATATATAATATGGAAAGATATTGGAAGAAAACTCCTGTCAACTTTTGGCCTCCACACACATGCACATACTGCACACAATGCACCCCACAAACACACACACACATATATACACACATATGTGCATATATATGTATATATATGTATTATTCTATTTATATTGAATATGTACAACATTTTTGTCTTAATACATAAGCTATGCAGTATTATTATAGTTCTCAAAGCAATAACATAGTAGTAGATAGTATGAATGATTTACAAATGATGTAGTTTATATGAGAGGGTTATGTAGGTTGCATGTAAAACTACATCATTTCACATAAAGAATTTGAGCATCTAAAGATTTTGATACCAGTGGGTGTCCTGTGACAACTCACAAATATCAGGGGATATGTGTGTGTGTGTGTGTGTGTGTGTGTGTGTGTGTGTGTGTGTGTGTGTGTGTGTGTAAATCATTTATCATCACGAATCCTTGAACTACTTCCCTCCCTCAAAATGTATACTTCTAGGCAGTATATCTCTGAGCAGTTTAATGAGATTTTTAGTTCCCTGAACAATATCAAACTAGCTTCTCAAGGCTTCCATAGTAAAGTATCGCTATGCTACATAATGTTAAATAACAAACATTTGCTGATTACAGTCTTGCAGGCACAGCCTAGAAAACTGAACTGGGGTTTCACTATGGCTGTGCTCCCTCTGAAACTTGTTCAGGAAGTATTCCTTGCCTCTGTCCAGCTTCTAATGGCTTTCAGACTTTCCTTTATATTCTTTTTACTGGTATTATGTAATTCTTAACTGCCTATATCTTTACTCAGAGTCTTCTTCATGTGACTGTCTATATACATGACAGACTCCTTATAATGATATAAGTTATACAGAACTATACACTCTTAATGGAAACCTTATTAAATTCTGTATCTATAGATTCTACCATCTGAGTTTAAAAGAGTCAAATAAAAACATTGTCATACATAGAATATTTCTCGTCAATATTGCTTAAACAATACAGCATGAATCTTTGCATAGTGTTAAGTAATATCAGCAATAGAGGTGACATCCTAGGAGCTGTGTATATAGTATTGCAGACATAAGGAGCTTGAGGATTTGTCAGTTTTCAACTGTAGTTGGAGTTCAACACATATGTTATCATAGACAGTTTATGTTGTAATCTGGGGTGTTTGGGGTTTTCATTGCATTAATCCAATTATATTTTATGATGCCTCTTGTTATAAATACAAATATTACAATAAAGATATTACTGAGAGATGGTTAAATTGATCAAGAAGGAAAATGCACAAAACCAAGATTTTTGTAAATAAAACAATATTTTTTAACTTTTGAGAAGAAAACATCAGATTAGTTTTTACATCTGCATATAAAGGGGAATGGAATTGGAGATAACCTGAACCTTTCTTTATGGGCTCTCTTACTGAACAGTTGCCCATTCAAAAAGCTTGATATCTGGGCTTTTTGACAAAAGGAAAGCAGCCAAAGCCTGTGTGCTATAGACTGTTCCCGGCCTGACACTCAGTGGTGGCTGTGGGGAACTGCAGCTTTGACCTATGGGATTGCTAATGTACGACTTTGTGGAGGCAAAGCAAACCCGTGGGAGAGTTATTGCTCTTCTCAGTCACGGAATACCTGTCATGTTAAAACCCAAACGACTTACCCAGAGCTGATCCCAGAAAGCTGAAAGACCATGGAAGCATGGACCCATTAGTAGGTGATGACTATTACAGAAAACAGAAAGCAGCCCTTGTCTAGGCATGGAACGTCACTTCAGTTCGCTGATCTGAACTTTCATGGATAGTATAATTAAAATTAGTGCAAGGAAGGAAAATTGGGGCAAGGGCTTAATACAGACAATAACTCAAAGAGAAGCACTGACTGGTATTATATTCATGGAGCTTATCTGATAATCCAAATGAGAAAAAAATCACCTCTTCATTCAGAAATTCCACCTTTATATATCATTCTTATTAAGGAATTATTTCTTCAGTAAAATGCGTCTAGGACTTGTGTAGAAAATTGAGCATTACATCATTTTTAGCAGAACTGAGGGCAGGGCCAGGACTTTTAGGAAGAAATTTTCTTTCCAGTTAAACTTTTCCTGAAATAATGATGTGTAAGAACATTTGTAATAAGGAATTGTTTTCTTGTGTGTGTGTGCATGCTATACATACCCAAGGCTTTGTATGCTGGACTAATGTTCTCCACTACATCATACTCAGAGCACCTCATGTATTTTTAACAACAAAGAAACATCGTTGTAACTGAACTAGGTTTTCTTCGTGTTTCATTCCAGTCAACACTCTGCTGGCTGTGGTGTCAGACTCCAGGCCTCCCACAGAAAGAGGAAGAGAGAGACAGAAGGAGACGGAAGAGGTAAACCCAGCTAGAACACAAGGACTTAGAACCACCAACTTACAGGGGCTACATGGAGAGAAACAATACCGGCACAAGAAGCACAAACCTATTGGAGTCCTTAGTACAAATGTATAAAGAAGAAACGTGAATCTTGATCTGGGATTAAGGAGGCAATCAGGAGGTGAAAAACTACAGGACATTTGATGAAGATATGTGGAATTTCTCAAACGATTTAAACTTTTCTTCCCATTTAATCTTTAATCCAGACTCCTAACTGGGCATAAAGTAGCCCCCAAGTTCCTATGTTTGTGTGTATTTCAAGAAATGTGTCAGAAAACATTTTGTGATGGGAGGAAGTAATTTATACACCCCACCATCTACCCATATTCTAGAAATGTATGATGTACTTTATATGTGTTGGGTTTTGGTTGTAGTTAGTTTGTACCTTTTCCTCTCCCAGATATTACCTCATAATAATTCCTATTATTTATAGTCTTAGTTTAGAAGCTTCTTAGTTAGACAAAAGGGGAAAGGGGGAGATGTGGTGTGATTCAGGTATTAGCTGATAAGACTGGAAGGCACATATCCAGGATTCTGGGTGCCTAAAGGGGGTGTGGTCAGCCCCTTTTAAACAGGGTGGCTGGGATCTTCAGCGGCCCATTTGTTCCTTCCTTCCTGAGAGATTGGATCAACATCCATTGCTTGGACCGTTCGATCATGCAAGTATCTTCCTAAGGTGTAACCTGTTATTGTGAGTGTTAAATTACTGTGCAAGTTTTTAAAAAGCTCCTATGTGGTGCTGAGAGGGTATATTCTTTTGTGTTTAGGTGAAATTTTCTGGGGACATTATTAGGTATCTTAATTTCTATATTTCTCTATTTAGTTTCTGTCTGAATGACCTGTCCATTGATGTGAGTCAGGGATTAAAGTCTTCCAAAGTTATTGTGTGGGTTCTTATGTAAGATTTAAACTTTAGTAGTGTTTCCTTTACAAACCCAGGTGCCCTTACATTTGAGGCATTGATATTCAGAATTGAGACATTATCTTTATATTTTACTTAATCTTTTCCTCATGGTGCTTTTAATATTCTTTCTTTTTTCCTCTATGTTTAATGCTTTGATTTTTATGTGGCGAGGTGATTTTCTTTTCTGTTCCAACTTATTTGGGGTTCTGTAAGCTTCTTGTACCTTTATAGGAATGTTCTTCTTTAGATTGGGAAATTTTTCTTCTATGATTTTATTAAACATATTCTCTGGGTTTTGAGTTGGGTTTCTTCTTCTATTCCAATTATTCTTAATTCTTGGTTTTTTTTTTTTTTTTTAATAGTGTCTGAGATCTCCTGGATGTTTCATGTTAGGTATTTTTAAGATTTAATTTTTTTTTCTGATGAATCTATTTCTTCCATTGTGCCTGCATTGCCTGAGATTGTTTTTTCTTCCATGTCTTGAATTATGTTGGTGATACATGTATCTGTAGTTCTTGCTCACTTACCCAGACTTTTCATTTCCAGGATTACCTCCATCTGTCTTTTCTTTATTTCTTCTATTTCCATTTTTCAGGTGTTGAACAGGTTTTTTTCATCTTTTTCTTGACCTTTTAGGCAGTTATTGATTTTTTTTTCATTTTTTTTTGTTTTTTTTTTTAACTTAAGGGATTTGTTCATAGCCTTTTAAGGCCCTCCATTACACTTACAAATTCATTTTTGTGGTTACTTTCTTGTGTTTCAGCTGCATTGAATTATTCAGGCCTTGCTGTTGTAGGATAGCTGGGCTCTGGTGATGTCATGTTGCCTTTTCTAGCATCTAGGCATCTGGATTTGGGAAGATTATAGCTCTAGGTGTTGCTTCCTAAGTTTAACATTGTTAAATTTGTCTTTTATTGCTTGGTTTCTCTTTCTTCTTTGTCTTCTAGCCTCTGGTAAAGCTGATGTCTTCTTTCAAAGATATAGATAAAAGGAGAGGGTGCAGACTGTGGCCAACCATACTTCTGCCAGAACTGGGATCCCTAGATATAGCCTGTGTTCCAGTAAAGCTGAAGTCTGCTTCTAAAATTGTAGGCCTGGATAAGGAGCCCAAGAGAATGGGTACAGTCTGGGATTCCTAGGTAGATCCTAATTGTACTAAAATAAAGCCAAAGACCTGTTCCAAAATATAAGAGCAGGATATGGAGTCTAGGGCTAGGGATGCAGTGTGGAGTTATTGTATGAGTTTTAAAGAGTTGTAGTTGGCAGTGTCTTACCTGGTGTTCCTAGTCCTGCCTGCCTCTGGTAAAGTCTTCTTCCAAAGTAGAAGGCCAGGATATGATGCCCAGAGGTGGAGGTGCAGTTTAGGACTGTTTAACAGCCTTAAAGAGTTTTAGCAGGTGGTGAACAGACTCTTCCCTAGGGTCCATAGGACCACTCTGGCCTATGGTAAAGCTAGGTAAGGCCTCATTTTATGACCTGTGTGCTGGTAGGTTTTTGCTTTGTTTTGTTTTTTGTTGACTTGATACAAGGGAGAACCATCTAAGAAGAAAGAACTTTAAGCATTAAAAAAATACAATAATAAAATTGTCCTGTAGGTAAGCCAATGGATATTTTATTAAGTGATGAATGATGTGAGAGTACATTTTTTTTTCCCATCATCAAGTACTTGATCCCTCCCATAACACTTATACCACTATTGCATCTATGGGCATCGCTTGCTGTATGCAGTATGAACTGCATACAGCAAGTCATAGAGTTTACAGCTATATAAGAGCATTAGGAACTCACCCATTCTGAAGCCACACAGCACTTCTTAGTATTATGAAAGTTAGCCAACTGGGAGGAAGCTTCCTGATCAGTATTAGCATACCAGCTTAAATTTTCTATGTCCTATGATCATAGTATGTGGTATCTTTGGAAATAGGTTCTTATTATCAAGTTCTGGAAGGCAAAGTACTTTGGCAATAATATGTATTACTTTAGGAATCTTGTGAAACACTTCTAATCAACAGCTCAAGGACAGAATCCCAACATTCACAGTGGACATTTTGTTTTCAACCTATGATTTCAAAAACGAACAAAATTCCTCGGAGAGTATCTCTAATTAAAATATTATATATATGTATATATATATATATTACATTGTATATATAAAATAGTACATTTCTGGACTAGAAAAATACTCAATAGTGTAGTAAGAGACTTCTGGCCCAGACTTTCTGCCCTAGCTCTGGGTTTTGGCCTGCAGACCTGCAGAGACACACAGATGCTTACAATAATTTTTGGCTGATCAGCCTCAGGCCCATGCATATCACTTGCTAACTCTGTACCCCTCATCTAACCCATGATTCTTATCTTGTTCAGCCATGTGGCTCGGTACCTTTCTTTAGAGCAGCATGGTTGTCCTCTGCTTCTTCTGGCTTCTCTCTGACATTCTGTTCTCTGCTTCCTGTTCTCAGAGTTTTTTAGTCTGGTAGCCCTGCCCACACTTCCTGCGTGCCTTTGACCCATCAGCGCTTTTTATTAAACCAGTAGGTGGGACAATTATTTACCATGAAACAACACAATACCCCTACACAATAGTTAAGAGAACTGGCTATTCTTTCAAAGGGCCCAAGTTCAGTTTCCAGCATCTTCATGGGACCTCACAGTCATATGTAACTTCATTTCTAAAGGATTCAAAGTCATTTTCTTACCTCTGTAGGCACAAGACATGGAACTGATGCAGAGAGAAAACTCAGGCAAAATATCTTCACACATTAAATAAATCCAGAAATTTTAAAATAGTAAATTTTCATGTTGCTTTTTCTAACATCTTAATATTATCCTTTCCCCACCCCCTTCTCTGCCAAACTTTTATGTCCTTCACTCAATTTAAACACCCTTCCCCATTATTCTCCTTTTGAGAGATTATAGACTCCAGAGGTGTAGAGAGCCGTGTGGCCGCACCTTAAAGATGGTGCTGGCTTCCACCTTTCACCTTCCCGAAGTGGGAGCTCTCTGAGATAAACAACTCCTCATTTGGCTAAGGCTAAGCTCGTGGCTTGCTTCCAGGTGTGGCTTGCTTCCGTGCACCTGGATCTATTGGCATGGCCCACGTGGTGCCCCGTGACTAGCAGTCCAGAGGGTATATAGCTGGGAGCGGGTTTTCCCCAGTAGGAGAGGCAGTAGCGGAAGCAGAGGCAGAAGAAGTTTCAAGGTCCTGAATAAACCACTGAAAGAAGAGCCTGGTGTCGCGTCGTCCTTGTGGGCGAGGGTGCGCGCGACACAGAGGTGAAATCACTATTATTTGCTAAATGAACAAAGTATCAAACTACCAATTTAAATTTATATCTCTGGATCTAGAGATTAATTCTTTCAGACATCACCAGGGAAGTTTCTTTCTGCAGCAGATGATGGTTATTACAGAAACTCAACCCTGGTTAAAGTGCAGAGTGAGTGTCAGTAGAATGCTCAACTACAGATGTGATACCTATATCATACCTATATCATAATCCCTCTCAAAGACCATTGCAGAAGAGGAGGCAGAAAGGTAGGTAGAAATATAAATAGTGTTTTTTTGGACATGAAAGGATCACAGCACTCATGAGCTCACCCAAGCTATGGTTGTCTTGTCAATGATCTAGCGTGAAGGGTGGTCATGAGGCTCCACTTCTAACTAAGGAACTATGGACAATTGATGACTTCTGGGAGAGGTATTTTCAGCTTTCTTTAAATGAATGATCTTTGAGTTTCTATTGCTGTGAAGAGACACCGTGACTTAAAAAGAAAATATTTAATTGGAGTTAACTTACAGGTTCAGATATTTAGAACTATTTTCATGGCAGGAAGCATAGCAGCATGCAGGCAGGCATGGTGCTGGAGAAGGAGCTTAGGGTTCTATAGGCAGCAGGAAGAGAGAGTGAGCCATTGGGTATGACTTAGGCTCCTGAAATCTCAAAACCCACACCTTCAGTGACACACATTCTCCAACAAGGCCTTACCTCCCAATAACTCCCTAGGGGCCAATGGGGGCTGTTTTTATTCAAACCATATATGCATTGCCACTGATAAGTCAACCACAATTTTGTGTTTGGCTTCACAACCATTTTGTGTATATGGACATCACAAAATGAGTAGGTGGGCTACCTAAAAAAAAAAAAAAAAACAAAAAAACAAAAAACAAAACATATGAATTAGAAGAAGTAGCTTTTAAGTAAGGAAGAGGGGTAGATATAGGAATAATGGAGGAAAAATATGATATGATTAAAAGCATGAAATTCTCAAAATAATATGTTAAATTTTTAATATTTTTCTTTTGACAAAACATATTCTTTTCATACAATGTAGTCTCATTAGAGTTTCCCCTACCTCCACCCTGTCAGTTGCTCTCTACCTCCCCTTTAGACCCTTTCCATCACTTATTAGAAAATAAACAGGCATCTAAGGAATACTAATAAAAAAATTTTTAAATAATACAATAAGATAAAATAACAGCAACAGCAACAAGCAACCAGAAAGAGACAATTATTTTTAAAATGAAGAAAAACAGCCAAAAAAGCATAAGAAACATATATACATATATACATGCACGCACACACACACACACACACACACACACACACACACACACACACACACACACACACATTCACACACACAGGAATCCCATAGCAATACAAAACTGGAAGCCATAATTTATATCAAGAAGACCTATAAGGCTAAAAATAAGTAAATAAGGAATGCCCTGACTCGACACTATGAGGTGACAAACCTCCAAAGATCCTGTTGAGTTTGTTTCCCTCTGGCCATCTACTTGAGCATGGGGCCGATATCTAAGAGTGCTTTGCTCCTCCAGTGAGACTCCCTTGGAGGAAAGTAAAGTTAATATCAGAGATAGTTTCTGGACTGGGAACAGGAGCATATGCCAGCTTCTCTTTTCAGTTCTAGGCAGGCTTTGTGCGTGCAGCCTCACTCTGTGTATTTATATGTCTATTAGTAAGGCTGTGTTATGAAGGCACTGTTTCCTTGGTGTCCTTGAACCTTATCCCGTTCAGATACAACTAAGGACCATTTGAGGGATTTAATTAAGCCTAATATGGTAGAAGCTTCCTAAAAACTATACAAATATAAAGGCAATCTAAATGAAATTGTCAAATAATTGCGGAAACAAAGCTCCAAATGGGCATCTCTCATCACCAAATAAAGCTTCTAGTACTGGAAATGAATAATATCTAATCAAGTTGTTGTTCAAAGGGTCCAATGGGAACCCCCAAATAACCCACGCTATTGCCAAGGCCATTGGTTGTTCTCTGCAAACTTATTGCAATGGCCTATTGCTGAAGTTAACAACCACAAAACTCAAGGGACATAGAGAAATAAAGCTGGTACCTATGTAGAGCCTTTACCCCTACTTATAAGCATTCAAAGTACTGGAAATTACTCTGTCCACTACCAAAGGAGAAAAGTAAACACTTAGCTCAGCTACAAACCCTTCAATCTACAATGGTGATTTGCCTGCATGATCTGCTGTTGCAATAGTGGCATAAACTTGTGGGAGCACTGTGGGGATTCAATAAGAGTTTTAGAAGTTTTGGAGATATCAGAGGGAATCTACCCACAGTCTATGTGGGGGGTTAGTAAAAGCTTCAGAAGTTCCAGAGCTCTAACCACAGTCAGTCTAGGAAAATCAGAGAGTGGTGATTCAAACCTTTAATCCCAGCACAGGAAGTATCCTGGGAGTGGTGACCTACACCCTTAATCCTAACTGAGTCAAGGTCACTTCAGATTATAGATGGAATTCCAGGATCCCAAGCAGGCAGTGGTTGGGCCATGCCTTAGTTTACAAAAGGGTACTTAAGACAGGATAGAAACACAGAGGGAAGCCAAGCCTAGGGAAGAGAGGCTGAGGAAGCTGGAAGACAGCTGCGTAAGATCTGACTATGGTGTTTATTCCCTCTAATAGCTCTAACTCCTTCAGAGATCTATCCCTGAGTCTCATTCACTCCTGCGACAGAGTACCCAATAAATAGCTGGTTAGATTTAAGGCCCACTCCATGAGATAGAAACCATATGTAATATTGTGGGGATGGCTAAAGGAACATAGATTAATGCTCTGCTAGGCCACCATCAAAGTTTCTCCCTGTAGATAGTGGGCACAAATACAGAGACTTTCAGCTAGAAAATATGCAGAGTGAGAGACCTAAGAATACTCTGTCTTAAATGGGGTGCCCCCAACAAATCCCACCCCTTAGGGCTCAGGGAACTCTGTGGAAAAGAAAGAGTAAAGGACATATTAAAATTTTCAAATTTTTATTCTTTAAATTCTTAGAATCCTACCTGCCAGTTTTCTAGACATCACTATTTCAAAATAAAATTTTATTTTATTTTTTTTTAAACAACTTAGTGGTCTACAGAAGTGATTTTTCAAGAATTCAAAGCCATTCGAATCTGACAGCTGTTGAGGCTAAACTTCTTTTTAAACATCTTCAAAGAGCCCATGTTAACTTCCTGTGAAGGTTGTCAAGATTAAATTAGAGCACGATTTCTCACTATGAAGACACAGGCTTTTCTACTCATAGCTACCTCTTAGAATAGATTAAGGAATAATGAGAATGCATTTCTTTCCTCCAAAACAAATGCCAGGACAATGCTAGTTCTCTGTGTTGTTTTGTAACTTTTATCAGGCATTTATGACTCATTTCTAGAAATATGATAGACTAGGTTGTGAGAGTTATATGTGCAGATAAAAGACCTAAATGCTGGGATATACATATATATGTATGTATGTATGTATGTATGTATGTATGTGTATATATATGTGTATATATATATATATATATATATATATATATTGAGTTTGATCACATATGCCAGAAAAGATAAGAAAAATAAGAAAATCTAAGTTTATAGAAGAGGAGGGGATTATGATAGAACTGATCTGGAGATGTTTGCTGATATCTGACAGCCAGATTGGTCACTAGCGGGGTATGAAGACTAATAAAGAATCTTAACAAGTGAGCTGTAGGGAGCCATGAGAGGGAACAACTAGCAATGATGGAACTCATGGAACATGGTTGGGTAGTCAACAAAGTTGCACCTGAATGAGTGAGCCTCGGAGAAGCAAAGCCCCAATGACTACATGTCCTGAAGACCTCGTGCTGTTATTGAGCATAGCTCTGATTTTTGCCTCCCAGGTCACCACATCCCTCATAATATTTGCGTTGTATAAAAACTCTCAGAAAGTTTCTAGCCTCTCACTGGGCAATATTACTGGTGCTTATAATAATAGTGGTTGACTTCCCTTGCATTGCTGCTGGAGTAGATTAATGTTTCAGTCACTATCCTTATAAAGAATTCAGACATGCAGAATGCTAACATCACTACCCTTACAAAGAATTTAGACATGTAGAATGTTTGCAACATTATATTGGAATGTTATAGTTAATGGCTTTGAGGTAGAAAATACTAAGGAACAATTTAATGTTTAGAAAGGCACACTTTAATAGCTTGTCAAGGAACTCATTGAGCTCAGGGAACAAAAAATTAGCAGCTTAACTGTTACTGGCTGGCATACCTGTTGCTAGCATGGGTTGGTGATCAACGATGGTGTTTGATTTCTTGTGCCCATTTCTGCCCTCATCTTCCTAATGTGACTTAATAAAAAATTACCGATGAGTGGATGTGCACCTTGGGGACTTAAAAAAAATCACTGATTATTTTTATATATATAAAAGTTTAAATTTGTGATTCTTTCAAGATTTTTCTGTAAGATTACTTTTGAACTACTGTAGTACGAGGTTTCTGGCCCGGACTTTTGGGCCTAGCCTCAAGGTTGATGCCTGCAGACCCGCAGACTCGCAGTCCCACAGTCCCACAGTGACACACAGAGGCTTACTATAGTTTTAGGCTGATCAGCCTCAGGCCCAGGCATATCACTTGCTTGCTCTCTACCCTTAAGCTATCCCATGTCTCTTGTTCAGCCATGTGGCTCGGTACCTTTCTTTAGAGCAGCATAGTTGTCCTCTGCTTCTTTCGGCTTCTCTCTGGCGTTCTGCTGCTGCTTCCTGTTCTCAGAGTTTTTAGTCTGGTAGCCTCGCCCACACTTCCTGCCTGCCTTTGGCCAGTCAGCACTTTTTATTAAAAAAGTGGGTGGGACAATTATTTACCATGAAACAACACAATACCCCTACGAACTACATAATAAAAGGATTGGTCCTTTCTTTGTAAACACAAAATGCCACTTTTCAGTGAAAAAACTATTTGAGAAAAAAAAAATCTTGCTTGCTTATATTTTGTTAATTTATACCAAGTTGCTTGGATATGAATATATGTGGGTGCTTGGGAATAAGTTCTTTTTCACCTTTAATACTTAAAATATTTAATCATGAAATAGATAGGGAAACTATGTTGTTCTTTTTCTTGTATTCATTGTAATCATTCACCTAAAAAATAAAGTAATCACATTGCAATTTTTATATAGCTTGAAAGATTTTGGTGAGTTATATAAGCTGTAGGGGAAAATGAAGAAGAGATAAGGAGCCTAGGAAGTAGTATCAGAAGGAAGATGTAGTAATTAGTGTAGAAGGAAGTCATCAGGAAAGAAACGAAGGGAAACATCACGGAAGAAGAGCAGAACAGAAAAGGAATAGAGCAGAACCAGCAGCATAAAGAGTAATAAAATGGAAGAGAAACGTTTATTCCTCAGAAAAGAAGTCTGTGTATTTTTTCTTAGCGACTGGACATTTTGTTTCCAGTCTCTCTGACCTGAGGAAGGATGGTCCCTCTGCACTGAAAAATTATGTCTTTCATGAACTAAGTTTTTGTTTGGATTTGTTTGTAATATAGCCAATTTTGTCGTTAATTCCTAGTAGTCAGGCCTTATAACTAGTATGAAGGCAGAAACATTTGACATTGAATTAGAGATCTTTGAATCATCCAAATTTCAAGTTAAAAAGATAATACACATCAATGTGTGTAAGTAATTATTCCAAAATCTTGAGAAGGCTAATAGATAGTCTCTTTGGAAGAACGTATTTTAAATTTAGACCAAAACCTATCCAAAAATAAGCTTCCAAGGATCAGTGTTAGAAGCAATCATTGCTGAACACATGAACAAGCAAGTTATCATCAATAAAAATCCAGTTAAACAACAACATTATGGGGCAAATTAACAGAGGCTATAAAAATTAGAATTGCCATATGGAATTATAATAAATACAGCAAACAGTAATTTTGGTTAACATTTTACTTCCTTTGCTATCTAAAAAGATAGGCATAAAATGTGGAAGTGTGGTAGAAGAGCTGCAGGACATAGTGGACAGCAACAGTCACTACATTTCTGCCAGAAATATAAGACTGACAGAGAGTAAAGTTGAGAAATGGGCCAGCTCATTTCAATGATTCATTTAAACCACACTTGAACTTCATAAGACAAATAAAATTTCAAGCAAGATGAGTCATGGGGAATCCACACAGAATTGTGGTAGCTGTACCGCTGGAAACAGAAAATAGAGAGAAAGGGCATTTAAACACTCAAAGAGAGATGGTGAATTTCTGTGCACAACAAACTTACTGATAAATGGCCACAAAATTGAATGCAGAAGACTGAAATGATTGCTTTAAGTTACAGGGGCGTCAGGAAGACAAGCTGAAATTCTATACTCAGCAAGACTGTCCAGCGAAACGTGAGAATAAGGGGGTAGAAGAGATGCCTCATTGCTTAAGAGCACATGTTGCTCTTGCTAAGCACCTGTGTTTGATCCCCATCACCCACACAGCAGCCCATAGCCATCTGTAATTCCAGTTATGGAGTGGGGGGGTCCAATGCCTTCAGCCTCAAAAGTCAAAGGACAAGCATGGTGCATATACATACATACGGTAATAATAAACTAAATCAATTTTTTTTCAAGGAATATGAGAATAAAGTAAATGGAGATTTTTAAAGTTAAAATTAAACATTATCGTGTTAACTACTTTGCTAGGGGAAAAGTTGGAAAATAAATGTTAGTAAGTAAAACAATGCTAAAGAAATACCTGAGATGCAAATACTTAATATAAAGTAAATAAAAGCAAACATGGATAAATATAGAGTAATATACATTATGATATTAATTACAAATAAACTTACCTTTAAATTTTTTTACAAAAATTATTTTGTGAAGGGATGATTTCAATTAAAGTATTTAAAGTTTCATTTGCTGAGAGCTGAAGGTGTAGTTCATTAGGTAAGTAATTACCTAACATAGGCTCCATTACACACACACACACACACACACACACACACACACACACACACACACACACACAGCTCAAGTTTGTTATGTCACCAGTTCTCTCTCTTGTGAATCACAATTACTAATTCATTTTAGCCACATGTTTTTATACATCCCTTACATTGTCACTCTTTCTTGGTATCCATTATTGACATGATTGACAATGCTCCCTAAGCTTCAAATGAAAATCTCATCATTATCCCTTGCCTGTTGCCTGGTTACCAGCCACAGGACTTCTAGCTGGGTTCCTATCACCTTGCCTTTCCCATCCCATGGGAATTCTGGAGCCTAACTAGGGTTCCAGCTTACAATTAAGCTTACTAAGTGTGTAGATTCTGTCTGTCATGCCTACTTCTCCAGAGTCGGGGTAGCCGGTGCATCATTTGTGTCTTTTAGGGTACATATGTACACATACCTTACAAAACTTACTCTGCTCCTCTTTGACAGCTTCTAAAGAAACTCATATTCCTAAGACATCCTCATGAAGTTTTATTATTTATCACTGAATCATCAGATGTGATTAGAAATCCATGAGATTTTCTTCAGTAACAGTTGTCTTAGACATGTAAGCTCCTCAGAAGACACAAAAATCTGTACATAAGTATTAAATCAATAGGTAATTCCTGGGGCGTCATAGGCAAGCATAACTTAGAGAAGGAAAAGGAATCAATATTGGATCCATCAATGAGGATTCTATTGTTGTGGAGCTGGGATTTCACCAGAACCTCTGCCAGACAATCTGGAGCAGATGTCAGAGGAACCACAGAAATATGGTGTTTAGTGTCTAACTCCTATACACCATCAATTGAACATGACTCTCAGACATCAACCTTCTCATGCTTTCTTTGCCCGGAGACAAGCCTTGTCCATAGAAGTGATTCCCCTATGGAGAAAAGCCATCAGTGTGTGTAGATACTCAGATATCACAGAGATATTGGTGATATACTAGCAGTATGCAATATGACAGACTTGGCATGATATGCTTCTATTTTATGATGAGGGCCTGAGACTAAGGCAGGAATCCAAAGGTTGTATAGTAATTCAGATATACTGCTGAAGATCATCATTATTTTCATTTTACTGCACTTACGCTGTGTGTGTGTGTGTGTGTGTGTGTGTGTGTGTGTGTGTGTGTGTGTGTGTGTGTGTGTGTGTGCATATCACACTGAGACCATCTGAGACATTCAGCCTTTTGGACTGAGCAACTACTGGATTATTGGATTTTCCATTCATAGTCAGTCATTGTTGGATTGACTGGAACTCAGCCTGTAAATCATTCTAATAAATTCCCTTTATACGGGGGGGAGGGGGGAGGAGGGAGGGAGGGAGATTGATTTTTCTAAGTTCTGTTACTCTAGAGAACCCTGAATAATACAACACATGGGAAACAATTTCTGAAATATGTTTAATTTTGTAAAAAGGCAGAAACTTAGGAGAGAAAGGGTCTGTTAGAGGAAGAGAAAGGTTATTACTGTAGTGCAGATCCCAGGGCAAAGAGAATTTTATTCATGATCACAGATCACATCAAATCCTGTTGGAGTCTGTACAAAGGAAGAAGTACGTTTGGGTGTCTATGCTTGGATAAACACCAGGCGTCTACACATGGCCTTCCTTTCATAGCAAGCACTAAGGTGGGTCACATAAAACATCTGTGTCAAGAAGGCATTTGGCAGGAACCACCAAGGGCATCAGAAGCAGGCACTAAGCTCCTATGTAATGAGCACTGAGAATTTGGCTGTGTATTTGAAAAAGTTTTTCTTTTTTTATTGGAAATTTTTAAATTATGAAAAAAAAGTTAAAAGAACATTAGGGTAATAGTTAATACATCCAGTGTCCACTTTGAACAATGATTTTGTTCTCCACATTTATAATTTCCTATTGGGGATACCATGTTATTTTATCCATAAGAACATCTACAAACATTGCTAAAACAGGCATATTTCTATAATACCATTATAAAACAAAATTAACAATAATGCCTTAATGTCAATTAATAGTAATGCATATTCAAATTCCCTTGTCTCTTTTAGACAGTGTTGAATGAATCAGCATCAGATTAAAGGAATCACATGCTGTTTTCATTGTTTACGCATTAAGTTATTTTCAATTTATAAGTGTTTTACTTTATACTTTTTACGTGATTGTCCTTTAAGGAGACAGGATCAGTTGCCCTGCAAGTTATAGAGCCTATACCAAAATCTGAACATGCAGTAATAATGTGCTTTCATCTCATTATTTACCAAAACACTCCCTGGACTAGGCATGGGGTAATAATCATTTCTTGATACAGTGCTAGGGTGTTCAGCCAGGAATCTGCAACCTTAGGCAGCACCGAGCTGATAGTGAGGGGCCCAGAAAGATGAGATGTGAGGCAGGGGGATCTCCAGGTTAGACCAGTGTGCTTTGTCTACACTTGGGTCTCATCTGCAGTGTAATAGTTTTTAGTAGAAATTCTCAAAAGAGTTTGTACAAAGACAAAGTCCCAGCTCATCATGGGGAAAACTTGCCTCTTAGAAATATGATAATGAGATTTTTTTAAAAAATCTTTATTCAGGGTAGAAAAATGCTTGTTTTTAAAGTTGTCAGTCTGAACTTAAGCTATACCAAAGCAAACTAAAGAGCTTTTTTTTTTATGGTGAAAAATGTGTACTTAAAATTAGCCAGCTGGACTCAATGTACATAGTTCTAATTTTATTGGCAACATCCTGAGTATATAATCAGAAGCCAGCAGAACATATGCCTTCTTCTCTTTATCAGGCCTTTAAGTGCATTGACATTGGGCACATGTAGGTCATAGAGTTTCTTCTCAAAGAAAAAGTATTGAGAAACAAGAATACAGCACTGAAGGGTGTTTTTAGCCACAAAAATATCTGCACACCAACCATCTTCTAGCCACCCAAGATCTTATGTTTCTGAGGCAACCTAAATACCCTCACAAGAGCAGGCATGGAAGAAGCATAAACGTCAACAAACTTGGCCACTCTGCCAGTCAAGTCTTTTGTCTGTTTCCATTATAGTGTTTCTTTCCTCTGTGAAGATCACACTAGTTCGGCATAGCCTCTTCCCTCCAAATATAAAGGAGAGAACTTTTCTCTTCTACAGAGTCCAATATTGCACCACTGGATTTTTATGGCCCATTTTTCTATGAGCTTAGATTGCTCTCCTGTCAGCAGAGGGCTTCTTCAAAGTTGGTCATATAATGTGTCCTTGTAAGAATCCATAATAATGAGCTGAGTACCTCATCGGAACATGATGCACACAATAGGTGTAAGCTGAAAGAATTTCAAATCCCTGAAGTTTTGCATTTTGACAGCAATATTAAGCCACAAAGAATCCCTGTCAAGAATGTCCTAAACAGCCAGCTATGTTTCACAGGCCCCCTCTCTTATAACTTGTATGCTCTGGAATTGCACTGGTGGAAAGGCTTCAGCATCACAGATTCATAGGCATTTCCCCAACATTGCCTTCTTCCAAGACTAGGGAAGGCTTCTGAAAGTTTAAGAAGTGATGTAGCTCTCCACTATCCTGACTGCTTGCCCTAAGACATCGTGTCCTTGTCACTTACCATTCGGTTTATATTTAGCTTTCCTGTTACTAGTGAATGCCTTATATGATTCTTTCCCAAGGTTTTGATGATCCTTTAAAGCAAGCCTCCCCAAACATTCAGAGACTATTTCTTAATTTCTCAAAAACAGAGGAAACTAATTTTTAATTTCTTCTAATAAAGGAAAGGACAGAATGTTTTCCATGAAAATAATTCTGAACATTTATTTCCATCTACATGTGTATATTCCTTCCATTTCACTTCTTGCTCCTTGCCATGACTATTAGGACTATAATCTCTACCTTGATAGTATTGCCCAGCACTATTGCTTCCTTAGAAGATATTATTTCATGATCCTGACAGTCACAGTATTTCCATGCTCTAGTCTTGCAACTTTATAACTATACCTAAATTTGAGATGATTCTTTATTTTATGGCAAAATAGAAACACAAAACTTTGGAGATCTTTACATGTTAATGCTCTGCATTTGTTTACCCATTTAAAATGGAGAATTATCCCCATGGCCCTAAAAATGATTACTTCCTGCTCTAAAATAATTTAATATGCATTTTAAGAAAGTATCTCATGCCACTCTTCCTGGAAAGACTTGAAGAAGACTCATTTCCACTTAGAGGACAGACTCTTTAGTATACACAAACACAGCCACACCTACCCACTCATCTACCCCTCATACTCACAGCATACTCATGCACACAGCCCCTGAAAAATTAATATATAATCTAATTGAACTTTGTGATTGCTCTCTTTTTTCCTAACAGTTTGATTTCAAAAATTATGGGCCCTTTAAACATCAAAAAATTATTTCATAACCACATAGATATTAAAGAAAGTTATTGGAAAGAAACTTTCCAATAGCTAGGCAAAATCACTCCCTATGGATGAAGTTTTGTTAAAAGCATGAATGTGGGTTAATCTCTAGGTAGTAATTGAAAATTATGCATGCCTTTTAGTTTGACTGATTTCATGGGCTTACCATTGCTGGCACACTTTATAATTCAATTCTAACTTTTCCCATGACCCTGCTAACCCAAGCAAATAATTCTTGAAATGATTATGCCTTTATAACCCTTCAAATGCTTCAATAATGGCCTTTTGTAACTAAGAGAGAGAATGTTCATCTTTATAGAACGCAATATTGACTCATTTGCAAATAGTACAACCTGTTAACTTGGTTGCTGATTTTCTTGAAACATAATATGATTTCAGTATATAAATTACTGCCTAAACATCAATCTTCGATATAAGCACTGCTGGGCATTATTTATAAATGCTGAGGTCTTAAATGATTCAGATTAAGCTTTGCTCACATCCTCAATAATTGTTTCCATCAAAGAGAGTACATTTTAGAGAACAAAATGTTAAACTAATGTTCTGAAGAATTTACACAATGAATTATGTGTTGCTTTCTCCCACAAATTTTCCAAGGATTCATCATAGACTTCTAATAACCTTATCAGAAAACTTCTGTCTGAGGTAGGGAATAAATTTGGGGACATATTATAGTGATGTGTGTCCTAATATTTGAAAATACAGAAAACACAACTCTACTGTCTCATCAGAAAGGCTTGACGAATGCCAGGAAATACTTAAAATTTTAATTTATATGTTTTCCTGGAAGTCAAATGTGATGAATACTCCAATTCTAATTACATATGTACATGAACTCACTTTTAAATCTTGACAGACACTATATTACATGCATTGATGCTTATGCTCATATGTGTTAGCTTTAGTTGGATAGTGGAACCTTAGCCAACACATGGAAATTTGGGCAAAGTGAGATAGTGATAACTCCATGTGATAGATGAGAAAACGGAATCAGGGAAGTAAGGGTGGGTTTCCCTCATTTCCTAGATGAAAGAACACTTCCTCTAGTCTTAGAGGAACCATTACTATCATTGGTTTAAAAATACTTTATTTTTGAGATTATAATATAACTACATCCATTTTCTCTTTCATCCCTCCAAACTTTCCCATATAACCTTTTTTGCTCTGTTACAAATTCATGGCCTTTCAAAAATTAAGTGTTGTTAAATAATACACTATACACATATATATTCTTAACTATAACCTGCTGGGTCTGTATCTTAGTTACTGTCCTTATGTTATGTTGAAACATGACAATTAAGGCACTCTTCTAAAATAAAGCATGCAATTAGGCTTCCTTACATGTTAGTGTATGAGCATCCTGACGAAGAGCAGACAAGCATGGTCCTGGTGGAACAGCTGAGAGATTCATATCCTGACCCTTAAGCAGCTGACAAAGAAGGGGCAGGGGAAGGGAACGAGGGAGGAAAAGAGAGGGGGTTGTTACAGAGACCAAGGCAGGGTTTAACCAGTAAGGAAACTCAGAGGAACCATCTTTATGCGCTCTCTCTTTTTCTTTCTCTAGACTAGAATATAATTCTCAGCTGCTACAGCTCCATAAATGTCACACTGCTCTCTGTCATGAGGATAGTAGACTAAGCTACTAAAAGTGCAGACAAACCCCAAATTAAATGTTTTCTTTGTAAAAGTTGCCTTAGTCATGGGATCACATCACGGCAATGGAACAGTGACTAAGATTCTCTCCTGTATTTTACTCCTTTGGGCTGGTTTATTACTACAAGGGATTCATTGCTATTGAGAATGGGTATAAAAGAAGAATCAAGCCACTGTTCAGTGATGACAGCTGGAAACACCAGTAGAAATCTGGGACTCACTCACATAAGGGTGTCGGTACAACAAACACAAGAACATGCATCGAGTACTGCAACTATACAGGCCTATGTGTTCTCCAAGCTGAGTCATCTATAGCCCAGGCATCAGTGGAAGTTGTGTGTACTGGGCAATTATCTTTATCACCAAACCCAGAGAGCACTGTAAGTCACACTGACAGGTCCAAGAAGGACACAAATGATGTACATGCAGCCCCACAGTGGTCCAAAAAATTTGAGCACTGGATGAAAAGGAGAGGGGGAGGGAATGGGCTTGGACCACCTGTTCCTCCCCAATGGAAAGCCTTCACAAGGCTAGCATATTGGTACTATCTGCTCTAGCTGCCATCAAGACTAGCAGTGTGATTTAAGGGAACATATGGAGGCTCTCTAATGTCCAAAGTTCATCAAAGGTAAAGATTTAAAGACAGAAAAAGAGTGACTTGAAGAATGGGAGATGTGGCCAAAGACAAAGCACTCTGCCACTGAGCTAGAGAGATTAAAGATTGAAGCTCAGGGTGAAATCTAGCTGGGTTTCAAGAAAGTAGACTTTTAAGGTATCAGCTTTTCAAATAGGTATTCTGGGCTTTTGCTTGAAAGGTATAGACCAACACAAGGAGAATTACAGAAAAATGTCAGTACAACTGAGTATTGTCTGCTCTCCAAAGACCCCCTCTATAGTGTGTCTTCCCAAACCATCTGCCCATAGTTTTGGACTGAAGTCCAACTAAAACTGTCTTTTACATCAGAAACAACTCTAATAAGACATGTTTGTTACATAGGGGGCAGCATCTTCCAATTTTTCTTATGCTGCGAGACCCATCCCCAGAACCTAGCAAGTGTGTTCTGTCCAGGAGGCTGGAAAGAATGGATAAAACTTTGATCATCTTTGAAAGGTGTTCTGCAGACACTGTATGCATTTTTCCTCAAGTGGTTTGGTATAAATGCAATGTGATGTCCATTTGCATGCAGTTAGTCTTTCTCTTGTCTGCAAAGCATTTATTGCCAAGCATGTTCCCATGATTTATTAGCTGCTCTTTCACTAAAGGGTGAAATGTTGTTTTCCTCCATGCTTACAAATGATTTAAAAAAATGGAGCTACAAATTTCAAAAGTGTTTTCTATAAGGTCATTCTGCAAGTTTGAAGGACAGAATTTTGGTTAAAATGTGATCTCAAATTGACTCTGCCCGAGCCCCTGTACTGGGCTGCACTGCCTCTCTGCTGGACAACATAACATGCCATCAGGGGCAGATGTTGCCTGTCACCCTGACTATTCATCATGCACATAAGAAGGTTCAGTTACAAAGGACAATTGAATAATAACTCTCCTCCAGGTGGCTAAATCACTTTCCCAAATAAAAGCTTGAAAATTAGTTTGAGTAGTAGCCACATAGTGATCATCACCTTCCTTCTTCCTGCTAGCTGCTCAGCATGGCTCTGAGCCATGCACCCTGGCACCAAGGACAGCTACTCAAATGATGAAAAATAAGATTTTGTTAATATTTGTTGAGACAATTACAATAGGGAAAGATAATGAAGAGACTACTCGTCTGGTGAATGATGAAAGCAAGGCATAGGGTTGGGGGTTGATGCACACTCTAATATTCATCAGAGGCACCTCTTACCTTGCTACTCACTCTCACCCTCTTTCTTCAAGAAATAACTATCACTGGTAACGGGGAGGGGAACTTTAATTGTTGATAAGAGAATTGTGTTATAGAAGTGATAGAGAAGACTTTAGAATCCTACACTTTTAGCATGGTACTAAAGAAATTAAAAGTAAATTCCCGAAGATTACAAGACAAACAACCAAGTCTAGATAGAATTTGTTTGTCATTCAAAAAAATCATATCTGGCACACACCATGGATACAACTGGATCAACATTATTAAGCCATTTATTCAATAAAGTCTCATTGTGCACCTATCTATACACAGTATAACGTTTACCTTCAAAACATACACATCTGAAGGGTTGATAGCAATTTTATAATCTCATTAAGTAGTGTAATTCAATTTTGAAATACCACTGTAGCCAACAGCCTAAGAGAATAAAAATCAACTCTGCCTTGCTTAAATATATCTTTTATTCATAATTATTTCATAATGATAAGGGAGTGTATCTTGTGAGAGCACAAATAAAAAGGAATGTAGGAGAGCATATAGGAAGTATACACCTTAATAAGTTGTCATCAACACTGCACCGATGCAAGACAAACGGCAATTGAAACAGGAAGCAAAGTTTACAATCACAGAAACGCTAGCATAGCAAAACAATACTACAAATGACGGCATTGATGAGCCATAGAGAAATACAAACTTACTCTTAAGTAATTAAAGCAACAAATGCACTTAGATTAGTTCCTCTACATTTTAGTTATGACCATTGAAAAGTAGGAAAGAAGTGAAGGATGAAGCATAGAATGTAAAATTGATATCATTATATAGGTAGAACAGGGGCATGTATATGTGTGCGAGCAGGCGTGTGTGAGGCTTATGTGAAGAAAGAAAGATTTTATTTCTTATATTCTTAACAAGTGGAGAAAATGTGGGTGTTTGAGCATCAAATGACAAACACTATGAGACTTGCTCAAAGTTCACATGCTGGTGAATCTAAGACAGAGATTAAGACATCAATCTCTTTACAGCCTCCTGAGAGGACTGTCTGGGAAGACATAAACTTTCCAACAAGAAGTAAGTACAAGAAAGCAGAGTATATAGACAACAAGAAAACCATATGATGTGATATCATACCAGAAGCTATCATGAAATTGAATAATTGTGATCAAGTTAAGCAATAGAAATTTCTAGCTATAACAGCTAAAAAAATAACATAGAAGAATCAGATTTTATTGCAACTGTAAAATTATTATTATTTTTCAATCGGCTAAAGAACAGAAGGACTTATAGTGCTAATAAATAATAATAATAAGTATGTAAGAATTATGCATGACTTAAATCAGTGAATGAAATGGGTTAGGTGAGAACAATTGACATATGGAGTCTTTCATAGCTTAGTGAAGACCCTAGCTGCTATAGTGATTAAACCTACAAGACTGTCTGTGATAGATGCTCTTTACTTTCAGCTTGGTGGGAAGTAGAGCTCCATGAAAGCATGCAGAAAGGCTTAACCAAGACCAGATAGCTTAGTCTGAATGGGAGTAGCACTAATCCAGGAGAGGTAGTCCCAGACTCAATAAAAAAAAAAGTATAACCCCTGAGAGTATTTATTAATGTCCCTCTCTGCTTCCTGACTGCAGATGTGATGTGACCAGGTGTTTCATGTGCCCAACTCCCCCCATGAAGATCTTTATCCTAAAACTGTAGAATACAAGATCCTTCCTTGAGTTACTTCTGTTAAACATCTTGTCACAACATTCAGAACAATAACAAATACTCTTTTCAATATTATATGTATCATCTTATATCACATCATAAACATCCTAAACATCCCCAAGAAAATAGACAGAATAATTAAGTTTCTCTGCAACACCCTTCTGATGAACCAATTATTTGCCTTAATTTTTGGATCCTGATTGCAGGTGTAAACAAGTATTTTGTAAACTCCATAGAAATATATGTGTTTTAATTCCACCTTGTACGTACTGTTCACCCGTCTTCCTGTTTTGTTTGCTTCACTACATCTTTCTTTCGCTGCTCTTGGCCTTACCTTTCGGAAAACTTCTGACCAGGACCCAGATTGCGTTCAGCTGTTCTTGTTTTTATTTTGTTTGAAAAATACTTTAAGAATTTAGGAAAGAAACATAGAGTTTTATAAAAAGGGATCAAATGAGTTAGCTAGAAAGACAGCATTATCAGCACTGAAAACCATTTAGACAGATGTAAAAGAAAATAAAATATACAACAAAGTATTCAAAAAGAGAAAATGAGTAAAGCTTCCTTTATTTCCCATCCCCAAATAAATAAAAATTAATCAATTTAATGACATCAATCAAACATTACTAGCAAACCCTAGAATTTTAACATGAACATAGATGGAAGGATTATTCAGTACAACCCTCTGCCAAATACAGAGAGGTTTTTAATCATCAGATTAAAAATTCACTAAACATAGTTGCAGAAAACCTGCTACATCATAATCAACAAGTTATGCTGATTTAAGGAGAAGTGTTTAAAGTTATACCTTTAAACCAACCAAATATTTCCTTGGAACTTGAGCCTAAGCTGAACAAATATGAATGATAATCCTCAGACACTTGAAAATGTCTATACTGGGACCTCTTCACTGTGTGATGATCTTTATGATTTCTTTCTCCTGTAGTTGTCCCATTTAATGTGAGACATTGTGGGAGGGGTGGGTAAGTTCCTAATAAAGCTCACTGTGCATGCCCTTAACCATGCACACTTATGCCAGCTCCACATAGACAGCCTAACCCAGAAAACATAGCTCAGACACTAGTTTCACCTGATGGAATCACCAGAAACAAGTTATCTTTACACTATCCAGACTAGCTACAGTCTCACAGCCCATCCAACAGGACAGTCTGAGGACTGCAATCTTACAGGAGACATCAAATGAAAATTAAAATTATAAACCAATATCTCCGATGAACATAGATGTAAAAATATTTAACAAAATACTTGCAAACTAAGTGCTGGTATATTTCACATAGATCATCCACCACAAATAAGCTGGTTTTATTACAGAGATGTGTGATAAATCATATTGTAGACTTAAAGACAAAATTACACAACTTTCTCAAGAGATACATAAAATTTAATTAAATCCAGCCTATCTTCATGATGGGAGTTCTAGAGGGAAAAGGTCTGGAAGATACATACCATAGTGTAATGATGACTCCATAACAAACCTACTAATATCATCTAAATGGAGAAAAACAGAAAGCATCCCATTAAAATCAAGAGGGAGGGCTGCCTACCATCCCTGCCCCCTTTTTTGCATAGTGCTTGAGTTAATAAGATAGGAGAGGGTAATTAAGGGGAATAACAAAAATTTAAAACAAAGTATCCATAGTTGCAGATTATATACATTACACATAAGAGAGTTCAGAATTTCACCTAAATATTTCAGCAAATGTCAGGATACAAAATCAATTTAGAAAAATCAGTAGCCGTTCTATATACCATTAATAGATATGCCAGTGAGAAGAGCATGGAAACTGTCCCATTTTCGATAGTTTCAAAAATACTTAAGAATGACTCACTCAAGGAGATGAAAGGGCTTTACAATGAAAAATTTAAATCCCTGAAGAAAGAGGTTGAGGAAAATATTAGAAGATGAAAAGACTTCCCATAATCACAGGTTATTAGAATAAATAGTGTGAAGATTATGGTCCTACCAATAGCCATTTACAGATTCCACGCAATTCTAATCAAAATTCCTATAACATTCTTCATAGACACAGAGGAAAAAAGTCCTGAAATTTGTATGGGCCCACAAAAGGCCTTGGCTGGTCAAAGCAACCCTGAGCAAAGGGAACAATGGTGGAGGAATTGTCCGGTGAGGTCACAAACTGTACTACAGCAGGATAGCAGCTAAAGAGCATGGTAGCGGCACAAAAACAGAGAGCAATAAAACAAAAACAGAGATCCAGACATGAGTATATGTAATTATATCCTTTTAATATCTGACAAAAATGCAAAAAAATACATACTAGATAAAAAGACAGGATCTTTGACAAAAACTGCTTAGCTGAATATCTGCATGTCTATCTATCACCCCACACAAAATAGCTCCAAGAAGATCAAACACCCAGCCTGTCTGAACCCTAAAATGTTGAAAACAAACGTAGGTGGTGCCCTGCAAGGTATAGGTGTAGGAAAGGACATTCTAAATACAATTCCATTTACTTGGGAATTAAGAGCGGTGATTGATGTGACCTGATGAAGCAAAACAACAAAAAGTTTCTGTACAGCCAAGGAAATAAAGAAGAGAAAGCCCACAGCACTGGATAGGATATACGCCAGCAAGACGTCTGATAGAGCACTAAGATCCAAAATATATAAATAGCTTAGAGACAAATAATCAAGAAAATAAAGTACCCAACAACTGATTGTGGAATGCCTAGTCTCAGCTGACACAACTATAATACAGCTCCTACGCTATGGCTCAAAAAAAAAAAAAAAAAAAGAAAAAAAAAAGAATGAAAGAGGGAAATTGGAAGATTGTAAGAGCAGAGCAAGAAAATTCTGCTGTGAGCTTCTTCTATGTATTAGAGGGGGATGATGCCCTCATAAAATCTCAACAATATGGTTTTCTAAACAGAATCTAAACAAATGAAATACCAGTTGGTATCCCTACTCTGGAAGGGATAACTCTTATGGGGCTCCCATCTTTACATAAAGAACCACAAGCAATTAACTACTGTTAAAAGAGGGAGAAATATATTTCCTAGGCTCTCTTACTTGGCTATCCAATACCAAATGGTCATCCCTAAAAACAAGTACATCTAAGCAACACTAAAGAGACTCAGCAAGTTGTAGTTATACATTTAATTTTTTATGCTTGCAAACCAATACATATATAATTATAATAACTAAAGAAAAATAAACCCTGGATTTGAGGGGGAAATCAGGAAAGTGACATGAGAAGGGTAGACAGACGGAGATGAAATGGGAGAAAGATGTAATATTTTAATTAACAAGAAATTTTTTTTAAATCATAAAAGAAAAAATGGACTGGCTATAAATGAAGCATTCTTGAATAAAGAAATAAAAATGATTAAGAACTGTCTAAAAAATAGTAGAGCAACATCTCTAGCAGCTGACAAAATGGAAAAAAAGAAACTTTGGATTTCATCTTACTCCAGTAAGAACGGCTGAGATCAAGAAACAATAACAACATGTGAGCGAGAAAATGGACATACTTTGTGATTGTTGTTACAGTTGCAACAATTGATGGGGGCAGCCATTCTGGAACTTGGTGTGATGAGTTCTCAAAAAGCAAAAAATAGATCTACCACCTTACTCGGCTATACAATTCCACTTTACTCTTCCAAAGAACTCCACATCCTACCCCACAGATACTTGCTCAGCCATGTTTATTACCACCCTATTCACAAAAGCTAGGACATGAAAATGAAAAATAAAGTGGTACAGGCATACAAGAAAATACTATTTAGCTATAAGAAAAATGAAATAATGAAATTTTCAGTTGAACTGAGGAAACTAAGAAAATATTATGCTGAGTGAAGTATTCCAGACCCAGAAATTGTCAAACATTCCCTTTTATTTGTGATTCCAAAGCCTTAGATACAAACGTATAACCTGAAGTAAGCACATAAACTAAGAAAGTAGAATAGGAACATGGAATGAGAGGAGCTCTAGAACAGGAATGGTGGGACCCAGGTACTATGAAGGGGTGAATGTAAAAAACAGCAGTAATTTTACCTGGGAGGTAGAAAGAAGATCTGCACAGACAGTGTCTGTATTGACGTCTGTGGCCCATGTTGTCACCAAAGAACACATAGATTTCCAGGATCTGGGTCACAACCTGTGGCCATAATGGTGTTCAATTGGACATGCTTCTACCAGGGACATCCTGATCTGAGTGACCTCCAATATCACCTAGGGCCATAGTATCATCTGGGCCAGGACTGATGTAGAAGGCTGTAGGTCTGTGACGCTACAATGGTTAAAGTCTAAGTTGATGTCTGGGACTCCTGTTGTCACTGAGAGATATGTGGATGACTGAGGTCTGGTTGGCCACCTTGGACCATGTTGGTTCTGAAGACCAGGCTGTACCTAGGGCCATGCTGATTTAGATGGCTGGTGGTATCTCGTGGAGCCATGGAGACGTCTTGGCATGGGCCACTGCCTAGGGCGATGTCTGGGTCCATGGCCCTGCAGATGCTAGGGTCTGAGGTAATGTTCATGGCTCCAGTTGACACTGAGGACTCTGAGGATGGTCTAGCTAGCCATCTGGGATGATGTTGGTGGGGGAGAGGGATGTTTCCACCAGGCTGTGGCCACTGGGGCTGTGATGGCGTCCAAGCCAGAGCTTCTGCCAAGGGCCATGTCTGGGCCTGTGCTCTTGCTATAGCTGGGGTCTGTGGTGATGTTGATGGCTTGTTTTAGAATGGTAGTTATTGGAATCATGTTATATTGAACTGGCCCTGCCCTTCATTGGCACTGGGATAGCTGGTCCTGCCCACAGTGGAAACTGCTGCAGACAAGCTAGCCATACCTTTCAAGTACTGCTTATTCTCTTCCACCGTCCATTCAGAAATGATGGCCTCAGCACTCAACATAGGTGTGCACCTATGCCTTGTCTGATATGACATGCAATGACATGGGTAATGACACCTACCTCTTTCTACCTATGGCAGGTGAGAGAGATGGCCCCAGAGTAACAGGAGAGAAAGAACTTGCCTTGCTGCACACCAGTTACAGCACACAGGAAATCAGGCCTTGTATTCCATCCACCTGGGCAGCACACTAGGGCTAACCCTGTTATTGGGGGTCAAAGGAGAGCCAGCTTTGAGGGCATGAGAACAGAACATCTGACTGTGACTCCCTCTTATGCCCTCACAGCAATGGGAGAGAGGAACCCTGAAACTTGCAAAACAGTAGAGCTGGCCCTGGTGATATGAATAAGGTGGACTCAGATCTGAGGGCCTAAGAGCAAGTATACTGGTCCTACTTCTTGCTGTAGGTGCTTTGGGTGAGCTAGCCTAGGCAGTGCTGGAGAGCTTACCTGGTTAGTGATGATTAGGGAAAGCTAGGGAGCTGACCAACCCTGCTACCACTCAGGCCCAGAACCAGGCTCTGAGTTGGCTCACCCCTACATTCACTGCATCTATGAACTGTTGGAGCGTGTGAAGGGGATGAACCTACAGATATAAAATAGTGGGATATCTATGCCATAAAACAACAGGATATCTATGAGGAGCCCCAGTGGGAGCCCAGTATTGATGATGTAACAGAAACCAGAGGCTTCAAGCCAGATTAATGACTCATGGCAACGAACACTTACAAGTAAAGATAAATGGATAAAGGGTGAACTGTGTCTCAACCGGCCACACTACATCTTTCAAGACATGATTCTTTTTTTTGTTTGTTTGTTTGGTTGGTTTCTGGTTTTTCTTTCAAGTTTGATTTTGATTTGGAGGGAGGTTTCAAGGACAGAGGATGGATGTGAGGAGCTATGTGGGTTCAGAATGTATGAAGTGAAATCCACAAAGAATCTATAAAAGGTTTTAACAAATCAGTAGTAATTTAACTGGAGAATTAGGAAGGAAACAAGTACAGAAGAAGGGGAAAAGGAGGAAGAATAAATAATTTTAAAATTTTTGAAAATAAAAAAAATAAAAGCAGAGAAGCATATTATTATGTTTACTTAAAAACACACACATATGAATATATAAATATACGTTAACTGAAATTATGGTGCTTGGACTTACAATGCTTCCTCAAAGAGCCGTAGATTATCTAACAAAAACTTTAGTTCCAAGTATGGGGAAATCTCCCTTTAGGGGAGTCCACAAGACTCCCAAAACAGTATAAACTATTGCCATTGCCCTTGGTTGTTTCCCAGAACTTGAAGGTTAGACTTTATTGGTAAAGATGGTACATGCTTTAGAAACGGAACTTTCAAAAATGGAGCTAGAACCTTTCACAGTGTTAGAAGGTGCTGTACAAGGTGCCGATTGGGAAAGAAAGCAATCAATAATTCTACCCTACTGTAAATCCTGAGAACATAGAAATGACTAGCACAGAAATATATTCACAAGCATCAATGTCCACTCAATAGGAAGGAAAGCATGCTTTGGGCTGTAAACCTAGCCAACTACCCATGGCTGGTGAGGTCATGAATCGTAGAGGAGAATCTACTATTGCCACTATTAACCAGTATAATTCCTGATTGAATTCTCAAAATTATCTATACATCCACAGGTAAGTATACCTTTCACTATCCATCAAAGAAGCTGCTTTTTAGTAGCAGACAGAGACCATCACAACAATCCAGAGATGGTAAAAACACAGAAGACAAGTGACCATGGTTTTCTCAGCTCCGATGGCTTTATCTGCAGCACAACCTAAGCTAAGGCTCAGGGAAAGTTATTGAAGAGGAGCCAGAAATATGGTAAAAGCCAGAAGACCACAAATTCTACTGTAAGGTAGCATTTTTATATATGACAAAGAAGCCGGACACATGTGTTCCTGTTCATGGGATGGCACCTTAGAGCCCTCTCCCTATAGAGAAACACCCAGCCCATCATTAACTTCGAGATGAGTGAATTGGACTTGCCTGGAGCAGATGTGTCCCGCTGGGCTGGCCCACCCTGGACTTCTCGCCCTTTTGGGGGAGGGGATGGGTGGTTGGGGAGGGGCAAGGCTGAGGGATGGCTGGGTGGGATTGGGAGGGGAAAGGAAAGGGGGAGCAGGAGCAGGGGGATACATTGATGGAGATGACATTTTTAATGAAAAATTTAAATTAAAAAAAGCCCTCAACAATATTGTCACCTAAACCAGGTCCTCCGAATGACTATACCAGTTGACATGGCAACAGGGATTGGGGAAATGTTACAAGGCCCACCACTAGCTAATAAATGAAGAGCTACAAGCAAGTAATGGCTATGGAGAAAGGATGTATCAACCTTTTCCAAGGATGATCCAGGTGATAGGTTATCTAATACCAAGTGGTCAGTTCTTTAGTAAGAGTTTCTGGCCCATCCTTTCTGGCCTAGCCCTGAACTGGATCCATTTGCAGCCCCGCTGCTGCTTAGCCCCAAATAATGAAACAAAGGCTTATATTAATTATATGTTGCTTGGCCTATGGCCTCAGGCATATTGCTAGCTAGCTCTTGAATCTTAATTCAACCCATTTTTCTTATGTGGTTTAGCCATGTGGCTTGGTACCTATCCTCAGAGCAGCATTCTGGTCTTCTCTCTTCTGCCTCTGCTAGTATCTCTGTTCTGTTCTTCCTCTTCCAAGAGTTTTCTTAGTCTGGTAGCCCCACTCATACTTTCTGTCAGCCTTCTAGCCATTTAAAGTTTTATTAAGCCAGTAGGGGGCATAAATATTTACAATGTTCAAGAGCATAATCCCACAGCATTTTCCCCTTTTTATTTTTAAGACAAGAATCCCAAATATAATTTCCATTGCATAATTTTTTTCACCAGTGTCTATAACAATTGTAACCACTCTAAACAAAAGCAAGCATCCATAATCCATTTGGGGGGAATGTGGGCATCATTCTCTAGGCTACTTCCTGCTGAAATGGGTGTGCTGGCAATCCTATGGGAACCCAAAGAAAAGTTTAGGATTATGAACAATTCCTTAGTAGAGTAGTCTGTAAGGCTAGGTCATCTCAGCTAGTCATCTTGAGGCTGTTTGGGATGCAGAGCTCAGAGGAAACTGCAACAACGGTGCTCTGAAATGCTAGATCATCTGGGCCATCTGTTTCCACTGAGGGCTTTTTAGGGATTTTCTTTGATCAAACCTTATTTTCTTTAACCAGAAATAAATTCACAGCCTCTCATTGTGTGTGTGTGTGTGTGTGTGTGTGTGTGTGTGTGTGTGTGTGTGTGTGTGTGATTGTATGTGTAAACAGACAAAAAACCTATTATCCATAGTAGCTTATCTTTTGATTTCAATTTTAAAGTCAATTCATTTACTAAGTATGTAGGTTGGATTAATACAGCAGCATTTACAATCAAATATCTTTTAGCTGCTCTTACTGCTCTTACTACTTCCTTTGCAGTCAGAAAAGTTAAAGACAAGACAATAACATACAGTATCCAGACACTCTTTGTAATTTCCATCTTTATGTGTTTTTTTTTAACTCTATCTTTTTTAAGGATGTTCTCTACTCTATTTTCTTGTTCTTTTCTCTCAAGCCTATGTATATTTTTAAAGGCACTGCAAACCATTTACAGTTTTTTTAAAATCTGTCTTTACTGTATATCTCTTATTTCATATCTTTTTCTGTTTCTGACCATATCGCTAATCTACCAAGGTGTGACTAGACTTAAAAGATGGGCTATGACAACTGACTCCACAAAGCTCCCTCTATTCCTTTCTGTTTCTGATCACACCTTTAATCTCCCAAGGTGTGGCTAGGATTAAAGGCTGGGCTATTACTGTTCGGTTGTAGGTCTTAAACTCACAGAAACACAGACATATTTCTGTCTCCTGAGTAATGGAATTAAAGGCATAGGTCACCACTTGTTTATACCTTTGCTGGGATTAAAGGCATGAGTTACCACTTTGTCATTCCTGTGCTGGGATTAAAGGCATGAGTTACCACTCTCTGACCTTCATGGCTTAACTGTTGGTGATTCTGCTCTCTGATATTCAAGGCTGACTTTATTAAATATAAAATATATCACCACACAGTTCCAAACACATATATTTGAGCAACACCAAATGCTCTCAGAATGTTGTATTTTTATATACCCATGTGTGATGATATATTGTATATTTAATAAAATCAGCCTGAAATATTAGAGAACAGAATCACCCACAGCCAAGCCACGAACCATTTGTGTATAACACAAGAATAAAGAAACAGGTCAGCAATTTGAAATGGAGCTGGGAATACAAGAATTGTCTGGGTAGAAGCAGTACTTTTATAAACAGTACTCAAGTATAAAATTCTTTGAAAAATTAAATTTTAAAAAATCAGTGTGTTCCATCTTTAAAATGATATTCCACAGAACAATCTATCAGCTCTAGGTCAAAACACATGATAATGACTGAGCATTTCTTATTTTCCAGATCTTAATAATAGCTTTGAATAATTACCATTTCTTGAGTAAATGGCCGTAATTATTCTTAATAAGCTTGATTTATTTTGTTAGTGATAGAATTAAATTCCATCATTAAATCATTTTGAAGACAGACAAATACACACACACACACAAGTACGTTGTATATTGTAAATTAATATGTCTGTATATATAAAGTATATTTGCTTAAATATTGTTTTTCCTCTCATCCCTAGTGAGTTTCTATGATGTTAATTTTTTAAAATTATTTTAAGGTTTTCAACAACCTTTGTGGAATCTCTTTTTTTCCAGTTTTTCTCAGTATTAAGACTATAAATTGCTTCATGATGGATTTAATTACTCAGCTCATGAAAATAATATATGACATACTAATCATGAAAATCTGTTGAACTTTGATAATTCCTGAATTCTCTGTTTTTCAATCTGTAACAGGAGCTAATAAGTGTCACTAAAGCGATCTTACATGAGACTCTGGAAGCATTACAAAAGGTGTGATGTCATTCAAGAAATGGCCAATTCTTCCATGGCCCAGGTTTTGTTTTCTCAGCTGCAAACAGTGAGAGGTCTCTCAAGTACATCTGTTGGGAGGCATTCAGAGCTTCCTGGAAATAGCAGTGTCATCTCTGGGAGACATGTAATAGCTTGCATATCAGAATATGAAAGAGAAAAAAAACAAGTAATTAAAAGTGTCATATGTATGTTAAAATTCATGTTAGACATTGAACTGGTTAGTGCCGGAATTTGTAGAATAGAACCATTTAAGAAAGTTACAGCCATCTTAGAATGCTGCTTCCCTGGTCAATTCCAACAGGAAGCATGTACTTCAATGTTTGCAAGAGCTTCCTTCCAACCCAGCCCTCCCAATTTCATTGCTTTCTTGAACATCATCACTTTTTAACAAAGTAAATAAAGCTAAATGATTCAGGTGTTCCTTATTTTTTTAGCCTCAGACTTATGATGCTGTCTGACCTAAAAGACAATTTTATCTGACTAAGTTATAGATCATTAAGCTGAAAAAAAAAGTTTGCCTGTTACTGCTGTTTTCCCATCTTGTCCCATCTTGTCTCATTAGTGGGAACTGATTGAGCATGAAGGTGTTCTCTGGCTGTCAGTAGATAAAGTAGGTACTCTTGGCTTTCATCTGTTCTGAATTCTCCTTGTCTCATTATCTTCCCAAGGTCAGATTCTCTGATACGGAGGCTGCTTGCTTAGCACTCCATCCTGGCAATTATCTGCCAGGCAGCCTTAACCACAGTAAGGTTTCTCATCAGTAACATCACAGTAGTGTGGGCACCAGAATTTCCTGATCTGATCAATGCACCTCCAAAACCCTTTCTCAGATATTAAAGAATCAAAGAATGATGTGGCTTATTCAGGAGGGTAGCCTATTTTTAAACCCCCATCCTATTGTGATGTATTAATTAAGCTACAACATCATGCAGCTCACAGAGTCATGACGCTCAGTTTATCTTAGATTGGGGTTATTATCATAGACATAACGCTTCGGGGGTCTAATTCTTATATGCACTTGTCCTTTTAGTGAAAAGAATATAAACGCAAGGCTATACAGTCTTGATTTATAAATCTGTCTTTCTTTCTCCATTAGTAATCACTGCAAGGTTACTCCTGCCTGACTTTTAGGCTGTCAGGTTGGGCCAAGTAAGAAAAAAAAATGCTTCTGGTGCATGCCCTGGAAGCGTGCTTTCAACAAGAGCCATTAGTAAAGGTGAATTTTTTCATAGCAACTGTCTAAGTTCTTTAAGGTTTGTATTATTTAGTAAAGAATTTCTGTAAGGAAAAGAAACGAACATACTTCTCCTCCAAACTACATAGAAGTGTGTCTTGTTAGAGACCAGTTTCCTTTGTGCATTTCGAGGTGAGTCTCAGCCATTCATACCATGTTCAGGAACACACAGTGGCTATACAACTTTATACATAAGAATTAAAGTTTCTTTTAACTAAAATGCCAATAAATTAACACTATGCATGGTTTTATCCATACTGGAAAGATATGTGTGATATTTTTTGAAGAAGTGACCAATTCATCTAGGAGGTGTCCAGATCACCAGGCAGCAGGATACAAGGTGTGAGCCTTCTGCAGGATAAGTAATCTACTTGCCAGAAAAAAAATCAAGCCATCTGCCCTATTTCTAACACAGCCCTATGACTTTTCTATGCAAACTGAACACTCCTTGGGCCAGGAAGGGATAAAGGCCATCAAACAACTCACAGATCTCAGGGCTCTTAACTCAAAACTTACCTGAGTCGTATAGTAACATCTGTTTTGATCTCATCATGAAATAATCAAAATAAGAGAATTTGAGTCATCTCCTATTCCTTATCTAGCCATAAACCTTAGATCAAATAGAAATATGCCTTAAGGCCTCTTCTCTGGTAAATACAGAGTGACCCCAACGGTATAGATATATATGTAACAGTCATAAGAGGTCACAACTCTTTAGTCCTCTAAAAATCCTCAAGGTTCTAAATAACATGTAGCTTAAATTTCTTTTTAGTCTTTTGTGTCCTCAATATTTGGGCCTGTGAAAGCAAGGCTATTCAAGCCAATAACTAAAATTAGCTGTCTAACTTTAGGGTTGAATATCATGATAGTTATTCTCTTCTTCCAAACCCCGAATTCATCAATAATCCAATGGGTTCTCTACCTTATCTGCAGAATCATCTGGAAGATCTTAGATGTTTCTCCACATCATAATTTTGTATGATTAGCAAAGAACAGTACTTAGGCATGAGTAACATAAAAGGGACTCACTTCATGTTTTAAAAACAATGCTATTTCATAAAAACAGGGAGCATCTTGGGCTTTCTGTTGCTGTAATAAAAATTACAACCAAAAGTGACTTGGGGAAGGAAGTGTTTATTTCAACATTCAAATTTTTTGCAGGCCATCATCCAAGGAAGTCAGAGTAGGAAGTTCAGCAGGACAGGAACCTAGAGGAGGAATGGAAGCAGATGCCATTGGGGAATGCTTTTGTTGGCTTGCTCCCCATGGCTAGCTCAGCCTGCTTTCTTATATACTCGTCCAGGGGTGACATCACCTAAAACAGGCTGAACCTTCACACATCAGTCACTACTTAAGGAAGCTCCCCACAGGTTTGCCTACAGGTCAGACTTATGGAGGCATTTTTTTAAAATTATAATTCCCTCTTCCCTGCGTCACATTGACACAAAAGTAAACAATCCAGAAAGGTTAATCTTTTGTTGAATTTTAATTAAGCTTTTGGCTTTTTTTTTTTTAAGGATTAGACCCACATATAAGGTACATCTACCATGATATGAGAAGGCAGAAGCTTCAAGTTATAGGTCAGTTCATTGTCTGTATTACTAGACTATGATAAATCGAATATATTCTTGTAACTAAAGCCAAAGGTAAATAGTATACTTGTTGTAGAGTGGTAGAAAATCTGGATTCCTCCTTGATTTTTTTTTATTTTTCTTTTCTTTAGCTTTTAAGCATGTGTGGGTATTGACTATATTTATTAAAACTGTTTTATCTATCATGATATGTGGTGGTAGTGATTAATAGTGAATAAGTGATTAATAAGTGAATCTTATGACATAATATGCTAAACACTTAACTGTATCTCATTGTTTCCTCCCAACAACCCAATATCAGGAGTGCATTTTTCATTTACACTTTTCATATTAAATAAATAATGTCTGTATTTTATAACACCTAGCACAGATTTCAAATGAGACTTGGCGTGAGAGACGCGTTAAGAAAGATCTAGGTATGGTAAGGAACATACGATTTTTTTCAGTCTTAGGTCACTAAAATGTATTAAGACAAGGAGCAAAAATGAATCCATCTGAACAGTTCTAATATGCTTTATGCTCATCAATATTCCTTGCACTTCACTTTCCTTTCCACTATTGTTCACCCTAAATTAAGAAAAACTAATGAAGGCCATAAAATATATATTTGTATAATTTTGTCCTAAGTAGTTAGAATAAAAAGCTATAATAAGTGTAACCATTATAATCGGGATAAACAGTCCCACAGGGAAAACTGTTTGGAAAGATAACATAGGATTTGTTAATTTTAAGCCTCCTTTCATGACCAAAAGATTATCTTTATTTATAAACTTCATCTGCATTTTGTTTTAACAGGAAAATCTTTTTTTCCCCACCAGGTTGGCAATGAAGGTCTACAAGAAGCCTAGTATGCCCTGAATTTACCTCTTCAGAATCTTTTATTCTTTATATTTGCCCTTTAAGAGGTGACATACCATCTCCTGGTCTTAGAAAGGAAGCCAAAAGAGAATCTATTACCGTAAAACATCACCAGCACTCTTATCACATTACTTGACAGTATCACTTTAGTTAATGTTGACTTAGTGTTTCTATTATAAACCCAATTTACTAAAGGGGGGAAGGCAGGGAGGAGAAATATGCTCATATGTCAACCTTGTGAAATGACATGAGGCTGAAAGCAGGTGGCCAACCAGGGTAGAACTTTAACCATGATACTTATAATTCATCTGTCCTGTGTACTTACATTATTCAAATAAGATGGCACAAACATCTGAAAGATTATTAATAGGAGACCAATGGCTTTGCCTGTTAAAGTACCTCCCCCATGCCATTGATCAGACTATACAATTTAAGTAAGAGGAAGAAAAAATGGTGTAATAAGAAAGGAAATAAACCAGGAAAGAAAACCAAGTTCAAGTGCTCTTCCTGATATTTAACCACATGCTGATCTAGCCATTAGAGTTTACATAAAGAATAGGGAATATATTTACTCTATGAACCATAATTACACATGTTGCTGGAGCAGGTCCCTGTAAGTACAGAAGGAGACCAGTCTAAGAGTGTGCACTGAAGCTCAGCAGCCACAATTCAAAGGACAAGTAATACAGATTTTACCACCCAAAGTAACCTCGAATCTTTTAGACTGGGCCCTTCCCCTTTACTCTTTCACAGTTCTAATAATTGTACTGTAATTTTCACACTCCTCTAAAATCCAGCATATGAAACAAACACATGATGCTTGACTTTTTGAGTCTGGCTTATCTTGCTTAATACAATGGTCTCTCTACTTTCATCCAGTTGCTGAAAAATGCCATACGTTTGTTTGTTTGCTGTTATGGCTGAATAAAATAGTGGCACAAACCTTTAATCTGAGCACTTGGGAGAAGCAGGTTTATCTCCAGGTTCAAGGCCAGCCTGGTCTACAGATCCAGTTCCAGGACAGGCAGAGTTATCCAGAGAAACCCTGCCTTGAAAAACAAAACCAAACTAAAAACAATAATGTTATAATATTTTAGAATTATTGCTGTCAGATAAACGTCTATAGATTTCTCTGATCTTATAAGGTGTCTCTTCATTCTGGTAATTTCTTGCTTGGTTCTGAAGAATCCTCTTTTTTCATGTTTATGTATTTATGCACATCCACATACTCTCTCACATCACAACATGTACATGGAGGGAATTGGTTCTCTCTTCCACCAAGTGGGTTCTGAAACTGAGCTCAGGTCATGAGGTTTGATAGCAAGTGCCTTTACCTGTTGAGCTGTTTTGCTAACAGCTTTTAGCTTACTGTTTGTTGTTTATTTGTTAACTGTTTTGTTTTCGCTCTCTCTTTTTTTTACAGAACTTGTTTTGATTTAATTCAATGTATCAATTATTTTTGCTATTTCCCAACTAATTGAATTTAATGTAAAGATTCATTGGCTGTGCCTAGATCACAAACTGTTTCCCCTATGCTTTCTTCTAGTAATTTTGAAGTATCAGGTTGTACTCATATTGAAGATTTTAATCAATCTTGAGTTGATCTTTGATTAGGCTTATGTCTACATATTTTATTCTTTTTTATTTCTGTTGTGAGTTTGTTTTCCAGGCCTCTTTTTCAATGTGTTTCTTCTTGACCTCTAGGAAAGCTGCTGCATTGCATTGACTTTGTATCGTGGTACTTTACTGAATATGTTTATCAAACTAAGAATTTTCTGACTGAGTTTTTAAGGTCTCAAATATAGGACCATATCGTCTGAAAATAAAGATAATGTTGTCCCTTTCCAAGTTAGATCAAATTTATTTCTTGCTCTTGTTGTCTTGCTCTGTTTAAGAATTCATGAACTACATTAAGAGTAGAGAGGATAGACACAGCTGTTCCATTCTTGATTTATATAAAAATGCTTTATTTTAATAGATAATAAAAAGAAATAAAGACAGATAGACAGACAGACAGACAGACAGGCAGGCAGGCAGACAGACAGACAGACAGACAGACAGACAGATAGATAGATAGATAGATAGATAGAGAGAGAGATAGATAGATAGACAGATAGGCAGGCAGACAAACAGATGACAGCTAAGTAGAGAAATGATAGATGATATAATATAGATAGATGATAAGTAGATATAGAGAGAAAGAAAAATGATAGACTGCTATATGACAGATAATTATTGATAGTAGTGAGGATTAGTCTTCAGTATGTTAAGCAAATGTTATACCGCTGGGATATGATCTCCAACCTTATTCTGCATTAATGTTGGCTATAGATCTATTGTGCATAGCCTTTACATATTGAAGTGTGTTCCTTCATTTCTCATTTGTCCTATAGATTTATTTTGAAATTTGTCAATATCCTTTTCTCAACATATTGTAATGGTCTTGTGATTTTTCAACCTATTTATGGATATATAATGCAAAACACTCAATGGTTTATGTATGTTGAGATATCACCGAATGCCTAAAATGAAACTATTTGATCATGGGCATAAACTTTAAAATATATTGTCCAATTCAATTTGCATGCATTGTACTGAAGATTTTTGTGTCTGTTCATAAAGAAAATAAATTGCTTTTTGTTTTTATTATTTTTGGTTTTGGTATCTGGATAATATTAGCTTTGTAAAGAAGGTTTACAAGTACTCCTTTACTTTTTATTTTATAGAATAATTTGAGAAGCCTTGGTATTCATTGTTCTTTAAAAGTTATTTTTTAAATTCAGCAACAAATCTGTCCAGTCACGGTGCTATATTTGTTTGGAAGATGTGTGGAGCAGATGAAGTCCTGAGTTAATGTGTCTTATTGACTTGAACATTGACTTGTTAAGGACCTCAATGCCTCAGACCCTGTGGCAAGGCGAGACCTTCCTTGAGAGAGGCTCAGAGGAATGGCAAAGCCTTTCCTTGGCCCAAGAGCAGATGTTGATCAACTCTTTACTATTAGCTAAAACTACTGTGCACAGAAATGGTCAACTTCAGCTTCCTCCTCTGGGATGACTGCAACCTGAGACTGTTCCCCTACTGGGATCTCCTACTGAGATTATGTAATCCACTTTTTCCTTGCTTTTTGAGTATAGTAAACACAGCAATAAAAACCTGCCTCAGCCTTCCTGTGTGTGTGTCTGTCCTTTCTTCTGACCACAGCCGGATCCTTCACACATCAGTCTTACTGCTCATTGTAGGTAGGTTTACCTGTTACACATCTTTAGGGCCAGCCATCTGTGCCTATTTATATATATCAATTTTTCTTATAAATGTCCTAATTTATTGAAATATAATTTTCAAAACAGTCCCTGAAAATTCTTTTGATTTCAGTGATGTTAGAATATCTTATTTTTTTTTCAGTTTCAACCTTTACAAAAATTGAGTACTTCATCTCTTTTTGTTCTCCTAGCTATACATTTTTTAAGTCTTTTCCCCCACATACCCACCACTGCTCCCTCTCCCTCTCCTCCTTCTAATCCTCCCTTAGCCTCTCCCCCATCCCATAGCCCTACCCATTCCTCACAGAGGACAATGACTCCAAAGGTGAAGTTAGGTCTGGCATGTCCAGTTGAGGTATGTGCAAGTCCTTCTCCCCAGTATCAAGGCTGATTAAGGTGTTCCTCTATAGGGATTGAGCCAGTTCATGCATCAGGAATAAACTCTGGTCATACTGCAAGAGGCTCCACAAACTGCCTATGCCGTTCAAACGTTATCTACACTCAGAGGGTTTAGTTCTTTCCATGAAGGTTCCACAGCTGTCATTTCAGAGTCAGTGAGCTCCCAATAGCTCAGATCAGCCTTCTTTGTGGGTCTCTTCCTCCTGATCCTGATTCCTTTGCTCATATAGTCTCTCTTCCTTGTCTTCAGCTGGACTGGGAGCTCAACCTGATGCTTGGCTATGGGTCTCTGCTTCTGCCTCCATCAGTTGCTGGGTGAAGATTCTGTAATAGCAATTATGATGCTCATTTATTTGATTATAGGGGAAAGCCATTTTAGGCACCCTCTCCACTATTGCTAGGAGTTTTACCCAGAGTAATCTTTTGGGTTCTTGAGTGTTTCCTCTTCCCATCTTCCCTTGCTCCTTCCCTTGTATGATCCCAGTTTACCCAGATCTTCTCTATTTCCCCTTCCCAGGGCGATCCACATGGATGTGTAAGAGGCTCCAGAAACTGCCCAGGCCTGTTGACTGTCATCTCCATTCAGGGGGTTCAGATCCATTCCATGAAGTTTGTCTGCTATCATTTCAGAATCAGCAAGTTTCCAACAACATCAGACAGCTTACTCCATTGGTCTCCCCATCATGATCCCAATCCCTGTGCTCATGGAATCTCTCCTCCCTCTCTTCAGCTGGACCAGTAGCTCAAAGTTTAACTATGGATCTCTATATCTGTCTCCATTAGCTGCTAGATGAAGGTTTTATAATGGTGTAGTCATTCATATGATAAATAAGGGAAGGCCAGATTAAGCACCCTCTCCACTGTTGCTTGGAATCCTAGCTGGGATCATGTTGTGGGTTCTTGGGTGTTTCCCTAGCTCCAGGTTTCTCTCTAATCCCTCAATGGCTACCTCAATGAGGATATCCACTTTGTTCTCCATCTCTGTTGCTACCCCCACCCTGCCACCCTGCTCTACCATTCCGTTTTCCCATGTTCTCTTCTAAACTCTCCTTGCTCCCTCTCCCATATGATCCCAATTTTCTAAGGAGAATTTCTCTATTTCCCCTTCCTAGGGAAACCGATGGATGCCTCTTTTAACTTCCTCCTGTTACTTAGGTGCTGGAGGTAAGAGGTGAGTTGTGGATTATAGCTTTATCCTTCGCTTTATGTCTAAAATCCACTTATGAGTAAGTGCAAACCATATGTATCTTTCTGGGTCTGTGTTACCTCACTCAGGATGATACTCTCCAAATCCATTCATTTGCCTGAAAATTTCAGGATGTCATTTTTTTTCTGCTTACTAGTATTATATTATGTAAATGCACCACAGTTTTTAAAAATTCATTCTTCAATTGAGTGACATCTAGATCATTTCTAGTTTCTGGCTATTACAAATCATGCTGATTTAAACATAGTTGAGCTAATGCCCTTGGGGTAAGAATGTGCATCATTTGGGTATGTGCCCAATAGTGGTATTGCTGGATCATTGGACAGATTGATTTCCAGTTTATTTTTTAAGGAACCACCATACTGCTTTCCAAAGTGGCTGTACAAATTTACACTTCCACCAACAATGGAGGGGTGTTCCCCTTGCTCTGCATCCTCTCCATCATAGGCTGTCATCTATATTTTGGATCTGAGCCATTCTGAGAAGGGTAAGATGATATCTCAGAGTTGTTTTGATTTGAATTTGATGGCTAGGGATGTTGAGCAGTTCTTTAAGTGTCTTTCAGCTACTTGTAGTTCTTCTGTTGAGAATTCCCTAATTAGTTCTGTTCCCTATTTTCCAATTGGGTTCTTTGGTTTTTTGGCTTCTAGTTTTTTTTAGTTCTTTATATACTTTAGAGATCAGTCCATCAGATGTACGGTTGGTGAAGATCTTTTCCCATTCTGTAGCTTTTGTTTTGTATTACTGACTATGCCTTACAGAAACTTCTCAGTTTCAGGAGGTCCCGTTTACTGTTATTCTTAGTGTCCGTGCTACTGGTATTATATTTAGAAAGTGTGTCCTGTTCCAATGTCTTCAAGGCTGATTCCCACATTTTTCCTCCTATCAGGTTCAATATAATTGGTTTATGTTGAATTCTTTGATCCACTTGGACTTGAGTTTTGAGCAGGGTGATAGATATGGATCTATTTGCATTCTTCTACATACCACCAACGAGTTATGCCAGCACTGTTTGTTGAAGATACTATCTTTTTCCATTGTATGTTTTTGGCCTCTTTGTCAAAAATCAGGTGTTCATAGGTGTGTGGATTAAGTTCTGGGTCTTTGATTTGATTCTGTTGATCCACAAGCCTGTTTTTATGCCAATACCAAGCTATTTTCATTACTGTAGTTCTATAGTATAGCTTAAAGTCAGGATGATGCACCCTGAAGTTCTATTATTGAACAAGATTGTTTCATCAATCCTGTTTTTTTTGTTTTTCCATATGACGTTGAGTAGTGTTTTTTTGCAGGTCTGTGAAGAATTGTGTTGGGATTTTGATGGGATTGCATTAAATCTGTAAATTACTTTTGATAAAATTGCCATTTTTACTATTTTGATTCTCCCTACCCAGAAACATGGAAGATCTTTCCATTTTCTGATATCCTCTTCAATTTATTTTTTCAGTGACTTAATTGATATGGGAGTGCCTTTCTGTATGCGGTGAATATCAATCTTTAAGTAAAGGAGCTGTTTTGGCCCATGACAGGCACAATAAAAAAATAAGAAGAGAAATCAGAGCATAGGTAAGAGAAGCAGGGTGGAGTCAGACACACCAAGCCTGAAGCCCAAAAGAGCAACATGTAAGGAACACAGGTGAGCCACGGGCCACGAGGCAGACAGTTAATAGAAATGGGTTGAGTTAAGATGTAAGAGCTAGCTAGCAATGTGCCTGAGCCATAGGTCAAACAGCATGAAGTTTATATAAGCATCAGAGTCATTTTGGGGGCCTAAGTAGCAACGGCCAGCTAAGAGGTCTGGGACTGCAGGTCTGTGTGAGTCTGGACCTCTGGCTGCCCAGGACCAAGAAACCTCATTGTTACACTTAACACTCTTGTCATACAGGTCTTTCATTTCTTTGGTTAGAGTTACCCAAGATATTTAATGCTATTTGTAGCTATTATTATAAAGGGTAATGTTTCCCTTATTTCTTTTTCAGCCCTTTTTTCTTAGTGTATAGGAGGGCTATTGATTTTTTTTAGTTAATCTTGTACTATGCTACATTCCTGAAGGTATTTATCAGCTGTAGGAGTTCCCTGACATAGGAGCTTTCTGGCCCAACTTTTGGGCCTTGCCTCAAGGTTTTGGCCCACAGACCCACTCAGAGACACACAGAGGCTTACTATAGTTTTATGCTGATTGACCTAAGGCTCAGGCATATCACTTGCTAGCTCTCTATTCTTCATCTAACCCATGATTCTTCCTGTTCAGCCATGCGGCTCAGTACCTTTCTTTAGAGCAGCATAGTTGTCCTCTGCTTCTTCTGGCTTCTTCCAGGCATTCTCTCTGGCATTCTGCTCTGTGCTTCCTTTTCTCAAGAGTTTTCTTAGTCTGGTAGCCCCGTCAACACTTCCTGCCTGCCTTTGGCCAATCAGTGCTTTTTATTAAACCAGTAGGTGGGACAATTATTTACCATGAAACAACACAATCCCCTACAGTTCCCTGGTATAATTTTGTGGGTCATTTATGTATACAATCATATCATCTGCAAAGAGTGATAGTTTGACTTCTTCCTTTCAAAATTTTTATCGCCTTGATCTCCTTTTGTTACCTTATTTTTCTAGCTACAACTTTGAGAACTATATTGAATAGATATGAAGAGAGTGGACAACCTTGTCTTGTTTCCGATTTTAGTTGAATTGCTTTGGGTTTCTCTTCATTTGGTTTGTTGTTGGCTGTCAGCTTGCTGTATATTGCCTTTATTATGTTTAGGTATTTTTCCTGTATCCCAAATCTCTCCACGTCCTTTATCAGGAAGGAGTATTGGATTTTGTCAAAGACTTTTTCAGCATACAATGAGATGATCATGTGTTTTTTTTTTTCTTTCAGGTTGTTTATATGATTGATGATATTGATAGTTTTTTGTATGTTCAAGTATCCCAGCATCTCTGGAATGAAGCCTACTTGATCATGGTAGATAATTTTTTGATATGTTCTTTGATAGTTCTCTATGTTTCTATTTCATTTAATTCATGCCTCAGTTTGATTACTTCCTCCCATCTACTTTTGTTAGATTTGCCTGATTTTTGTTGTTGTTCTAAAGCTTTTATGAGTGGTGAAGCTCACTAATTTATTTTTGCAGGCATGTAGTGCTACATACTGTCCTCTTAGAATTGCTTTCGTTGTATAGCATAAAGTTGGGTATATTGTGCATTCATTTTCCTTGAATTTGAGGAAGTCTTGAATTTCTTTATTCTCTGAAATAGTTCAGTGGAGATTTGTTTAGTTTTCATGAGTTTATAGGCTTTCTGTTGTTTCTATGGTTGAAATCTAGCTTTAATGCATCAGTATCTGATAGGATACAGGTGGTTATTTCAACTTTCTTGTGTCTTTTATCTTTGGAAACTTGCTTTATAACCAAGTATATGGTCAGTTTTGGAGAAGGTCTCATGGGTTACTGAAAATAAGGTCTATTCTTTGGTGTTTGGATCAAATGTTCTGTAAACATTTATTAGGTCCATTTGAGTGAAAATGTCTATTACTTGCAATAGTTCTCTGTTTAGTTTCTGTCTGGATAATCTCTCCATTGCTAAGAGTGAGATGTTAAAGTCTTTCACTATTATTTTGTGGGGCTCTATGTGTGATTAAAGTTTCAGTAATGTTTTTCTTACAAATATAGGTGCCTTCACATTTGGAGAATAGATGTTCATAATTGAGATATCGTCTTGGCATATTTTTCCTTTGATGAATATGAAAGGAAATTTCCATCTCTTTTGATTAATTTTGGTTGGTAGTCTATTTTGTTAGATATTAGAATAGCCATACCATCTTTCTTCATGTATTCAATTGATTAGGAAATCTTTTTCCAACCCTTTACTCTGAGGTAATTTCTGTTTGATGTTGAGGTATGTTTCTTGTATTCAGCAGAAGGATTGATCCTATTTTCATATTTATTCTATTTGCCTGTGTCATTTTATTGGTGAATTGAATTCATTGATATTGAGGGATACTAATGACTGATGACTATTAATTCCTTTTATTTTGTTAATGGTGGTGGTAGCATGTGCATGCGTTCATGTGTGTGTGTGTGTGTGTGTGTGTGTGTGTGTTCATGTGTATGTTTCCATCTTTTCCTTTGGGTTTTGCTGGTGTGAAATTATTTATTGCCTGTGTTTCTGTGAGTATATTTAAATTTCTGGGGTTGGAGATTTCCTTCTAGTACCTTCTGTAGGGCTGGGTTTCTGAATAGATATTAATTTGACTTTGTCATGATATACCATGTTTTCTCCATCTCTGGCAATTGACAGTTTTTCTGGACATAGTAGTCTGGGTGAGCATTAACAATCTCTTAGAGTCTACAAGACAATAGCCCAGAGTCTTCTGGATTTTAGGTGGGATCCCAGGATCAGGACTCTGGCTTTGCCTCTAATGTGGTGGAAGGCTTCCATAAGAGGTATGGATAGGCATACAGTGATGAGGATAGAAGGGATGGTTGGAATTATGGTGGGCAAGCACAGACAGGGTGGTGGTAGTGTTACCTGAGGCTCCTGTTGCTGGCCTGGGCACTGGGAATGGGAAGCTTTCTCCAGAGGCGTAGGCTGGGATCAGGTGACAAGGAGAGGAGGGGCACTCGGGATTATGCTGGATGGGGCAGGTAGGTATTGGGTGAGGTGGTAACTTACCTGGTTTTCAGGAAGCTGGTCTGGCCTCTGGATGGGGTGGAAGGCTTTCACCAGAGGTGTGAACCTGCATGGCACTCTTAATGAAACTTTTTTTTTTTTTTAATTTTAAGTTTGTTTTATTCTTGGTTTTTCTAAGACCACAAGGTACAACATTTGATTATTTATTTACAATCTTAGACTTTTAATTAAATTTTTTATTTATAGGTTCACATGTGTGTGGATATGCTACATGAGTATACACATAATATATATGCATGTAGAAACAAGTAATGAAAAAATAAGCTATGAGTTTAAAAGAGAGCAAGGAAGAGGGGTTATTTTGGAAGGTTTGCAGCTAGTAAAGGGAAGAGGAATCTGAAAATTAAAGTATTTATCAAAAACAATGTTAAAAAATGTGTCCAATTTCCACTTACTGTTACAAAATAAAAATGTTTGGACGAACATTCTCTAAGAAAATTTACCCTTGAAAAATGCTATGAAAATAAATCTTCAAATGCTCTATTATCTAGCAATCATAGTTTTTTGTTTGCTTGTTTGTTTGTTTGTTTTTTAATGGCACAGGCTAGAGATGCAGATTGGTTGGCAGAGTGCTGGCCTAACATACACAAATCTCTGGATTACACATCTAACACTATATACCTATCATGGTGGAATATGTCTATAGTTCTAATACTAAAGAGGTAGAGTCTTAAGGATCAGAAATACAAAGCTATCCTCAGCTACAGAGGTAGCTTTACTCCAGCCTACACTGCATGAGGCACTGCCAAAAAATTTTTAAAGACAATTTGTTATCTTATTTTATTTTATTTTATTGCTAATTCTAGTAAATTTGTGCATTGCCATCTACTCACCCTCCAAGAGTGTAAGAATGTGAAGAAGAATCAAATAAAAATTTCTCGAGTAGAAACAAGAAAATTATAATCCTGTCTATGCTGTTCATTCACTGTGCGACCTCAATCAAATAATGGGACCTGTCACTGCTTTACATCTGATAACAAAGGGAAGCTTGGATTTCGATGACTTTTGAGAGATCTCTCATGAAAATTACCGACCTCTGTAGATTGAACATGTAGCTGCTCTGTCTTGAGGTCACCATTAAGGATGAAATTTATCATAGTTTTGAACACACATGGACATTCTCTCAAATCATAACTTTATAATGTGTCAGTATTTGATTTGCTTGTAGTTTCAGCCTTAAATATTTTATAATTTCATTAGCTTTTAAAAAGATATATCCTCTAATATTCACGTATTTGTGATGTTTAGGCAGGTTCTCTTTCTGATTTATTTTAAGTTTTTTATTCTTTTACTGCAACTGTCTTTGCCATTTGTACAGAGAATTCTTTTATCTTTCCTCCACAATACTGACATAGAAGTCATAAATTTTATCTTAGCTGTTTTTATATTTAAGGTTCATTTTGTCTACTGACTTTAAACAATAATTCTGTTGGACAGTATAATCTTGCCTATAAGTCATTTACTCTCAGAACTTAGACTATACCAAATTCCAGGATTTTTCTGAAGGTTAGGGTTCTGCTGAGAGGTCTAATATACTTCTGATAGGTTTGCCTTTTTAAGTAACATGATACTTTCCTCTTGAAGCCTGTACATTTTTCCTTTATTCTGATCTCTGGGATTTTCGATTACTGTGTAAAATGGAAAACTGTATTTTTGTATTCAGCCCTCATTCCCAATATCTATCACAATGGTTACAAAACAGTAATAAGAATTAAGATATACCTCAGAAGGAAGTTGATTTCCTACCATGTTTAAAGCCCTATTACATCTCTAGCAACACCACAGACACACATGCACATGCACATGCACCATGCACACACAAATGCACACATCTGCATACACACACACACACACACACACACACACACACACACACACACACACACACATATAGCACAGTGACAGACACCTGCAATGCCAATAATCAAGGCTAGTATGAGCTGTATAGTAAATATGGGAGCATCTTAGAATTCACAAAAAGATCTGTCTAAGAGTAAAAGACATAAAGAAAGGAAGAGAACATTGACAAGTAAATGAGTAATAATTATACAAGTTTCTATGGATATTTTCAAGCCCTACAGCAGAATATATGGTTTTTTCCTGCATATAGAAACTTTCAGAAAGGCCTGGCTCTTGATCACAATATTTATGACTGTAACACAAATTTTTCTAAGAAATAACCTACTTGCTACAAAGATACTGAGGATAAATAAAAATTTTATTAATAAACAAGCCATAAATTGCACAATCCTTCTTCAAGATGTTCATCAAATGCTAAACCATTACATGAGGTTGTTCCTATCTCACTTCATCCAAACCTGGAATACACCAAGGACCCACTCCCCTTGTCTGTCTGGCCTCACTACAGGAGTATCTCCAAAAGAAACCCAATTCTTTTATTTGGATTTCTTACATTCATGGGGACTTCTTGGCAATATATACTTGGCAGAATATACAATGCAGTAATAGCATAGTTTCTGCCAGGTGTTAGTTTTTAGGTTTATTTTTCTTATAATAAAGACATAATTCTTTGTAGTGGGAAGTTTCTGCCCCAGACTTTTGGGCCTAGCCTCAAGGTTTAGACCCACAGACCCACAGACCCACAGACCAGCAGAGACACACAGATGCATACGATAGTTTTAGGCTGATCGACCTAAGGCCCAGGCATATAACTTGCTAACTCTGTACCCTTAATCTAACCAATGACTTTTAACCTGTTCAGCCATGGGGCTTGGTACCTTTTCTTATAGCAGCATGGTTGCCCTCTGCTTCTTCTGGCTTCTCTCTGGCATTCTGCTCTGTGCTTCCTGTTCTCAGCTTTCTTAGTCTGGTAGCCCCTCCCACAGTTCCTGCTTGCCTTTGGCCAATCAGCGCTTTTTATTAAACCAGTGGGTGGAACAATTGTTTACAATGTAACAATTCTTACTAATAGTGAATCTAAAAACGAAGGAATACGTGCTATAATTTTGCTGTCATAAAGCATGCAAAATCAACTTGGTACTGACTATGACGCTTTCTCCCTATTGGATAGTTTTCAAACACTGAAGGTGCTATATAAGCGAATCCAATGAGACTCAAATTCTATCCTAGATATCAACCCATTGAATTGTTTTTTTTTTTTTTTAATGTCATTTCCAGATTTTAAATAATAGTGTCAAGTCTAACCATCTTTTCTCTTGAGAGCCTTACACAGGGCAGTGCCATATGGAAGAAATTAACACACAATAAATTTTACACAAAACTTATGTATATGGTTGTGCTAAAGGTTAACTCTTGGAGTTCCCCTAGTGATTAAAATGCTTAGTCACTCTCAAGGGACTCTGGTCACCCAGGTCTATGAAGACAAGTCCACTTGCATTTCTCTGGATTTTATTCATTATTCCAGTGACTCCTGTTACATTTCTATGCTTTGGACAGTCTCAGGTCCTCTCAATCTCTTCCTAGGGGCTGCACATACATTCAAGAATTGATCTTCTTCAAGTATCACTAGGATGCTTCACTCATATTTCCCTTCAAAAGTCTATCAAGAAAGCAACAACTCCCAGCCTCGCAGTAGCTGGAAAACAAATCAGAAGTCACATCAATAAAAAGGAAAATGCTATGTTATATCTTTCTGGAAGAAACAAGATGAAACTTTTTAAGAGACTCAAGTGCAGAGGAAGAATAACTCTGCCTATCACAAGAAAAACGTTAGATTCTCACTCAGTAACAGTTTAGTCCTTTAGAGTAATCCCATCTCATACAGCTCTCTTGGAGAAATTTTGCCCCATACTTGTAGAGTTAAGTTATCCTTTAGCAAGGTCTACGGGATCAAAAAGAAAGACTGTCTTAGCCACAGCTTGCAACACAAGAACACAAATTTCTTATATTTTTATTCTTTTTAGTTATTTTAATGAACTTTAATAATTTAAATATTTAGTAATTAATTTTTATTTAGTAAGGTATGTGATTGGCCTTCGTTGTTTTCACAGCACTTTCCCACTTGTTCCACCCCTTGATGTCCACTGGAAATTTTTTTCTTCTTCTATTTTTATGTCTTCTTTTTCTGTGTGATCCTAGCTGTTGACAGAACATATACAAGAGCATGAGTAGGAGATTAAATGCTGAAACGTAAGCACCCAAACAGTAGGTGTGTAGTAGACAGCAGGTTCTATTATACCTTGACCTTAAGGCGTGGCGTCTTAACCATCTAGATCTGGGAAACACGGCCTCACTTATACTCTGTATAAGTAAATTGTTCTCCAATTAAACCCTGTTAACAAGTGATTATTCCCTGTTATCTGTTATTTTCTCTAATTATCTGGTGCCTCAATAAGGGTGCTGAGCTACACCATTGAAGAAAATCACATCTGCACCTCAGCAGTCATGAAAAGGAAACCAGGAAGAAGCCATCCTTCATGTCTGTATCAGTTCCAGTATCTGGGTTCCTGCTCTGAGTTCCTGCTCTGACTTTCCTGGATGATGGCCTAAAAGGCCTATCATATTACAAAGACCCTTTCCTCCATAATTTGCTTTTGGTAAATCGGTGCCTTTTCACAGCAATAGAAATTCTAACTAAGACTGTTGATGACTTTGTCCCTTAGCTGCTTGAATATAACCTTCTGGTACTATAAAAGGGAAAAAGCTTCCAGCTTGGTTTCTCTACGTCCTATGGACAGAATGCATGATGTCTTTAGTGATAAGGTCCCCCACCAAGTTTTGGTGGACTGTCAAAAGCATTGATGAGAACCTGTATTATTTGGGGATTCTTTGAGGGCTCCTCCATTTCTAACAGGTACAAGGGAGTGTCCCATACTGCTAATAACCCATGGTTTCTGGGAGGACCATTGGTTAATATACGGGGGCGGGGACACCTCCCTTCAAACATTTTGTCAGTTTTTTTTTAAGTTAAGAAAAGAGCATATTTCCATCTGCACGTAGATCTTTGTATCTCCCATTGTCCTTCTGTCTACTTTCATGCATGATGAACTCTACTGTTCTTCTTCTTGCCTTGTGGTATCTTCTACAGCCCTAATCCTCTCATGGACCTTTCTCTCTTCTCAAGTTTACTTTTACTCAAAGCTACACACACCAAAAATTCATAGCTAGAGCCAATACAGAAGGGAAATGGGCCATTTGTCTTCCTGGGCCTTGGCTACCTCACTTATACTATTTTACTTGGTTTTCAGACTTCTAACACTCTTTTTTGTCTTTTTAATACCTCAAACCAGGAGGTGCATATTTCAATAAGCTCGAGCTCAATAATTAAGTTCTAAAGTATAAATCCTAACATTTCCCAAATCTCCTACATATCAGGAACTTGCTCAGCTCTGAAACACTGACTGTGAAACCCATCATAACTTGTGTCAAGCATGCTACTCTCTTTATTCTTCTCAAGTATATAAGAATGAAGTATGATTCACACTTTTCTTGAATGAACTTTTTAATAGCTTAATACTATCAGAATAATGAGCAATTTGCTTGAAATTATCCTATTGCTAAATGTTTATATATTCTTGTTTTGTAGATACTATAAAATTTTTCTATTAAAGAAAATTTCACATAAATATTTATAAGCGTTTAAAGTTATTTTCTTAGAAATATTCTATAAAATAGAATCAAGAAATTGACATTGTTTTTAAAATTATAAAATTTTAATAACTCTATAATTGTATTAATTTCACTACCAAAAATATTAGTATTGAATATTATGTTTTTAAATTCACGTTAAAATTCTTAGTGTTTGCCTGGGTGTGGTGGCACATGCCTTTAATCCCAGTATTCAGGAGGCAGAAGCAGGAGAATGTCTATGAGTTTGAGGCCAGCCTGGTCTATAGTTTGAAATCCATGACAGCCAGGTCTGTTATGCAGAGAAAACCTGTCTCAACCAATCAAGCAAAAAACAAACAAACAAAAACAACCTTAATGTTCTAATTAAGATGTACTAATAAACTTGAAATGTAATCTGTCGATATAATAACTGGTTCAATGACACATAGGAGACATAAATACCAGACATTGATGGGTGGTGATTATTGAAAAGCATGTAAACAAGTGATTTTCCTACCAACTATCTGGAGGAAGTGTGTGGTGGTAGTCAAGAGATGACAAGCCCAAACATATCTCAGAGGTTACCCTGAGTTAATACGCTTCTGTCTTGGGACATCATAAATATTAGAGTCCCCGAGAAAGAATACCTAGGAAGTGAAGGCAAAAGCTTGCAAGGTTCATGTAGGCAGGATCTCCTAAAGTCCTGAGTGGAGTACAGGTCAGAGTATGCATGTGAGAGAAAAGAAGATGAGAAAGAGAACCAAGTTTTAAGAATAAAGGGAATAGTCCTCAAATGGAGCATGGGGCTGGAAGCAGAGCATCCTGTCAACAGCCATAATGGGACACCTCATATGTTGGGAGCCATCTGTTACTATACCAAGAAGAGTCATGGTTCAATAGTGTGGAAAATTAATCTTAAACTAATACAGTGCTAGTTCTGCCTTGCCTGAAAAAAGCCTAAAAGCAAGACCTGTGTGTCTCAAACAGTTCTCAAGTAGTTTAATAGCATCCCCAAACAAAATTCAACTATGATGATGTAATATTCCTAAGGTCTTGCACGGCAAAATGCACAATGCCTACTCACCAGTCAAATATCATCAGGTCTAAAAGAGCATAAAAATGCAACCTGTGATGTAAAAATAAATCAGTTAGTAAAACTTAACCAGAAATAACTGAAAAACTAGTAAACAGGCACTAAAGTATTGTAACAACAATCTGTATGTGCAAGGAAATAGGATAATATTGGATATTTTGAGAGATAAATTATATATAACATACACTGAATGCTAGACATGAAAGCTAGAATACCTGAGATGGAAAAAATACATTGGATTGATAGGATTAATTGAAAATAACATACTATATAAGAAAGGTGTGGCAGTTAGTGTAGATTTTCATCTCAATGGGGTCCCCTAGAAGATGGGCTGCCTCTGGCAATGGGGTCTTGATCACCTTGGTTGGAGTAGGAAGACCCAAATTAATTGTGAATGAGACTGTTCCCTAGGCAAAGAATTGTGAACTGTATAAACTGGAGAAAGCGACCTGAGCTACTGCACTCATTCCTTGTTCTCTGCATCTTAGGGATGGATGCATCATGGCCTGCTCTCTCCAGCTCCTGTCAGTTCCCCAAGGAACTGAAATGTCAACAGGTAAGCTTCCTTAAGTTGAACTTGTCGGAATATTTTATCACAGCAATATGGAACAAAACGAAGAAGAAAGGATTAGTGAATGTAAAAATGCAGCAATTACCATTCAAAATAGAAAGAGAACAGAGAATGAACCAGACTGAAATGATGGTCCATGATGTCTAGTGTAATATCAAACAGCTACATACAGTACAGCTTAGGGGCTGTAGGAGAGGCAGAGGAGGTAAAATACTCACCGATCTTCCTGAGGACCTGGATTTGGTTCACAATACCAACAGAGCATTTCAAAATCATTCAGAACTCCAGTTCCAGAGCATCTGACACACTCTTCTTCTGGCCTCTTCAAGTACTAGGCATATACATGGCATGCATACATACACACAGGCGAACACTCATATAGTCATTCATATGTAAATGAACAAGTCTTCAGATACACTAAATTTGAGGCCAGGGAGTCCCCGCTCCAAAAACCAATTGAGTAATACACATTGGACTTGATGGGGAAAGAGAAAGAAAAAAGAATAAATCATAAATTTGGATGGGAAAGAATGAAGAGTGAAAAGAATGGTTATAAAAAAGGTTCTAAGGGGTCTGAATATGGTAAAAATACATTACAATAAATAATTAAAAGGTATTGCTTTTAAATATAGAATAAGGACAGTATGTTTGCGGGGGTTGATTTAGGATTAGCAAAAGTAGAGGCTTAGACAGACATATGTGCATGTTCTATTACCTAACACTTCCAAATCTATGTATTTACACAAAAGAAAGAAAAACATGCTATAAGAGGTCTGGACCAATTTTCTTATGTTTGTTTCTTTCTCCACTGACAATATCGAAGTCCACCCAGCCTTTCTTGTCTCTCCCATTCTCTCAATAGAATCTTATGTATCCCTATGCAGTAGATTACTTTGAATTCCAGATCTTCCTGCCTCCAACTCACAAGTGTTCTGATTACAGGCATGCACCACCACGGATAGTTTACATGGCACTGGGACTGGACACAAGGCTTCATGCATGTTAGATGGGAACTTTGACAACTAAGATACATACCTTGTCTGCTTTTCCCCATTTCTGGGCAAGGTAATAAGAAAAGCTATGTATCCTCTTCTCAACCAGTGGGGATGGAGATGAAGGGAGAGGTTCAAACCATGGAAAAATCAGCCAGTAGGGACATTGTTCATAGTTATACTTCTCCTCCCCTCCTTCTCAGGCTATTCGGCACCAATACCAGCTCCTCCCCCCCTCCTTCTCAGGCCATTCTGCACCAGGTTGGGTGCTTGTCCTTACCTTTTAAATCCCATTTGTGAGTAATAAATATTTTTGATAAATTCTTAGTATATATGCATGGCATCATCAAAGTAAACATTCAAAAATAATCAATGGAGAAATTTTTGTTTGAATCTGTCACAGAAATGCTACCAAAGACAAACGGATATAGATAGGTTATACATGAGAGAAAAGTACATAGAAAAATAGACCAAAAAATGATAGATAGATAGATAATAGATGATAAATGTTTCTACAAAACAAATATTTACATACATTGTAGCAATTTTATCATTACAGTCACAAACTATAAGTAATGTACAGTCAATCAATAGGTCAATAGATAAGCAATAGCTTATTTATATAATCTATCACAACTATGTAAGAAAACAAATTGATACATACCTCTAATCAGTGGCTATATAAGAAAATTATTGCATGGGTTTTATAAAGAAAAATACATGCTACATGAGTTTCCTTATATAAAAAAATTTTGACTGAAACAATGAAGCAACCTACACAAACATAAAATGAGTGGCTTTGGAGGTGATAGGAAGACAGATTATAATACAAAATAAAAGATCTGCCTTGCGAAGAATACTTTCATGTTCAATTATGATTTGTGGTTTTGAGAAAAACCCGCTTTGACAAAAGTCCTCAAGGCTAAAATAAATAAGATTTAATATACGTGATTTTATCTACGTAAATTAACTCAAAAATTATTTGGGGAATATTCTGTAACCCCTAGCTGTGCCTTTCCAAAGCACTCCTTTTGACAGGAACAAGAAAAAGACACAGAAGCAGAGAAACAGAGAGGTGTGGCAGTGGTATGTGACTGAGCATACTTTTTGAAGATTAAGAGTCCCAGGGTAACATGATAACACCACACTGACATTAGTCATAGAGTAAGCTAGTCACTAGGGTGCACAGCATAACAATTGTAGAATGAGAGTGGTATAAATAAATAAATGGTGATTGCCAAGTGGTAAAAGAAGATCTAGAAGAAGTACAATTACCATCTTAGTGTTTATTATTCAATCGTGTATAAGATTAAGAACTGAGACCTCAAACCTTGGGAAATATGTTTTAAATTGATTTTTAATATACAAATTCATAGGTTTTTATTTTATTTTTTCCAATTCCTTTATCAAGGTGAAGAGATTCTATAGTTCTCTTTTCTTCCTTTTTTCCCCCTTTCCCCAGTGCTTAGAATTGATCCCTGGGGCTTCTATATTGCATATTATCAGAGCTAGGCTCTATTCTAGGGAAGATTTGTTACTTTGTTAAAAAAGAAAAGAAAAGAAAAGAAAAGAAAAGAAAAGAAAAGAAAAGAAAAGAAAAGAAAAGCCCTACAATGGCATTTCCAGTGTAATGGATTCTTGCTAATCTGCTCACCTCAATTTGAAACTTTAAATGGACACCGAGAAAGACATATCCTCAGAAATCTATACTACAGAAAAAAATTAAGGAAATCTCTCCTGGGACAGATTTAAAAGGTTACCACCAACTCTGGAGTAAAATTTAATATTTTATATTCAATTGTCATCCGAGAATTTCTGAAATATGTTATAAATCGACTGTTTATTCCTCTTCGGAGGATCAGCACATATTCTTATTCTCAGGAGCAAGCATAGAAGTTGTCATATTTATTTTAATGTTGTGATAATAATAGTCTAAACATAACTTAAGATATAAATTATTTTGTTTATGATATGGTAGATTTATTTTAATGATGCATAAAGATAGAAATGATGTAACTGGGATCAAATCTCCACGTCACTGTCCACTCTGATGAGAAAATTATGGAAGCAGGATTTTGAAGCAGCTGGTCACATTGCAGGAAGAGATAAACGACTGTGCTCAGCTCTTTCCATTTAATGCAGTCTAGGAATCCAGCCCAAGGAATAGCACCACCCATAGTCAATTTCATGGACATATTCCCCTTTAAGTGATACCAGAGGCTCATCTCTAAGGTAATTCAACTTTTGTCACAGTACTAACCATTACAATTCTATCCCTTATCAATTTAATACCCAAACACATCACAGCAAATCATAACTACCCAACCATGACTTCACAATCTCATTTTCATCTCATAATACAAAATGAAATCCAAATTCAAAGCCCATATATTCTTTATGAACTCTATCAGTTCAAAATTCCTATGATTCTCTTAAAATTTATGGGTTATTAAACAAAAATCTGACTGTCATATATGGGATCACTTAGGAGTTCTCCTTCATGGGACTTCCAAAACAATACATGCTCTTGCTATTCCAATTAGGTTACCCAATTAGAACTAGATAATAAAAAAAAAAACTGTTGCTGAAAATTCCACATACTTCCAATCTAAGATATAATAAAATTAATCTAGACCTGATCTGGAAGTTTCCTTCCTAGTGGCTAGCTTTTATGATGACAGAAGCTGCTATGCAGTCTACTAGAGGGAAAAACCATTATCAGTTTTACCCAGCTTTGAATCCTATGAACTATACTACCAACCTGCCATATAAGATGTACCTAATTGTTCCATAGTCACACATTATTATGAGGTAACCAATTATTTTTTTATGAGTGTAGTAGGAGGTTTCTGGCCCACACTTTCGGGCCTAGCCTCAAGGTTTAGACACACAGACCCACAGACCCGCAGAGACACACAGATTCTTTCAATAGTTTTTGGCTGATCGCCCTAAGGCCCAGGCATATCACTTGCTAGCTCTCTACCCTTCATCTAACCCATGACTCTTATCCTGTTCAGCCATGTGGCTTGGTACCTTTTCTTAGAGCAGCATAGTTGTCCTCTGCTTCTTCCGGTTTCTCTTTGGCATTCTGCTCTGTGCTTCCTGTTCTCAGAGTTTTCTTAGTCTGGTAGCCCCATCCATACTTCCTGCCTGCATTTGGCCAATCAGTGCTTTTTATTAAACCAGTAGGTGGGACAATTATTTACAATGTAGCAACAACATAATCTTCCACATATGAGACTTAAGGTCTATTCCAAATGAAGGAAATCATTTCTGGTACTGCAGATGCAGTCAAAAACATATTATTAAAGAAGTCTTAGGCAGTAAGTTGCAGTTTATGATGTTTTGTTATATTGAGATGTTGCCAAAGTATCTTCTTTATATTTATGATTATACCTATGGAGAGATGCTGCTTTCAAACTTAATCAGAAATGTTGTTTTTGCAATTAATGGCAGTAGATGAGACTCATAGATACGCGAGTATTTAGAATAAATGATAGTTGAGTGTTCAGCATTAAACAGAGTATGTATTATTCTACCTCTTCTAAGACTCGGGGAACATCGTAGGAGAGAAGCTCACAGTTAAGAAATTGCCTCAACTCAGTTTCTGGGTGAAAATTCTTATATCCCTAACAGTAGACACGATGTCATATACTTACTCATGAGTATTCTACTTACCACCTGAACACAACTTATTATGGAGAAAATGGATAACATTAATTTATTTAACACATTTGTTGTTTTTTTAAATTTGAAAACAAAATCTATATGACATTCCTTTGTGAATCTCAGGTAGTAATGCCATCAAAATGTTGTATATTAGATTGTATAATTTAGTATAGAATTCTTCTTTAGAATGAATTCCCTGAGTTCAAGCTCCAGTATTAGGAAGAACTTGAGACAACCCCTGGAATGTCTATAAATAAACAAATCATGGAAAACAACAATAAATTCTGATAGACTTAAGTTATGATTATGGAATAAGATATGACCTAGCTGTTGGACAAATCTCTGCACCTGTGTGTGCAACTATTGCTCTGGTGAATGTTTTCCCTGTACTCTATAAGTTGAATATCTCATTTAATAAGCACTGTAGTCTGTATCTTCTCTCAGTTCAACATCCTTTTGTGTTAAACACATACTGAATAGACTAGGAGAATTTTTCTCAACCTAATAAACAATGTGTATGCTAAGTAAAAAGCTTAAGCACCACATTAGAGTGAAAGACTGGATGCCTTCTATCCAAGCCTGGAAATAAGAGAAGACTGACTATTCTTGCCTCTTCTAGTTAACATTTCACTTAATGTCTCAACCAAGAAAATTAGCCAAGAAAAAATACAATGCAATATAAAAATATGTAAAGGTGATCCGAATGGAATTATCAAATAGTGAAGGAGGCAGGGCCCCAGGTGGACATTTCTTGCTGCCAAATGAAGAATGAAGACACCAGATCCAGTAATGTCCTACACCTAATTCAGTGACCAAAGGGTCTTATGGGACCCCCCTAAACAACCTGTTTACCGCAAAGGTTATTAAATGCTTTCCACAAACTGATGATAGGGCCCTATTGCTAAAAACATGGAAACATGGAAAATGTGAGCTGGTGCCTACCTAAGAGCCATCACCCCTACTGACTAGTGTTGAGAAAGGTAAACACCAGCACATCTACAAACCCTTAGATCTACACGGGTGACTAACTGCGGTATACACTGGTGCAATAGTGGCATGAAGCTTGTGGAAGTAACTGGATGTATTTAAGTCAATATCTGACTGGACTTAAGGCCCACTCCATGAGATGGAACCCATACCTTATGCTGCTTGTGTGGCCAAGAACTGGAGACTACATAGGTCAGGAACCTAAGGGGAAAACATAGCACTGTTCTGCTAAAGCACCATAGCAATAAAATGTCACCTAATAACATTCTGGTACACTCATAGGTCAGTGTCTTGCCCGCCATCATCAGAGATTCTTCTTCCTGCAGAAGATGGGAATAAATACAGAGAGTCACAGCCAGTCAATGTGCAGAGAGTGAGAGACCTTGGAAAGGTGGTTCCAAATGGTATCCCCATCAATTCCCTCTCCTCACAGCTCAGGGAACTCTCCAAGAAATGATGCAGAACGATTCTAATAGCCAGAGCAGACGAAGAGCACCAAAAAATTCAAAGCCTTCTAAACAAAGTAGGGCTGCTACACAGATGAATTTACAGAAACTGTGTCAGCATGTGAAGCAGGAGGTTTCTGGCCTCGACTAGCCCCGCAGTTCAGATCTGCTTGCTGCCGTTTATCTGGACCAGTAGTCCCAAAGTCCCAATGAAGCACACAGATGCTTATATTAATTTCATTCTGCTTGGCCTATGTCTCTGGCATATTGATAGCTACCTCCTTCATCTTAATTCAACCCATTCCATTAATCTGTCCTGCCAAGTGGCCTGTGGCTTATCTATTTTGTTATATGTTGATTCTTCAGCAGCTGGGTGGCATCTCTGTCGGACTCCACCCTCCTTCCCTTATCTATGTTTCAATTTCTGGTCTACTTCTACAATGCCTATCATAGGCCAAAATAGTCTTTTATTCACAGCATAAAGACATACCACATCACTTCCCCTTATATTTTTATACTTGGGAGCCATCTGTAACATGAGGTTTCTGGACCACCTAGCCCCATTGTCCAGAAGGATACACAAGGCCTGCACAGGTCCAGGCTTAATGGAGTCTCAGAACTGAGTGTAGAAGAGGGCATGAGCTAACATCCCTAACCCAGAAGCTATCTCCAATCGATAAGCACTCCCAAGTGAAAAATTAGATTTCTCCAACAGTTTCACCGGATGTACAAATGACTTCCAGTGCCCAGCAATAGATGGGCAGCAGAAAAGAAGCTCAGTTGTATTTGCTGTTGCTGCTTATTTGTTTTCAAATGCTTTGTCTCTGTAACCATCCCTTCCTCCCTTGCTTCCTTTTTTTCTTCCTTTTCTTATCTTAAAGGTCTTTCACTTATATTTTACATTTATATATTATAGCTTCTGATTTTTGTTTTCATGGGATTTCTGTTTTATCTGCATCTATATGGGTTTCCTCTGATTTTGCTTTGAATCTTTGTTTTTCTGTATATTTGGTTGTTTTGTTCTATTCAAGTTTGTTTGCTTTTATTTTATTTTTCTTTGTAAGTAACTGGGTCTCTTTTTCTAATAAGAGAGGCGAAGAAAAGATGTGCATTTGGGTGGGTGAACAGAATCTGGAAGAACCATAATCAGAATATATTGCATGAAAAAAATTCTAATTTTAATAAAACATGATTTTCTGATACATGATGGTGTTTTGCATAGAAAGACCTAAATATTTCTGAAAACTATCATAGTTGAAACACTAGTAAGGTGGGGTAATTTGGTTTTTTTGAGACAGGGTCAGTTGCTCTGGCTGTCATGGAGCTCACTCTGTAAAACAGTCTGGCCTCAAACTCAAGAGACCTGCTTCTGTCTCCCAAGGGCTGGGATTAAAGCCCAGGCCTCCACTGCACAGCTGATTAGTAAGTTTTTTTTAAGATATTAGACAGTGATGGGTAATTTGCATTTTCAACCTGATTAGGTTTAGAATCACCTAAGAGACACACCTCTAAGGACATCTGTGAGGGTGTTTACAAACCAACTGAGAAAGAGACACCCACCAGGAATGCAGGTGATGCTCTCTTAAGGATTGGGGCCACACACTGAACTGGGTACAGGCACCCAACTCTGTGCTTTCTGACTGCTGCAGCACTGTGATTGGCTGCCTTATGCTATCACTGTAGGAAGAACTATTCTGACCACCATGCATCCTTAGGAAAGATGGTAGACTGTACCTCAAACTCTGAACCAAATAAACTCTACTTAACTTGATTTTCTCAGACATTTTGTTGCAGGAAAAAAAGAGAAATAGCTCATATAAATACCAATGTTACAAAATTTTACTTGTAAATACAGCTGTAATATGAAAGACTTATCCTTTATATCCTTTTATTTTCATTACATTTGTTCATTTCAATCAAAAGCGTGTCTTTGAAGATGCATGACCTAGTTATATGCAGTCTACAAATTCTTCACCAGTTTCTCTTTTACATGAAGGGTTTTCTCTTACTGAAAATCGATTCATATATGGTTGTTGTCGTCACTCAAAAGCTTGTTCCTTTCTAGTGACAAACAGAAAAGGAGTGGATCGAAAGGAGAAAGGATGGAAAGCTAAAATCAGGATATAGTACATGAGGAAAAATTATTTTAAATAAAATATTTTTTGAAAGAAAGAAAATAGATTCTTTTCTCATATAATATGTACCGATTATGGTTTTCCTTCCTCTACTCTTGCTACTTCCTCCCCATCCCTCTGGATCCACTTCCATTCTGTCTCCCATTAAAAATGAACAGGATTTAAGTGGCAATAATAAAATAGAACACAGTATAGTAACACAAAAACTATCAACCAAGGTTGGACAATACAAACTAACTGAAGAAAAAAGCCCAAGAGAAGGGACAAGAATCAGGGATCCACTTGTTACACACTCAGGAGTACCATAAAAACACCACGTTAGAAGCCATCATATATAAGCAAACAACCTTGTGCAGACCCATGCAGGCCCTGAACATGTTTGTTTGTCTTTGTGAGTTCGTTTGAGCTTTTCATGACGATTTAGAGACCCTTGCTTTTTGGGTCTTCATTCCTCTGCCTCCTCTTTCAGAGTTCCCTGAGCTTTGAAGAAGCATCCCATTTAAGGCTGGGTGTTCCAAGCTCCTCCCTCCCTCCCTCCCTCCCTCTCTCTCTCTCTCTCTCTCTCTCTCTCTCTCTCTCTCTCTCTCTCTCTCTCTCTCTCTCTCTCACACACACACACACACACACACACACACACACACACACACGTCTGCCTGTGGATCCCTGTATTTGTTACCATCTGCTGCAGGAGGAAGGTTCTTTGACGACCACTCAACAAGGCACTGATCTATGATTTTATTTCTGCTTTGTTGTTGTTACTGTTGTTACTGCTGCTGTTGGTGGTGGTGGTGTGTGTGTATGTTTATGACCAGTAGTATTTGCTTCCAACCTAGGTCCCTGGCTATCTTGTGTCAGGTTCTCAGTCCCTAGAGTGGTACCTGGTTTGGGTTCAATCTCATGCAGTGGGCTGTACCTCAAATCAGTTACTTGTTGGTTACTCCCAAAATTTTTGTGCCACCGCTGCCATAGCATATCTTTCAGGCTTGATATTATTGTAGATCAAAGACTTTGTGGCTGGATTGGTGTTTACATTTATCTTTTGGTAGCATGCATAACACCCTGCTGGACTAAAGATGCTAGCAAGTAGGGGTGAAGGTTCCATTTAGACATTTATTTGGATTCTCCATGTTAAATGAGTTGTGTAGGTGTTACCTTAAGCAATGGAGTCACTTTGTGGAGAACAATGTGCTGTCTTAGAAACACCTATGTTATTGAGGAATTCCCACTGGACCCATTTGGCCAACAACTCAATTAGTTGTAAGCTAATCCTGGTTTGGGGAGCTTTGATTGATGATAAGATATGGCCAGTTGAGATTTTGTCTCTCCCAGTATTTGGCAGTTTCATTTAGATCCCCTTCATAGATGCATTTTGGGCAGTTTCTACTGTATTAGATTTCCATTACCACCCCTTAAGTGCTCATTTATAATATCAATAAAACAAATGCCATTTATTTTAGCTCTTTCCTCCCAATCCCTCACTGTAGTCCTATGCTCCTCCCCCTCTCTACTTGATCCTCCTGTTCCTTCTCCCCCATCCCTTCACAGTTATCTGTTCTATTTCCCTTTCTAACAAGATCTATACCCTCTAGTTCCTTACTCTATACCCAACCTCTTTGGTTCTATGGATTGTAGTTTAGTTATTGACTTAACCAACTACTATCCACATATAAGTGTTACATATCAGATTTGCCTTTCTGCACCTGGTATACCTTATTCAGAATTATTTTTTTCTGATTCCATCTATTTGCCTGAAAATTCATGAGGTTATTATCATTATTACTTTTAGTAAGTAAGTAATACTTTACTGTGTAAATGAATCACCACATTTTTTTTTTTTATCCATTCTTCTATTAAGAACATCTAGATTGTTTCCAATCTCTGGCTATTATGAATGGAGCAGCAATAAACATGACTAAGTATCCTTTAGGGAGAAATAAGCATCCTTTGGGTATATGCTTGCAAAGGCCATCTTGGTTTTTTGACCTCTAGTTTCTTGAATTCTCTATATATCAGAGATATATTTTTAGATATCAGTCCTCCGTCCTATGTAGGGTTTGTGAAGATCTTTTTCCATTCTGAGGTGCATTTGTCTTGTTGACCCTACTATCTGTCTTAAGGAAGCTTCTCTGTTTCAGGAGGTCTGATTTATTAATTGCTGCATTCAGTGTCTGTGCTGCTAGTGCTATATTTAGGAAGTGGGCTCCTATGACAATGCGTTCAAGGCTATTTCCCACATTTTTCTATGAGGTTTATTGTAACTGGGTTTATGTTGAGGTCTTTGATTCACTTGGACTTGAGTTTTGTGCAGGGTGATAGATATGGATCTATTTGCATTTTTCTATATACCACCATCCACTTATGCCAGCACTGTTTGTTGAAGACACTATCTTTTTCCATTGTATATTTTTGGCCTCTTTGTCAAAAATTAGGTGTTCATAACTGTGTGGATTAATGTCAGGGTCTTCTATTCTATTCTTTTGATCCACAAGTCTGTTTTTATGCCAATGTCAGGATATTTTTTATGGTAACTTTATAGTAAAACTTAAAGTCAGGGATGATGATGCCTCCCAAAATTATACTATTGAACAGGATTGTTATGGCAATCCTGGTTTTCCTGTTATTCCAAATGAAGTTGAGTATTGTTCTTTTGAGGTCTTTGAAGAATTGTGTTGGAATTTTGATGGAGATTTCATTGAGTCTGTAGATTGCTTTGGTAAGATTATCATTTTTACTATATTGATCCTACCTATCTAAGAAAGTGGAAGGTCTTTCCATTTTCTGATATATTCTTTTTTTCTTCAGTGACATAAAGTTCTTGTCATACAGGTCTGTCACTTCTTTGGTTATAGTTACACCAAGATACTTAAGGCTATTTGCAGCTATTGTAAATTGAGATATTTCCCTAGTTTCTTTTTTCAGTCGTCTTATCATTTGTATACAGGAGGGCTATTTATTTTTTTTAGTTAATCTTGTATCCTGATGCTTTGCTGAAGGTGTCTATCAACTGTAGGTGTTCCTTGGTAGATATTTGGGAGTCATTTATATATACTATAATATCATCTGCAAATAGTGATAGCTTGACTTCTTCCTTTCCAATCTGCATCTCCTTGACCTCTTTTGGTTGTCTTACTGCTTTAGCTAAGACTTCAAGAACTATATTGAATAGATATGGGGAGAGAGGACAGACTTGTCTTATTCCTGATTTTAGTGGAATTGCTTTGAGTTTCGCTCCATTTATTTTGATGGTGGCTGTTGGCTTACTATATATTGCCTTTATGATGCTTAGATATTTTCTTTGTAACCATGATTTCTCTATGACTTATATGATGAAAGAGTGTTGGATTTTGTCAAAGGCTTTTTCTGCATCTAATGAGGTGACCATGTGGCTTTTTTTTTTCCAGGTTGTTTATATGATGGATTACACTGGCAGGTTTTCATATGTTGAAACATCCCCACATCTTTGAAATAAAGCTTACTTATTCATGGTGGATGAGTTTTTTGATATGTTCTTGAATTCAGTTTGTTCTGTAATTCTCTTTCTTTGTTTCAGCTTTTTGTGGTTTGAGTATCAAGGTGACTGCAACCTCATAAGTGTTTGGCAGTGTTCCTCTGTTTTTATTGTATGGAACAATTTGAGGAGTATTGGTCTTAGTTCTTCTTCCAAATTCTGGTAGAATTCCTCACTGAAACCATCTGGCTCTGGACCTTTTCTGGTTGGGAGACTTTTAACAACAGCTTCTATTTTATTAGGGGTTATAGGTGTATTTAGGCCATTTATCTAGTCTTGATTTAATTTTGGTAAGCTGTGCCTGTTCAGAAAGCTCTCCATTTCTTTAGTTTTTTTTTTTTTTTTTTTTTTTTTTTTTTTTTTTTTTTTTTTTTGATTTAGCAGAGTATGGCCTAATGTTTCTCTAGATTTTCTGGGTGTCTGTTATTTTGTCCCCCTTTTCAACTGTAATTTTAATAATTTAAATTCTCTCACTACCTTTATTTAGCTTGGATAAGGATTTGTCTATCTTGTTGACTATCTTGTTGACGTTTTCAAAGAACCAACTCCTTGTTTCACTGATTCTTTGTTTCAATTTTATTGATTTTAAAACAGAGTTTGATTATTTTTCTGCAGTCTACTTCTTCTGGGTGTTTGTTCCTTTTTCTAGAGCTTTTGGCTGTGCTGTTGAGTCTCTTGTGTGAGACTTCTTTAATTTTCTTATGGAGGCATCTAGTACTGTGAATATTCCTTTTCACACTGCTTTCACTGTGTCCTCTATGTTTGGGTATGTTGTCGATTTTCATTGAATTCCAGGAAGTCCTTTGGTTTCTTTCTTTTCTTCTTCCTTGACCCAGAGGGAGTTCAATTGAGAGATGTTCAGTTTCCATAAATTTGTAGGCTTTCTGTGATTTTTGTTGTTGTTGAACTCCATCTTTAGTCCATGGTGGTTTGGTAGGATACAAGGAGATATTCCCTTTTTTGTATCTATTCAGATTGGCTTTATGACCAAGTATATGATCATTATTTAGTTCCGTGGGTAGAAAGTTTTATATATTAAGTCCATTTGAGTCGTAACATCTGTTAGATCTCTTATTTCTCTGTTAAGTTTCTGTCTGGTTGACCTATCCATTGGTTAGAGTGGGATATTGAAGTCTCACAGTATTAATGTGTGGAGATTAATGTGACGTTTAAGCTTTAATAGTGTATCTTTTAGATCTGTAGATGCCCTTGTTTTAGGGGAATAAATGTTTGGGATTTAGACTTCATCGTGATGGATATTTTTTCTGAGCTGAATAAGTAACGTCCACCATGGTCTCTTTTGATTGATTTTACTTTAAAGTCTATTTTGTTAGATATTAGAATGGCTACACCAGCTTGTTTCTTAGGACCTTTTGATTGGAAAGTCTTTTCCCAACCCTTTATGCTGAGCCAGTGTCTGTCTTTGAAGTTGAAGTGTATCTCTTGTATGCAGCAGAAGACTAGATTATGTTTTTGTATCCATCGTGTTAGCCTGTGTATTTTTATAGGTGAATTGAGTCCCTTGATATTAAGGGATATTAATGACCAGTGACTGTTATTTCCTATGAGTTTTGGTGGTAGTATTATGTGCTTTTCTTTTGGGGGGATTTTCTTCTGTGGTATTATCTACTGTTTGTGGTTTCATGGGTATGTCTAGCTTCCTTGGGCCGGAGCTTTCTTCTAGTGCTTTCTGTAGGGCTGGATTTGTGGATAGGCATTGTTCAAATCTCATTTTGTTCTGAACTATTTTGTTTACTCCAACTATTGTGATTGATAGTTTTGCTGGGAATAGTAGTCTGGGTTGGCAGCCATGCTCTTTCAGTGTCTGAATAACATCTGACCAGGACCTTCTTGCTTTCATTGTTTCTATTGATTAGTATGGTGTTATTCTTAGGGGTCTGACTTTATAAATTACTTGGGTCTTTTCCTTTGTAGCTCTTAATATTTTTTCTTTCTTCTGTATGTTTCATGGCTTGATTATTATGTGGCAAGCAGACTTTTGGGAGGTCTAGTTTATTTGGTATTCTGTATGATTCTTGTATCTTCATGGGCATTTCCTTTTTTAGATTGGGAAACTTTTCTTCTTTAATTTCATTGAATATATTTTCTGTGCCTTTGAGATGGTATTGTTTTCCTTCTTCTATTTCTATTATTCTTAGCATTGGTCTTTTCATGGTGTCTCAGATTTTCTGGACATTTTGTTTTATGACATATTTGGTCTTAGTGTTTTCTTTGACTGATGTATCTATCAATTTCCACTATCACATCTTCCATACCAGAGATTCTCTCTTCCATCTCTTGCATTCTGTTGGTTATGCTTGCATCTATGGTTCCAGTTCATTTCTTCAGTTTTCTATTTTCACCATTTCCTTAGTTTTTGTCTTCTTTACCACTTACATTTCAATTTTTATATCTTTAAATATTTTCTTCACTTGTTTGATTGCTTTTTCTTGTTTTTTTTTATTTTGTAGTTTTTTTGTCAGGGATTTGTTAATCTCTTCCAATTTTGTTGTTTTTCTCTCTATTTCTTTATGGAAGTTTTTTATTTCCTCTTTTAAGGCTTCTATTATCTTCATAAAGTTGTTTTTAAGGTCATTTCCTTCTGCTTTTGCATTGTCATGATCAGGTCTTGTTGTTGCAGAACCACCTGATTCTGGTGGTGACATATTGTTCTTTGTGCTGTTATATGTATTCTTGCACTGGTGTCTGCCCATTGCTTCCTCAGATCAATGCAGGATTTGTCCCAGGGGATTAGTTTTGGTGCAATCTGTTCTGGCTGTGTCTGTGTCTTAGGAAGCCTCTCTTGGTCTAATTTGGGCTCCTGGCCCTCTTGAAAGTAGTATATCATAGGGAGCCTGCTGATTCTGTGTCTCAGGGATCCAATCTTGATCCAATATGTACTCTTGGTCTAGAAGGACTCTTGATCCTGCAGGGGCTCTTGATTCAATAGGTGCTGAGCAACTGTGGGTCTCAAGTAGCCCCTGAAGTCACTGAGTAATTGTATGGGTTGGGGATTGAGGCTAGAATTATAGATGGCAGTGTCCAGAGAAATGGACTTTAAAAACTGGCTTTTACTGGGGAATTCAGGCCTGCAAGGGTTTTCCCTACTTACCTGGATTTAGGGGAGAGATGAGGGGAGGTGGGGTTTTAAGGGTTGTGTCCAAGGGCCTGAGTCACAGAGACTGGGTTCTTTGCTAGATGAAGTGTGAGTCACCTCTTGATCCAACAGGTGCTTAGGAACTGTGGGTCTCAGGTAGCTGTTGAGGTCGCTGGGTGGTGGGGTGGGTTGGGGGTTGGGGTGGAATTTGCAGTTGAAGGCAACTAGCAAACTGGATTTTTACTGGGAGTGGGATGGTTGGCATGCAGGTGTTTCCCCTGCTGGCCTGGAGTTATGGTGGAGATGAGTTGTGTTGTGTTCTGTGGATGAGGTTATTTTCACTTATGTTTTTAATTGGTTTGTTGCATTTTTCATTTTCAGCATGTTTCAGTTTGGGTTTTCATTAAAATTTCAAACTCTATTTTCATGCCTTGGCAATATTTTCATTCCTTTCTTTGAGTTGTTAGACCATAGTTACAATCATTCTTTTGAATTATTTTTCTGGGACTTTTCCCATGCCGTTTTACTCATGAACACTATTACTATGGGATTTGTATTTCTTTGGTAACATGTTATCTCTCTCTCTCTCTCTCTCTCTCTCTCTCTCTCTCTCTCTCTCTCTCTCTCTCTCCCTCCCTCCCTCCCTCCCTCCCTCCCTCCCTCCCTCCCTCCCTCCCTCCATCTCCACCCCCCCCTCTGTGTTAATCCTAGAGCTTGTTGGTCAAGCTTTTCAGTGTCTGTTTAAGTCATATTTATTCTTTCAGTGGAGGCATTTACAAAGTTCAGAACAGGACTAATTCATAGTAAAGTTGGAATCTTGATTCTTTTTTTTGGTCTGCTTTGGAGGGCTGCAGCCTCTATATCAGCTCTTTGTTTCTTTGCTACTGTTTGGCGCCTTGAGTAGTTTGATCAAGGAGCTTGAAACAATTTTCCCATGGTCCTTGGCTGGTCCTTGGTTCCAATGCAGAGTTTCAGTTTGAGGTTGCCATTTTTCTCTATATATAATCTCCTCCTCCTCCTCCTCCTCCTCCTCCTCCTCCTCCTCCTCCTCCTCCTTCTGGTCTCTCAGTGAACCAGGAGCTCCCAGATTCACAAAGACTAGCTGGCAGTTAAACTCCAGGGACCATCCTGTCTCCCCTTTGTCAGAGTAATGATTATATATTGTACACATCACCACAGCTGACTTCTTATATGTATCCTAGAAATCTGAACTTGAGTCCTCATGCTTACATAGCAAACACTTTACTGTCCTTTGTGCATATCTAGATTTGCTGATATCATTTGTCAAATAAGTTGTCTTTTATCCAGTGCATATGTTTTGACACCGTTTTAAAAAATTGGGTGTCTCTAACTGTGTAGATTTGTTTCCGGATCCTCTTTTATACTCCACTGCACTTCATTTTTGTTTTCTGCAAGTATCATGTTATCTTTGTCATCATTGCTTTGTAGCATAATTTTAGATAAGGTGCTACAATACTTTTTAAGATCTCTTTGACTGTGAATGGTCATTTGCTGTTTCCATATCTATTTTAGAATTATTTTCCTAGTTAGGTGAAGAATGCCATTTAAACTTTGATGGAAATTTTTTTGAATGTGTAGATGATTTTTGGCAGCAAAAAGTGGTAATGTTGATCGATACTGATTATGACAATCTAGGAGACTTTTTGTCAACTAGTATACTAGTTTAGTTTTTCATACTAAAAATTTTCAGTGTAGAGATATTTTATCTCCTTTATATACTAAGTAGTTAAAAAATTGAGTGGAATACAATAAAGAAAGACACTGGAAATAAACCACTGGTCTCCACACATATGTGTGTACTTGTGCATCTGTGCCCACACATCAATATGCACACATATACATTACAAACAAAATCTACACATTATATTATTAAATAATTTAATTAAATACGTTGAAATGACTAAGGGAAAGCATCTCAAAATGTGTTCTAACCACAAATGTACAAACTCCCAAAAGTGGCAAATGGGATTATATAAAATTTTAAAACTTTTACTTAGCAAAGAAAACTATCAACAGAATAAAGGAAATCTGCCTATAGATTCTGGAAAGAATATAAACTCTGATTTAGGCAGGGGCTAACATCTAGAATATTTAAAGCATTGCATAAATTAAGACACACACACACAAATAAAACCAGCAACAGTTCCCATCAATAAATAGACTAGAAAACAGGAAAGATAGTTCTCCAAAGACAGCAAAGTTGTATCCAGAAAATGTTTTTAAACCATTTGGTATCCTTAGCTGTCAGGGACATGCACTTAAAACTGCTTTGGGATTCCACCTAGCTGCCATAATAGTTGCTATCACTAAGAAGGGGGCCTGCAGTGAGAGTAAAGGCAAGACATCATTCTCTAAAGAGGGAAATAGTAAACACAGGTAGGGGAGACTTACCTGGAGATGAGTCAAGGGAGGCCAACACAGAGAGAGAGGGAATGAGGAGGGATAAATAATATTAAGAAAGTTGATAAAGTCATGGAAATTTATTATCTTTGTTTACTTAAAATTTCACGTAGTATATAAGCTTTTATGTACACATACATACATATTTTAATTGAAGTTACACCACTTGGGGTGATAATGTTCTTACCCAAACTATAAACTACCTAACAAAAACTCCACCACTCAGCAGAGGAACCGCCTTTAATGTTGCTGGCCAGAAGAATCAATAAGATCATCTAAAAAATATAGGCTATTGGTATTGCCCTTTATTCCTTCCAGAAAAAAAAAAAGTAAGGATGTATTTCCCAAAACACCACATACTTTGGACACAGAACTTGAGGAATTGAATTGAATCCGAATTGAAAGCTCCATGAAGGCTCATTTTCAGTATTAGAAGAAGTTATGTAAACAGCAATGAAGAAAACACAATAGTCCTATTCAATTGTAGAGCCTACAAACTATAAGAATGTGAAACACAGACAGATACACTTAATGGCGCATGCATGGCTCTTACATCACAGCAGTAGCCAACAGTCGCCAAATTAGACTAAAGTTCCAGTCAACAAAATGATGTTGTAAATGTAGCCAACTATCCTTGGCTGGTGAGGCCAGGGAACCTAGAGAGGTTCTGACACTGCCATTTTCCTAAACCAGTATAAGTTCTAACTAATTGTCAATGCTGATCCTTTTTGCAAAAGAGTAAAAGTAACAACTTACTAAAACACAGAAAAAAAGAAAAAAAGAGATCCTGGGATACTCACCTCCAGTTAATACATTTACAGTACAATCCCCACACCTAAGCCTCAGAACATGCTGGAAAAGGGGGGAGGAAATGTTGTAAGGGACTGGAGACCAAGAGTCTACTGTGGTATAGTCTCTTTTGGGAATAGAAAAAGGATGTGAGGCGGGTAGGGAGAAAGGAGAAGATGCATAAATATGCTCAAACAATGTTGTGTGATAATCTTAAAGAAATAACAAAAATGCTATATTATTTTTTAAAAAATCGAAGTGAATATTTCTCAAAAAATTGAAGGGATGACCTAAATATACCCCTGCACATCTACCCACATGATTCTATATCTATATTAGCCTAGATATCCAACAACCAATAGATAAGAAAAATGTGACACTTAGACAGAATATAATTTTATACAGTTAAAGACAACTTGCTAGAAAATTAGTCAATCTAGAAAATAATTATAAAGTAAAATACCCCCAGAAAGACTAATACATATGTTCTCTTGTGTGCAGGTCCTATCTTCCAATTTATGTGTATTTATGTGGGAACAGGTGATTTTTGTTATATCAAATGCTTATATAAACGATATATGTGACAAGAGCTGCAAACACAAAGACTTGAGGTATAAACTGTGATTATTTAAAATTGAGATGCATTCACATCTCATATAGTGAGTGCTTTATATATATATATATATATATATATATATATATATATATATGCTATTTTTAAAAGTTTTTTCCAGGTATACCCCTGCTCTCCCATATATATATTGGGATTCCACCTAGCTGCCATCATAGTTGCTATCACTAAGAAGGGGGCCTTATATATATAATATGCCACAAGGAAACTTGTTATTTTTATAGTAATTTAAAAAATAAATAACATCAAAAGAAAAGCCATGGCAAAAGGCAAGTGAGAGGAGACACTTCTGACTTACTTCAATAGCCATCTAGTACATCTGCTGCGTATTAGTCAGGATTCTTTCAAGGAACAACCAATGAGATGAATATATGCATATGTAACATATTAAGGGAAACCATTAATAAACTTAAATTAGAATTATTTTAAAACAGCAGTAACGGCCTAATCACACTTGAGAGTTTAGAGTGGGGTAGTTGCTTGGTTTCTCAGTAGTTAGAGGTGCTCCACAGTAGCTGTTACTCATTGCAAGGCTGAAAATCTGGCAGTTGCTCACACCAAAGGGTGGGTGCTTAGCAGTCCCACTGAATTTGAAAACCTAGATGATTCCTAGAAAGCAGCTGATCCTCAGTACATGATGGAGTCCTGGAAGCACTGGTTATGCTGTCAATGAGGCTGTCAGCAGCAGCAGCAACAGGATGAATCAATTCCCAGCAGGGTGGAAGGACAAGAGAGCAAACGTATCTTCCTCTACCAGACGCCCCTTTGAACTGCTACCAAAAGGTACTGTATTCTATGATGGAGGGCCTTCCCCATGTATTAAGCACCTAGTTTAAAGCAAGGTGTTAGTGGCACATGCCTTTAATTCCAGCACTAGGGAAGCAAAGAAGAATGAAAACTAGTACATTTTCATACCTAGGAGTGTATGCTTCAAATAGCAAAATGGTATTTGCAAAACACTTGAGTAATCATAGGAATACACACAAATGTGGCCTCTTTCTTCTATCACAGAGTTCCTGCTGTGACACAACATTGACAGCTTGCTGTTTTTAATGCATATTTTAACCTTATGGTCTCTAATTATTGAGAGAAAGAAACAATGTAGCAGATGCAGCAATTCCTACAAGCATCATCAATGTACCACCTCATGCCATCAACCTTCAACTCACAGCAGAAATCTTGACCTTCAATAATTGAAGAGAATGAAATGGAACTACAGTAAAGATCTCTCGGTATCACAGTACTCCTTTCCCACATATGACATGGGATATAGACGACAAAGACAGAGGACTTGATTTGATTACACATAGACTATTTTCTGAAGTTTCCTATGCATTTTCATACCACTCACTTCTTGATGTGCGTAATACTGAATCTTTGTCTTAGAAACAACACTGAAAATCTGGGTGCAATTCTTCTGCTCCTGATAGAGTTACATTGGTAATGTTGAGTCAATTCTAGTTATGATAATTACTAGCCAGAAAAAGGTGCTACACACTGAGTTACACAGGTGAAAAATGTAATGCCTATTTACATCAAACATATCCATCAAATGTTATTCCTCTAAAGCAGTATGGTGTTATTTTACATAGTGGGGAAGCTTCTCGTGTAGTGCTATGTATTTGTGAGATGAGACACATTGGAATTTTCTTTTCTACTAACAACTCTACAATGCCATTGCACCAAAGCTTAGGACACACAACACTGAAGCCTCCCAGAACTAGATGCAGACTGCCAGAATCTGAATAGTATTCATGTTGAACATAATAATAATTTTGTGGACTAGACAGTATTTTGCCAATACAAACAACATATGGCCTTCAATAAAGTGTAAGGTACAGTATAAAAGGTCACTTCTAAAGAACATTCCTAAGAAGTATGAATAGAAATAAATTCAATATTCTGTTTGTGGTAAAGGATAGGGAAAAATTCACCTAAATATTTGCACTTTAAGAATTCATGAGAGAGAAGTTTACATATCTATTCTCTCTCATCCAGGAATACAAAGACCAGGGTATATCACACAGCAAGAAATAAAAGACAGTTCTATCACCAAGGAAAGCAAAATGGAGGCACCTCAGAATCCAATGTAATTTATAGATATTTGCTCTCATCAAAAATTTTCTACAACTTAAAGGTTAATATCTAACCTTTACGTATTACTGGAATAATTTAAAGGTTTGCTGACTCAGGCTCTAAAATTATGCTCCTTGTTTGCATTTTATCATATCACAATATCACCTATGCTATCCAACCAGAAGGGGAATCATCTCTCTTTACTTTGATCCTTCTGGAAAATCTTCATAGCATTCTTCTGTAGAAATTGTTTACATTTAAAGTGTAACAGGGGGCTGTGAAATGTTGTCATGGAAACCATGACAGTAGGGGAAAGAGAAATTTGAGGATTCAGTGAATATTTTTGATTTTTCAAATACAATAGCTGCCTTAACAAAGTCAGCTGTGCCATATGGTGAACTATGTGTGGCAATTTTCTAAACTTACAAATAGAATTCTGAAGCATGTGATCTACTGCTAAGCCAGTGCATTCCAAGTGAGGCCCAATTCCACTCCTGCTCAGCATTCCCAAGGTGATTAGATGCCAGCACATTGCAAACTTCAAATAAAGAACACCCTCCTAATTTCTTTACTTATGGCTGTGATAACATACCCAAGCAACTTAAGGGATAAAGAGCTTATTTTAGAATACAACTTCAGTAGGATAGAATTGAGAAAACATGATAGTGAGGGAAGTCAAGATGAGAGGCTGGATGCTAGTAACACATATATATGCAGGGAGCAGAAAGGAAATGGAATGGGACCAGGCTATGGAAACTCAAGGCCACCCCAGTGGCTGATATCCTCAAGAAAGTTTCCATAGTCTTACCAAACAGAGCCAAACACTGAAAATAAAGTGTGCAAACACATTAGTCTATGGACAATATCTTACATTTAAGCCACAAGAAATTCCTTAATATTTAATTTAACAGCCCACAAATAATGATTCTTGTTATAGAAGTTATTAAATTTATTCAATTTTTAAATAAATAAATAAATAAATAAATAAATAAATAAATAAATAAATAAATAAATAAATAAATAAATAAATAAATAAATAGAGAAGAGACTGGATTCAAAAGCCAGACTATTTTATTTTTTAAATTTAACTTTTAATTGATTCCTTGTGGATTTTACATCATGCCTTCTGATCCCACCAATCTCCCTGCCCCTTTGAATCTGCTCTCTGCCCTTGAAACCTCCCCCAACACGATAAAATAAAACAAAATTTAAAAGAAAAGAAAAATCTCATTAAGGAACCTGTAGCTTGACACCGTGAGTCACACATTCACCCTTTAGTCCATTCATCTTTTTTGCAAGTGTTCATTACAATTAACCATTGGTCTTGTTCAAGGCCTCTGGTTTCTGCTACACTGTGGTGATATGTTATATATTTTTAAAAATCAGTGTGGAGTATCAGAGAACAGATCCACCCACAGTCAATCCAAGAGAGTCAGAAAGTGGTAGCTCATGCCTTTAATTCCAGCAAAGGGAAGACCAGGAGTGGTGACCTATGTCTTTAATCCCAAATCTCCAGGGACAGAGGAGCTCTTTCTGTGTTTCTATGAATTCAAGGCTAACTACAAAATAGTAGAAGCTCACACCTTTAATCTTAACCTTGACTCAAAACAGCTGGGTGAGGAAGGTATTTAAGGCACACATAGAAAGGCATTTCATTCTGTAGAAGTGACAAAGAGCCAGGCTGAGGAAGCTGGAAGATAGCTTTGTGAGATTTGACTGGGCTCTTTTCCTCTTTCTGATATTTCAGCTTTTCCCCAATATCTGGCTCTGAGTTTCAGTTCATACAACCAGAATAAATGCAACATTACACTATGGATACTGAGCCCTCATTGGGACTCCTCTTGAAACCTGTGTTAACTTTGGATCAGCAGGACAGGCCCCTTCACATACTTCAGGAGATTATAGATGGAGTGGATGTTGGGATGGGCAAACTGGTAGCTTTAGTTCTGAGCCTGAGTGGTTGGCTGTATGGTTGATCAGCTTGCTAGCTGTCCCTCACCCTTATCACCAGGGTACACTCTCCAGCACCAGGACAGATAGCTCACCCTATGCACAGTAGGGCTTGGGGCCAGATATCCTGCTCTAATGACCTCAGGGCCAGTTTACCTACACCCACATCACCAGGGCCAGCACTACATTGTTCCCCAGGCAGGGTACAGGGATCACTTTGCTGAGTTCTCAAGCTGGTGAACGACAGGGCCAGCTCTCTTGTTCTTGTGACTTTAGGGACAGCTTTTCTACCTGCCACAGACAGTGAGGGAGGGTTTATCTCCCTCACCCCTGGCTACCTGCAGCAGGCAGGAAATTGGCAGCTGCTGGATCATGAGGGTAGAGGAGCTGACCCTGCTCCTCACTGGCTACAGCTTTGGGGAGAGAAGGGCCTGCACCTCTCCTAGGCAGCCAAGTAGTGGGGATCCTGCTGGCAGGGTTGCGAGGCAACCTTCTCTGAGGTTGTTAGAGTGGGAGAGCTGGCCCTGTACTCCTCATCTGCCATGTGGTGGTGAGGATGAGGCAAAGATGCCTCCCTTCTCCCCTTGCTAACTATGGCAGGTGAGAGAGCTTGTCTTTCCCCTCATTAGCTGCAGCACTCCAGAAAGCAGCCATGCACTTTGCCTAGACATCACAACAGAGCTGATCCAGTTGATTGGGGTGTGGGTGAGCCAGCCTGAGAATGTGAGAATGGACATATTGAGTCCACTTAATGTTGCTTATAACTAACTAAATGAGTAACCTCTAAGAGGATTACTCTCTGGGGAAGACTAATTCTCCCTTTCTCAGCAGTCACTAGTTAGTCTAGAAAGTTCCTTCTTCCACATTAGCTTGTCTAATGGTATTGCCATTGTTCAGGTCTTATTTAAGAAGTCATATTGTTCTGATATCATAGATGTATCAATATTCTGTATTATTTCTGGGAAACACACTCTCATGTGTGTCAGGAAGTCTTTCCTGATCCCTTGGCTCTTAGGACCTTTTATCATTTTCTTCCTCTGTGTTCCTGATCCTTAGGTGTAGGAGTGCTGTTGATGTAATCTTTGGAGCTGGACATCCATGATTACTTTTCTGCTTTAATTATTTGTGTTTTCCTGTTGAAAAGACTTTAAGTCCAATTAGAGAGCTGTTAATTGGCACTCAGTTATTAGTGCTACTATTGAACCTATAGGAACATCTTGTAGTGTTAGTCACTGTTGCAGTTTTATAAATTTCACAGTTTAGTGGAACTATTGATTGCTTTTTCCGTCAGCAACTTACAGAGTTCCTTCTGGTACTGTGAAAGCTAATCCTCAGGGAGGAAGCTTTTAGATGAGATGCAGCTGGAATCTTTGAAATCCTGTGTCCAACGTCCATGGTTTGATCAGCAGTAGAGACTTACCTTCAACCTCTAGAACACAATCAAGGGAGGCAGATAAAGCATGAATTGCTTTAAGCATCTCTTGAACTCACCGGATCAACCAACGAAGTAGAAAGAGATTGGTTTTTCCTCGTTGCCAATCATGTGTTCGGGACTACAGATGGTACCTCGGTTTTCTTACTCCTCTCTTTCCAGCACCAAAAACTATAATGTCGCTGTTGCAAGAATATAAGCATCTTCATAATTTAAGCATTTCTTAAATCTAAACTATAAGTCAGATTTTGCTGCAACATACATCATCACAAAATTTGAATTTGCACCGCAAAGGATTTATTACTTTCTCGTGCACTTGTAAATTCACCGAGTCAGCCACTTCTACATTAGGCTATAGGTTTATTGGTTGAGACAGCCAAGTTTCTTTCATCTAACACTGGAGCCTAAGCTGGAGGGCTAGCATTGATTCTACCTGGTCTTCCTAAGGCATTAGCCACAGTACAGAAGAGTAAATGTGGTCATCAAACAAGTGCATTTTTGAAGCCTCAGTTTGCATCACATTTTTAAGCACCTCCTTAACCGAAGTAAGTTGGAGTCAAGCCCAACAGTGATACAGAAATGAACTATAACCTTCACATTGAGGTAAAACAATAGAATGGATATTTATAACACAATCAACCATTTTTCTCTCAGACATTTTCTATCTTGCCACAAGCTAAATCTATCTACATCATTTTACTTTTGAAACCATATCATCAGAAACAAAACTCTATGACTTGATCATCTGTATGGTATAGACAAAATATTGTTCAATTTAGAGAATTATGAACTTATAACAGGAGTTATTTGTCCTGCATGCCTTTGATATGTGGTTATGTAACTTGAATAGAAAATTATAGTAAATATACCTACTGTTAAAGGGGAGAAATAGAAAGCATCTATCAGCTTCTGGTCCATAGTAATTTTTTATAACCCAGCAGAACAAATGTCATCAGCTCTTACATCATTAATTACTATTCATTCCTGAGCCAAAGATATAGTTAAAAACTAGTGATCAATATTCTGAGTGTAATGCAAAGGAATATACATACAATGCAAAAGTATTTCAGTCAAGCAATTCTTTTTGGAAAAAGAAATGGGGCTAGCCAACAAAGCTGGGTCAACATAGCTCCCATCTTTTATCCCTGAGATAGGTGATGACTGTCTCATTCCACCGGTAGTAGCTCAACTTCTCAATCTGACAGTTGCCTAATCTGTGCAAAGGAGAAGGCAATGGTTTAAGATATATGAGTCCTTGCCAGGCTAACTATCTTTGACTAAAATAAAATTTAAAAGTAAAATAAAAATCCATGACTCATAGATTGACCAAAGTAATGTATAACTTTTACTGCATCCAGTTAGAAGGAGACCAACACCAAATTATAGCTTTATATTCTTAATTAGAGGAAGGTGAATCTTCCTAAACAAGGATATTTCACTGGGAGCTTCTTCTGAACAATCACTTCAGTCCAAACAAAGGCCTTTGTTCCCTAAGAAAGCAGAGTATACAAACAATAGAATCATGGCGGTAGTCCATATTAAGTTTTTCTACTCATTGTTTTCACAAATCTTGGTTAGCTCTCATGGAAGTCCCTTTATTGGCCATTGTTGTCCTATTTTAGTAACAGGTACCTGTAAAGCTTTTCTCAGTGTTTTAGTAGGGGTGTGTGTGTGTGTGTGTGTGTGTGTGTGTGTGTGTGTGTGTGTGTGTGTGTGTGATGTGTTTAATTCTTGACAATATAATGCTGGGGATCAGAAGGCTTTTATGTCTACAGCAGGCTTTGTGTCTTTAGTCTAGGCTGATGGTTCTTTTGCCAATATGTCTTTCAGAAACTTGTTTTGTTTTCAATGTACCTAATTATAATTCAGCACCAACTGCCAAGAGCCACATGCACAATCTTCAAGGCATGTTTCCATCTAGAATAAATATGAGTATTTTTAATACATTAGGCTTCTGTGTTACTCATTGCTTGATTTTTCTAGAAGTATGGTATGCTATTTCCTCTGAATGGAAGCATTTTCTCCTAGAGAGAAGAGAGGCTGAGAGATGAAGAAAGCTAGCAAAACTTATAAGCATCAGTGCATTGCTTTCCTAGTTGATAATACAAAATAACAAAAAAAAAAAAAAAAAAGAGGCCATTTAAAAGATAAGAGGTAGGATTTTTTTTTTACTTTATTTTACTTATTTAATTTTATTTTATATGTTCCCCTGATAAATTGGTAAAATCCCCCACTAGGTGAGGAAGAGTGGTGCCCGCAAGGCTTGCATTCAGGTAGCAGAAGATGAATATCGTGCTCAATTCACTTTCTTGGTTTTGTTTGTTTGATTGAGTTTTTCTAGTCCAGGACTCGAGTCTAGAGGGTGGTGTAGCCTATTTTTAGGATAAGTCTTCTTCTCTCAATAACCTTATCCATATGATCCTTTATAGGCATTTCTAGAGCTTTGTCACTTTGATGATTCTAAATTCTGTCAAGTTGCAAATCAATATTAAGCATCATATCAGAATGTTCATAGAACTTAGAAAGCATGCAAGGCCACTCCTTGAGACAGTATAAGCACTAAATAGCTTTGAGAGAAAGGGAGAATGTGGGTTGGAGCTGTCTGCAAATTGTGTAGATTACTATGGTCACACAGATTTTTAAGAGTCATTCATTACTAATGCTTGAGTGGGATCCTGGGATGCTGTAGCTGCCTTTGAAGCACCCGTGTACATATAATTAACTCCTTGTCTAGGCTTCTGTAAGTAATCCCAATTAACTTGCTAACAAAGTCATATTTGTAATTTGTACCTTATCTGGGCTGACTATGTATGTGTCCATGTCTTCACAGGAAGAGTAATGTAATACAATTGATTTCTACACAAGCACCAATGATTCAGAAACAACCTTGGGGAAAGCTGGTATATCAGCTCTGCAGTGGCTGGTCCATCTGAGGGTAATGCATCCTCAGAGCCAATCTCAATATGACTATCTTCTATCATATGAGATAGGATGGCCTACCTCCTTGAAATAGAGACAGCATATGTTTCCTGTAATCCATGATATTACATGCAGCCAAGATTGATTTGTTTAACAATGGCACATCTTTAGGGGTAACCCCAGTGTCCCTACCTTCCTCTAGAGTATCCTATAGAATATCATGCCTTCTTGGTGAATAATACCTGCTACATGAATATGAGGATAATCCCAAAATTACTGACAGTCAGTGTGAGTGATGTTGAATCAAAGAAACTGAGTGACATAACTTTCAAAATTTCTTAAGACAAGGGCTGTATAACCTCAGACAATTTGTGGAAAATCAGTACCTGATGGAGTGCCTAATAGAAGCATTATGAACACATGGTTATTACCAGGTGAGAGCCTCATGAACAACATGGATTTAAAGACAATAGAGGAAGGGTGAGCATTACCAAGAAAACTTGGTGGTAGAGAGGCATTGTTTAATTCCCAGTTTCCCAGGCCATGTTCATAGGCAGTTAAGAAGCTAACTCAGCAGGGCTCCTGAGAACAGTGTGCTGCTTTGAAAGTCTCCATGAGCTCTGTGGTAGCGCACGGCAGTTAGGCAGGGATAGGCACATCTCAGGTATTTAGACCAGCATTTGAATCAGATTTCTACAGTACTTAAGAAATCAGAAGGAACAGGAGAAGGGCAAAGCAGACAAAGGAGTCTGTCTGTTTTTCTCAAAATCAAGCACACTATCATTATTGTTGACCCAAAGTTCCAGGAGGGAAAATATGATAGAAAACCAAATGCTGTGCTTTGTCCATTGGAGCCTGCAGGGCAGCGCACCAATGAGGTGATAGAGTAGAATACAGGTGAAAATGATCCAGCAAGGAGTGAATAGTTAACCCCCCTCCACCTATTCTGTATACATATCATGGCCTTGGAGAAGATATTGTTATGTGTCACTGATGGAGGGACAGCACCATATCACCCACTAGCACTATCAGAATTAGGGAGTTGAGCTAAAAAGCAAGGGCCATTTCTACCAAGTCCACCAAGGACAGGGAGATGCAGAGCGGTCCTTTGGCAATGGCTCAAGGTGAAGGGATTATGGATTGTGACATGCTATATGAAGTAATGTCCCACGTCTATATCACTTTACCAAACATGCTCTTTTGATGAAGCAATACAAATGAGACTATGTGTTCATTATTCCAGTTGAAAAAATTTTTTTTATTTAGTATCCCTATAGCTACTAAATCCTCAGACCAATTGACACCTCCTTGGAGTAGATAGTGGTAGGCCTTTGGAGATCCTTTCCATTTTTGTGCAAGAGTTTGAATATAATGCTGGCCTTTGACTGTCTTAAAGCACCATCTTGAACTACAGTGAAGCCAGAAGTTTAGAGTAAACAAAGGAACTCTGGGAGAATGAGGAAAGTCCTTTGCAGGAAATAGAATGTTACTGAACAAATCCCTATTACCTAGAGGGTTGTCTTCATATAGTAGTTGGTCAGGGTGGTTTTTGAAGCCTTATAAATCATAAAGGTTGACTATTGTTGATAGCATAGATGTTGATAACTGGATGCTATGTCTCTTTTGGTGAAGGCATCATAGAGTTAGCTACAGGATGTGGAGAAATCAGGTTTGGACTGAACTGGAAGCTCAAAATAAGACCAAATTCGGCCACTATTGTCATTCATTCTCACTTTTACATGTTTCACACTGAATATGGCTCATGATGTATTTGCCTATGGTAGTTCTATGTTAGTTAAAACTTTTCTTCATTTAGCTCCACATAGCAACAGACATGTTAGGGAAGAGGTTTGTGAGAGGAAACAATGCTCCATGGTATCTTCATATGCTTGCATATCTGTGGGCAGAGATGCAGCCCTCTTTTGTTCCAGGTTTTCTTTTAAAACGGACAGGGCAAAGATGCTTGGAAAACCAAAAGCAGCTCCTTCTCTAAAATAAAAGGCATATATGTTGGCTGCCCATCACTAAAAACACCTTGGGGTTCTTATGTTAGGGCTTTCTCTCCTGTAGTTTAATTTATGATGAGTAGTCACTTGTATATGTGTGTGCACCTGTGTGTGTTTACTGCAAAGGTGCTTGTTAACTGTGGCATGCATGTCAAGGGCAGAGGAAAACCACGGGTGTCAGCCCTTGCTTTTCCCCTTTTTTGAAACACTGTCCCTTATTTGCTGTTGCTGTTTGCTGCTGCATATTCCAGGCCAGCTGCAGGGTACACCTCAGGCATTCTCAGCCTCCCACAGTGTGGTAGAAGCCGTGAGACAGGCTCATGCTACTATACCCAGATTTTCATGGATTCTGGGGATTCAAACTTGGTTCCTCATGATTACATGTTGTTTTTGAGACAGAGTTGCAACCAGGTTGACCTGAAAGTCACGATTCTCCTGCCTCAAGCAACTGAGTGCTTGTATTAAAGTTATCTACTGCTGTTACACTCATTTTTCCAAGTCTTCATATATATGGCATTCATGAAAATAAAGGAAATTAAGCAAACACATTTCAATGGAATTTGGAAGTTGGGGATGGGAACAACAATGAATCCTCAATGGGGATCTCCAAAATCAAACCAAGGAGCTACTAAATGCCATTCCTCCTAACATCTCCATGGTTTGGACCACGGCAGTAACAAGATGACAAAGACAACTCCATGAAGGATGTGTTTAATTAAGCTTGTGAAGTACGCTGAGATCTCACTTGCTAAATCTGTGACTGTTAAGTTCCTAGCTCTTGTACCAAATTAAGACCATTTCTTTGAACTCATCTAATTATAAGGGATTCATAGAACACCAAAAATAAACTCATCCCTTGTCACAAGCATTTTTGTAATAGGCAATAGACAGGGAGATCACATTTTGTTTTAGGAATATAAAGTAAAAAAATTTCGACTAAACAAGGCAGATTAGATTCTGGATGTTACGCTACTAACCATTTCAAATCAGTAAAATGTACAAAGGACATAAAATCAAAATTAATTCTGTTTTACAGCTTGGGTTAAAAATCAGGATTCGTGAGCTGGTGCTTTGAGTCTGATGAGGCATACTACTTAATGACCACACACATCTCCATATATGAAAAATAAGGTTCAGCAATATGTCTCAGCAGTTAAAGGCACTTGCCACAAAACTTGACAACCTAAATCTGATTCCACGTGGTAAGAGGAGGGGACCAATTCCCCAGAGTGGCAGTCTGACTTCCACATTTACCAAGGGCACAGGAGTGCCTTCCTCTCAAACAAATTAATAAATGTAAATAATATAAAATATTTTTAATCCTCACCCTTCATTATGGAAACTGGGAGGCAGATAAATAGGTCATCTAAGCTTGCTCCTGGGGACTCATAAAATGGAAAGAAAAAAGACTAACAATTTATCCTCTGACCTACAGACATACATACCACATACCCACAAACAAACACACACACACACGGACACGCACGCACACAAACAAAATGGAAAAATATTACAAACAAAACATCAACTTAAAATTAACTTTTACCCAGTTTAATATTTTGTAACTTGAGTGCAGCTATTATCATGTTCTTAATACTTGTCTTGTGTCTTATTTTACTTTATTAAAAGCATTTTACTGTAAAATGAGTATACTTTTCTTGGCATTACTAATACCAGTGTATGTTCAAAACATGCCGACTTATTATTTACTTGTTAATTAATTATACATTTAATACTCGTCTCACTCTGGCTCGCTCAAAGCAGTAGCTGCTATGTATTCTGAGGCTATCTTTCCTCAAATAAACAAAATGAAGTACTTTGGTTTTATATTTATATTTACAGGTGTGATACATGGAATTAGTGTAAAGATTGACGGCATCATGCCACACGAGTTTGGGCAGTGGGAACAATGGGCTATCACAACAACAATAGTGCCAAGCAGTGGAATAAAGAACAGAGGTAAATAAAGGTAAATGGAGAGTTAATGTACTTTTTGAATAAAGTTCAATATTTAGACTTTATCTTACAAAACTTTTTAAAGCAGAAAGATTAGATTATTTACATTTTAGAAACACCTTCTTGGGCAAAGAAGTCTTGGGAAAAATCAAGCATGGAGGCCACATATCCTAGAGATAAATGGAAGTCATGGAACTCTCAATATTTAATTGTAAAACAACTAAAAATACTGAAAGACTGTGAAACATTTACAATGCTGTTGAAGTGCTATTTCATTCTAGATAAATCTTTCCATTATGAAGAAAATCTCTGTAATATTAGGATGTTCTAAAGAGAAGTAGAACATTCTCTTCTGTAGAAAAGCTTATTAAAACTTAGGAAGAAAGCAACTCAAAAGCTTCAGGAAGCCACAGGAATGACAAGATAATCTAGGCTTCCTCCTCCCCAAATATATACACATTAAAAACTGCTGAGAGATACTCTTATACTAGGCAGGCTGTGTGAACTTAGCTGCCTGGAAGAGACATATAGAGTGGCCCAAAAGACATACAATGTGCCCCAGGGTTCCAGTTCTCATGAGGCATTACTCACACTAGGGTGGGATCCTGGTGATGCAGCTGTCTCTAAGACATTTCTGCTCCTGCATCTCATCACTCACACTCTTGTAAATAACTAATAAAACTCACTGGTTCACCAAGGTGGATATTGTTGCTATTTCTACTGTGGATCTGTCATCACTTTCCTATCTAAGGTAAATAGACATCAGCTAACACAACCCTAGGAATAGTGTCACAGAACAAATTATCTTTCTGATTTTAAAATGTGGATATGATATATATATATATATATATGCACATATATATCATACACATATAATGCACACACATACATACACACACACACTCACATTGACACTCACATACACAGGTGCATATGTGCAGAAATATAGATCCTACAATGTGGTCTTCCTCAAAGCCTGTTCCTGCCTCTTTCCCAGAGGTTAGCTTCTTCTAAACTTAATCCTTATCCACGCTCCATATTCTTTCTCACACATCACTTTTTTTGACTGTGCTCAGTGACTCTCTTGCTAAATGAAAAAGTCAAATATCTGTATTGTACAGAAAATTTCATTCTTTTCTCTTCCTTCTCTGTTAAATGATCTGTGGGGATATTTTCAAATTTAATAAAAATCAGTCGGAGATATCAGAGGGATCTACCCACAGTCAGTCTAGAAGGATCACACAGTGGTAACTCACACCATTAATCACAGCACAGGGAACTTACATAAATATGGTATGGTTTATAATTGTGTAAGTGAAATTGGACCAAAATCATTATTCTTTTCTGACTCCAGCCCTGCCACTTGTGATGATCAAAACACATCTGTACATTTTACAGACAAATTCTGTAAAACATGTGAAGTGGTGTGACAGTTTAGATCACAAAGGATTCATATTAGAAGAGTGTGAAACACGAGCTGAAAATGTTAAGTTCTCTTTTCAAGTGCACAGGGGACCATAAAAGATTCTGGTGATAACATGAATATGCACATTGGGAATTCTCAGGTCCACAAGAGTAGAAAGAGTCAGTAAAAACTTAGTAATCTCTGCAACAGGACCTTTGACTCCTCAGCTGTTTCCCAGTCTCACCCTTTGTTGAACAGCCACTCAACATCAGAAGCAGTTACTGAAGACATGGTCAGATATCTCCATCAGGACATCAGCCAAAGCTGGATACTCCTAACACTATTTCAACAGCATTAACCTTCCTGTAGTGTGTTAGTGTAAAACCTCCTCCAACATTAAGAATGAGAATATGAGAATCTCTGTATACCGTATCTGTAGTGTGACACACAAGTTTACACCCTTATGTTTGTTCCAGAATAATACAAAGAAAATGAACATCAAATTAAAGAAACCTGTGCTATAATTCAAGTGAATAATTCAAAGAAGATAAAAGAGTCTTACCCAGGTAGATGTGCAGACAACATCAGAGTGAAAAAAAATCTAGAGAACTGGATTCCAAGACTCATTTCAGGACGATGGAGAATAATTAATTGGAAATCCCCTGTGTATTGAGAAATGGTTAGTTCTAGATTTGGACAAAAAAATGCTTGAACCAAAAAAATAAAATAAAATAAAATAAAATAAAAAAATCTCACTTGAAATTTTTTAAGCATACCTAGGGCCAAAAATTTTTTTTATTGAGGACTAGAAGACAAGTTACTCCATTGCTTACTCATTCAAAGACAAACTGATGTGGGAATGCCTTTCTGTATGCTGTGAATCTCAATCTTTAAATAAAGGAGCTGTTTTGGGACATGACCTGGCACCATAGAAGAAGTAGGAGGAGAAATCAAAACATAGGTAGGAAAGGAAGGGTGGGGTCAGAGACAGATCAAGCAAGCCGCCTAAGGAGCAACATGTAAGAAACACAGGTGAGCCACGGGCCACGTGGCAGACAGATTAATAGAAATGGGTTGATTTAAGATGTAAGAGCTAGCTAGCAATGTGCTTGAGCCATAGGCCAAACAGCATAAAGTTAATATAAGCATCTGAGTTATTTCTGGGGGCCCGAGCAGGCTGCTAAAGGGTCTGGTGTGGCAGGTCTGTGGATCTGGGTCTCTGGCTGCCCGGGACCAAGAAACCTCCACTGCAACAACAAACTACTTCCCTTGATGAATTTGGAGACTGCATGAAAGGCAGAAGGCCAGAGGAGTGGATCCCAAAATTAATTTTACAAGGGTGACAGAAAACTCAAGGTATTGGCATCACAGGTACAACTTACCAGATCTTCTTAGAAAACCTGTTTTCCAAAAGCCTACAAACTCATGGAAATTGAACATTTCTCAGTTGAACCACCTCTGGGTCAAGGAAGAAGTAAAGAAAGAAATAAAAGACTTCCAAAAATTCAGTAAAAATGAATCCAAAATACACCCAAATTTAAGGAACACAATGAAAGCGGTGCTAAGAGAAAAATTCATAGCGCTAGATCTCTACATAAAAAAAATTGGAAAAATTTTGCAGAAGAAATTTAACAGCACAGCTTAAAGCTCTAGAACAAACTGAATAAAACTTACCCAGAAGAAGTAGACTACAGGAAATATATTCAGGTCTAAAATCAATAAAATGGAACAAAAGCCCAGGGTCAGATGGTTTCAGTGCAGAATTCTACCAGATTTTCAAAGATGAGCTATTACCAATACTCTTCAAATTGTTCCACACAATTGAAACAGAAGAAACATTGCCAAACTTTTTATGAGGCCACAGTCACCTTGATACCCAAACCACACAAAGATGCAACAAAGAAAGAAAATTACAGACAAATCTCCCTTATGACTATTGATACGAAAGTACTCAATGGAATACTGTCAAACCAAATTCAACATCATATTAAAAAAAATCCACCATGATCAAGTTGTCTTCACTCCAGAGATACAAGAATGGTTAAACATATAAAAGACTGTTAATGTTTCCATCATATAAACAACCATAAAGGAAAAAATGCACACACATGATCATCTCATTAGATGCTGAAAAAGCTTTTGACAAAATCTAACACTTCTTTATGATAAAGGTCCTGGAGAGATCAGGGATACAGAAAAAAAAAAAACATAATAAAGGCAATATACAGCTTGCCATCACCCAAAAATTAAACTAAATAGAGAAAAACTCAAAGCAATCTCACTAAATAAGGAACAAGACAAGGTTGACCTTTCTTCTCATATCTATTCAATATAGTTCTCAAAAGTTTTGCTAGTGCAATGAGAAAACAAAAGGAGATCAATGGGATACAAACTGGAAAGGAAGAGGTCCAATTTTCACTCTTTGCAGATGATATGAAAGTATAAACGAGTGAGCCCAAAATTCTACCAGGGAAAGTCTATAGCTGATAAACACCTTCAGCAATATAGCAGGATACAAGATTAACTAAAAAAAAAAAAAAAAAAAAAAGCTCTTTTATATACAAATGATAAAAAAAAAAAACTGAAAATGAAATCAGGGAAATATTACCCTTTACTAGTTAAAAATTGAATTAAATATTTTGGGCAAACTCTAACCAAAGAAGTGAAACATCTGTAGGACAAACACTTGAAGAGCCTGACCTTAATCCACACAACTGAGTATTGCCAAATGGAAAAAAGATAGTATCTTCAACAAATGGTGCTTGACATAACTGGATGGTGGTATGTAGAAGAACGCAAATAGATCCATGTCTATGACCCTGCACAAAACTCAAGTCTAAATGGATCAAAGACTTCAACATAAACCCAATTACACTGAACCTGATAGAAAAAAAAGTGTGAAATAGCCTTGAAAGCATTTTCATGGAAAACTTCTTCCTAAATATAACATAAGTAGTACAGACATTATGTGTAACAATTAATAAATGTAACCTTCTGAAACTGAGAAGCTTCTGTAAGACAAAGGACATGATCAATAAGACAAAACAACAGCCTACAGAATGGGAAAAGGTCTCCACCAACCCTACATCTGATAGAAGACTGATCTCTAAAGTATATAGAGAACTCAAGAAACTAGAGACCAAAAAACCAAAATAACCCAATAAAAATTGGCTTCAGAGCTAAATAGGGAATTTTCAACATAAGAATTTTAAATCACTGAAAGACACTTAAAGAATTGGTCTATGTCCTTAGCCATCAGAGAAATGCAAATCAAAACAACAAGATGCAATCTTACACCTGTCAGAATGGCTAAGATCAAAAACACAGATGACATCTTATACTGGAGGGGATGTGGAGCAAAGGGAACACTCCTTCATTGATGATGAGAATGTAAACTTATATAATCACTTTGGAAATTAGTATGGTATTGTTGTATTAAGTTTCTGGCCCGGACTTTTCAGCCTATCCCCAAGGTCTGGACGCGCAGACTCACAGACCCATAGACTGACAGCTGCTTACATTAATTTTATGCTGATTGACCTAGAGCCTGGGCATATAACTTGTTAACTCTTCACTCTTAAACTAACCCATGATTCTTATCTTGTTCAGTCATGCAGCTCGGTACCTTTTCACAGAGCAACATAGTTGTTCTCTCCTTTGGCTGGCTTCTGCTGGTGTGTCGTTGGCATCTCTGCTTGTTCTTCCTGTTCCCAGAGTTTTCCCAATCTTGTAGCTCCGCCCATACTTCCTGTCTACCTTTAGCCAATCAGTATTTTATTAAAATGGTAAGTGGGACAATTATTTACAGTGTAACATAGTCTCACTATATGGTATTCCTCAGAAACCTGGGAACCAATCTATACAATGATCTAGCAATACCACTATTAGCACTATACCCAAGGGGTACACATTAAACACTAATGGCATTAGGTCAACTATATTCATAGGAACATTATTTGTAATATCCAGAACTTGGAAACAACCTGGATGTTCTTCAACTAAAGAACAAATTTAAAAAATTGTGTTGAATTTACAAAATAAAGTACTACAAAGCAAAAATTACAAAGTCTGAGCCAAGCATCTGAAAAACAAAAATATAATGTAAAGAATAATGAAAAGGAAATCTACTGAATAAAAACCCCAGATTAAGTGTTTTCTCCTTTGCAGTTTTCTACCCTTAAAGTTTAAAATATTTTGTTTTATGAAATCTGTTGTAGTGGGTTCTCTCGGGTCCCAGACGCCAGAGGTCCCGGACCCACAGACCTGCCCGGGACCGCTTATCCGTGCACCGCCGCTCGGGTCCCCAGAAACGACTCAGACGCTTCTATTAACTTCATGCTGTTTGGCCTATGGCTCAGGCACATTGCTAGCTAGCTCTTACATCTTAAATCAACCCATTTCTATTAATCTGTTGGCCACGTGGCTCGTGGCTCACCCGTGTTCCTTACATGTTGTTCCTTCAGCGGCTTCAGCTCGGTCTGCCTGACTCCACCCTGCTTCTCCCACCTAAGCTCTGATTTCTCCTCCTACGTATTCTACGGTACCCGCCATGGCCCAAAACAGCTCCTTTATTCAAAGATTGAGATTCACAGCATAAAGAAGGGCATTCCCACATCAGAAATCTGTGTATACATGTGTACAGTAAATCACTAACAAAAGTCAGATGAAATAAAAGCATTAAATATATTTTTAATTACTTTTGCTCATTTTCTAAAAAGAAAACTTATTCTATTGTTTTATATGAAGCTATTTTTACTTATTTTACTTATTCCATCAAATTGCTATAAAAATGAGTTGTTTGCTTGGGGGAAATAATGTATTTAAAATGAGAGAATTACAAAGCAATCTATAGCCACAGCATCTCCCCAATTTTGGTTGATTTTGAAAAATGGAAAGCAGACTTTGTGAGATCCATTCCTTTTTAAGTTTGTCTTAGCGCTGGCAATATTTTACTACTGTTGTGCATTTATGTTTGTTCTCCAGTGAAAATGTATGGAACAACTTAATAAATGGGTTTTATTTTTGTTGTTGTTAAATCTAATTTGTAGTGTATTTATGTATTTTCTAGTTCTGCAAATGGAAATTTAAATAGTCTATAATAAATTAGGTGATACATAGTTTTTAAATGTTCTATATAAGAGCTTATAGAAATTAATCTACATCCTGAAAAATGTTTATATTAAAGCATCTTATGTCTAGAAACATAGTCTCTTAGAGCAGAGTAGTGTGATAGTAAGCAGCAGGCATGGGGACCAAAGCAGAAAGCTGAGGGGTGAACTATAACTATCTTCAAATGTTATTAAACTCTCAAGGCCTACACCCTAATGACATCCTTCTTTCAGAAAGACCACACGTCCTAACCCAGCACAGACAGTGCCACCAACTGACCAAGTATTCAAATGCCTGAGACTAAGGGGGACATTTGTCATTCAGACCATCACAGTAGCCAAGACCATAAACAATGTTTACATGCCCACAGTGGCAGTGATAGGGAAACCTCAGATTATAGTCAGGCACCAAGTCAGTCCCCACCTAGATTGAGTCTAGAAAGTTTCCCATGAATAATATTACTCACACAAGAACAACTTAAAACAGTTTTGAAGTTTAAAAGAACCCCACTTATCCTTTTTTCTGATTAGTTTTTGGCTACTCAGATCTTTATTAGACCAATCAGATGCCTTAAGCAGGTAAGGTAAAACAGAAGCAAAACATCTTTACCTAGTTAAAATAATATTCCACAGCAGTTTTGCTTTTATAACTTTGAACAAGAAGGATCTATTTTCACCACGGAGTGAAAGAATTATTTGCTCCTTATAGATATCCAATAGCAATATTAATAATAAAAGCCATAGAAAGGCTTACAATAATGACAAACACACTTTGATCCATTTGCCATGTGATGTCATCAAATGTATAAAACATCTCTTGTGAGCCTTTTAGACTCTCTGTCAGATACCAGGATTTATTGTTGACCCTAAGAATTCTTTGAAAGATTTCCAACTATCCCTTCAGGGTTAACACTATATGCCCAATAGCAGCGATGAAGAGGAACAGAGGATGACTTATATGAATGCCATATCCGTAGAAAATAGCACAGTCATTAAACTTTAATACCACTGCTCGTGAGGAAGAAATGGTAATAATGATGATGGAAAAAGTGTCATAATTTTAACTGAAATTCAGCAACATGGGCAAAAGTGAGGCATCATGGCCCTTCGTAGAGAAGGTGTCCCATGGAAAAAAAGTGCAGGTACTGTGCCGGTGCCACACTCAATATGTTTAATAACCTAAGAGTATATGGCAGGGATTTCCTGCTTCTCACTTGTCGAACCATGCGTGGTTTCAATTGCCTGAGGCAGCAGGGCCCCTGTTGTAGTTTATGTTAGTAACAGGGAGTGTTATTTCCATGGTTCCCTTATGGTTTCTAGAGACAATAACATATATTTTTAAAGCTTGGCTGATTTTATTCATGGAATCCACCCAACAGCTGACACATTAAAAATGGCACAAGTCCACATTTTGTAATGTGTATCAACATCACACAGTTAGAAACTACATAATTCTAGACTAGACAGGTCTTTTCAAGATGAAGGGCATTTACCACAGGCCTGCTCCAAGCACCAAACTGTTGAACCCTGTGGCTTTTTAGTCCCATAGAAGTTCCCTGGGACATCACAGGTATGGGATGATTAATGTTCCCACCTCTGGCAGTAATGCCTATCAGTAACACCCATGCAAGAGAGCAAAGCAAAAGGCCTTATGTTGAAATGTGGTCTATTCCTCAACCGTGACTGATTTAGTCTCCTGAGGTTTCACCTTTCCAGGAAAATATCCCACAGAAAGTACAGTATTTAAGCTAGATCTTGATGGAAAGGGGAGAATTTGTCAGTGAAGAAGTTGAAGCCTCAGCAGATGTTAACACTTAGAGGTTTTGGAATATTCTCAACCTGTAGCATAGATCATGAGATAAACAAATTCTTCTATGGACATTATTCTACGTTCTGGTTTTGCATGGATATATTTCTTGTTGAGATTCTTATCTTTTTATCTCATGTGTCACTCATAGTAACACCTCTACACTTTAGAAAAAGCTGTTCTAGTAGGGAGAGTGTTAATTTCTGTATCACACTTAATATCAGTAAGGAAATATTGATGTGGGAATGCCTTTCTGTATGCTGTGAATATCAATCTTTAAATAAAGGAGCTATTTTGGCCCTTGGTGAACACCATAGAAAAAGTAGGCGGGGAAATCAGAGGATAGGGAGGAGAAGGGTGGAGTCAGAAACAGATCGAGCCAACTGCCCAAGAAGAAACATGTAAGGAACACAGGTGAGTCATGGGCCACGTGGCAGACAGATTAATGAGAATGGGTTGAGTAAAGATGAAGAAGCTAGATAGCAATGTGCCTAAGCCATAGGCCAAACAACATGAACTTAATATAAGCATCTGAGTCATTTTGGGGGCCTAAACATTGGCGGACAGCTAAGCGATCTGGGACTGCAGGTCTGTGGATCTGGACCTCTGGCTGGACGGGGCCAAGAAACCTCATTGTAACACTATATCTCAGTGTGAGAATTCTTTCCTTGTCTTCAAAAGGCCTGGCCTTGGAAAATTAAACAAAATTAAACAAGAAACCATAACAATGTGATAAAAATCAAGAAGGTCTCCTTAATTTCTTTTTTTCTGAGAAATATTATGTGACTTTGGGAGATTGTGTTCTTCTGGTTGTGTGTATATTCTCTTAATATTAATTATATAAATCAAGTTCTACGTGGTTACATGGGACAGAAACTGAGTTCAAAATACTTGGGGCAAAATATAGGCATTTGTTATCTTCAGTGACTTGGAATACAGAAGCTCAGTCTAGTTGCTAAAATGATTGCAGTGTGACCCTTGGCCATTTCCTCCTTAAGCTCTGTTTTCTTCTGTGCTTTTTACCTTTCAGGTATGACTTCTCTACATTGTATCCATGCAGCCCTCAGAGCTCATTGTGATAAGGGACTTTAGGGTCCAAAATACCAAAATTAAAGCAGGTTTCTTCCCCCAAACGTTTCAAAAGGCTTTGATTGATCGGTACATTGAATACCTACCCATTGCTATGATAACCATCAGAACTATGAAGGTTATGGAATTAGGTACTGCAGTCATCTTTGGCTAAACCAGCTAAAAGACAAGAATACTTGACCCACTAAAGGATCCTCGGACAGTAGTAGGGTGGAGGGTATCTGGTTCAGACAGAGACTTTCATAGAGTCAAATCCATTTGAAAAGCAAGAGAAGTGTGGCAGTTTTGATACCCCTTGATTTGGGGCATTAATATATTTAGTCTCTGTTGTAAAGGTTTTTTTTCCTATGACCAGATGAAAAAAAAAATGCCTAACATAGAAAATGGTACCTTGTTACTAATATATGAGGAAGGAAATAAATATAAAAGGATTTCCTTAATATCACCCATCCGTGTAGGCCAACATTGTAGTAGAAACATCAAATTCAGGAAGAAAAATGGGTGAGAAAAATAAGAAGAGCCTCAGTGGGGACTTGAGAGCAGAAGACAGGAGCATGGTGAGAAATTACCAAACCTGAAAGAATTAAGAGTAGAGAAAAAGGTATTTTTATTTTCTTAAAACATACTAAATAATATTAGGCGGACATAGCTTATTTTATTTTACGCTATTTATTATTACTAGTGTGTTTGTGACATGGAGGTCAGAGAATGCCTTTCAACAGTTTTCTATTTCATGTGGTGTTCCAGGTGTTGAACTCAGGTCACCAGGCCTGCTCAGCAAGTGGTCTATCCACTGAGTAATGCCATCTCCACCAATTTCCTTTTTGTGCTGATGTTCTAGTCTGAGCCCTTAGCTTATTGCATTTTCTTTTGTTCTTTTGATGTTTTAGTTTAATTGTGTGCATTAGTGTAAGTAGGAGAATGGCTTATCTATAGGATCCGGGGACAAAGATTTATACAAAACCAGCTTTATAGGAAGTGCTACTAAGAAAATATAATGGGGAGTCTGGAAGTGGAATGGAAGGGAAGGGGTAGAAAAAATGTACACTCTTACCTGGAAATGTGTCAAGTGACAGAGGTCATTTCTCTAAACTCCTATCAAAGCAGGGGAGTTTTGTCTCTTGGCCAGTTTCTGATTCTCCTGGGGATGAGGAGTGAATGAATTCCCAAGGTGTTCTGACTTTTAATACAGAGTATGATCCTGTTAACAAAGAAATCACAAATGTAGTTACAGAGTTTAAAATCTGTTAAAAAAAAATCAATGGCCAAGTGTCAAAGGAAATATGAAAAAAACACTGACAGATTTGTTATAATGTTGCTATATTCGTCATGCTTTATGTTCCGTTTGCACCAACATTAACTTTAAAGCAAAGAAAAGGATATCCTGATAGAAGGAGCCATTGTGGGGTTAAAGAGGAACCTAGTGCTGAGAAAACACCCAAGAACCCACAGGATGAGCCCAGCTAAGACTCCAAGCAATAGTGGAAAGGTTGCCTAAAATGGCCTCCCCCTTTCATCATATGAATGACCACCCTAATTGTCATTATAGAACCTTCATGCAGCAGCTGATGGAGGCAGATGCAGAGATCCACAGCTAAACACCAGGTGGAGCTACTGGTCCAGCTGAAGAGAGGACAGATTTACATGAGCAGAGGAATCAGGATCATGATGGGGAGACCAATGGAGGAAGTTGTCTCGTGCTGTTGGGGGCTCTCAGACTCTGAAATGAGAGCTGATGAATGTTCGTGGAATGGATCTGGGCCCCCTGTGGATGACAGTCAAATGGCATGGGCAGTGTGTGAAGCCTCTTCCATGCTGACAAGAGTTTATTCTTGGTGTGCATGAACTGGATTCTCAGAGGAGCCTGTTGAGAGCACTTTTTTCAGCCATGATACTTGGGGAATGGACTCATCCTACCTCAACTTCGTTAATTTACCTTTGGGTTCCTTGCCCTCTCTAAGGAGTTAATGGGGGGTTGGAGGTGGGGAGAGGCTGGGGGAGTACTGGGAGAAGGGGTGGGAGAAGGAGGGGAGCAGAGGTGGGTATGAAAAATAAATAAATAAATAAAATTAATAAAAAGGAGGAAAAGAGATATAGACATGTATGTAAAGAAACATATGTAGACCTATGAAGAACTGTGTACAGAGTAGCATGACCATATGAATGTAGAGAAAGATCTATAGATGTATGTATAGAATGCAGCAGTGTAGAAATTATGTATCTGAATGTAGAAAAAATCAGAGACCATTTTTCATGAGGTCCCATTTATGAATTGTCAGTCTTAATGTCTGTGCTACTGATGTTCTATTCAGGAAGTTGTCTCCTGTACCAATGTGTTCAGGGTTATTCTTTTATGTTGAGGTCTTTGATCCACTTGAACTTCAGTTTTGAGCAGGGTGACAGATATGAGTCTATTTGATTCCACCATGTGTCAATATCCAATTAGACCGGCACCATTTGTTGATAATGGTTTTTGTTCTCCATTGTATAATTTTGGCATGTCAAAAATAAAGTATCCATTAGGTGAGTGGGCTTATGTCTGATCTCTAACTCCATTCTATTAATCAATGTATCTGTTTTTATGCCAATACCATACTGTTTTTATTACTACATGACTACACTTCTGTAGTGGGTCTTGAGATCAGGGATGGTAATACCTCAGGCAGTTCTTTTATTGTACAGGATTGTTTTAGCTATCCTGAGTGTTTTGTTTTGTTTTTTTCATATGAAGTTGAGTATTTTACTTTCAAGGTCTTTAAATAATTATGCTGAAATTTTCATGAGAATTTTATTAAATATGTCAATAGCTTTTGGTAATATGGCCACTATTACAATGCTAATCCTACTGTTCCATGAGCATTGGAGATTTTTCCACTTTCTGTTATCTTCTCCAGTTTCTCTCTTCAGAGAGTTGAAGTTCTTGTCATAACAATCTTTCATTAGTTGAGTAGAGTTACCCCAAGATATCTTATATTGTTTGTGGCTATTGTAAACATTACTGTTGTCCTGATTTTTTTATCTGCACTTTTATAATGTGTATGCAAGAGGGATACTGATTGTCTCTTTTTGTGTGTGTGTTTTTGTTTTGTTCTGTCTTAGTTAATCTTGTGCCCAGCCACTTTTCAAAAGGTGTTTTTCAACTATAGGAGTTCCTTGTAGAATTTTTGAGTCACTTATATAATGTATACTATCATGTCATCTCAAACAGCAATAATTTTCTTATCCAGTTTGCATCCCTTTGATCTCCTTTAGTTGTCTTATTGTTCTAGCTAGAATGTCCAGCATCATATTGAATAAATATGGAGAGAGTGGGCATCCTTTTCTGGTTCCCAATTTTAAAGGAATTGCTTTGGATTTCTTTTCGTTTAATTTGATGTCAGCTTGCTGAATATTGATTTTATTAGGTTTATGTATGTTTCTTGTACCCCTGATCTATCCAAGACTTTTATCATGAAGGGGTATTGTAATTTTGTCAAAGGATTTTTCAGCAGCTAATGAGATTATTATGTTTTTTTCTTTCAGTTTGTTTATATGGCATATTACATTGACAAATTTTCATATGTTGAGACATACCTGCATCTCTGATCATAAAATGTTAGCCTATAATGTTAGTTACACTTAATAAATGTATATTAGTACATGACTTCTTTACTACTTCATTGATTTCTCAATAGTTTAGCTTTTTCCCTTTGTAACCTCTTAGGCTAGTATCCTTAGAAGATCACATTACAACCAAAGCTCCCTTTGCAACCAGAGTAAAGCAAGTGGCAGAGAGCACAGGGCTGAGTGCTTCAGCAGATTCAATACAGTTTGGCATTAAACAGTGTCCCAAGTCTAAAGATATATTGTCTTATCTTGCATGCAGTCCCAGAGAAAAAGAAGGGAAGCTTATAACAATTTTATTCAAGGTTATGGGGCCAGATTATTTCCCTGGAGTTCTGACCATATGTGAACCCTCTCCCATGGTATCTGGTTGAAAGGCTGATTCCCTCTAGACTTGGTTAATTGATTAATTTTAATCACATAAATTTAAAGATTTAATTATAAACAGTTAGTTAACTGAGCCTAAAATCCTATATTATAAATGGAGATTAGAAGTTAGTATAATAAATCTAAACAGAGAATTCTCAAAAGAAGAATCTCAAATGGCCAAAAGACATGTAAGGAAGTGTTCAAAATCTTTAGTCATCAGGGAAATGGAAATAAAATAGGAAATAAAAATGACTCTGAGATAGAATCTTGCACCTGACAGAATGGCTAAGACCAAAAACACTGATAATAGCCTATGATGGAGAGGCTGTGGAGAAAGGGGAATAGTTCTCAACTGATGTTGCAGATGTAAACTTGTACAGTCACTCTGGAAACCAGGTGGTAGTTTCTTAGAAAAATTGGGATTCAGCCTTGTTCAGGACCCAGCAATACTCCTCTTTAGTAGCATTATTCATAATAGCCAGAATCTGAAAAGAACCTTTATACCCTTCAAACAAAGAGTGGATAAAGAAAATATGGTACATTAATTCAACGGAGTATTACTCAATAGAAAAATAAAAACAATGACATTATAAATTTTTTTAGGCAGATGGATGGAACTAGAAAAAAATCATCCTAAGTGAGGTAACCCAGACCCAGAAAGACAAGTACAATATGTACTCACTCATAAGTGAGTAAATACATAACAAAGGATGAACAGGATAGATTCTACAAACCCAGAGGAGATAGATAGAAAGAAGGCTCTAAGAGAGATACACATGGATTGCTCCAGTAAGGGTAAATGGTTATGATCTCCTGGGTAAACTGGGAGGAAGATGTAGAGGAGAAAGGAGTTGATTGAGGAACCAAGAGGTGAGCAACAAAAGAGATATCCTGACAGAGTGAGTCATCGTGGGCTTAGGGAGAAACCTGGTGCTAGAGAAATTCACAGCAATCCACAGGGAGGTCCTCACTAAGTCTCCTAGTAACTCTGAGCTAGCCTTCCCCTGTAGTCATATTGGTGACTAACTCTCATTGTTTTTTATAGAACGGACATCTACAGAATGACTAATGGAATCAGATGTAGACACTCACAACCATGCAGCTGGCTGAACTCTTGGAGAGGAAGAGACAACTAGAGGAATGGGGGTTGGGGGGGAGCCCAGTGGAGATAACCAAAGGGCCAGCTGACTCAAGCTAAAGGGAGCTCACAGACTCTGGACTGACAGGTGGGGAGTCTGAATGGGTCTGATCTAGGCTTTCAGAATGAGAGTGACAGCTGCTCTAGTCAAGCTATTCGTTGTCCCCCTGGCTATGGGACCAGAAAATACTCTAGTTGCATAAACTGGCTTTTTGGAGCCCACTACTTATGTGGGATGTCTTTCTGTATGCTGTGAAACACCATTGAATAATAAAGGAATTGTTTTGGCCTATGGCAAGTCAGCTTATAGGCAGGCAGGAAATCCATGCATAGATAAAGGGGGGAAGGTAGAGTCAGACAGAGAGACCAAGAGAGCAAGATGAAAGGAACTCAGGTAAGTCGTGAGCCACATGGTAAGACATAAATTAATAGAAATGAGTTATGATTCGAGAGCTAGCTAGAATTAAGCCTGAGCCACAAACCAAACAGTTTGTAATGGATATAAGCTTTTGTGTAATTACTTGGGACTGCTGATTCAGACCTCAGGGATAGGAGATCTAAGCCACTGCAGGCTGATTTAGACCTTGGTGTAGGTATGACCAGAAACTCTTACTATGTACTACTTATGGTGGGATGCTTTGCTCAGCCTTGATACAAGAAGAGATGGGTCCTGCCTCAACTTATATATTAGCCTGTGTTGACTACTCAAGGAAAGCTTTACCCATTTTGAGGAGTGAATGAAGGGTGGGAGGGGGAGGGAGAGAGAGAGGAAAGCCAGAAAAGGGAAGGAGGGGGAACACTGGAGAGTATGTAAAAAAAAAAATTAGTAGTAATTAAAAAATATTTTCAAAAAAGAAGTTTGTACAAAGTGTTATTTTCTTAGGGAGTTCCACCAGTTTGTCAGGCCAAGCATTATCATCTGGACCTGGTAAGGGAAGCCGACAAGGTCATTTAGATCACTTTTGTGTCTAAAAGAGTTTGATTCAACAAACCAGACTTCTGTACCTCCATCCAAGAGTATATTCTGTGAAAGTTTAACTATGATTTTGTTGAATATATTTTCTGGACTTTTAAGCATGTATTTTTCTTCTCCTATTCCTATTATTCTTAATTTTGGTCTTTTCATAGTGCCCCAGGTTTCCTGGATGATTTACATTAAGAATATTTTAGATTTAACATTTTCATTGACCAATGAAACTGTTTACTCTATCATATCTTCAATGTCTGAGATTCTCTCTTCCACTGCTTAGATACTGTTGGCAATGCTTGCCTCTGTAGTTACTGTTCACTTACAGGTCTTGAACAATCTTATTTGTTTCCACCAGTGTATTTTCATTAAGTTATTTTTAATATTGTTTTCTTGTACTTCAGATGCACTGGATTTTTTAGGTCTTGCTGTTGGAGGGTAGCTGGGTTCTGGTGGTGACATATTGCCCTTTCTGTTATCAACTGTTTTTACATTGGCTTTCAGGCATTTGATTTGTGGTGATTATTAGTGTAGATGTTGATTTTTGCTTGTGTCTTTGTTTGATAGATATTTTGGTTTTTGGTTTCTGTTTCCTCTCTGTTCTTCTGGCCCTAAGTGACCAATGGTCTGATGTCTGAGGAGTCTTCAGCTGCAGTAGAGTGGCCCCACTGGAGTTTGGGAGCCTTGAATTTCTTGATCCAGTTTGGCCTCTGGTAAAACTAAGTTCTTCTTGGTTCTTTAGATCTGGCCTGGCCTCCAGTAAATTCCAAGTCTTTCTTGGGGTTTCTAAGACCAGCCTGACCTCCGGTAGAGTTTCTGGGGCTGTTCTTTCAAATGGTGTAGACTGTATGTGGGCCTATGACATCTGTTCTTCTAGTCAGTGTGAACTGTGTCTGTTCCAAGGAAGTCTGCTAAAGTTCTTGGGAAAGGCCACTTGTTCACTGTTAAGGGTAGTCGTGGCTGGTATGGTCTATGCCTCAGTGGTAGAAGTCTACTAGGGCTGGGGGCAAGGCCTAGCCATTCTAGCTGGTGTGTTCTATGGCATAATTCTGCTTGGATTGTGGATGGTATTCCAATAACAGCTGAGCCAGAGATGAGCTGAGATGGTTTTGGCCTGAGGAAAAGTCATGCTAGACAGAAAGGAGGGAATACAGTTCTGCTGCTAGGTGGGTCAATAACCTGTTCTGGCTTGTGTCTCATCATCATTTCTTTACAAAGAAGGAGAAATATCAGACTTGCTTGCTTATATTACCATATAAATGGCCCAGCACCATAGGAGTTTTATTAAGGTTGAGATTATTCTGTACATATAGTTTTATATGTTGACTACTTTTAGTCTTGGGACTAGTAAATAAAATCAAATATTTTTCCAACTTTTATAAGATTTGTCTTGGGAATACTACTTCAACCTAAGATGTATAAGGACAAAAAAGAATGCCACTCTTAAATATGTGAGAAATCCAGATGACTTACAATTGTAGAATTCCTTAAATTCATCAGAAAACACAGATTACAAGGCATGATAAACCTCTTCTGGGAGAAAAATAAGAGACAAAAGAACCTAAGTGGTCTGATGACAGGAGAAAATAGACTTGTGCACAGGTTCCTGCTCAGCTTCAAAGCACGACACAGGGGAACAGAAGCATAAAGAAAAGTCTCCATGACCTCGGGTCAGGAAAGATACAAAATATATAGCACAGAAAATGAAAAGTTAATAATTGGACTATGTTAGATGTAAGTGCTTTGCAAACTTCAAAAACCTTTCAGGACAGCTTTTTAGCAGCTTCAAGCACCACCCTAAATGAGTCTAAGTACCTTTTATCCCAGAAAAATCCAGGTTTGGAGTATGATTCTTCACTCTGTGTCCTCAGACATTGTAGGTTTTGTAGACTTACTTGCAATGAAGAAACTATACACTTGAAGAAAGTAGGAAAATCCTGGAGGGTGTAAAGTACTGAGTGTCTGTGCCTGTGGACATGAGCTGGCTATGTCTAAGACCACAGAGCCTTAGACCCAAGGAGGGTCTAAGCCTTTCATGAGGGATGAGATGCAGAGGCACAGCAAAGCTCTCCTTGGGGAACTGATTGAATTTGCCATGTAAACAGAATATATCCATCTTAGTTTCTCCCCAGGTTGTTTACAACCTGAAGACTACTTTCCATTGGAGACTAATCCTACCTAGATTAGCTAAACATGTCTTTGTCAATTCAGCTTTTTATCATAAATCCTGAGTCTGTGTGTTTATCTATATGTATGTATCCTTGTCCAGCTCTTTACAATAATCCAAGTCTCTGTTCAACTCTATATAATATACACGATGAGTTTTCAGGGTGCAGTTTCTCCAGCGAGAGCCCAAATCACCAGATCACAGCCTTGTCAGTGCATTTGTTTGTTCGTATCTTCTTCACCCCCTTCCTGCCCCAGTCAGGTCCATTCCTGGAGCCATACTGCACAAGTCAACAGTTCAGGTGATAATTTTCAGAAGCAGAATAGGTTGGATGTACCGTGAGCTTGCTTTGCTATGTGTAGTAAGAAGTTTCGGGCCTAGCCTCAAGGTTTAGGCCCAGACCTACAGACCCGCAGAGACACAGGGATGCTTACAATAGTTTTAGGCTGATCGGCCTAAGGCTTAGGCATATAACTTGCTAATTCTTTACCCTTATTCTAACCCATGACTCTTATCCTGTTCAGCCATGCGGCTCGGTACCTTTTCTCACAGCAGCATAATTGTCCTCTGTATCTTCTGGCTTCTCTCTGGCATTCTGATCTGTTCTTCCAGTTCCCAGAGTTCTCCTAGTCTGGTAGCCCCGCCCACATTTCCTGTCTGCCTTTGGCCAATCAGCGCTTTATATTAAACTAGTGGGTAGAACAATTATTTACAATGGAACAACATAATCCCTCTACATATCCCCTTTTCTCCTTTTAAAACAAAAAGAACTCCAAAACTAATATTCTTTTCCCCCCTTATGTATAACAACTTATAAACAACACTGTAAATGTAAATGAACACGAACATCCATAATCCATGTTTTGGGAATGTGGGCATGTTCTCTAAGCTACTTTTGCTAAATGGGGGCACTGGAAATCTCATGGAAATCTAAAGAAAAATGTAGGATTATGCACAAGTCTTTCATGGAGTAGTCTGTAAGGCTGGATCATCTCAGCCAGTCTCCTTGAAATTGTTCTGGATACAGAGACCTGGAAACTTCAACAGAGGTGCTCTGAAATGCTGAATAATCTGGGCCTTCCATTTCCATTGGAGATTTTTCAGGGGGTCTTCCTCTATCAAACTTTATGTTCTTTATCCAGAAATAAATCAACAGCTTCTCATTTTCTGTGAAAATATAAAGAAAACCTCTTCTCCAAAGTAGCATATCTTTGGATTTCAGTTTTAAAATCAACTGATTTACAAAATATATAGGTTGAATTAATCCAACAGTATTCATAACCAACTGTCCTTTAGCAGCTTTTACTAAGTCATTTTCAGTCAAGAAGCTTAAGTATAAGACAATAACATACAGTATCCAGACATTCTTTGTTTTCCATCTTTATGTCATTTATTTTTTATTTATTTCTTTTTATAACTTGCTAACTCTTTACCCTTAATCTAATCCATGACTCTTATCCTGTTCAGCCATACAGCTAGGTACCTTTTCTCACAGCAGCATAGATGTTCTCTGCATCTTCTGGCTTCTCTCTGGCCTTCTCCTCTGTTCTGCCTGTTCTTAGAGTCTTCTTAGTCTGGTAGCCCCATCCACACTTCCTGTCTGCCTTTGGCCAATCAGCGCTTTTTATTAAACTCATATGCAGTGATAATTATTTGTAATGGAACATAATCCCCCTACATATCCTCTTTTCTCTTTTTAAAACAAAAAGAACTCCAAATCTATTATTTTTCCCTCTTATCTAATCCCCCTACAGCTATGTGCTGTAGTTTGGAAGGGGGTGCCATCCTTGGTATATGGGAAATTAGCTGCACAGGCTTTCAATGGTGAGCCCTATTGTAAAGACCCCTGCACACAGGAAGGTGTGATTAAGGTAACTTCCTGTTTTATTAGCTGTGTCCTCCCATCCCTTCCAAAGTGAGGCTTGCATTTCTGAAGAGCACTGGGAATGTTAGTTTACTCAGGCTGGCACTCTAGAAGGAAGGGCAGGGGCAGGATGAAGGGCATTCTTGCGGCCACCCACAATGCTAGTTAGGCAAAGCATCTCTGCATGGAGTGCCCTCCACACCAAGCTCCAGGCCAGCCTGTCAGCCACCTCTGATTGACAGGCAAGCTTGCTCAGCAGGCTCTGCTCTGCTCTGACTGCACAGAAATGAGCCATTATTTTTCCTCAGCCCTGTCATCAGTGCCCCGCCATTGTCATTAAATGTCTCCTGCCTTCCACTTAGCTGTTTGATGGAAGGTGGGAAAGCCTGGGAGTACCTTTATTTCAGCTCCATCCAGGCTGTGATTCCTTACCTATTGACCAGTATCCCATTTGGCTGCTGTTTCAGCAGCCAGCTTCCTCCTGCTCTTTTTATTTCTCTTGTTTGTTTTACAAATTAGAGAGAAAATTATTTTCTCAATTTTTATTTCTGTCATGGGTCTGAGATCTGGGCAGAAGCTGATTTTCCAGTGTATCTTCCCAGATGCACAAAGAACAAGGACTCTAAGAGACCTGTGGAATTAGCTTTTAAGATTAAGTACCTACTGGGATTATACCTGCTGGGTTTGCAGGCTGTAAATAAATACTGAGCTAGTGTGCTTCAGGAAAATTCTAAGTAAGATTCATTTTTTAAATGACTGGTGAAGAGAGAGTTCAAACTCTGTATTCCAAGCAAATGGTGTAACCTCCGAAGGCCGCTCGCCATCTGCCAGCTATGCGTCTAAATTACCACTGCTCAAATCCCACTCCAGTAAACAACATTAACCAAAAGGCTCACTCTGCTGAATCATTTTCAAGTCCTGAAAAGCAGTCCACATTGACAGTCAATGTGACAAAGAGGGAAAAAAAAACATCATTTTAGAGGAAGGATCGCCAAATTCCAGCCCTTTGAAGAGAATCATGAGGATTAATAATAAAATCATACTAAGAAAAAAAAAAAAAAAAACCAGAAAACTTCATTTCAAGAGTCCCCAATCTATTATCTTACCAATTCTACTTAATTCTCAGCACAGCCTAATTTTGAAGGATGCAAACACAGGAAAAAGCTTGGCTTAGATAAACACACTATTTTTCCAACAGTGCCCATAAGCAACCTGTTAGCAACCTGTGACAATGTAGCGCCTCGGCCATCCACATCAGGCTGCATGTATTCATTATTTAAATAACAGAAAGCATTCAAGCTACTGTCCTTAGCAATAGTTTAATGACATCTCAATTCTATTCAAAGATATTCCAGGATGTTATCTACCCAGGGTTTGAGTATAGGGGACAGATACGGCCTGGATTGATTTTTAACTATATGGGCAGGAAGTCAAACTCTGTCATTGAGTGAATTCCCTGTTTACCATCGTATGCCTACGAATAGCTGAATACATACAATTAAAATCAGATGTGTCATAGAGAGAGACCAGCACAGTATAGAACACTTACACAACATATCTGTCTATTAAAACAGAATCACTCACATGTTTGCATCCATGGTCCTATGGCATCCAGGGTCTAGGTTGATACGCATGATTCCTTTTGCCACTGAGAACCTTGCAGACAACCAGGGCCTGGTCAGCTATCTGAGACCATTTTAGTGTTGAAGGGCTATGCTTCTTCCCAGGACCATACTGATCTGGATAGCCTGTGCTGCCACTAAGGGCCATGGAGACATCTGGGCCCTAGTTGATAACTAGGGCTGTGTCTGGGTCTATGGCTCTGCGGCAGTCAGGGTCTGGGTATTGCCCATGGCTCCTGCTATCACCAAGGGTTCTGCAGATGCTCAGAATCTGATCAGTCGCCTGAGACCAACTTGGTGTCTGAGGACCATGTTGCCACCAAGGCCATACTGATCTGAGTGGCCTGTGGTGACTTCCAGGCCCCAGATGCTGTTGAGAACCATTTCTGGGTCCATGGTCCTGCTGCAGCTGGGGTCTATGATGATGTCCCTGGCTAATGTTAGCACAGGAAGTTTTAGGAACCACTTGTGTGGAAATCTCAGGGCTGTGCAGGACCAACCACACCCTTCACTGGACTCTACACCCTGCCTGGCAGCACACCAGAGCTGACGCTGTTGTTATGGTCAAAGGTGAACTAGCCCTGAGGGCATGAAGGCAGGAGAGACGACCCCACCACCCTACCCCACCACATCACAGCCCTGTATCCCCACTACAGCAATCAAGAGAAAGAGCCCTGCACCTTGCCTAGGTAAAACTACAGAGCTGGCCCTGGTGGTATTGATACAAATGGACCTAAGAGCCTATCTTCCCCCCTCCTTGCTCTAGGCTAGATTAGGTAAAGTACACTGCTACACTGCTAATGCTGAGGCAGTGTGGCAGAGATCCCCTGGTGGTGGCAAGGAGGGGAAACTGATGGGCTAAGCAATCCAGCTACTACCCAGGCCCATACCTACGGCTATCAGTTAGCCCAACCCATCATCCACTGCAACTATGAACTGTTGTGGCATATGAAGGAAATGAACCTACAGATCCAAAACAGCGTGATCTCCCTGACACTAGACAACAACAGGTTATTGATGAGGAGTCCTGGAGAGAGCCCATGATTGATGGTGTAGCAGAAGCCAGATGCCTCAAACCAGACCAGTGACTCATGAAAATAAACACTTGTAAGAAAAGATGAATGGACTAAATGATAAACATGTCTGACACAATGGACCACACTACAGTTTCCACAGTGAGATTCTCCTCTTTTTTTAGTTTTGTTTTGGTTATTTGAAATTTTTGTTTTGTTTTGAGGGGGAGGCTACATGGGCAGAGGGCAGGGTGGGGATGGAGAGATGAGTATGATCAGGATGTAGGATGTGAAATTCACAAAGAATCAATACTTTAAAAAAAGAACTATTCAAGCTACATTCATAGTAATAAGCTCCCCTTGTTTATAGATCCCTAAAATAACCCATGAACAACAATTGGGCCCTTGACGGTTTACTTACTCCTGTGGCCTGCTTTTTCTCATATATATCAGAAAGATGTATTTTTGCTTTGTTCTTTGTAATATGAAGTTTCTGGCCCTACCTTTCTGGCCTAGCTCCGAGGTTCAGACCCGCTCACAGCTCAGCTGCCACTTGGTCCTAAATAATCACACAAAGGCTTACACTAATTTCATGCTGATCAGGCTATGACTCAGTTATATAACTTGTTAACTCTTAACTCTTAAATTAACCCTTTAACTAAGTGGCATAGTAGCGCCACTTTTCTCAGAGCAGAATTTTGACTTCTTTCCTCTGCATTTGCTGGTGTCACTCTCTGCTGGCATACTCTACCTTGTTCTTCTTATTCCAAGAGTTTTCTTAGTCTCGTAGCCCTGCCCACACTTCCTGTTTGCATTCTGACCAATAGCATTTTATTAAACAAGTAAGTGGAACACATATTTACAATGTACCAGAATATAATCCCACTATATTTTCATCCCCCTTTTTAAACAAGAAACCCAAATCTACTTTCCTTTGTATGGTTTTTTTTTTTCACCATTTTCTATAACAACTTGTAACCAACACTGTAAACAAAGATAAAAATCCATAATCCATTTTGGGGGAGGGGGAAATGTGGGCATAGTTCTCTAGGCTACTTACTTCCTGCTGAATGGGGGTGCTGGTAATCTTATGGAGACCCAAAGAAAAATTTAGGATTATGGGCAAGTGGAGTAGTCTATAAGGCTGGGTCATCTCAGCCAATCTACTTGACGTTGGTTTGGATGCAGAGCTCAGAGGAAACTGCAACAGAGGTGCTGTGAAATGCTGGATCATCTGGGCCATCCATTTCCATAGGAGGCTTTTCAGGGGTTCTTCCTCAATCAAATTTTATCTTCTTTAACCAGGAATAAATCTGAAGTCTCTCATTTTTTTCTGGAAATAAAAAAAAAAATTACCTATTCTCTAAAGTAGCATATCTTCTTATTTCAATTTTAAAGTCAATTCATTTACAAAATACATAAATTGAATTATTCCAGCAGCATTTATAATCAAATGTCTTTTTCCAGCTCTACTTCCTTTGGAGTCAAAAAACTTAAAGACAAGACAATAACATACAGTATTCAGACATTCTTTGTAATTTCCATCTTTATGCCGCTTATCAGTTTTATTTTATTTCTTTTTAAAGACTTTCTCTATTCTTTTTCTTTTTTCTTTTCTCTCCCAAGCCTATTATGTTTTTAAACACACTGTAAATTTATAGTTGTTTTGTTTTTTAAATCTGTTTTTACTGTATATCTCTTAACTTTTTCTGTTTCTTGGCTAGGGTGGCTGACTCCACCCAGCTCCCTCTAATTTTTTATGTTTCTGACTGCCCTCTTAAACTGTTAAAGTGTGACTAGATTAAAATCTTGGTTAGGGTGGCTGGCTGGCTTCACCCAGCTCCTAGTCTAGCTTCATAGAGAGTTTAGTTTTTTAGTAGAGGTACTGGTAGGAGCCACAATTACCACTTAGGGGAATTTTTTGGTCCAAATAACCATCAAGTAAACCACTGCCTTCTGCCTGCTCATTAACCATTTGAGTATTTGGCAGCAAGGCCTCTTGTGCAGATATTTTCAAATATAATAAAAACATTCAGAGATATCAGAGGGATCTACCCATAGTCAGTCTAGGAGGATCAGACAGTGGTAACTCACAACTTTAATCCCAGCACAGGGAATATCCATTCCGGGAGTGGTGACCTAGAACCTTAATCCAATCTAAATTGAGGTCATTTTAGTTTACAGAAGGAGTTCCAGGCTCTCAGGAAGGCAGTGGTGGTACCACGCTTTAACTGAGCAAAGAAAAGTATTTAAAGCAGATATAGAAAGACAGGGCAGGCAGAAGAAGCCAGGAGGAGCAAGGCTGAGGAAACTGGAAGGCAGCTGGGTGAGATCTGACTGTGGTGTTTACTATCTCTGATATCTCCGCCTTTCCCAGAGATCTGGCACTGAGTTTCCTTTATTCATGCAACAGCCTCTTAAAAGACTCACAAGTGTTTTGCCTCTAGGGGTGCATCAGGATGCCTCTCTCAAAAAGGCAGTTGCCTCTGCTTGCCTCCAGCAAACAGAGTTGACCCAAGAAAACACTGCCACTAAGAAGCCATCTTTGACTCTCTTCCCTTTTTATCCATATAAACAGAAATCTTAAATCCATCACATGCAGCTTGTTTCTTGCATCAAGGCTCCTATGAGACTTCAGGAACCAGCCTTGTTACAGCTTAATACAAATTCTTGGTGCTTTATATTTTTCACTTGATTCTTTTCTTGTCCTGTGAACAAGGCATGATGAACCTAGGAGCATCTGTTACTGGACTTCCCAGTAACCGTTTAGCAGATAATAAAAGTAAGAAAATGTCAGGACTTACCTCAACTCACAGGCCAAAAATAGAAGAACCAGTTTTAAGACCTAGACTACCTGAAACACACACTTGTACTCTAAAGCCCTGGCCTTCCTAATCAGAACATGATAGTCACACCTTCTTGACACATAAGCATCCTCTGAGGAGTCATTAGAAGTGGACACCTGGACACCATACTTATTCACACTAAAATGTGTGATCCTGGAAATCTGAGATTAGCACCTTTTAGCTCTAACCTCTTGGAACTGTGTCAGCAGCTTAAAAAGACACTCTTCAGCCTATTGCTGCTGACCTGAAACAGAGGCTGAGTTTGAGATTAGGGACTGCCGACTAGACTTTATTATTAATACAAATAACATGTTTATCCATTTTATTAGCTTTTGACTAGGCTCATAAGTCTTCATGTTCTCCAAATACAAGGAAATGTTTGGTGCCAAACTGTGAGGTTTGGCCTACACTGTGGTTGCTCCACATATTCTTTTCAAGGCATACCAATTCAGAAAGCTAACAAGTTCATGTATCCATGCACTTTACACGACCAGCCACTCACTGCATGGAAGAGTTCTAAGAAAGCATTAACATAACCAATGTCAATCATACTAGGAAGTAGAAAATGCTGATGCAAGAAGATACTGGAAAACAGGGCTTGGGACTAGACAGGAGCTGGATAAGTCAAAGCTACGTAAACAGACAACCACTTAGCCTCCACTTTGATGTAGCTACAAACTGAGAGCATCAGTACATTCTAATCTCTCCATCCCTTCTCTCAGGATTTCCCTCTTCTTCCTGAGTTCTTAGTAGAGGCACCAAGGCTTCCTCTCCCCTCACATTATAGTTAAAATTCCTGTGGTGTCAACTTTGACCCTTGAGGTGTGAAATCCAGGAAGCAAATGCTTTCATTTGCTCTATTAGATATGCAGTACTTTCATTTATCCTTTCCTGAGGTTACCCCTGGAGGAAAAAAAAATTGACAACCAACTGTCCATCTCAATACGCGTACTACGTTTTCTCTATCTCAGTCCTGTTTCCTTGGGAATGGATTTTCCAAAGCCAGTGATAGCATATTAGTTTGGGTTCTGGTTTAGGTCTGTAGAGGAACTAGCAAGACATATTCATCTCAAAACTTCACTTTAGAGAGTGGAAATACAGTGAGAGACGTGATACCTGGAAGGAGAAGGAACCAGCCATAGATTCTTGGTAGGGGAACAGAATCTGAAGCCAGGCTACCGGAATTCATATTCAGACCTGTTTCTTTGTATATGTGTGTGAACTCAGCTAAGCCATTTTGCTATTTATTCATCCAGACTTTCTGGACCTGCTAAAGAAAATCAGCTTAATGTATTTCACAGGGTTATTATCAGGACAGCAATTAGTGCATGGCAAGAGCTACATTAGGCAAACAGTGATTACAATCAATGTCATTAATAACATAGTTACCATCATCACTTCACAATGATTCTCAAACTCCCTGGTGCTATGACCATTCAATACAGCTCCTCAAATTGTGCGAGATCTCCAACCACAAAGTGATTTTCATAACTACTTCATAACTAATGTTGCTACTGTTATAAATCATAATGTAAATGCCTGTTTTTTTTCCTAGGGTCTTAACCTCTGTGAACCGGTCATTTGACCCCTGAAGTGTCATGACCCACAGGTTGAGAGCCACTGTTTTAAGGCCTTAATAGTCTGTGATGGTGAAAGGAATGGTCTGAAAAAGAAGAGATTGGATGCTGTGTCTTTAACTCAACTCCACCCCTGACTAAATGAGAGTGGCTAGGAGATTAGGGAGGGTCTAACCCTTCCCCAAAGTCTCTAAAGTACAACATAATAATCTGAACATTTTCACCATGAGGCATTCAGTTTCCTGATTTATAGCATCTAGGAGAGTGTTCTGGAAAAAGAATGCAAAAGAGGGACTGTAGTAGTGGGGTTTCTCGGTCCCAGGCGGTCAGAGGTCCGAGACCCACAGACCTGCCGCCCGAGACCGCTTAGCTGCCCAGCCACCCAGGCCCCCAGAAATGACTCAGACACTTATATTAAGTCCATGCTGTTTGGCCTATGGCTCAGGCACATTGATAACTAGCTCTTACATCTTAAATCAACCCATTTCTATTAATCTGTCTGCCACATGGTCCATGGCTCACCTGTGTTCCTTACATGTTTCTTCTTGAGCGGCTTCAGCTCGGATCTGCCTCTGACTCCACCCTTCCTTTCCTACCTTTTCTGATTCTTTCTCCTACTTGTTCTATGGTGCCTGTCATGGCCCAAAACAGCTCCTTTATTTAAAGATTGAGATTCACAGCATACAGAAAGGCATTCCCACATCAAGGGACACTTGCAAAAACCAAGCCCAATGTCAGATTATAGGGAAAGCAAGCTGTAGAATTGTGAAGGAGCTACAGTGAGGTGAGAGAAGACCCTTTAAAGATACCAATTCTTAGAGAGCTCCACTGGCACCATAAGGTCAGAGTTCATCCATGGTGGGGACGACTTTTAGTCCAAGCATGTGCAAAACAGAGTAGACCTCAGTGAACAAGAACATTGAGTGCCTACTGGCTCTGAGGAAGTGGAGCCATTTCTTCAAAAGTAACACATAGGCCAGAGTCTCCTGCATACATCACAATAACAAATTGACTTGCCTTTCCATTTCCTATACCGTAGAGGGAGAGAAGATCTCTCCAAAGACAGATTTTTTACTTTACAAAAGTCATTGTATATCATTGCAGTTTCTTTGAGTTTTTTGTTGTTTATTTGTTTGCTGTTTAGAATAAAGGTTGTTTTTTTTTTGTAACCTGTACCCCCAACACGTCTCTTTTCCTTTTTCATGTAACATGTGGTCTTTTCCTATGTACTCCCCACTACCATTCCTAAGTACCATCTTGCACCCTTTACATCTCTTTTCTCATGTTTCATTCACATTCACACTCTTATTTAATTACATTTATATTTATAAAATATAAATTTCATAATTCCATTTTTTCTTTTCAGATGAATGAAATTCTGCTATATTTAAGCAACACTTTTTTTTTTGCTATCTATTCATCCTTCATTGTGTCAGAATGTGTGTGTGTAGTTTCCACAATTCTTTGTAAACTCTGAATATCAACTCCATCCCATGTTTGAAGACTTTCCCCAGTTCTGTAAGATGACTGTGTGGTGTGCAGATTCTTTCTCTTAATGAGCAGAAAATTATCGATTTCCCATGGCCTTGTTTGTTGATTCTGTCAGGGGAGGGGATTATCATTTCTTCTTTTTTTTAAAAATGAAAAAAATTTTTACTTCCTATTCTGATCATGGTTTCTTCTCCTCCAACTCCTCTAAGATTGTTCCCACTCCCCTCCCATCCAAATCCATACCCATTTTGTCTCTCCTTAGAAAACAAACAGGCATTTAAAGAATAAGAGTAAAATAAAATAATAAAAAATAAACTAGTTTAGGACAAAACAAAGAAAAAAAACTAAAGAAAACACACAAGAAACACATATAGATATATAATCATAAACATTCCTGCACACGGAAGTTAAATAAAAATGCAAAACCAGGAGCCATAATATACACAAAGGACATGTAAGGTTTTGTTTTTTTTTTTTTTAAAAAAAAAAAAAAAAAAAAAAAAAAAAAAAAAAAACTGCCCTAAACTGCAGTATGAAACAAAGAACCCGCAAAAATGCCATTGAGTTCTTTCTGTGCTGGTCAAGTACTGCTGGGCATGGGGCCTTCCCTTAAGAGTGGTTTGTATCCTCAGTGAGACTCTGTTGGAGATATCTAATTTTTCATTTTTGAGTGCCTATCGATCAGAGAAAGCTTCTGAGACAGGATAGCCTGTGTCAGTTTCTCTTAGTGCGGAGACCAATCTGGTACAGAGCCATGCAGGTCCTGTGCATGCTGCCACAGTCTGTGATTTCATATGTGTGGTGGTCTGACTGTCTTTTAGAGGGCCTTGCTTCCTTGATGTTTCCATCGCCTCTGGCTCTTACAATCATTCCTTGAGCCCTGAGGGAAAAATTTGACGGAGTGGTCCCATTTAGGGCTAACTGTTCCAAGGTCTCTCACCCTCTTAGCAGAAGGGAGAGCTTCAGGAGGGGGTGGTATCTCTATATTTGTTTCCATCTACTGCTAAGTGCAAACTTTTCTGATAATGGTTAATCAAGGTATTGAGCTATGAGTATAGCAGAAAGTCATTAGGAATCATTTTATAACTACATTACATATGGTATAATAGAATAGCCAGAAGTAGTATTTGATTTTATACTAGGACCTGATCAGTCTGATCACACAGTCTTGAACATCCAAGTAGTATCAGAAATGAGTTCCAACTCTTTCAGTGAGCCTTCAATCCAGTTAGATATTCAATTGTCTGTGTCATTGTTACCCTACCAGTCCTTACAGACAGCCCATCACTGTAGATGGAAGGTTGATGTTTGCTTTTCTACGTGGTAGCATCCAGAGCAACTGCCAGTACAGTGAATACTTGTCAGTAGGAATGAGGGCTCTGTGTAGGCAACAGATGGACTTCTTTGTGTTCAGTGAGTGTTTTCTTCAGCAATGTGGCCTTACTGTCAGTTTGTGGACAGCAACCAATAGCCTTGGAAATATCCTGGATTGTTTGGGGGTTCTCATGGGGCCTTTTTGGCTAACAACCTGGTTATATGTAACCCATCTGCAGCACTGGAAGCTTCATATAGTTAACAAGGGCTGTTTCTCCCCAATAATTTGACAATTTTATTTATATCACTTTCACACATGTATATATTTTAGGAATCTACTACTCTAATGGGTTTCCAAATGATGCCCCTCAAACGGCCCTCAGATTTCATGTTTTCCCTGTATTTCATCCCTCAACCCTTCTTCCCTCCTCCCCTGGCATTTGATCTTCAAATCTCTGTCCTCTCCCACCTTCTTCCTTGATTATTGTTTATATTTTTCTTTTTCAATGAGACAGGTCTGTGATAGCATTCCCTTCTCTACACCTAATGTCTGTTGCTCTATCAGTTGTAGGTTGGCTATCATTGACTTATTAGCTAATATTCGCATATAAGTGAAATCATACCATATTTGTTTTGGGGGACTCTGAGTTACCTTACTTGGTAATTTTTTTCTAGCTCCATCCATACTGAATCTTTACCAACATTCTTCTTGGTATCTTAGTGTTGCTGTGAGTCATGGAATTCCTGAAGCTATGGTTCCACGGGATCATTCCCTTTATGAGCTCCACCAGATCATAGATGAGGTAGATGTTGTGACCAACTCAAAGCCCTGGATGTGGGCTTGGGTAATAAGCTGGATTGGTAAGTCCAGGCCTTCACTGGGACACCTTGCCCTCTGAGGCATAAAACCAGCTCTCCCATGCCACTAGAGCCAACTAAATCTCCCACTATGGCACCTGGCAAGGGGCAGATCCAGTATCAGCTTCCCCAGAGCCAGCAAGGGGTGGGGCCAGTTCAGCATGGCCCTCAGATGTCAGCATGGTCCCAAGTAGCAGTCCAGACCACAGGCTTCTGACCGGCCTTTGATGGTACTGATAGACATCAATACAAACCTTGACTACTGTAGTATCCTGGGTCCTAAGATGGTCCTTGGCTGCAGCATGGGCCAATGTCACCATGGCCTCAGGAGGCAGTTCAAGCCAATCTGACAACATGGCCGTTGGACATCAATATGGCCTTAGGTGGTGGTTCAGAGCACAGACATCCTCATGGCCTTTGGTGGTAATGCAGGCCACAGACATCAACATTCAACAAAGCTGCAGTAAGACATGGCCCCTGGTAGTAGCATAGGCCTGGACATAGGGAGACCAGGCCATGATCTCTCTGATTTTTTTTAACAGTTGAGTAATATTCCATTGTATATATACCACATTTTCTTAAAGCTTTGTTAATGGACAGCTAGGATGTCTCACTTTCTGGCTGTTAGGAAAAGAGTAGCAGTGAACATGATTGAACAAGCATTATCTGTAGTAAGATGGTGCATCTTTCGAGAATATGCCCAAGAGTTGTCCAGCTGGATCTTGAGGTAGATCAATTTCCATTTATCTGAGGAACCATCACATTGATTTCCGTGTGTCCATACAAGTGTGCACTCCCTCCAGCAATGGAAGCATTCCCCTAGCTCACCAAATACGCTGTCATTTGTTTTATTGACCTTAGCCAGTCTGACTGATGTAAGATGACTCTCAAAGTAGTTTCAATTTGAATGCCCATGATAAATACAGATGTTTAACATTTTTGAGTGTTTCTTAGCCATTTATGTTTCCTTTTTTAAGAATTCTCTATTTTGATCTGTACCCTATTTTTATTTTGAGTTTTTTTCTTGATGTTTATTTTCTTTGAGCTCTTTGAAATATGAATTACTTATATATTTTAAACATTAATCTTCTACCAGATGTTATGTTGGTGAAATTTTTTTTATTTTATTGAGAAATTTTGCATCTATGTTCACTTGCAGAAATTGGTCTGTAATTTTCTTTCTTTGTTGGGTCTTTATGTGGTTTTACCTTACAGCAACTCTGTCCTCAAAAAATGAATTGTGTGATATTTTGTTTCTATTTTTGAAGAATCTGATAGAATCCTGTGCTAAAATCACCTGTCCCTGGGCATTTTTTGTTTGTTTTTGTTTGTTTAGGATACTTTTAATGACTGCTTATATTTCACTAGAGATTATAGATATTTCTAAATGACATGTTAATGGTTTATATATTTCACTTTGAATATATTCATTTCTTTTAGGTTTTCCAATTTGGTGGGATGCAAACCTTTGAAGTAGGTTGTTACAATTCTTTAGATTCCCTCAGTGTCTGTTGTTATGTCCCCCTTTGCCTCTAATTTTGTTACTTTGTATATTCTCTCCCTGAGTTTCAGTTAATTTGGCTAAGGGTTTGTCAATCTTAATGATTGTCTCAAAGAACCAGCCCTTCATTTCATTGAATCTCTATATTCTTTTAAAGTTTGTTTGTTTCGATTTTATTGTGTTCAACTCTTAGTTAGGTTTTCTTGTTTCCTCCTCCTTTGGAATGTTATTTCTTCTTGTTGTTCTAGAGATCTCATGTGTGCCATTAAGTGACTAACATAAAATATCTCTTTTTCTTAACGTGGGCACTTAACTTACTCTTAGAGCCACCTTCATTGTGTCCCATGAGTCTGGATATATTGTGTTTTAATTTTTATTCACTTCTAAAGAGGCTTTAATTTCTTTCTTAATTTCTGCTATTACCCATTTTCATTCAGCAGAGAGTTTTTCAGTTTCCATAAATTTGTAAGTGCTCTGTTCTTTCTTTTATTGTTAAAATACAGATGTAATCAGTGGTAGTCTGATAAGGTTCAGGACATTATCTTAATTTTCTTTTATCTGCTAAGATTTGCTTGGTGTCTGAGTGGTCAGTCGTGTAGAAGGTTCCATTAGGTCCTGAGAGGAAAGTGTATTATTTTGTATTTGGGTAAAATGCTCTGCAGATATCTGTTGTGTCCATTTGACCTATGACATCATTTAGCTGCAGCATTTCTCTGTCCAGTTTTGTCTGGAGATCCTGTCTATTGGCAAGAAATGGGTATTAAAGTTAGCCACTATTACTGAGTGAGGGTCAATATGTGATCTCGGCTGTATGTTTCTCTTGTGAACTTGTATGGCCTTGTGTTTGATGCATACATGTTAAGAACTACAACATAATCTTAGTGGGCTTTTTCTTGGATGAGTATGTAGTGTTCTTCCTTTTACAATGAGGGATGAGATGTCTATCTTTGTTGTTAATTTTTTTTTTTTTTTACTGGATGCAGCAGAAGGGCAGATCCTGTTTTCAAACCTAATTTGTTAGTCTGCGTCTTTTATTGGGGGAATTAAGACCACTGTTGAGGGTTATCAATGAGCAGTGATAATTGATTTTCATTATTTTGTTCTTGTGGTGGGCTTTTTTCTTTCTTTTGATTTACTTGTCTGAGATTATTTATTCCTTGTGTTTTCTTGGGTGTTTTTAACATTATTAGGTTGGAGTTTTTCTTCTAGAATCTCTTACACAGCTAGATATGTAGGTAGATATTATCTTATTTTCTCAGCGTATTGAAAATTTTATTGGATATAATAGTGTGGGCTGGTGTATGTGGTGGCTTAGAGTTTGTCAAACATCCATCTACCTGTTCTGGATTTTAGAGTCTCTATTGAAAAGCAAGTGTTCTAATAGGTTAGTCTTTATATTTTATTTGGTCTTTCCTTATAGCTTTTAATATTCTTTTTTGTTATGTAAATTTTGTGTTTTAATGATTATGTGTCATGGAAAATTTATTTCTAATTCAGTCTATTTGGTGTTCTGTATGGTTGTTGATAGGTACCTCCTTCTTTAGGCTACAAAAATTTTCTTCTATGATTTTGTTAAAATTATTTTCTATGGCTTTAGCCCAAGAAATGATGGCTGAGACCAAGAGATGTGGTTGTGAAGAAAAGCTACGGAGGAAGACCTGTGACCTGCTGGGAACGAGAGCCGAGATAGGAGGAGGGCTGTAACAGATAGTCTGCTACAAAGCTGGAGATAAGACTGGGGTCATTTGTTGATTCTAGAGACTAGTTTCTATGGTATTGGAGTTCTGTTTCACCATTTCACATTTTTAATTAAGATATTTGCCAACTGTAAGCTGGTTTTTATGCAAGGTGAAGGATATTGTCAAATTTCTTTATTGTGCAGATGGAAATCTATTTCTTCAAGCACTGTTTTTCAAGTGAGCTTTTTAATTCATTGTTTTTGATGCTTTCATAAAATATAGATAACCATGTCTGCATTTTATTTATGGTTCATTTTTTTGCTCTTTTGGCTCACTTGCCTATTTTATTCCAATACCACAGTGCCTTTGCCACCACAGTTCTGTAATATAATAGGAGATAGGTATTATAATGCATCTGGGTTTATTCTTACTTGGCTGTTCTAATCATTGCCCTTTGAGCTTAATGTGAGCCTTAGATTGTTGGGGTTTTTTTTCCTAGTTCTGTGAATAATATCAGAAATTGTATGGGAGCTATGCCTCCTCTAGATTACTTTGCATCACCTCACCATTTTCTTGATATTAATTTTGCCAATCTGGGAGCATAGAACATTTTTCTATCATGTGGTATCATCTTTGACATTGAGAAAGTTCCTCCTTTTTTTCTGAAAGAAGAAACATTTCTGAGCTGATATCTTAAAGTTGGTTAAATTCTTATCAAAAAGATACTTTAAGAACTTGGGGAAACTGTTATACTTTTCTGAAAGTTTCAAGTTTATTCTTCTACTTTTCTAGAAAGAAGAGTTCTGCTACTCCAGGACGTCAGTGATCAATTGTTCAGGAAGTAATAATGCATTCTAAACTCCCAGATATAACTAGAGATAAAAAAAATCAAACTTGAAATGTTTTTTAAAAATTCAGAGCTTGCAACACATAATAGCATTTCTTCTTTAAATTTATTTATTTAACCTTATTTTATGTGCATTCATGTGAAGGTGTCATATCCCCTGAAACTGGAGTTACAGACTGTTGTGAGCTACCATGCAGGTGCTGGGAATTGAACCTGGGTCTTGTGGAAGAATAGCCAGTACTCTCAACCACTTAGCCATCTCTCCTGCCCAGAATCAATTCTTAAAGGCCACTTCATCTTATTACTAACATTTCCTTCCTCAACGAAATGATTGTGGATAGAAAAAGTGAGCACCAAATATTTAACACGCTTGCAAACAGAAAGGCAAGAAGGGGTCAGATCTATTTATTCAAAATAAATATTCTGTTCAATTCACACAAGAGTAAACAGTATGTAGTCCGTAAGGTCAAGCAATTGCAGAAGCCCATGTGTAAATAATTAATAAAGTTGTACGCAGTGTCAGAACTCGCTTGCCCTGGGTTGGCTAAGATACAGATAAATTGAAATCTGACAAAAACAAATTGTGTTAAATAGTCCTTAAAACGTGATCTCTGAAGCATTCTACACAGCTCCACTTGCTCCTTCTCCAGCTTCTTTTATCTTAATTTATAATTGACAAAGACTACTAAGAAAAAAGTAGTTGAACTCCAGTAATGAAATCAGTTACAGAACCACTGACTTTATCACATATTTAATGTGCTTGGCTACTGCTTTTTCTATATACACACTGCTTTCTAATCTTTCTCTTTGAGGAGGAACACGTAAAGTATCATTTAGTTTCAGCTGAGGAAGCAAGTTCGAGAGCTGATCCAGCCCTCAGCAGCACGAAGTGAATTATCCTTACTAACTTTAAGTGAAAGAGACGGGTCATAGACACTAACCTCACATTGATCAGGAAAATAAAATGCCTCTGATATCTCAAAGCAGAACTTCCCAAGATTCGGCACAGTTCCACCAACTTTGAATCATATAGCTTAGAAGATATTGTATAATTTTGAATTCCAGCAATTTTTTTGAGCTATAGATAATCAATTATTTTTTAAATTTTATTTATTTTATATCCTGAGCCAGTTTCCGTCTCTCCTCTCCTTCCATCCCCTTCTGCTATTCCCCCTCTGTTCCTAACCCCCATTCACTCTTTTGTTGGAAAAGGAAGGTCTCCCATGGATATTAACAAAACACGGTTTAAGAAGAAAAACTAAGCACCTCCCCAAATAGTAAGATTGGGAAAGGTGACCCAGTGTGACGAGTAAGGTCCCAAATGCCAGTGAAAGAGTCAGAGACAGCCCTTGTTCCCACTGTACCCCTAAGAAGACCAAGCTACACAACTAACATCTGTGCAGAGGACCTAGGTCAGTCCCAGGCCAGCTCCCTGGTTGTCGGTTCAGTCTCTGTGAGCCCCTGTGAGACCTGGTGAGTTGATTCTGTGGGCTTCTTGTGTTGTTTTTGACCCTCTGGCTCCTACAATCCTTTCTCTCCCTCTTCTAAAAGATTCTAAAGATTTTCTCCTATACTCATATACTAGAGCCTAGACCAGTTGTCATTAGAGAGACTGTATCCAGCAACTGATGGAAACCGATGCAGAGACTCACAGCCAAAAACTAGGTGAATCTCTGGAAATCCTCTGAATTTCTAATCACCATTTGCCCTCAGGACATTGTGGAGGGGTCTTCAAGCTGCCACTGCAACATTTGACACATTTATCCATGTGTCTTTCTGAGACTGTCCACACGTGAGCAGATGGAGTCAGCTGGCATTTAACCACGTGTGTGTGACAACCAAGGAAGAGGAAAAAAAAAGCCCCATGAATTACTTGGAAGGAATAGAACAAAATCACATCCTTCCACCCCAAAGAAGAAAAGTGCATTAGCCAGTTACCTGATGAGAAGCAGCTCACAGGAGCAAGGGTTTACTTGGGCTCACAAAGAATTCTGTCCATTGTGGAAGGGGGGTATGGTGGCAGAAAGAGGAGGTGGCTACCAGTAAGGACTGAGAAATGAACAGTAGTCTCCTTTTGAACCAGTCCTAGATGCCATAGTAGTGAGTCAGTGACACCCATTTTCTACATAGGTCTTTCCTCCTCAGTAAAATCTTCCTAGAGACACCTTTGGGGGGGGGGGGACACATTTCTACGGTGACTGTAAATAAAGTTGAGTTGAAATGAAGATGGCATTGCAAAAAGCACTACCAAATTGACATTCCCGTTTAAGTGAGGCCAAACTGTCTTCAGCAAATCTGTGCTTGGAGGTAAGATCTTTGAAGTGTGTCCTTTGTTTGCTATGTGTATGTGCATGAAAAAAAAAATAATAAGTATAAACTCGTTCACAGCCTTGACCTAATATCCAAAACAAATCAGTCCTTGTTCAAACCTCAAGTACAGTCAGATAAGAAGAAAAGAGAAAACCATGGGGGCTAGAGAGATGACTTTGTAGTTAAGAGCGCTAGCTGCTCTTCCAGAGGACTCGGATTCAATTCCTGGCACCCACACGATAAATCCCAGCTATCTATAACCCCAGTTGATAGGATCCAGTGTCTTCTTCTGGACTCTGTGAGCACCAGGTACACAAGTAGTGACTAGACATACACATGTGTCAAAGAACCAACATATAAAATAAAATAAAATTTAATTAAAAAGAAAAACCATGAGAGTAGAGTAGGATATAAAAGAAGATAAAATGTCCCAGTAATTACCATTGAGTCTGTGGTGTTTGGGTTTGGAGGGAGAGGTACCCCCATAATTCTCAAATATCTGAATACTTGTTCCAAAATTGTTGGAGAAGCTTAGGAGGTGTGGCCCTGCTGGAGAAAATGTGTCACTGGGCCAAGGCTTTCGGGTTTCAAGAGTTATGTGCTATGTCGTATGCTTGCTCTGTCCCATGCTTGCTATTTAAGATGTGAGGCTTCAACTCAAGCTTCCAGTTTCAGTCACCATGCTTATGGGCTCATCCTTCCAGAACTTGAAGCCCAAAATAAGCCATTCTTTCTATAAAATTTTGGTTTGGGGCTTTAATCACAGACCAGAAAGGGAACTGAAACAGAGTATAAAGTATATATTGAAAAATAATGTACGTTTTTTGATAAAGTTGGAGTTCCTAGTTCTTAAAGAGATGCTGCATTATTCATTAAATAGTCTTGAAGCAAATGACCAAATCATTTGTCTGGTACTGTGGTAGTTAATGTAGTATATAATACCAAAATAAACTTCAGATTACAGATCTAAGCTGAAAGTATAACTATAAAATATTAACAAAATCTAGAGTGATAATTTATGTAATATATGTTGAAAAGGCCTATATTGGCCTGGTGACTCAGGGATCAAGGTATCTATGGTCAAGTCTGGTGACTAGATTTGATCTTGGGGACCCAATTTTTTAAATATTTTAATATTTGATTATATAAAGAATAGAACTTCAAAGATTTATGGTTAAAAAGATACAATGATATAGAATTTTTAAGAAAAAGGACAATTCCAGTGTTTGATAGGAAAGAACTGAAAATTTAAAATGTTCTCTACATTAAAAAAATAACAATATATAACAATATATGTAAATTTTTAAGTAAAATTTCTTCACAAAGTATGAGATCAACCACTACACAAGTGTGCGGAAAGTGTATAAGACAATAGTACTCAAGGAAAGAGACATTATAACTATGAAATACTATTTTGCCTTTCAAACTGGTAAAGATGTCTAAAGGCTGAAATTCTAGGAGCTGCCCAGTGTTCAATAAAATGCTACCTCAGGAGGTCATGATCATATTCTCTTTCCCAAGGCCCTTGCTCCTGGGAATTTACCTTAAGATCCAACTGTAGTGGCAACCTAGTGCTGAGTTTCTGAGAATCCAGAAGATGTTTGATTCTTGGGTCACCTTCCCCCTGGGTGTTGGAACAGTTTCTACTAGTGCATATGGACCTACACAGTCAGTTCTGATGCTTCCTGTGGGCTTGAGGGACTCCACAGTAACATGTTAATGAAAGGTGTGTTTCAAAACTTTGTGTTTAAAAGTGTTTCAGAATATATCCTAAAAGTATCAGTATTTAGAAAGTATCTATGGTTACATTTCCAATTAATTCTTCAAATTAATTCTAAGTTGTGAGTTTATTGGGTCAACATATGCTCATCTAACTTTTCAATGCACAATTTTTAAGTTTTAGCAATGTATTCCCACCAGCAATGTGCTTTTCTTCTCTCTCAGGATATTTTAACATTCGTTTCAGTATTTTGGTTTTTAATATATAAATATCAACATCTTATAGTTTTATTTTGGAACTCTTTCTATATAATTGATAATGAGTATGTTCATCTTCTCTATTTTTAATTCTTGTATTTGTTATTTTCTTATTAAAATACCACATGAAGAGCACCTTTTTCTAACTATGTGTTGCAAATAAATTCTCCAGATATATTTGTTTTTGAAAATAATTTGTGTGTTTGCAACTAAGACCTTTCTTCAATTTCTATACATAGTGTCATTTCTGAAAGTTCTTCCCATAAAGTACAGGAGATAGAAATATGTATTGTTTACTATTTGAAGTTACTTGTTATGCAAAATACCAATCCTACATAAAGTGGTGAGAGCTGCACACAAACCACCTCAAAGTCCACACCGGCCCCCTGAGGGGAACCACACATTGTATTTATCTTTATGCCCAGCCCATTTTAGGTTGCTAAAATACAGCGTACATCCATATACCATGTGCATCTATGCCTTTCTTACAAAACATAGCAAATGTTTACATCTAAATCATAATAACTTCCTTAGTTATTACAATACCTGTGTAATGTCCTTTTCTAGCTGTTGTTTCAGGATGGATTGTCAGTGGATAAAGGTACTTGCCTGCAGGGCTGGTGACCCCTGTAAGGGGGAAGGAGAGGACCAATTCCACAAAGCTGTCCTCTGACTTCCACATACATGCACTACACATACATTAATAAATAAATGAATAAAATTTCAAATTAAAACTTTCCATTCAAACTGGCATATAAACAAGGCCCACACACAGCTTTGGGTATGATGAGCCTTATCTCTCTTAGGGCAGCCATGCTCCCCTCCAACTTTTATGTCCTATCAGAGTTGTGCTAGAAACTGCATCATTCTGTCTCCACTCCTGAGGTGTACCGATGTACTTCCTGAAGCATCCAAATTTGTTTCTCATGCTCTGTAGTTGTGAAAGGTTGGAGTCAACCCTGGCAGCTAAGATTTATATTCATTTTTATGTGTAGATGTGGATCCCTTCTTGGTGTTCTTCTATGGCTTTTCTTACATGTTTCTTAAAGCATCATTTTCTATGAAATAATTGTTTCACTTGCAATGGTTTCAAAGATGAGTGACTGACTTAATCCATTCATGGGCAAGAACTACATAATGAGATGAGTACTCTTATTTTATTGGAAACCTTCCAAGTAATTATTTGATATCTAGGACCTTCAAATAGTGTTTACTTATTGCATTTCTGGTTTTTGCATTATGAATCTCTGACTTTTAGTTTATGCTAAAGTTCATTAATAGCAATTCTAACATATAAGCATCATAAACAATGTTTAAATGGCCGTTTGTAGCTACTGGAAACCCTAGTTTCCGTGCCCTTTAACATAAAAATAACAATAAGCTTTTAAGTTTATAATAGTTTTACATGTGTTAAAAATTACTATAGTAATATAGGTTTTCCATTCAGGCCATAGTGATGTTTCCAATGGCTGTGCTGCACCTTGTTAATAAAGTACTTGTCACAATTACTGGGTCAGTGTTGTCACATTGTTGCTGGCTGGAGTCCACACTTGACTCACAATTTCTTTGTTTGTACCTAAGATTCTTTCTGTCACAGGTCTCACCCAGAATGCCAGATTGTTCTCATTGTCTTGTCTCTTCAATAGACACTAAATGTTGGCAGTTTCTCAGACAGCCCTTATTGTTTGGTAGTTGCTAATACTTGAAAATCATGTTATGTATTTTCTCTCATAGACTTGTATCAATGTTTCTTGAAATTCCTACTAGAGAACCACATGTAAGAGCTACAAATTGAAGACCAAAGCTATGGGGCTGCCATTGCCTTGGGCTATCCCCACAAAGCTACAAATACTTAAAGTAAATAAATTTACACTCTTTTCTTTAAGGCAAGATTCATGGTCTAAGGAACAGTAGTAGAGTGGTTCCCTAGCATGTATGGCGCTCTGACAAAGTAAAGTTTAAATTATAGCATATTCACTTAAACTAATACACTTGATACTTTTATCTGTCTCTTACACTGATAACTTTGTTTGCTAGCAACAGATATAATGACTTGGTAATGTTACTTTATAAAGTATAAAATATTCAAAAAAAATGCTAGGCAGGGAGATGACTCAGTATTTAAGAGTGCCCCCCCCCCCAATCTGGGAACCAGCAATTTGATCGCCAGGATATACATAATAGAAGGACCTTACTTCCATAAATTGTCCTCTAATCTTATGTCCACACATTTCATGTGGCATCTGTGTATGCTCACAGATGGTTAAAACACACATTAACCCACAAATTTATAAATAATTAGAACAAAATGCATTTTAAAGAATAATAGTATTCTTCTACTGATAATTAGATTAATAAGAGGATATTAGGGTTACATGAAAAACTTTTCCCTTGAAGTGTATTGAACTAATAATGTATAATTAAAATATAATACTCTAAGCTCACTTGAAAAAATGTTTCTCTGCAATTTGATATACAGCTAAACGTATTTATTACCATTTATTCTTAATATTTTGGGTGCTGCTGTTCCTAACTTTGTTTCATGATTATATATGAACTTTATGTTCCAGAGCTATATGTTTTATATTAATTATAAATATTTACTTAAAATATATTTCAATAGACATTTAAAGGATTATTGCATGCATGCTTAAAATAGAGAAACAGAAGTTACTGTATAAAAGTGAGGCTATTTAGAACAGTCCCATTTCCCTCCCTGATGTCCCAACTATGCTCATTCCCTGTTCTTATGGACATCCACATTCATTTAGTTTTTTCATGAACTATATTTCTCTACATTTGTGTATATATTGGTTTATGGGTATTTGCATACTGGTAGGAAGAAGAATGTATTCCTTTCTAGCTATTGGCAATAATATTGGGTTACTGAGGTAGGGTGTCTTTCTGTATGATGTGAATATCATTGTGTGTGTTAAAGAGACTATTTTGGCCTATGGCAAGGCATCTTAGAAACAGGTGGGACATTCAAGCATAGATGAGGGGGAAGGAGGGCAGAGTCAGAAAGAGATGCTGTGAGCTGCCACTGAGACAGCAAGATGTAAAGGCACTCAGGTAAGCCACAAGCCACGTGGCAAGACATAGATCAATGGAAATGGGTTAAGATGAAAGGGCTATTTAGCAATAAGCCTGAGCCATAGGCCAAACAGTTTGTAATTAGTATAAGACTTTGTGTGATTATTTGGGGCTAAGCGCCAGCAGGGCTGTAAATCCAAACCTCAGGGCTAACCTGGAATGAACAGGTCAGAAAGTCCTACTGCAGATTACCATTTTGTAAATTTAACATACTGTAGAACAATGTGGAGAAGTTGCATAGTCATGTGAAAAAAATGAATTTTAGTTTAAAATGAGACATAAAGGTGTGAGAAAGAATGACATGGCAGAACAAGAAGCTCTTGAACTGTCCTCCTACAGACATCGATTCAACAACACATGTTCTATTGTTCCCTCTAAAGCAGTTAGGAAACGGCTGCACTCTAAGTTAGTGTGAAATCAGTAGCATTAGAGCCTGCAGCATCTTCTCACCATTACACCTCCCCAGCACAAAGCTGTGAGATTTAAATGTAACCGTCCATTTCAGCTTCTCATAGGGGAAGAAAGGACAAGATTGGACTGTATCTCCATTTATCTGACTATTGTCAGAGAGGTTTCCTGAATAGTTAGTATCTGCCTTTCCTGTTTTAGGGGATCCCGCATACCCCAAAAACCTGAGAACTGTTGAGAATAAGGAATATAGATGACATGCTACTACCCCAGAGAACTAGCAGGGACAAGATGGTACACTGAGTGGCTTGTCATTCTGAGGGAAGAACTGAGTATAGATATGGGCATGGTGGTGCACACTTTTAATCCCAGCACTTAATGGGTTTCAGTAGAAAAATCCTGAGTTCAAGTCTAACCTAAGATAGTAAAACACTGCCCCATCCACACACAGAGACACAAAGTAAAGTATTCTATTCATCCAGCTTTCTGGTGTTCCCCAAAGAACTGGCAAGTCTCTTTTTCAGAGCATGGACAGCTTCTGTACTGTAGATATCCAAGGATACCAAGAACAAAGCAAAGAGAGCTAGTATTTTGCTGCTACAAACAACTGTTGGTGTAACAAATGCTAGAAAATAAATGATGAGTCTGAAAAACAAAGAAAGGAAGGAAGGAATGGAGGGATGGAAGGAGGGAGCAAGAGAGGAGGGAGGGGAAGGGAGATAGAAATAAAGGTGTGGGGAGAGGGAAGGGAGGGAGGAAGGGAATAATTGCTCTTCTTAGAAATATACATGGATAAGCAAACCCACAGAAGACATAGAACAAGAGAAAACAGACAAAACTCTAACTTTGGTCAAATTGGTTAGTTAGTGTCTTTTGCTGGACAGAATCAGTATGTAAAGACTGGTAGAAATAAGTGTTTTTTTTCTTTAAAAAATATACAAGTATCAAACAAAGTTATAATAAACTTAAAGAGAAATGGCATAATAAAATGAACTTAAAAATTCTTTAAATACAAACTCTATAAAGAGAAGGCTACAATCCATAACCTCAGAGTAGCTAGGTAACAAGGAGTTCTCTAAGGGAGACATTCATGGATCCCCCTGGGAAAGGGAAATACGTAAGATCTCCTGACTAAATCAGGGGTATGGGGGGAGGGTAAGGAGAGGTGTAAAGAAAACCTGAGGGAATGGGATGATAGAAGTGGGGGAGGGACAGAGAGTGAGAACAGCCAAATAAACTAAAATTGACAGAGGAAACCATTTTGGGGTTAGGGAGAAACCTGGTGCTAGGGAAATTCCCAGGAATCCACAAGAATGACCCTGCTGTGGAATTATGCTCTTGTATATTGTAAAGCTTCATCCCTCCTGTTGGTTTTAATAAAACACTGATTGGGCCAGAAAGCAGACAGGAAGTATGGGCAGGGTTACCAGACTAAGAAAATTCTGGGAGAAGGAAGAGCAGAGCAGAGACACCAGGCAGACACAGAAGGAAAGAAGACGAAAATGCTCTGAGAAAAGGCACTAAGCTACTTGACTAATCATGAGTTAATTGAAAAGTAAGACTTAGCAAGTAATATGCCTGAGCCATAGGGCAAACAGCATGAAATTAATATAAGACATTGTGTGATTATTTGGGACTGCTGGTCTGAATCTTGGGGCTAGGCCAAATCAGAAACTTCTTACTACATGACCCCAACGAAGACTCCAAGCAATAGTGGAGAGGGTACCTGCATTGGCTTTCTCCTGTAATCAAACTGATGATCATCCTAATTGTCCTCCAAGAACCTTCATCCAGCAACTTAAGGAAGCAGATACAGAGATCCATAGCTAAGCACTGGGCCAAGCTCCCAGTCAAATCAAAGAGAGATAGGAGAGATTATATGAGCAAAGGGGTCAAGATCATGATGGGGAAACCCACAGAGACACCTGATCCAAGCTAGTGGGAGCTCACTGCCTCTGGACTGACAGCTGGGGAACATGCATGGGATTAAACTAGGCCCTCTGAATGTGGATGACAACTGTGTATGGCCTTTGGCAGTGGGATCAGGATTTATCCCTTGTGGATGAACTGTTTTTTTGAAATCCATTCCCTTTAGAGAGATTTCTTGCTCAGCCTTGAGGCAGGATGAGGAGTTGGGTACTGCCTCAACTTTATATTCAAGACTTTGCTGATTTCTCATGGGAGGCTTTACCCTCTCCGAGGAGTGGATGGGGAATGGGGTAGGGAGAATCTGGGGGCGGGGGGTGAAAGAGAAGAGGGGAGGGAGGGGAAACAGTGGTTGGTATGTATTGTACCAATTCTAGTATTTAAGGAAACCCAGGGCCAGTTATGAGGCAAAGCTGGAATGTCAGAGAGAGGAAACAGACCACAGTCAATTCTCACCAAGCCAGCTTCTCAGGCCAAACAGAGAAAATGCTATTTTTAAGAGTCCTCTGCCTGGCTGGTAGCTCTTACAGAATGCTGAATCTCTGCTCCTCCTGCCTTAAATATCTCCCCTGCCAAGTTGCTTCACTGTTACATTAAGGTTTCTTGGTCCTGGGCACCAGAGATCCAGACTCACAGACCTGCCGCCCCAGACCGCTTAGCACCTGCTGCTGCTCAGGCCCCCCAAAATGATTCAGATGCTTATATTAACTTGATGCTGTTTGGCCTATGGCTCAGGCACATTGCTAGCTAGCTCTTTCATCTTAACTCAACCCATTCCCATTAATCTGTCTTGCCACGTGGCCCGTGGCTTACCTGTGTCCTAACATGTTTCTTCTTTGGGTGGCTGGCTCCATCTGTCTCTGACTCCACCCTCCTTCTCCTAACTATTCTGATTCCCCACCTACTTCTTCTACTATGCTGCCTGCCATGGCCAAAACAGTCCTTTATTTAAAGATTGACATGTACAGCATATGGAAGGACATTCCCACATCACTTCACTTTCCAGTTCAATACTGTATCATAATCCTAGAGTTAAGATAAAATGTGTGAGCTACTACTGTTTAGCTTTTAGGCCTTGGACTGACTGAAATCCAGAAAGATCTCTGTCTTCTGAGTGATGGGATTAAAGGTGTGGGAGACCACTGGGTCATTTCTTGAGGTGGGATTAAAGGCATGAATCCACTCTCTAACCCTCTTGCTTGTCAGTGGGTGATTCTATTCTCTAATATTCCAGGCTGATCTTATTAATTATAAAAACATCACCACAGGTATGTAAAAAGAAAACCTTTCAAATAAAAAAGAAATAGAAAAGAAAACCCAATATTGGAAGCAGAATTCTCAAAGCAGGGAGTCCTGAACTGTAGAAGAGTAAAAAAAAATTGAATACAAGCATGCAAGTGGGCATGATTGTATTCATGCAGAGATTGTGATGTGACCAACTGCTTGAAGCTCTTGCCTTCGCTTTCCCAGAATGACTGGAGAGATATCTGGAATGGATAGCTAAAGCTAAGCCTTTTCTCCCTAGGTTGATTTCTGTTAGGTTGTCATAACTATCAACAGAACAGAAACTAATACTAAGGCCAACCTGTATACAAACTCATTATTGTCCTATGAAATAATAAAACTGCAAACATTAGGGATTTCCATCATAAGTGAATACATAAATTGACAAGTAACTTCATAGTTTCTAAGATTTTACTAAGTGACAAATAGAAAATCCAAATACAGGTGCATTACATAAACTTCGGCTTGGTTTGTAAAATAATGCCTCATAATGATATTGAGAAGACATACTACTCATTATTTTTCCTGTTCCAATAAATTTACATTTTAATTTCAATTTAATTTAATGTGTGTAAACATTTTGCCTACATGTATGCCTGTATGAACAATATACTATGTATACCTGGTACCTGAAAAAGGCTAGAAATGGACATTAGGTCCTTCATATGTGCACTTACAGATAGTTGTGAACCTATCTGTGGTATCAGTGATTTAATGCATTGTTTTCACGGAGACAACAGAGTTATTAGGCATATGTTTCTATGGTGATTTAAGTAAGAATAACTCCTATAAGATCACATATTTGAATGAGTGGTCCAACGCTAATGGAATTGCTTGGAAATGATGGATAAGATATGTGGTCTTATTGAAGAAAGTAATATCAGAGTTGGAGGTTTCATAATTCTATGAAATTTCTAGTTACTTCTGTCTGGTGGTTGTATCTCAAAACACAGTTTCTCAGCTACAGATCCAATGTCATGCCTGCCTTCTCTCAGTATGCTCCCTACCATGATGGTCATTGTCTTAGAGTTACCACTCATTAAATTAAACTGGAGCACAAGATAATTGTCTTGGTTTGTCCCACCATACTCTGCTTTCCCCACATAACATAAATACTTCACACAGAATAGATGCGCACATCTTAATATAGAAGCAATTGAAGGCGTTATACAGTAAATATAAGAACTATAACTGATATGTAAAAGCTCTCAAATACAAACCTGCACAGATTCTCAGTCCACTATGAAAAATCTTACAACATTTACATGGATCTGCATCCCTTGTATTTTTCAGGGATTTTCCAGCCTTTCGATATTGTGATAGGATAATGCTGTCTACAAAGATTTAGGGTCTCATTCAATACTCAGCTATGAGACGCATATAGCCACATGGGACACAGGTTATACTCACATCAGTAAGACAGGAACACCTCAGAGTGAGCTCACAAATGTGACCAACCCCCAAAACACCTCAGGGGAACCACTGCAAACCAAGTCATCCCACTTGAAATCATTTTTAGCACCTCTTTCTGGTCCAACCGAGGAAGTGTGAACATCACCAGAGAAGGGACTCTCTAAATGGCACTGGACCATCATTAGAGGGAAAAATGAGCAGAAAGATAACACTTCAAATTTTGTCTCTATTTAGTTTTCTTTATTAGTTATGGCTCTGTATCAAAATCTACTTGGATACACACAAATATCTTCTAATTGACTCAATTATCCTGTGCTCCAGTTTAAAACCACTCATTGTATAGCCTAAACGTCTAGCTAACCAAAATGTAAACCCACACCAGTTAGTATCCACAATAAAATTCATTTAGACTAAACTCCAGTGACACTATCCTTCCACAGAAGATCCTGATTAGTAAGTTCTGAGGGAGCTAATGTTCTGGGTGAAGACCTGAGTTAAGGACTAAGTAAGGACTGAGTGTGCGTGGGTAATTTCTATTCAGGATGCATTACTCCTCCTCATTTCCTCAGTATTCTCCACTAGGCATGCTAGAAAGCACTTCCTTGGTCTAGTTGGGTGATTGGATAGTGCCCGAAAAATGAGTGGAGGGTAAGGCAAGGCGCAGAAAGAAAAGGAAGGGTAAACTTTCAAGTTACCTAACCATCATTTTCCATAAACCTGTTAACCAAATATTACACCCAGTGCTGCCCTGGACCACCTTCTCTAAATGTGAATAAGCCAACCAGAGTTACAAAGCACATTTCTAGGGCTATCTAATCCCTTCAGGGCCTAACGGGGATACTGAGAAGACTGCAGGTCTAACCCACGTAAGGTGGTTGCCATCATGTTATCAAAGGACATCAAGAAATAATTGCTAGTGTTTCTGTCATCACAAATTTCTATTAGGACTGGACCAAAAGGGAGGAATTTAGGCAGATATGCCTGTGAAGTTAAGTATGACTCCTTTTGTCCTTCACTTATATGGGCTCCTCATCAGAAAAAGTGATACAATTAATTCACCCCTGTGAAATGCTGTGAGAAGTTACTAATTAATACTGTAAAGTGCTTTGGAAACATAGTGTGAAATAAAAAGACTAAATACTGTGTAACAGTTTTCCTGGAATGCCATCACCAACATAACAGTAACGTAATCTGATTTAATTAAACAATACACAGTTAAATAATAAAGAGCAGAGGAAGAAATAAATTAAGAGGCACAGTCCAAACTAAAGGGCATGTTTTCAGATGAGATTTGGGAAAAGATAGTGAATAAATGAGGCAGAGAGATACTAGGAAGCTGTTAGACTTAGAGAAGATATTGACAAGGTCCCTCCTTAGACAATCCACTGCATTCCCTGGTACCTAATTATAACATTAAATGCATCAGCATCTGCAATAACATGAATGTTAATGACGATCATTGCTGAGACACAAAAGAGCACTTAATTACCCTTTGGGAGAGTAAATGCCATCATTACTGAGAATTGTTGAAGTCATATAAAAGTTGAAAAATGTAATAAGTCGTGGCTGGCTGGCTCAGAAGAGTTAGTGCCCCCCCTTCATTGCTGAAAGTTGCTGTGGGGATACCTGACCATCAAGGACATAGCCACTCTGCAAAGAAGTGAAGTAAATGGCTGGTCCGGCTGATGAAATGCCTGAGAATTTATATAGGTAGTTCAGATCCATTATGTAGGCAGAAGATGTACTTGACAACAAACATTTCCTGTAGTATGAGGTTTCTGGCCCTGACTTTCAGGCCTAGCCTCAAGGTTTAGGACCCACAGACCTGCAGTCCACAGTCCCACAGAGACACGCAGATGTTTCCAATAGTTTTAGGCCGATCGGCCTAAGGCTCAGGCATATAGCTTGCTAGCTCTCTACCTTTAATCTAGCCCATTACTCTTATCTTGTTTAGCCATGTGGTTCGGTACCTTTCCTTAGAGCAGCATAATTGTCCTCTGCTTCTTCCAGCTTCTCTCTGGCATTCTGCTCTATTCTTCCTGTTCCTAGGGTTCTCCTAGTCTGGTAGCCCTGCCCACACTTCCTGCCTGCCTTTGGCCAATCAGCGCTTTTTATTAAACCAGTGGGTGGGACAATTATTTACAATGAAGCAATACAATACCCCTATAATTTCCTTTCCATAGTCACTTTCCATCCTTTGTTTTTAAAACCATGGCATCAAAACAGTGTAAGGAACCAGAATCCTGGAGTTGCTAAGTCAAGAATGCTAGGAGACCTACCAACTAACCTTTCCTCCATGGGACCAGACAAGTGTGGCAGAAGTTGCCAGAACCAGGCTGGAAGAACCACTCAAGGCCTTTATACCAGTGCATCACAAGTCTTGGATCTTTATTTCTACAACTAACGTTTTCTTTTGTTTAAACATCAAGTTGTTATAAGAAGAAAACTAGTCCAAGTATGAAAGAATTAAGAGAAAAAGGCAAATGTCTACTTAAAAGACACTGCACCATGGACAATGAGGTAGAATGGAGTGAGTGGGGCAGTATGGCTAGAGGGAAGTAGTTTGGCAAAGTCCTGTTCTATTAAGTGGAGCAGAGAGGTCAAATGAATTTTTAAATTTATTATTTGGGGGGGGGCATGCATACTTACACACACCTCTAGGAGCATCGGATGATAACTTTTAGGAGTCAGTAGTTCCATCACGTGCATCCTGAGGATGGAATTCATATCATCAGGCTTGTCCTTCAACAACATTTTATTCTCTGAGCCATTGCGCAGGCCCTTCATCATCAAGCAAGGTGTTTATCTGTAATGAATGGGCTCCAAGGAGCCAGTTTATGCACCAAAAATAAATTCTTGTCCCACTGCTAGAGGCCCTACAAACTGTCCACCCTACTGGATACTGGGGAGAGGGGTTTAGTCCTAATTCAACTGGATATACCAAACAGCATTGTCTCACCCTGGGACTCCTTACCGTCTCTGAGGAATGGATGGGGGGATGAGGTGGGAGGAAGCTGGGGGAGGGCTGGGAAGAGGAGAGGGAGGGGTGTACACAGTGGGTATGTTAAAACATTTTTTAAATAAAGAAAAAAATTATAATGGCTATTTTTTCATTGTCCTGGATTTAAACATGAAGACATAATAGACTTTAGTGAAATCAATTTTCAACAAGAATGAACGAAACTGCAGTGAGTCTAGGACTGAAGGTACGTAGAGAGGAGAAAGGTCAAATACTTTTCTTCAAGGTAACGTAGCCAGAGGAAGATAGCTAGTGGACCTCGGGTGAGTGAAATCATGCTTGGTTCTGTTCATTTGTGTGTGTGTGGGGGTGGTCCATGTGACTGCTAGTGGCTTTGATCTCTGTACCACTGTGGAAACAGAGTGGTGTGACATATAAGGGCGGGCACCTGAGAAATGGAAGGCATTTAGGAAGAGCCTTGCCATGGATGACAAAGAAGGCAATTCATGCTCTCAGGCAAATGACCCAATATGGAGAAGTGATATCCTGCTCTGGCCGTGGGACTTGTAAAGAATATAGCAAACACAGACAATTACATTTCAGTCCAAATGGGGGGGGGGGGGGAGAAGAGTATCAAGATGACCAAAAAATTAAACAAGTGAACTTGCTGAAAACCAAGTAAGGCAGAAAACCCTAAGACTACAGCGAGAGGCAAGTGTAGATTCCTATAGATTCTATATGTATGGTGGGGAAAGCATTGTGAAAAATGTAAAAGGAAAAGAATATTTGTAGCTACATACCCACTGACATGACCTTGCAGATATACATTAAGTGGGAAAGAAGCAAGGGGATTATTACAGAGATGGTACGAAGTACCTGAGGGCAGGCTAGTTCCAAAAAGGCGCTCCCATTTTATTACATTTATCAGAGATAGCCGCAGCACACGTTCACAAGGTATCATTTCCATGGTTTTATTTTAAAATTTTTGGACTATATTTTGACAAAACTCGATTTCTCTTATGCCTCTTAGCACCCTCCCCCACCTCCACACCCATCCAACTTCATATTATTCTTCTCTCTCATTCAAAATCGACTCATAAAACAAAACACGAAAGCCATAAAAACAAGAATAAGAAAACATTCAAAGTCTATTTTGAGTAGACCAACTATTCCTGGACCTGGAGACTGCCTTGAAGTGTGATTAACACACTCAGCACTTAGTTGGAGAAAACTCTCTTTCCCAGCAGGTATCAATTGCAAATAGCTTCTTGGTTAAGGGTAGTACTTCCTGTTCACTCCCCCTTCTCAGTAATAGGATTTTTCCTGTTTTGAACCTGAGCAGGTCCTATGTGTTCTGCCATAATCTCTGATCTCATTATCTGGAAGGTGCTGTTTCCTTGGAGTCACCCACCACTTCCGGTTAGTTCTAACAGTCTTTCTGCCTTCTCTTCCTCATAGAGCCTACATCCTTTTCAGTTGGATTTAAGGCTCATTCCACACCTGACACTGCTTAAATGCCAAGAACTACAATTGAATTAGATCACGGGTCTAGGGGAAAACTTAATACTATCATTATGCTAAAGGAACACAGCAATAAAATGACTTCTAATGACATTCTGCCATACCCATAAATCAATGCCTCACTTGCTCAGTCATCATTAGAAGTTTCTTCTTGCAAAAAAGGGAACAGAGAAAGAGAGAGGGAGGGAGAGGGAGAGAGAGAGAGAGAGAGAGAGAGAGAGAGAGAGAGAGAGAGAGAGAGAGAGAGACTTTCAATGGGTCAATGTGCAGAGAGCGAGAGATCTTGGAGTACTCAATCCTAAATGGGATGTCTCCACCAATGCCCTCTCCTTACAACTCATTTCTATTTTTCTTAACTTGAACAAATTGGAGTTCACAAATATTTACTGAATAAAGAAGTTCTGCCTGTTTGACTTAACTCACAGTCTCTTCATCCCTCAAAACTGCTGTTGCTTTGTTAGGTGAATAGGCATTAATTTTCAAGACAAACCAGAATGGATATCATCCTTCCTATCCTGTCAACATTCTGAGGTTTCCCTCACATCTATGTCTTCATATCACATATGTGTGGTGTGCTGCTTACATGAAGGTTCCTGATGTGTGAATAAATATTCAGTTCAACTTCCTTGTGCCTACTTCATCATTTATAGCCAGGGCAAACTGTCAATGTCAGAAAGAAACATAAATGAAGAGGAAATGAATTTAAAGGAAAGAGTAAGGATTTCTTGCAGTCACTGGCATGGAGTAGCAGTGGGTGCTATAGAAGGGCATATTTAGGTAATCAGCAGTTCCTACCAACAATGGAACTCATGATGTTGTCACTGAACAAGAAAAACATTCTTCATTTATAACACATCCTAATATTTTAAGGGGTACTCCAAAAGTCTAAATAGTATATTGTTGTTCATTAACACCTATCAAATATTTCAAAAATAACTTTGTTTTCTCAAAACTTCAATTGAATTTTAAAGCTCCATTTTTATGTTCACACTATAAATAATAATTTTTACTTATGTTGAATTAACCCTTTCAAAGTCTATTTGGAACACTCACAACACCTGCCTTTCAAATCTCAGACACTAACATATACGATTTTAGCAACACGGAGTTAAGAGTTTGGAATCACAATATTGCATATTCTAATGGAAGTTCACAGTGTTAGGTGTCAAAGGAAATCATGATATGCATAATGCACAATAAGCAACATTTGCAAACCACACGTATGGTGTGAGTGCATCTGGTGTAATATTTGATTTGAATACTATCTTTGTATTATGTCTCAGTATCTTGAACAGTGCCAGGTTTTTCAAGCTCCTTTAAATAATAAAATATTTAAGATACTTCCAACAATCCACAAAGCTTCAAAATCTAGAATTGTAGTAAAAGGAATGGTGTGAGTTAAAGTCAAGATGGAACTTTTTATATAACTCAGTTGCGGAAGTGTAAAGTCTTGGGTTCCCAGCACCAAACGTGTGTGTTGGGGGTGGGGGGGAGCATGGAGTTGGTTTAGCTGTTAATCAAGGGTGGGTGGGGCTTTCTCGGCACATAAGAAGAGCTGTGCAAGCATGGGAACCTGAGTTTAGATCTCCAGATTTTAGTTTCAATCTTCACTCTTGGGCATATACCCAAAGGATATGTATTCTCACCCCAAGGACATTTTCTCAACTCTGCTAATAGCAGCATTATCCATAATAGCCAGAACCTGGAAACAACTTAGATGCCACTGAATTGAAGAATGGATTTAAAAATATGATACATTTATACAATGGAGTACTACTCTGCAGGAAAAAAAAAAAAGACCTCCTGAAATTTGCAGGCAAATGAATGGAACTGGAAAATATCATCCTGAGTGAAGTAACACAGACCCAGAAAGGAAAATATGGTATATACTCGCTCATAAGAGATTCTAGAAATAACCAGACTATAATACACAATCCTTGAGCAGCTAGGGAACAAGGAGGAACCTAAGAGAGACACCCATGAAACCTTCTGGAAAAGGGAAATAGACAAGATCTCCTGAGTAAAATGGGACCATAGTGGGAGGAAGGAAGTACAGGGATGTGGGACAGGAACATGAGGAAATAGGATGGTCTAGTTGGAGGAAGGGCAGAAAAGGAACAATGGAATTGATATCTTGCTAGGGGAGCCACTGATGGGTTAGAGAGAACGCTGGCACTAAGGAAGTACTCAAGAACTCACAAAAATGACCTCAGCTAAGACTCCAAGCAATAGTAGAGAGGGTGCCGGAACAGGTTTTCCCCTATAATCAAATTGATGATCAACCTAATTTTTATTATAGAACCTTCATCCAACAATGGTTGGAAGCAGATACAGAGATTCACAGCTAAGCGCTGGGTCAAACTCCCAGTCCAGCTAAAGAGAGGGAGGAGAGATTATATGAGCAAAGGGGTCAGAATCATGATGAGGAGACCCACAGAGACAGCTGACTGAGCTATTGGGAGCTTACTGACTCTGAACTAACAGGTTAGAAACCTGCATGGAAGGAAACCCTCTGAATGCAGAAGACAGTTGAATGGGGTGGGCAATTTGTGTGGTCTCTGGCAGTGGGACCAAAGTTTATTCCTAGTGCATGAACTGGCATCTTGGAGCCCATTTCCTACAGAGGACGCCTTACACAGCCTTGATACTGGGGGGAGGGACTTGGTCCTACCTCAGCTGGGCATGCCAGACAGCATTGACTCACCCTGGGAGTCCTTACCCTCTCTGAGGAATGGAGGCAGGGGGATGGGGTGGGGAGACTGGGGGTGACTAGAAAGAGAAGAGGGAGAGGAAACAGTTGTGGGTATATTTTTAAAAAAAGAAGAAAGAGAATTATTTCAAATCTAGTCAGAAATTACTGAGTCATAGATGAATGTCAGTCTTGATAACTCTACATCCACAGATACAGACAAATAATAAAGTCACAAGTGCTTATAAAATAAATATAACTTTATAATATTTTAAGTATCTAATTTTACTTATAGTTAACAAATTAGAACTAAAATATAAAGCATTCTATTTTTTTTAAACATGCTTCTCTCCAACAAAAATTAAGCAAAATCATAAAGAAAAAAATTTTGTGGTTTGAGTTTCGGCTGTTATTAAAACCGTATTTAGTTCCAATTAGTACTACTTGGTAATAGTGAAAGACGGGAAGGTCACTTCTTCCTGCCTTTTATTTTGTTTGTGCTAATTAACCATTGTTTGTGGACTGTCAAAGATTGCCACACTCACGCCCTGCCCTGATGAAACTCCTAGAGCCCTGATGTTCATTCCAGTCTGTGTCTCCTCCCAGGTCCCTTTCATTCCTGCGATGTGTGCTAGTCCACTGGGGCCGGCTGAATTCCACGGTCAACTAACTCTTTCAGGAAGAACTCAACAATACTGAGTCTGTTTGGGTTTGGGAATAGGGATCTTTTGCCATCAAATTTAGTGGACAGCTTAATATGGGTAGAATATTTTTTGATCAGCTTTCTCTCTGAATTAATCTTATAACACTTTATTGCCAGTAGGCATTGGATTTTGTTGAAAATAAAAACTGAAACAGGTCTAACTTTTCTTCTATAGGTACCTAGTTGCTGGTTTTATTTATTTATTTTAACTGTCTAAATCATTTCTTATTTGTTCGTTTGTTTTATAGGTTAGGAGATGTTTTGTGGTTGTTTGTTTTTTGAGATAGTCTCCACTATATAGCTCTGAAAAGGCTTGGGACTTTTGTAGACCAAGCTGGTCTCAAAAGTTGCTACTTCCTCCCTACTGCTGAAATAAAAGGTATGTACCACTATGCTCTATTTACCTATTTATTTGGGTTATCTGGAGACAGGGCCTCACACTATAACCCTAGGCAGCCTGGACCTTACTATCTATAGCAGATTGGCCTTGAATCTGCAATAATTCTCCTGCCTCTGTCCCATATGCTGGGATTGGAGGCATTAATCACCATGCCAAGCCTTGATAAGTTTTTATCTGAAATATTGAAACTTGAGAAATAAATCAGTGTTACTCATTCTTTTGAGTGAATGTATATTTGTGCATACATGTGCGTTTATATGTATGAAGGTGTCCATGTGTATGGGAGTGCTTGAAATGTTCACGTTTGTGAATCTGCATTTGTACATGTGTGTCTATGAATAGGCAGGTGTGCATGTGTGTTTGTGTATATCCAGGTGCCCCTTTGGGTAGGGATGTATGCAGGTGTACATGTGGGGTTTTTGGTTTTTTATCAGACTGTATCTCTCATTTCCCTAAAACTCACCATGTAGACTAGGCTGTGTAACCAAAAAAAGCTGTGGTTTCAATTGTATCCATGCCCAGCTTTTTACCTGAGTTTTTGGAGACTGAACTCAAGTGCTTGATTGCAAAGCCAAATTCTCAACTAAAGATGGCTCCCCTATCTAAAACTTTCTAGAAGTTTTTTTTTTTTTTTTTTTTTTTTAATTTTTCATTAAGTCTACATGTGTGTGGATATATACACATGTCAATTGTGGGTGCCAATGGCAACCCAAAGACGCTGTCAAATCCCCTGAATCTGGACTTACACATGACTGAGCCACTCGAAGTCAGTTGTTGGGAAGCAAATTTGAGTTGGCTGTGGGGGCCTTAAGCACTCTACCTGCCCCTCTCCATCCCACCTTAATCTCCTGGGAACACAATGTGCTCATTGTCTCTGAAAACTCAATTCATCATTTCAGGAAACGTATTTATTACGCTTGAAATACCTTAATTTCCTCTCTGCTTTATTGGTTGGATTTTCAAATAGTGAAACATCTATTATCTCTGTTCTGGGTACCTGTGTTTTCCATGCCTGAATCTTTCTAGTTGAGTATTCAAGCCTTTTTTTAAAAAATAAAATCAAACCTTTTCTGCTGATTCTGAGTTTGGCTTTTAAATATTCCTCAGTGTCTTGGTGAACAAGATGATTTTTCACTTTGCAGTGTTGCTGTTTGTAACTTCAAACAAGAAATTCTACTTTTTGTTTTAAGAAAAAGTCAAGGACAATTAGCAGACATTAAGTAATTATAAATAATAACACAATGCTTTTAAAACAAAGTATTTTTTATAATAATATGAGTTTATATTTCTAGACAATCCTTTCCTTAAATATCTTCAGTTTTAAAACTTTGATTAGACAACTCAAATCCAGGGATTTAAGACCAAACAAAATTATCCTTCCTGATTTCAGTTCTGATGAATGTTGGCTACCACTTGAATGCTACTGATCTATACCCATAGAGATTGATGGTACTGATTAGACCCATATATTTTATTTTGTAGATCCTGTTCTTATACAGTGCCCTAGATTAAAAATGATTATGACTGGATTATGAGAAAGATGAATGAGCACATTGTTTGTTTCCTTAGAGTTGTGGTTTGTTGACAGGAAGGTGACATAAAATAAACGGGGGTGGGATGTGTAGGTCTTGAACTAAGGGGCAGTAGAGAGAGTGGTACTGGGATAATGAAATGCTGCACTAGAAATACATGATCATTAAAGATAAGGTATAAAATTACTTTCTTAAAAGACTTAAACAACTCATCTCGTCCATTTTTGCTCTTCCATTATTGAGTTTTTGAGACAATGGCTCACTAAATCACCCAGGTTGTCCTTGAACTCCCAAGCCTCTTGCCTCTCCAGAGTACTGGGATTACAGGCATCATTCTCATCTACGAAGAAGTGTGTATGCTGTCACAAAAAGGCACACACAAACATAAACATGAACAAAGAGACAGAAAGATATTTATAACTTTGTACATATGTGTGTTTTATCTGTATGCATGTCTGTGAATAATGTGCATGGAATGCCCGGGGATCCAAGAACAGGGCATCATATTCCCAGAGCTGGAGTTACAAATGCCATGTGGGTTCTGGAGATTGAACCTGGTTCCTTTGGGAGATCAGTCTGTACTCTCAAGTTATGAGCCAGTACTCCAGCCTGAGGAAGATTCCTTTCCAGATTAATTTTTATTTATTATTATGGTGTGTGTTCGTGGCATGTACAGGTGTAGGTGTCGTGATATGTATATAGAGTTACTCTCTGCACACTTCTGTGGGCTCCCAGAATTACATTTGAGTTGTCAGTCTTTCACAGCACCTAAGCCAGCTTCCCAGAGCCATCACTAGGTGGCAGAGGCATTATCTAGGAACTAGTAGCCTCTTGCGAAAACTCCAGTTACATTACAGGTCATCATTCCTCAATAGCATCCAGAGCCTCTGGACAGCTCATACATTTCTCTCAGAATTGGCTTCTTGTTCTTAAAAATAATTCTATTGGCAGATTGGACATTATTTAGATATCAAGTTTTAAAGAGCGTCTCATGGGCGCTGAGTAATTGTTATATTGTTCTGTGGGACTGAGTCTCCTGTCCCTTGGCAGTGAATTCCATTAGCACAGACAGTACAGGGATGTTTAAATAGGTTTTGTCACCACTTAGCTTAATTTAGGTTATACAATTTCTGTGACATGCTTCACGGAGGCAGGACCTTTCCTAGCTGCTTCCTCAGGTGAGTTTTAAACTCACAGCTTTTACCCTCACGAAGATGAAGCATCACATTTTATCTCGATAATGAGCTCTGAAGCAATTTCACCTTGCAGGACCTTTGCTCCTCAAAAAATAGACTGAAGAAAGTCTAGTGGAAGCACTCCGCCGCTGCCTCTTTTTTCTTTCAAATAAACCTATGGCTCAAAACTGTCACTTCTGTTACCGGTTACAGTCCTTGAGAATCAATGCTCCCTTAGATACATCATCGTCTTCAAGCCTCTTTAATATTTTTCCTCTTGAAGCTCCTTTTAATATAAACTATTTTCTCACGTGCCATTTGTGTGTGTGTAAGTGTGTGTGTATGCACATACACATTCATTGTGTGCACATGTATATGGAAGACAAAGATCCCTGTCAATTTCGAGCTTAATCACTCCTCCCCTAGTTGTTTAGAGACAGGGAACCTCACTAAGCCTGGATCTCCCCAGGTCAGCTAGCCTCCTGATTAGCAAGTTCCAGGTTCCTCTTTCGCCATCTCCACCAGTGAAGGGGTTAGAGTTGTGAATCACCTCACCCAACTTCTACCTGGGTTCTGGGGGTCCTTGTGTTTGATCAAGCGTTTCTCCCCACATAATTTAAAATAGTTTGTTCACTTAGTTAACAGTTTTCAGATCTCCTCAAGACTTTTGATGCTTCTGTCCTATTGCCTTCTATTGTCTTTGTAGTAGACAAAAGAAATTTATTTTTAAAACTGTTATAACTAACAATCATGTCCTCATTTGAACACTAGTATCAAGTTACACACACACACACACACACACACACACACACACACACACACACACACACACCTGTATTCATTTTTTAAAAAAATTCCCTTTACTCTAGTCTAAGGTTATCTTCAGCATGTCTATTTTGTATCATAATGTATTTCAAATATAAGGCCACCCTTTTTAAAACAAGTAAGGCCATAACATCAGCTTTGATAGCTAGAAAATACAGAGATTTTTTATCAAAGCAAAATTCCAAATGAACCAGCAGAGAAGAGCTGTTCTGAGCTTAAGTAGTATGTAAATTGCTTTATTTTAAATGGTAGCATGATAACAAATGATATTTCTGGATCTTGGCACATCAAACTACCCACAGATGAAAGATGACTTAATTGCTTTGACCACAGTCCTAGTCAGAATAGCTCAGTTGGCAAATATAAAAATAGCACGGTGCTGTTTGCATTTGAACAAGGAGTGATTTCATTTTAACGCCCGAAGTCTAGATAACAAAGCAACGGGGGAGGGGGTTGCGTCTTGTAAGAAAGGTACAATTTTTGATTGATGTGTCACAATGGGACACATTGATCTTGTCAGCTACACTCGTGTGCATAGGAAATAACACTGTCAGGGCAGTGCCTTCAAAATCAGATCACAGTATATGGAGAGTTTATGTCTCGGAGACTTAACGGTTAAGCCTTCACAGAAATTTGATAGCTAGTACTATCACATTTAAATAACCCCCTAAAATTCTTTTAATAAGCAATTGTTTCCTGAAATATTTAATGGTAGTGTTAATACCTTAGTTGCTTCTCATAATTTTTATCAGACCAAGTAATGCAAATAATCCTAGCGGAGTGAAACTTATTGTGCTCTGGACTTTACTATGTAGTCATACAAATAAAGAAAAAAAAATATATAGAAGAGAAAAAATATGACACCAAGAATAAGAAATTTCTCCAAGCCCTGTATGAAATACAAATCAAAAGCAAGTAATGATAAACGTGGTCTAAATACTCTCTGTTTTCCATTGAGCTCCATGTGAAGTGATGTTGCTTTTTTATAATTTCTAAACTTTGCAATCTAAACAGCAAACTTAATTCAGGAAAAAAAGAAAGCCTACCATAACTGATTACCATAAGTATGACCACAGACATTTAAATCAAAAGTCACTTGAGTTGGAAAAGGTTTAGGTTTTTTTTTCAATAAATTATTTTTTTATAATGACTATAAAAGTTATATAGTACTCGGAAGCTAGCTGGAAGGAGATGCTTTACTGTGCCTGAATTGCAGGGAACACTTTCTGAGACATAAAGCTGACAATCTGACATCTGAGTGTGACACAGAAATAACTGTCCCTGAGAGATTGAAGTGAGGATATTAGCAACTGGACACCAAAACCTTTGTTCTTCAACCAGGAGCTATGATGGGTGAACCGCGGCACAAACACATGTACATAGATGGAAAAAGTAAGAGCCCATCTGGAAATCACTTATTTATTTCAAAGAAGTAAAGCGAGAATTTTTGCTCTGCAAATCTGTATCTCTTTCAGTATTTACAAAGTAGCACCGTGGTTATTGGAAACTATATGCATAAAATGGTTTAATTTTCAACGTTTAAGTTCTAACTACTCTTTTTGAAGTTCAATAAAGCCAATACTTTGCATTACAATTATTTCATGCTTTGAATATTGAAAATGTCCCTCATCTGTGTAACAAATGTAAGAAAAAGCAGATGTGTTTGGTTAGGCAAAGCATGATATTGATAAATAGCATGATTACTTTAAAACACATTGTTGCCCGAGGAAACACTGAAAGAAAGTGGTTTGAGGGGGACGATAGATGGAAAAGAATAATTTTAGATTCACTTTAAAATTAGTGAACATGACGGTTCTATTTCTAAATGTAGAAGAGAGTGGACTGTGATGCAAGACCCGAGAGAAGACACCAGCATTTCTTCATTTACCCTTTTACAGAAATCAAACACCTGCCAGTGATCGTTTCACTTTTTGTAGAGATGTTTTAAAGAAATTTGTGAAAACGCCTCACCCTCCATCTCTCAATCTCAATTGCCAAGAGGGAAAGAAAATTACCGGTCAAATAGTTTCCATCAAATAGGAAATGAAATAGCTATAGGCTCTTTCTATGGAGCCAAGGCTAATAACAATACAGCTGACAACCACCACATCAGGCTTGCAAGTTAACTGCTAATAGGCTTTTTTGGTACTTTGTTACTGTTCCTCGATGGCTGGTCACTCTCAGGGCCTTTCATTGATTGTTATGGCTGTCTTCTTCCTTCTAACAACTGCAAGAGCTGTCTTTTTCCTGTGTGACTGTCACAGTGTAGGTGGTAGCTGAGACACCATACCCTTCTTTCTGGGGACCAGTCTGCCTTCTTTTCCTGCCTTGTCAGGTACCATATCATCCCAACATCAGTGAGAAGTGAATTCAGATTCCCCTTGAGCTACTTCACGGAGGTGATATTTGGGTTCCAGTTCCTCTGTCAGACAGATGATGATTGCTCTAATGAAAGTTCCAAAGAAGTCTAAAATTTTGTGTTGGAAACCCATGCTTATTGTGTTCATGGTCTTGAGCAGTGAGAACAATCCTACAGCTTTTACAATCTACTGAATATGTTATATTCTACATCTTTATTTTTCACCTTATGTACCAAAAACTTCTTCTCAGGCTGTGGCCTATAAAAACTTACCACATTCAATTTTGAACTTTTGTTTTAACAAAGGGTCTTTGCTTTGTAGCCCAGGTTGCCTCAACCTCTCAATTCTTCCTGCCTCTGTGTCCTTCCAAATGCAGATATTCTAGGTATATTTCACCACATCTACATTCACAGTCACTTATCATAGTATATTGCTTTGTGGAATGGGAGCCTTTTGATATATTAGATCATCTGCAACCCCTTACATTGTTTCGTATTTTCTGCCCTTTAAGAAAGTCCTTAGAGAATTTTGTACACAGACCTGTGCTTTTGCAGGTGCTTAAGTTATTCCATTTGCTTGTAACAATATTTACTATTGCTTCAAATGTGTCTTATAGCTATGTATATACTTATTTTAAATTTAACCTATTTTTAACTATTGTTTGATTTTTTAAAATTTGAAATTTCTTTTTTATACCATTTTGAATTTTTTTTTTTACTTTTTCTGTTGTTTACCAGATTGAATTAATTTTCATTTTTTTTTCTGATAAATGGTTGTTTTGTAAGTGTCCTTTGTATGCTCGGTGTGATTACTTTCTCCCAACATGTCACTTGTCCTTTGACTTTGTTTACAGTTGTCTTCTTTACAGAACAGGAAATCTTGCTTTTAGGTCTACCAACTCTTTCCTTTGTGAATCCTTGTTTCTATTTTAGATAGAAAGGCCATTCTTTGCACACTGTCTGTAAAATTATCTTTGTAGAAATAATGTGCTTCACTCACATGACCTGTATTTCCCAATAGATAAGAAGACTGATTTAACTGGAATTATAGACTGACTTAATTTTGATTCTAGAAAAATAAAAAAAGGTACAATTTTTTGAGGAATAATAAGATTGCAAAACTAAAAGCTGAGGTGTAAAAAGAAGATAATTCAGGCAAACCTTTATGTTAATAAAAATTAGTCTTAGCATATCAAAGAAAAATTTGAGTACTAATCATCATCTAGGTTGTTGAGAAAACTGACAGGGACTTGCTGGACGCAGACTTGCAGCAAGCCCTCAGTTTGTAAAGGAATGTAGTATGTGAAACAAACCATCTAGTCCAATAAGGAATGCCTGCTTTCTCCATGTTATTACCATTTCAGTTCTATGACATGACTAGCTGATACAATATCCAACTGGGTGATGTTTGTTCATAGAAGTTTCTACTTATCATGTGCTACCCTTGGATTGAATCCAGAGCATCACAAAAAATAAAATTAAAAAGAAATAGTCTTAGCTGGTGGCAACAAAAGGCAAGAGGTATAATGCATGTACACCTTTAGATATGTATCGTCTTCATAAAATTCTATCCAAAATTAATTCTGAGTGGCTTCCTTGAAGTGAATGGTCTTACTGTCTGATGGATTCTAGGTGATGGAAATAGCAGCAGTTCTGATACATTCCACACCGGGTGGAAGAAACAAGCCTCTCACTAAGACTGACAGCCGAGTCTAGGAAGTCTTGATATCAAGATGCTTTTACAGGCTTTGTAAAAGACTAGAGAAAAAATTGTTCACTTCAGCAGGCACAGCACAAAGAGAATGAAGGGACACCCTTAATGGCAGAAGAAAGATGGGTAGGTGTGGCCACTGAGGGTCTGAGAACATAAAAGGTCAAAATTTTGTCTCCAAATTCCGTGACCTTTTGGCTGCTGCCGCTTGATTTTTGAAGCAGGTTTTCCTGTATCCAAGGCTGACCTCAAACTTTCTATGTAGCCAAAGCTGACTTTGAACTTCAGATCCTAAGGGGTCTGTGTTCAGACCACATTCTGGGATTACAGGTGTAAACTCCAATGTCCAACATCCCATGACTCAACTTTTTTTTTTTTTTTTTTTGACAGTTTCCCTGTGTACAACAGGTTTGTGCGAGATCTACAGAGATCTGTATGCTCTGCCTTCTCAGTGATGAGATCACAGGGTTGGACCACACTGCCTGACCACATTTGATGACTCAAACATGGCCCCCTCAATGAAAGATGCTCTGAAATCTGCCAGTACCTGAAAGTCCTGGTAGAAAAAAAAAGTCTATAACAACCATGAATAAACTACTAGGTGTATGGTCACTGAACTGGTCACTGAACAGTCAAAGAAACATAACACAGTGCTGAAATTAAATTCATGTGTCACTTTAAAAACTACTTTCATAGTCTCCATTATTTAATACCGTGAGGAAGTCAGGAAAGGTATGATTAATAGGCCCATTTTCCTCTTGAACCTCAGTAGGATCAAGGAAATTGTCAAATATTACATATTACAAATATTATTGTGCCATATATCTACTATATCTGCTACAGTTATTTTTACCTTATTAAACAAATCACAGAGAAGTGCAATCAACTCCAACACGCATGTGAATCATAATTCATAAGGAAAGACTGCCTCTACGAGAGAGTGCTCCCCATGTGTTCTGTATATATATGCACTGAACTCAAATGCATATATGTCATTCTCTTCCAATTGTCTTCTTTTATTTTTCCTCATGAGCTTTGTTCTTACGAATATGGGAAGTAACTCAAGGGAGTAAAAAATAAACAATCTTTCTGGAAAAACTGAGACTCCTCATCCACGACAAGAGTAGCTTTTTGCTGTTGTTTTCGTTTGCTTAATTTTGGGAACTGCTTATGGGCCAGCAGCTCTTCAAATCAGCTTTAAGTGTGTATTACTGCCTTTGGATTTTTTAAGGTGTTCCCTTTCAGAGATTGGCCATGGAAATTTCCATAAGAAGATACTGTGCATTGACACATATCACGAAGCCTTTGCAGCTGTTACTTCCTGTTCTGTTTTTGTTATCCTGAGACAGGGTCTTTAGATATAGCCTTGGCTGGCTGGGAGCTATTATCCAAACTCCAGGCTTGAGCCGCCATACCCAGATATATAATATGTATGTTATGTGTAATTTGTAAAATATGCAGTGACAACACTGCAAATATAGCACAAATATGATCTCTCTCCATCTCATCCTCTCTGCTTGCCTCCCTCCCCTCTTTCTGTTTTCTAACCAGGTAATTCAACCCCTACTTTTCCTTAAAATATACTAACAAAACAGTCAAGTTAAGTCAAGAGGATTATGTGCAAAAAACGGCAAATTGCTAGAGTCGATCAAATGACCTCATCAAAAGCATTTGAGAACGTGTCAAACTTATCCACATTAAATTCCAAAATTTATTGTGAAAGCTCTCTAGCTAACCATCTGTTTATCTAGTTTCTCCTATATATAATCAAATTTCTTTCAAACAGGAGCTCTAACATTGACAGAGTAAATGAGTCCAAATATTTAACTTAATAGATCTTCACTGTAATTAATAAAATTAATCTTTCACAGAAATGACATTTGCATTTGTCTGTTTGATCTGCAGTTTTTGAAGGATATTCATAATATTTTGTACACTACAAAAAGCATATCTACTTTTATTTGTGTTCAAGCAGCTGGCCTGTGTATGAAATCATAGATAAGAAATGCTTTGATCATCTCTAATCCATTTTTCAAAGTTGGAGATCAAATGCAGCACCTTAGACATATAAACAAGCCCTTTATCGATCAAGTGGCTATCTACTTCAGCCTCGCCTCTGTGTCTTAGGAGGTTCCGCTTTTATTAATATGAGGAAGAAAGCTTTTTTAAAATACACTTACTAAATTTCCACTTGCTAAGTACCTGCATTATCGAATATGTACACTAAGATTTTCTGGAAAATTATTTACCCTGGATGACATTTCAGAATGAAAGCCTGAACTGGCCTTTCTATAGGACTGTATGGTGAGGAGACTATTGCTTGAAGAAAATGAAGGTCATTGAGAAGATGGGGCTAGATGACTTGCTAATGTTTGCTATGAGGATGCTAATGAGGAGGCAGGAACAGTTGTGTCCGGAAGAATCACCTTTGCTCCTACTCTTTTTCTTCCAGAGGAGGTAAATACCATTCTCCAAAGCAAGGGGGAGCAGCATTATTGAAAGTACTCTCTCCTTGAAGCATGGTGATAAACCACCGAGTAGTAAGTAATCAAATACCTAAATGTTTGCTGACTTTCTTCTTGGCAGTACTAAGCTTACAGCGTCCTTCACATAAAAATAGTTGAGTCTGCCTTAGAAGTTAGCCTATGATTTAATTTCTATGAGCAAATTCTTTATTCAAAAAATTAAATATTTTATTATAAATCTCCAGCACAATTACATCTGAATGTATAAAATCGATGTGTATATAAAACTAGAACACGAACTTCTTTTTACAAATAATTCCCTTAGGAAATTGCACCTGACAATGTTTAATGGCCATCTATGTCTACATAATGCTTTTTAATCATAACCAAGCTATCACCGAAATGAATTTTGAAGCATAAAATAAAGTATGTCACTGGCACCTGAATATTTCGAGTTTTAGCATTCAAATATTGTTACGCACTATGATATTCTCTTTGACGTCAGGAGATGGCGCTGTGGGTTTTAAATCTCAGAGTTAATCCCAAAGCCCAGCTAAATCTTTATTTTCTTATTTCTGGTCAAACCCTAAAGTATCCACCATTTTTTGTTCGAATTACTTTAAATATTTTTTCAGAATATTTTCCAACATTATGAAGATGTCAGGGGAGAGATTCCTTCAATATGACAAAGAAGTCTATCAATCATCCTTACCAGTCCCCAGGGAAGACAGCCACATTTTAAATATCTAAAGTAAGAAAGGCAACAGTGAATTCTTCAAAAACTTGTTCGTTTTTTTCCACTTGCTTTCCATTTATTTCAGCCACGTAGCTTAGGTCGTCCTCTGGGTTTCAGCAGTGATGACCAGGCACCATATTACTTTCTCATCACGCAGACTACCTGACCTTGAAGATCACCAGGATTGAAAATGTTCCTTCAGAAGACTTGCATGAATTCTGGGAACTGCTTTTGGAGGTTGAGGATTTCTGTCCCGTATCCACTTGAACTTGAAGTACTGCATTGCCAAAGAGTACTAAAGATCGGCCTCTTTTCTTCAAAATAGATTAAGGGAAAGATTTCCATGGGTAGAATTTGTAGCAAACCCCAACTCTTCCGAGGTCGGAATCTTGGGAATTGGAAAGCCTATGGTAAGGTTAAGGTTGAAACCCTTGGAGTGGTGCCAGACTGTTTCAACCCGGGCCACTATTCTGGCCCCAGCTTCCTCCCTGCGGGTTCTCTTCTATCCGCGTGATGTAGAGACATTCGCTGACATCCACCCCTCCAGAGAGCTTTGAAGGGGGAGGAGAAGCAAAACACTGTGGTAAAAGGTGCGGAAGAAACTTTACCTCGGACATTTAATGGACTTGAACTCTGTGTCATTGATAGCTCGAGGAAGCGGGGGGGGGGGGGGGGGGGGGGGCGGAGATGGCGCCAAAGAGCGCCAAATCCTACAGGGTAGAGAAAGCAAATGCAACTTCAAGGTCAAGGTGTCTCTTCCTGGGGCTGGAGGACAGCCAAGAAAGCCTAGGCCTAAAGGGATGGGGGCTCAGGTTTTATGGCATTGGATTTGCGCAGGAGCAGTTTGCCAGAGTGGGTCCCTGGGGACTCAGCGGTCGCTGCCAGACAGGACCTTAAGATTGGCGAAGCACCCCACCCCCTTCAATCTGTCACATTGTTTCCCTATCTCTTATTAGAGAATTCATCGCCCCGCCCCAAGCGGCTCCCAAGCTAAAGTTTATGTTATTTTTGCTTAACTTTGTTTTTATTTTCCAAAGTGTTCTGAAAGAGATAACTTGAAACACACAGACAGCCAGAGCCAGACTGCTCTTGGCTGCTTAATTTAGAGAACCCATAAAGTTATCATCAGAGATGCAGAAATACCACAGCGAAATTCCTAGCATCCCACTTTAAAGGTAGAGTGAGCTCCATTATGATTCTGCCTGAGCTACTTTCAAATCCAAACAAATATTAGAATCATCTCTAAGAAATGTAAATTTGACCTACACATTACTTGGGTCTGCAACTCCGCCCTCTAATTCCAATGCAGTGATGCTTGCTGAATATTTTAGACTTTTTTCCAGGCTCTCCGAGTGTTTCCTCTAACAATAATAAAATTTGTTCATTTTTATGAGAGTGTTTTGATGTATATACATTTGGCATCCAGCACTCAGCCCAAAATGCACCCTTTTCGGATGTATTGGCCAAGGAGCTTTTTCATTGAGGCAATCAGTCCAATCACTGGGGAACCCTGAAACTGTTTACTGAGCATTTCTAGCTGTCCCACCCTAAGCTGGTGTTGGCTAAAGGACCTGTCCCTGGGTTTTCTGGTCCCCCAAACCCCTTTCCGTTAAATTGGTTAAGGGAGCTAGCCCTGGTGTGTCCCGATTTCACTCTCAGGAAAAGCTCTGAGTTGAACTTTTGTGTTGAATTTTGCAACTTGCCCTTTGCTTGAGGAGGAGGGGCCTTTTCTCTAACAACTCCTGAAGGATCAAAGTTTAAAATTTCTAGAGTTCCCGCGGCCGGACCTTGAGGAAGTTGCTGATGTCACCCTCCGCTGGGCCGGAAACTGGGCGGCCTGATTCTACCCAGAGTGAAAGGAAGTTGAGGCGGTAACTTGGGACTGCTTGGGACTGGTGATGATTAAACCAGGTAACAAGACGTCGGGCAGATGCGTTTTCATTGCCCCGTAAGATAAATGCAGTGTTAAGTGCCTGACAACTTCCCAGAAGCAATCAGCAAGAGTTTATGAGTGCATAAACCTGGAAGACCATTCCCCGAAGGTGGTTATAAGGCCCGCGTTTAAAGCTTCCATAAATTCTCTGGCCATTTCCCCAGCACAACTTTCCAGCGACTATTAAACAACCACCTCCTTCCGGAAGCCTGTGGGGATTTTCTCCGAGCTCAGAAGAGATGGGTGGCTACTACCTAGGAGAATAAAGTTGTGCAAAACTTTGCTGTAGAATTTACGATGTTGGAGGGCTTAGGAGGTGGGCTAGAGAAAGGGGGACATTGTACCCTCATGTAATGAGTCACTGGACACCTGTGAAGAGAACCAGGATTTGCTGAAATCTTGCTATGAGGCCAGCGGCGTCTTTGCCACCCGCAGCCTGTTTTTTAAATGTCCCTGTCCCTCCTGGATGTCACCCCGGGAAAACACCTACCAGCAGCTAAGTTAGCACTTGCTACATCCCATGCCCTTTAAATACCTTCTGGAGAGCCCCCGAAATATTGGCACCCCGAGGAAAGTTAGAGAACACTAGAAAAGCACATTGGAGAACGAAGTGAGACTTTAGGAAAGACTTTTAGCCACTCTCTCCAGAAGGAACACGCATCCATTGTATTAGCAGCCTGGTATCAGCCCACTAAGGAGCAAATGAGAGACCTATCTGTGTTTATAGAGATCCTTCGATTCTGATCCCTAAGAAAACAAAGCTACTACTTGGCAAACAATAACACTGGCGTGTCTTCAGCTTCCTAAAGGGACAGGTTAACATCTGATAGGAACAGAAGAGTGAAAGAGAGGACAGCAATCGGAAACCCACAAGAGAGACACCGCTTTGCACCAAAGTGGCTTTGGTCCTCAGCTGTACACGTGGGGCAGGCTTCAGCCTTGTGCTAACGGCCAGACCAAAAGCCCAGGCAATAGAGCTTCAGGCAGTCCGCGTGCTGATTCTCAATATTTGGGTTCCGATAGAGCTGAAGGAACACCAGCAACGGACGGCTTGGTAGGATTTCTCTCTCCTAGAGGATCTATCTCAGGCAATCATTCTGGAAAAGCAGAGCTAGGCTCCTTTCCATCCTTTCCAGGTGACAATGCAGGCATTTCGGTGTCGCCCTCAAGTTTCCTGTATGAAATAAGGTGCCCAACTGTTCTGATATTACCATTCAAAAACAGGTTCTGTGCTGAACCTCATTTGTGAATCTATTACAGAGATTAATAGATTATTTCTCCCTTTTCAACTAATTCTCAGTGGGGAAATTTAACCATATGGTAAGGAGAGAATTAGAATTTCATCACATTAGAGCAAAATATAATGAAAAGAGCCCAACACCTGGGGCCAAGTCTGAAAGCCACAATTAAGAGGTTTTTAATGAAACCAGAGAAACCCCAAACTACACAGCCTTCAATAATTCTGCCACATGAGAGAGACTTATTGGAGATGTTGGGGAATATTGTTTTTTTTTTTTTACCTATGTTAAAGGATGAAAACCAGCCGCTAAATACCATGTGCTTAAAAAGACTGATCTGGGAAGCACGAGGACCTCATGTACTGTCTCCATCCGGAGAGCACTTGTTTTCGTAATTCTGCCCTGAGCTAACCCTCCAGGAAGAGCCCAGATGGATCCAGATGTCCCCAGACGGCTGCGGAGCAGTGGCAGTTACGTTTGCGGCTAAATAATTATGCATGAATGCCCTCACTTGGTGTGTGAGAGGACTGGACTCTATGTGCACTCTTGCGAAGCAACTGGATTTACATCTTGAGGAAAGTTTGAGACTAGTTTCCTTCTGTACGTGAAGCAGCGCGTTTCTATAACCACCACCTTAGCAGTGTGTGCGGGGTGGGGCGGGGGGGAGGTGCAAAAGCCTCCCGCACCCCAGCCCCTTTGAGTTTTCAACCAAACGGTTTATGTGAGCAAATTCATCATTGTTTTGGTGATTATTTTTATTTTTTTTCTCGTTTGTGTAAGAAATTGGTGGTGGAGGGGTGTGAGAAAAAGTCGCGGTGGGAAAGAAATCTGGGTTCGCTCTGGCTGTGCTTACATACTAGCTGAAAATCTAGAGTAAATTCGGAGCAAACCAGTAGGGACATCATTCCTACCCCCACCCCCAAGGTCCCATCTCCAAATGCAGACTAGCTCTGAACAGGATGGAATGTAATTCTCTCCTCTGAGGGTAACTGCGCAAGCTGAGACAGTAGTGGCAAGTGAAAGGTAGTGGGGAGGGGGGGCGCAGTGCGGGCGGGTGGGGGAGTCTGCTCTCCACCGGACTCCCAGCCTTTACCGCCGATCTACAATTTGCTGAAGGAGCAAAGAACATCCTCGGCTCTAAGTAGGGCTTTTAGTGTGCTCATTGATGAGTGAAAGTCGCCACACATGTCAAGCTAAAGGCAGTTGTTGGGTTACTAACAGGACCCAGCGCCTTGCAAACATATGCGCTAAGCTGTGTATACAGATGGCAGGCAGAATAATGGAGCAGGCGCCTTTTATAAAGCTCTGGCTGCTGCCTGTCTTCAGACCTGGGAAATGAAACTATTCAGACTCGCGGCCAGATAGCGCCTGCGATTGTTTGTTACCGTTTTAATCCTATTAATTAAAACGTTAACCTGATTGGGTAGAAAGCGCTGTCCCAACAGGCGAGTCTTCTTCATAATAACCTACTCAGAGATAATGATGTAAAAGACTCCCCCGTTTGTGGCGGCGGCTGGTTGATGGGTCCGGAAATCTCTTGAAGGTGAATCCAAGCAAGATAAACGGTGCTGAGAGGAGGCGCGGGGCTGGACTCAGAGCGGCGGCGGCGGCGGCGGCGGCTCCACTCCCTCCGCGACAACCCTCCCACCATGAGGGGCTGCGGCCCATGGTGAGCCCCAGCAGCCAGCACCGTCGGCTGGAGACGAAGAAGAAGAAGAAGAGGAGGCGGCGAGCGCGGGGGAAGGCGAAAAAGAAAAAGAAAGAAGGGGACAGGGCTGCGGGCAACGTAGGGACCGACGCGCGCAGCAGCTCCAGAGCCCGGCTGGCGCGCGTCTGTGCGGCCGCCTGACTCCCGAGCCCAGGCGGTGGCCGGCACCAGGGTGCGTGGCGGGCCGTGGCGATGGAGCGCGGGCTGCACCTCGGTGCGGCAGCGGCGAGCGAAGACGACCTCTTCCTGCACAAGAGCCTGGGCACCGCCACCACCAAGCGCCTGGAGGCGGCTTTCCGCTCCACGCCCCCAGGCATGGACCTGTCCCTGGCGCCGCCGCCTCGCGAACGCCCGGCGTCGTCGTCCTCGTCACCCCTAGGTTGCTTCGAGCCGGCTGACCCCGAAGGGGCCGGGCTGCTGCTGCCGCCGCCCGGAGGAGGAGGCGGCGCGGGAGGCGGCGGTGGCGGGGTGAGTGTCCCCGGGCTGCTCGTGGGCTCAGCGGGCGTGGGGGGCGAGCCGAGCCTGAGCAGCCTGCCCGCGGGGGCTGCCCTGTGCCTCAAGTACGGCGAGAGCGCTGGCCGCGGCTCTATAGCTGAGAGCAGCGGCGGCGAGCAGAGCCCCGACGACGATAGCGACGGCCGCTGCGAGCTGGTGCTGCGAGCCGGGGGCGCCGACCCGCGGGCATCCCCGGGAGCAGGGGGCGGCGGCGCCAAGGTGGTGGAGGGCTGCTCCAACGCCCACCTACACGGTGGCGCGGGCCTCCCCCCGGGGGGCACAACGGGCGGCAGCGGCGGCGGCGGCGGCGGCAGCGGCGCTGGCGGCGGCGGCGGCAGCAGCAGCAAGAAATCCAAAGAGCAAAAGGCGCTGCGCCTCAATATCAACGCCCGCGAGCGCCGGAGGATGCACGACCTGAATGATGCTCTGGACGAGCTGCGCGCGGTCATCCCGTACGCACACAGTCCCTCGGTGCGGAAGCTCTCCAAGATCGCCACGCTGCTCCTCGCCAAGAACTATATCCTCATGCAGGCGCAGGCCCTGGAGGAGATGCGGCGCCTAGTCGCCTACCTCAACCAAGGCCAGGCCATCTCAGCCGCCTCTCTGCCCAGCTCGGCGGCCGCTGCTGCGGCAGCCGCTGCCCTACACCCCGCGCTTGGCGCCTACGAGCAGGCGGCTGGCTACCCATTTAGCGCCGGGCTACCCCCTGCTGCCTCCTGCCCAGAGAAGTGCGCCCTATTCAACAGCGTCTCGTCCAGCCTCTGCAAACAGTGCACGGAAAAGCCTTAAACATTCCCTCCCTTGAAAGCCTCGAGACCGACCCCAAAGCTAGAGGAACGCAAGAAGCTGCTCCCCACCCCTTTCGTTTTGGTCCTCTCCTAGTTGCAAAACAATTGCAGGGCAAACAAAGCAGAGGCAGGAACTGAAGTATCAGAGACAACCGGACTTTAAACCTTAGCAAGCCCGGAATCTTGGTCTTTGGGGTGGGGAGGGAGGGGAGAGGGAGGTTGAGTTGGAATGGAGTGTGGATGTCTTTTCCCCCCTCAGAAAAGTGGCAACTTTGATGGCAACCTAGACTTAGAGGAAGTATAGTCTTCTTCGAAGGTGAAAAGTAAGTTTGTGCTTATTCATTAGACGTGAAAAGTATTGAGTGGCAAAATACTAATCCTAATAGTTGAGAATTTGGCTAGTGCAGAAGGAAAGAGGAGTCCCTGGTTGAAAGGCATGGGGACAGAGTATTCATTCAGACAAATCAGAAAGGGCACTCGAAAACAAATTTTGATTCTGAGCCAGGAGAAAAACTTGAAATGCAGACTTAATTTAAGTGGAGGGGAAAAGCAGAGGGACACGTTGCTATGAAAGACTTGTATTTTTTATTGTCTCTGAACTTAAAACCCGTGAAAATGCTCAAAGTTTTGGTGAGAGTGAATATAAAAAGCAGGCTGTGGCTGAAAGAATTGCTTTTAAAATATTTATGTGCACCTTGTTACTTTTTATTCTGCAACGATGTATTAACAATCCATGGTATTTATTTGTTATTCTTCAATGATCCACATCAACCGTATTTATTATGTGTTAAGGTCTTGGGTCTTATGTGAAGTTTTTTTTTTTTAATGCTTCTAAAATTCTGTTTTTATATATTAACTTACACTGTGTGCCAAGTGTTTAAAGGTTTATTTGCCAACAAGTATGAAGAGAAATATTGATGTATCTGAGCTGCTTAGGTTTTTGAAAGGTCACCTGGATAATTTCAGTTGCATCATCCCTGTATTTAAATTGAGCTTTAATAAATTGCTTCAGTCCAAAAATTACAGGAAAGGTGTATTCTTAATTGATGAATGGATTGATTTCTTTTTCAAAAGGGGACCTATTTGCATTCCAAAAGGGAAAAGCATCACAGCAATAGATCTTATAAGTAAGAACATGCTAGGCAAATATATTTCCAGGTTGTGCTGTGCATTTTATAAGGTCTAATTTAATTGCTTTTAATATAGATGTACATATATAAGTTATTCTAACTGTGAAGGCTTATTACGTTAAAAGACTCGTTTGATTTGCTTATGGTGTGAAATCATTTGTTATTTTTCTAAGAAATATATAAAAAAATTTAAAAGAAATGAAATAAAGCTAAGGAAGGGACAAGAGGCTGTTAACCCAAAGTGAGCTTTCAGTGTTGGTTTGCATGGCTATCTGCCTGCTTTTCGTCCTCTGAGAATCCAGAAAAACCTCTTAAGAAATGGAATCTTGCTGTTTCTCCACTCCTTGCAGTTGATACAAATTCAGTTTGTCAGGTTGGGTGATGATTTTGGAGCTGTGATGGATCTGTTGGTGGGTTTTGGATGTGTAAAGAATACAATATATATATTAAATAGGTCAATCAGACTATGACAGCTATGTACGACCATTTGTATGTGTATCTATGTCAGAAAGAATCTTTATTAAAATATTTTGATCAAACATTTTATTATGCTGTGCTTTGTAGGAGACACCACCTTTTTCCTGTGGTATTTTTTGCCTGAAAAGTGACAGAAAAGGAAAGGTGTTTCCAAAAGTTTTGTCAGTGCTGGCTGTACAGTTAGGAGTAGCCCTAGATCGTATGTTTACTAAAAGGACAGCAACTAGGATCCCATGAGAGCAGAAATGAGCAGGGTCAGTGGTGAGACCCAGGACAGGCCCAGGGTTACTGGCACGAACTTATAAAGCCAGGCTCTCCCTGGAGTCTGTCCCACAGGTTTGGTATCTAGGCCATGCTAAAGCCTGCTGAAGTGGGTAAACTTTCTTAAAGCCCTTTAAATCAAAAGTTCTACTTCCAAATGCTTGAAGATCAAAGGAAAAGATGGATTTGGATTCTCTGAACACCAGCTTTATTGTGGCTTCATTCTACTTTTCTGTGACAAGAGAGTCAACTTGGTTGAATTACCTAAGTGTAAGTAATGTCCATAGAGACTCCCAGAGTTTATTCTGTTGCTTGTTAATGAGATAATTTGTACTGTGATGGGCATCATATAGTGGTGCTGATGTGGAGGTATGAAGATACAGAGCTTCCACTGGACCTGGTTGCCTAAATGTATTTGTGTGTGTGGGGGGGTGTTCTGTGCATCCTCAGCTCATAAAGATATCCCTAAATGCCATCAAACTTAGTGGGGGGTAGTAAGAAAGGATGTTTCTTACTCCACTTGCCATCAAAGAAGATTAATCAGAACCTTTTCCAACAACATAAGAGCAAAAGGCCTTGAAACTCAAGCTCTCCCAGTCAGGGAATGGGGGTAGGCAGGAGGAAGTGACCAGGGTAGCCCCCAGGCAGGAGAAGATTGTCTCTCAGCATTTACCAGACAAAGCCTGGGTACGTCTAATTATGATTATTAAAACAATTTCCATGACGATGTCTAATATTATGTTAATTTGAAAACAACTGTGTATGAAAACTGTCGACTATAATACCTAAATTCATTTAATGAAACACATCGTTAAGGCAATTAAACCTCCTGGATGTGATTAAGAAACATAATTACGACACTGTTCTGCACCATAATTGGGTGTCTTTAATCAAGGGGTAAAGTGATCAGCAACACAGCCATTAGTTTGTATTGTTCTGGCCCTGCTGTCCATCATTCTGATTAGGAATTAGCCACAGCCACCACTAATCAGATTTTTTTTTCCCTGTTTGCATATTAACATTGTAGGTGACACATTTGTTGCAAGACTTACTGCTTAATATTTTGCATTATTAAGAAGGCCTCCTTCAAATACTTCCTCTACAACCTTTGCACTGTCAGAAATTGGACAGAATAACAATTCTGTAATTTCTGGAAAGAGAAATTCTGGTTCTCCTCTCACCTTTTAATCAACCACCCAGGCTCTGGTTAGTCCAGAAGAGAACTCAAATGCAAGGGACAGAGACTGGAGAAGGGTGTGGACAGAAAAATGTCAAACAGGTGTAACTTAAATGCATCAGAGACAATGATATTCATTTTCACATTTAATATTTTCAGACATGTCAACTTTCTTTCCAGACTTGGGAGCTGTCTCACTCAGAACATCTATACGAGAAAGCAAAGAAGCTTCAGATTTACTTAGGTGCCTCAACCCTAACCTCCTCAGAGTTTCTCTAGCATCTGTTCCAGTTAAGGAAAAGGGATGATAGCTAGAGAAATTTTCTGCCTCCCAACATCCCCACCCCAGACCACTTTTCTTCTGACTCCTATTTCCTTCCTGCCCTGGAGGATTTCACTACTGTTCCGTAGTATCTGTCCAGGTGGGACACTTGTGTAAGAACTGAAGACTCAGCACCAGGGCCTTCAGAGTGCACTTGCCCAGGTATCCTAAAAATGTGGGCATGTGCCAGCTAACAGTGACTCATCCAAGAGCGTGCTGGGCTGACCCTTTCTCAGAAGCATCCCTCCAGCAGGTCCTCAGGAGGCTGGGGCTGGGCACATGAGAACTGGACTTCCATTTATCTATGAGGCTCACTTGAATTCTAGCACTAGCTCACTACTGAGGCCTGACAGACACTTCACTGTTCTTTTAATATCTTGGAGAAGTCACCTCTCCTTTTTCTTGCCTGATGTGGGTAGATGAGTGTACCTGTGGTATGCTGAACACAACACCATACACACACACACACATACACACACACAAACACAGAGAGAAGGGGGAGGAGAGAGAGAGAGAGAGAGAACTTGAAGTGTTCTTTATTTCTTTCTACTCTCCAACTGAACAACCCTTATAGGACCTTGTGCTATACAGGAATTGTTCTCCCGGCCATTATGCTCATTTCTTACCATCGTCCACAAGTGACTAGAGAAAACCTAGGCCCCCTGAATTCCCTTCTCCATGCACTTTTGGCAAGCGGCACCAAACCAGACCCTTCTACCCTTTCCACCTTCCTATGGACCCGTCCTGGCCTAAGTGACAGTGACTGTTGAAGTGTAATGACTTACGAAAGATATAATCATGTGTTAAATTGAATCCTCCGTTTAACTGTTAATGGTGTGCTCTGGGCACATTTACGCATTAAATGCTATGGTAACTAATTACCAGTAGGAGGAAAAAAAAAAAAAAAAGATAATACACTTTCCAGACTTGAAAAATAATGATGAGAGTTCACTTCCGGGCTTGTAGCACACGGTGACCGCTCTGCCTAGGTGAACTAGAGAGCCTGTGCAGAGACCATAGATCCTCCTGGGTTCCAGAAGAGAGGGAGGTAAAGAATCTTGGTAAGCAGTGGGGGAAAGCTTCAAAGCTTCCTCTTCCAACCTTTAGTGAAAATGTGATTCAGCCTAAGGGAGAAGGGTGGCACAGGCAGGAAAAACTTAAAGACAACTTTACACAAAATCAAATCGCCAAACCTAAGCTCCAGAAAGAAAAGGGGGGGGGGGAGAGCTTTCTTCAAGCCAAAATGCAGATCAGACCAATAATCATGCACTGCCAAGGGACTTTATATCAATTTACTATTTTGTTGTTGTGGGACAACAGAAATAATGGAGTCTGTCTCCTGCAATCTATGGCTGCCTTTGGAACTCCTGTGCCTCTGGATTGGCCAAGTCAATGAATTTCAGACTGATTCAAACTCTGCCTTTAAGCCAAGCAAACATGGGCACAGAACGAAGAGGTGGTTACTTCCGTTTTTGAAGTACAAAGGACTTTCAGGAGAGTTCTTTTCTCTCAAACAGATCTGTCATTCTTCTTGTCCACTGGTGTGTATTTTGCAGGCTGCAGGTTGAGCTAGAGCTCTGTCCAGCACAGGTCCCTAGTGCAAGTCACCTAGCCTCAGCCTGAACAAGAAAAAAATTGTTCAGGGCTGGGTGGTGGAGACACTGAACAACACCAGCAGTATGCACACCCATAATGCTGTTCTCACTCTGAGCCCAGTGATAGGGTAGAGATTCCTGCTGCTGAGCCACCTTTCTCCACTGCTTCCTGAAGACTGGCATTTTGCGCCCCTCTCTCAGGCCAACTGTGGTCCAATCTCCAACTTGGGACACAGAAAACGTAAGGCACTCTGCCTCGAATTCTGTTTCCAGGCATGGCCAGATCCCGCTGCCCCCTGCATTTCGGTGAGCCTTTGAAGGCTCACCTTCTGCAGCTTAGCCAGCCCTAGGAGTTTTGAGAATATGCTGCAGTTTTAAATCTGGGGGAACTTTTATTTCCTTATAGGAAAAGAAAACTCTCCTTTCTCCCTTCCCTTTTCTGGAGATTTATGTGGATTCAATTCTGTTACCTTTTCTGAATTAGTGGTATTGATCTTAATATTTTTCTGGATTGTCTCAAAATGGAGGGAGGGAAACGGAGGAAAAAGGTTTTTTGTTTTTGTTTTAGTTTTTTGGTTTCTTTTTTTTTTTTTTTTTTTTTGGTTCGTCTTCCCTTTCTGACATGCTCTCTTGTTGTGCAACACAGAAATACAGACTGGGCAGAGTTGGAAACAAATTTCAGGGCTGGAAAAATCAGCATGCAAAAAGAAAGATGATTTCAAACACTGACCACTACCCAACCCCACCCCTGCCAAGGATGTCCATCTTACGTGTCAGAATGCTTTGATGGGGAGTTGACTTTAATGACATCTCCTTCTCAGTTTGGGAAAGAGTTAATTCCTAAAGACCATCGCTGTCCTTGTCTTTCAACCTGATTCACAGATGCAATAAAATATGAAGCAAATTTATGATCTGTTTCAAGCATTTTATTGCCGTATTTTTAAATTCATATATGCACATATAAGAACTATGATCTGTGAATAATTTGAAGTGCTATAGTAGAACGATACATTTTATATAAAACATATAATTATCACAGATTAGAAGAAAAAAGAAAAATAGATTTCTAATGTGGGTCAAACTGAAAAACTAATGACAGGTATAAACTGCTAACCAACCATAAATTAACATCTTCATCAAACGTTGAAGTGGTATCACACATAAAAATGGTTATAGAAAGCAATTATTATTTCTCCTTACAAGCCTTAGGATAAAGTCCAGGTATATTTGAAGAATCTATTATTTACAAATGCTTCTCAGTCTTAAAGATTTATTTTGAATAGGAGGATGGTTTCAGCTCCGACTACCATGCTAATAGAGGTGTTTAGGGATACAAATTCAGATTTCAACATAAAAATGCCTTATGACCCAATCTCATTTTACATAATTATTTAATTCTAAAAAAAAAAAAAACCCATAGAATTATTTGGTGCAAGGATTTCTTCTGTCAGATATCCTTATGCATTCTTTAAAAAGACAATATTTTACCCCATCCAGGTGGTGGAGTATATGCCTAACTAGTTAAAATGCTAAATCATGTATTGTGCATTGTCTGTTCAAGGAAATGCAGCTAAATTTGCTGTGTACAGTCTCTCTCAGGACTATGTTTAGAATGAGATGTCAGGCTGAGACTTTGATGAAAAGAAATGATTTTCCTAACCAGGCCACTACAGGAACACAAAGGACCACGGAAAAGGAAAGGTCATCCATCCATCGATGGAGTACTGGGTATATCAGCAAGTGGGGTCAATTAATATATGGGTCCATAAACTGTAATTTTCTTTTGAAAAACCATCAGGTATACATATATTTAAGGTGTGTCTCAAATGAGTGAAAAAATTTTTAAATCTATAATTGGTTGGCAAATTGTGCTTTTTGAACAATGAAAAATTACTTTCCATGAAAGTATAACAATTATTTGGGTGATGGGGAATGTGGTAACAAATATAGTTATGCCTGTGGCTGAGTCTGTGATCTCTAATCTCTTGCCCTGAAGAAGAGCTGTGGATGGTTATTACCTAGGGTCAAAGGTTAATGAAAGTGTTCAATCGTCCAAGAGCATTCCCTTAGATTTAATTGTTTTAAAGAATTATTTAGTCTACTTTCTCTCTGAAAAGTAAAAAGAATTTTTATAACTTTTCAGTAGGGTTAAGTTAATTCAAAATAAGTTAGTTAAAAGCTTGAAAACCCATGTTTATCACCAAATAAAAGCACTGTTGCATGTAGAGCAAAAGCTTCATAAGAATTAAGATGATTTCAACACTTAAATATTCCTTTAAATGTTTAAGACCAAGGTACTTATAAAAACTGTTATTTATATGTATTCTTATAATCTTGGAGTGAAGGTCTGCTTGATTGAAACTTAATTTCAAAAATAAAAGACAAGAATTTATTAAAATGTTTATCTGTCAAATATTAATGACACAATTTAATGTTAACTACAGTGCCTCGTTCTTAGAAACAGAAGTTATATGGAGTGGTGTGGCTTTTTGTTTGTTTGTTTTGTAAGTAACTATCTTTGACTGATACACTTTTCAAATTTGCAAGCATTTAACATCATTTCAAAGATGAATAGTTAGATACTAAAACCTTTAGCTGGTATTGTTCTCTCTCTTTCCTTGCTTCAATTATAAGAACACATTGTTATATGTACAAATGGATAATGATTCTATCTCCAAGAACGTATTTACTGTGTAGTCTGTAATATTGTCTTTGCTTATATAAAATACTTTTTAGAATCTGGCACAACCAAAGAATCTTTTTTTTATCAAGACCCACTCTGAACAGAGTATGAGCATTATTACTTACATGACCATGCGAATTCCAGATAGTTCTACACATTTTAATGTAATTAGTAAGTATCCTATTGTCCAAATGAAAGTCAAGTTATAGTTTTTACAGAATATCCATTTAGTGAGCAAGTTAACCTAATTAGGAAATAAGGAATAATGAACTAACCAGCCCAAAGAATCAAGTGTACCTTCTGCAACAGTTGGCTTCTGTTACCTGTTAACAGGAGCATGAGCATCTCCTAGTCCCTGTACACCATGAGTGTTCCTAAGAAATGCCAAGTGTCCCAGTACAACACTACAGTAGGTTGCCACAAGACTCCGTCCATTCTCATCAACACTAATCTGTTAATAGACTTGGTTTGGCTTCCGCATTTCAATTTTATGTACAAAGTGAATACTGCTCAAATACTCAGCTCTCTTCATAATCTGTTGAGGAACAAAGGAAACTGCAGAAGACCAAGCCCAGCTACGCTGAGACCTCCATACATTTTTTTCATTCTTATACATCTCATTTCGCACAGATTAGAAAGTGCTAACAATTGTAGACCAGCCAAGTCAGCATTACAAATTTAGTGTTATTTCTTAGACCTGGTTCTATCCACCGTATAGAAAAAGTTAAAATGTATTGAAAGGTGCTTTGAGTACCACCCGTCTTTTAATGGAGAGCATGAGAAGATGAAAGCATATAGATAAAGAAGGTGAGGGATGAAATTTGGTTATTTATATACTACAATTATTTCTTTAAAAAAAAAAAACCCCAGCTTTTTGTAACCAAAAGTAACTAATTTATTCTTAGTAGAGAAAGGAGACATAAACATTAACCTGTGATTTTAAAGTTGTTTTAGTATTGTAAATTAAAGAACATTAAATATTTCATTTGTAAAGTATTTGAATGTATTCAATACTTCTTTAAGATAGTTGACTTTTTTATAGACTCATATGTAGCTTTTAAAAATTAAAACAGCTAATGTATCAAGACATAGTTCATATTTTTAGAATATTTTAGTCTAAACACATTTTGAAATATAACTGTTGACAAATTTTCATTGATTCCAAATTGTGTGTTCGAAGTTTTCATAAGTTAAATTTAATCTACTTTAGAATTTAATATAAAAATACATTTATGCTAAAACATTCGAAACTTACTGTTCACTGACCTAATACCATCAGAAGCATAATTAATGATTGCTTAAGTAAGTGATACAGTTTTATTAAATTGCTCACTGTAACTCAAAATAGTGCTCCAGAGAGGAACCTTGCACACTAACTTTTTCCTGAGTATCCAAGTACCAACTACTAATAATATAGCACAACTACATTGACAAAATCAGTAGGTTAAAAAGTGTACATGTTAAAGTCTGAAAACTATGGTTTTCATCATAGCCACATTTTATTCTATAATTAAACCTCAGTGCACTTTGTGCTGGGTCTTTGAAGAAATTTTAACATATTGTTGAAAAAGAAGCCATATAAAAGAAGTATTATTCAAATAACTTTTATGATGAAATAAGCATAAATGAACAGTGCATATTTGAATTGTGAGTATCACTTTGATCAAAGCCCAAGATCTGATGAAAATATGTAGCTGGTACAGCAACAGTGTCAGTCCAGAACAAAGCAGACAAAAATTTCAGCAAAGCTTGTTCTTCAGCATGCCTTACTCAAGAACAATTAATTCTAAGGATACCCACAGGGTATTTATCCTCAGCTAACAAATCAAATATGTAATTATAACTGATCAACAATGTAAAACAATAGTATATATACATTTACTCAAACATGTGAAGCTGTGAAAGTAAAAAGGTGGATATTTAGGATATATGAAATAATTACGAAATTCTGAAGATTCAGTCACTATTGATTTTGGCTATATTTTTATCATATCATCACAATTCCTTAAAATTACATTTATCTATGTACTGATTAATTATGTGTATGTGTCTATGCATACCTGTATGAGTGTTTATGTATGTGTGTGTGTATGTGTATTTGGTATATGGCTATTTGTGTGTGAGTGTGTGAGTGTATAGGCCAGGAGACAAGCTGTAGGAGGCAATTCTTTTTTTTTTTTTTTTTAATCAAATAAGGTCCCAGGGATGAAACTCAGGTCATCAGGCTTGTGTGCAGGCAGAATTATTCACTGAGACATCTCAATGACCTCACAGTCTTTCTATATATATTTTAGTTTATGCAATTTGTATATAAAATTAGCTAGGGAACACTTCTTTCTAATGCTTCCCACAAAGGCTATTTAGAAGGTATGATAAATTGGATATTAAAATAAGTTTAAAAAGAGAAATTTATTGTTTACAACTGAACTGGAAACAAATTAGCTATTCATATGGGCATTCTCCAGTAAAGTGAATATTCATGAAAGAGAACAATCTATTGCATAGCGTTATATCTAACTAGCATAACTAGTGCAAATGTTCAATAAGTATTTGGTCAAATGAATGAGAAAGCAAAAATTCTAAAATGTTCCTATATCAAACACATGACCTACTTCCTAAGAAGCTTTCTAATATATATATATATATATATATATATATATATATATATATATATATATAATGATTTTTGGTGGAGTTATCCTATAATTGGGCAAAATATGCCAACTATACACCATAGAACAACAAATGAAAGCCCCACCTAGTATCAGGAGTAGGTTACATCTTTTGAAATTACTAGTCTTTGAGGTCACATAGACTCCTAAATATTACAGTTATTGCAATGTTCTTGGCTACCATCTAGAATTTGACAGTAAGACCCCACTTCTAAAGACACTGCGTAAGCGAGTGATACAGCATGGGGAAACCAATCTGGTACTGGCCTGGAAACTTGATCCCCAATTGCTAGCTTTCATGGTGCTGGAAGATGCTATGAGTGTTACCAGGTAAAACGTAGTCCTTCGTCTTTCCTAGCTGATCTACAATAATGACTGGTACAAAGGTGGTACAAACATCATGGAACTAACCAATAACCTTATGATTGGATTTAAGGCCCACTTCATAAATTAAAACCTGTGCTTGGCACTGTCATTGGAGCCAAGAACTTGTGGCTAGACATGATGTGACATAGTGGGGAACCTACTACTATCACTCAACTTAATAAGCATGATGTATTAAACAGTCTTCTATTATCTTATCGTTCTACCCACAGATTAATGCATTTCTAAACCATCATCAGGGAAACTAACTTTTAAAATAGACTGTGATTATTGTAGAGACCCCAACTGCTCAAGGTTGATAGAATAACAGATTTCAGAATATTCACCCTAGTGGTACTTCTATATTACATCCTCTCCTCTGGAGTTCAGGGATGACTGCAGAAGAAGCATGAAGATTTTGAGATCCAGGGTTAGCTGACAACTACTAGAAATTAGTATTTCCTGGACATAGCAGTGCCATTGAAAATATGAACCACAGTGGCTGTGACAGTGTGGTAATATATTTTATATTTAATAAAATCAGTCTGAAATAATAGAGAACAGGTCCATCCATAGTCAAGCCAGGAGGGCTAGAGAGTGGTGACTCACGCCTTTAATCCAAGCACAGGGACAGACTGAGTAGTGACAGCACAATGCCTGTGGGAGACCCTCTCCTTGCTAAGGAACAACTGGAAATTGACAGCTGCTGGGTAAGGGAAACTGAGTTTTCTTTAAGGGTCTGAACCCTGATGGATCAACCAAGCTCCAGTAAGGCCACATATCCAAGAGCATAAGAGCAGCACAAGTCATACCTGATGAAGAAAAATGACACCAAGTTGGCCAGGTAGGGAGGGAAGGGAGACACATTCTAGGAGGAGTTGGGGGGAAGCTGAGGAATATGATCAGAAAGCGTTGTAAAACCTTCCCAAAGGACTAATCAAAATAAGAAAAGTTTTTTTTTTAGTTTTTTGTATGTCTGTGTGTCTGCATACATGAATACCATATGTTTGTGAGTCCACAGAGGCGAGAAATTGTAGTAGGAGGTTTCTGGCCTGGACTTTCAGGCCTAACCTCAAGGTCTAGGCCCACAGACCCGCAGACCCGCAGACACACAGATGCTTTCAATAGTTGTCAGCTGATCGGCCTAAGGCCCAGGCATATCACTTGTTAGCTCTCTACCCTTCATCTAACCCATGACTCTTATCCTGTTCAGCCATGGGGCTCGGTACCTTTCCTTAGAGCAGCATAGTTGTCCTCTGCTTCTTCTGGTTTCTCTCTGGAGTTCTGCTCTGTGCTTCCTGTTCTCAGAGTTTTTCTTAGTTCTGGTAGCCCCGCCCACACTTCCTGCCTGCCTTTGGCCAATCAGCACTTTTCATTAAACCAGTGGGTGGGATAATTATCTACAATGAAACAACACAATCTTCCACACATCCTTTTTTCTCTTCTTAAAACAGAAAGAACTCCAAATCTAATATTTTCCACCCCCACTATCTATAACAACTTACAAACAACACTGTAAATAAACACGAACATCCATAATCCATGCTTTGGGAATGTGGGCATCATTCTCTAGGCTACTTCTTGCTGAATGGGGAAGCTGGCAATCCCATAGGAACCCAAAGAAAAATGTAGGATTATGCACAAGTCTTTAGTGGAGTAATCTGTAAGGCTGGGTCATCTCAGCCAGTCTCCTTCAAATTGTTCTGGATACAGAGCTCAGGAAACTTCAACAGAGGTGCTCTGAAATGCTGAATCATGTGATCCATCTATTTCCATTGGAGACTTCTCAGGGGGTCTTCCTCTATCAAACTTTATGTTCTTTATCCAGGAATAAATCCAGAGCCTCTCATTTTCTGTGAAAAGAAAAAGAAAACCTCTTATCCAAAGTAGCATATCTTTGCATTTCAGTTTTAAAGTAAACTCATTTACAAAATATATAGGTTGAATTAAACCAACAACACTTATAATCAACTGTCTTTTAGCATCTTTTACTAAATCATTTTCAGTCAAGAAGCTTAAAGATAAGACAATAATATACAGTATCCAGACATTCTTTGTATTTTCCATCTTTAAGTGGTTTATTTTTTATTTATTTATCTATTTTACTCTATGTCTTTGTAAAGGGCTTTCTCTACCTTTTCTTTTCTTTCTCTAAGCCTATGTATATATATTTTCAACACACTCTAAGCCACTTAGACTTTTTACAAAAAACTGTCTTTACTGTATATTTATTTCTTAACTTTTTCTGTCTCTGACCACACCTTTGCTTGGCTAGGGTGATTAACTCTACCTAGATTCTTCTATATCTTTCTGTTTCTGAACACACCTTTAATCTGCCAAAGTTCAAGATTGGTAGGATGGGTGGATGGCTCCACCCAGCTCCTAGTCTAATTTCATAGAATTTATCTTTTTAACCCAGGTACTCTGGGGAATTTTAGGGTCCATGTAATCACCAAGTAAAGCTTTGCCATCTGCTGCTCATTAACTCCATATAAGTATTAGGCAGCAGGGCCTTTTAAAGGACTCAAGCGTTTTGCCTCTAAGGCTGAATCAGGAAGGTTCTCTTCCAAAAGCCAAGTCTCAGTTTGCCTCCAGCAAACAGAGCTGATCCAAGAAAACATCGACACTAAGAAGCCATTTTTTATTCTGTTCCTTTTTTGTCCTTATTAGCAGAAACCTTAAATCCACCATACAGAGCTCTTTGCTTATGTCTAGACTCAGGAACTGGCCTTGTTCCCCTTAAGTTGCATGTAACAAACACAGCATTTTGTAATTTAATCCTATATACCACTCAGTCTCTTTTCCGCGGGCCACTTCAAAGACATAACTCGAAAGCTACTTTGGGCTTCAGATCCTGTGCTCTAGACTGTTTTTAAAGCTTTATATGGCTTTATGTGGGTAATTTTACCCATGTTGGGCTGCCATTTGTAGTAGGAGGTTTCTGGCCTGGACTTTCAGGCCTAACCTCAAGGTCTAGGCCCACAGACCCACAGATCCACAGACCCACTGACCCGCAGACCCGCAGACCCGCAGACAGGCAGATACACACAGATGCTTTCATTAATTTGAGGCTGATCGGCCTAAGGCCCAGGCATACAACTTGCTAGCTCTCTACCCTTCATCTAACCCATGACTCTTCCTGTTCAGCCATGTGGCTCGGTACCTTTCCTTAGAGCAGCTAGTTGTCCTCTGCTTCTTCCGGCTTCTCTCTGGAGTTCTGCTCTGTGTTTCCTGTTCTCAGAGATTTTCTTAGTTCTGGTAGCCCCGCCCACACTTCCTGCCTGCCTTTGGCCAATCAGCGCTTTTCATTAAACCAGTGGGTGGGATAATTATCTACAATGAAACAACACAATCTCCCACTAGAAATGGGTGTTGGATAGTCTAGAGTTTTAAGCTGTCAACCGTGGGTGCTAAGAATCAAACTCAGAGTTCTGGAAGCGCAGCAAGTGCTTTTAAGTGCTGGGCTATCTCTCTTCCCCCCTCCCCCCAAAATGACTTTTTATAAAACAAAAAGTTGTTTTAGTATCTCTGTTAAACTCTGCAGTTCTATTTTCAAAGTAACTTCACATGTGTTGATAACAAGCCAACCAGAACCATGGCCTTCCTTTCTTTTCTTCAACTCCTCCTTCCTCCCTCCTCCTTTTTTCCTTCCTTTTTTGTTTGTTTGTAACAGAGTTTCACTACTTAGTCCAAGACCTTAGTCTCTTCCTACCCCAGCCTCCCCAAACCTGGAGTTGCCGGTATGTTCTTTGCTTCTTTCTAATTATTTCATACAGCATACTTCAACCATTTTATTTTTACTTCTTTAAAATTTTTCTATATACTTTTAAGTATATATTAAGCAGAAGTCAGAGTGCTTGTTGAATTTTACTATATGGAGGATCTCCACTCAGATATTAAGGAAGACTACATATTCTAACACAAAGGGAACAGACTGTATTTTGTTTCAGGCAAGAAAAGAAATCTAGGGCTCAACATGGCATAAGCATGCATGTGTATGGGTGAATATATGTGTGTGTAAAATCCAAGACTTCTGCACAAAGTAATTTTCAGAGCCAACATACTGGTTAATGGACTAGAAACATTGTTCTACAGTTCAAGATTAGACATATTTGCATGTCTTAATTTGTTTCTCTTTGAAACAAAAAAAGGAATCAAATGTCTTTACTGCCTATTCCTAATCATAGGTTTTTAAGCTTTACTCCAGCACTCAGGAGGCAGAGGCAGGCATACCTTTGTGAGGCATTTCTTTACTAGACCATGAGGCCCACTCTCAAAAACAAACAAGTAACTGAACAAACATACAAAACAATAAGAAACACCTGAAACAAAGCAAAATGCTCTTAATCACAGTGTTTATTTAAGGCTGGAATTTACAGTCACTTAGCAGTGAACCATGTTATCGGTTCCCCCCTCCTCATGTTCCAGTTGATCATTCCCAATAATCTGAATTAGAAACATAAACTAAGGCAAAAGCAAACACAAATTACACTTGGAGGAATGTACATTAAACCCAGGTCAGAAACAGTTTCCAGAAATAAAATTCCAAGGAACATGGGCTCAGAAGTTAGGACATCAGAAACACTTAAGGAAAGAGGGGCTGCATAATGAGACCCATAAAACAGGAATGGGGTGGATATATCAGGTGCAGAATGTAAACGATGCTGACTATAGTTAAAGGGATAGTGAAGGTACATGAAAGGGACAAGATATTACCAAATATGGCCAGGTAGAAATGACCAACAAAGAACCATCAACTGAAAAATGCAATCACTGAACTTAGAAAATTCCATGAGATGGGAAATTGGAAAGTTAACAAGTTGGTGGCTTAAAATAAATCAGACAGACTCTCAGAAGGGAGAGGGTCAGAGGGGTCTGAGGATGGGACCTCACACATGTTCTTTCTTTTCGGGATAATGAAGGGTGTCATGGAATTGTGTGGAGGAGGTGGGGTAGTCAGAGACAGTCTTCGAATAAAGGCAATGTGGAATACAGACATAATGGAATATTGCTTGGCCTTAAAAAATAAATTCTGTCATTTGATTCAACATAGAGAGATTTAAAGAACATTGATTGAAGTAGAACCAAGCAGTGCTGGACTAGTATCATGTACTTTACCTCACGTATTTGTTTCAATTTCATCTTGATTCAACCAAGAGTGTCTCAAGAAGGGACCACAACTGAAGAATTGCCTTTATCAGATTCCCTTGGTCATTTCTGTGAAAAATTGTCTTAATGATTAACATGGCAGGATCGAGACCCTGAGGACAGGACCATTACCTGGGCTGGTGAAACTTGGCTAAAAAGAAAGCGAGCTAAGAATGGTACAGGATGCAGCATTTCTGTAGTTTCTGTATCAGGCAGGTTCTTGCCTTCAGTCCTGGCCTCTAGTTCCCTCAATAATGGCTTGTGATTTGGATGTGTGACCTCTGATAAATTCTTTTCTCCCCAAGTTACTATTGGTCACAATATTCTCATAGTAAGAAAAAGAAGAATATATGAAATCCAAAATAATCAAACCTATCAAAGCACAGAGAGAAATGGTGATTATAGAGGCTTGAAAAGTGTAAAAGAAATGTCCAAAAGTAAAACAAAAAAAAATATGCCAGGAGGAAAGTTTTTTGGGAAAGGTAGGAGGGCAAGGGGTGGGAAGAATTTTAGTACTTTGCCTTGTGAATATGGTTAACAAAAGAACACTCTATGCCAAAAATTGCTAAGAGAACATATCTAAAATGTTCTTACAGCAGGTGTTAAGTATCTGGGTTGGTATAATCATTCTACATTATGTTCATAAGCTATACCCTCACTTTGTATTCTGTAAATTTTGTAATTATTTTAAAAGAGATTGAGAATAAAGGCCATCTCAATCAAGCAAAAACAAAATTAGTGCAGTAGACCTTTATTCAAGCAGCATTCAATGAGCATATGCTCTAGAAAAGAGAAATTCTATAGTGTTGTATTTACCCAGTACGATAAGTAATTTAGAGTGCTATTTTAAATCAATTTTTCTACAACCATAGAAAAGTTCTAAAGCATTAGAATTTCTAATTAATACAGCATAAATTAATCTGGCTTAAGTATTTGCCCTGTGAGTTTGCATTTTTTATCTCCATTTATGCCAAATATCAATCTCTGGGAAATTTGATAGTAGAAATTTTTAATCATTGATACAGGATGTGATGTGTCACATGAAATTATTTTGTGTAGTTTAGTGCGATGGTCCAAAATAATAGAACTAACCTCCAAGTCCAAAAGGTTGTAGATAAATGATGCTACCTACTTTCTCAGTTTATATAAATGGAAATATTTAATAAAGGATTCATTGCAGTATTAGTATAACACAGTTTATACTAAAGACCAATACAATCTTCAATGCTACAATAGCATTTCACTCTATAATAAACCTAATGCTAATGCCTAAAGCAATTGTCAAATGTATAAGCTTTATATTTTCTTACATATTAGATTTTAACAATGTCTAACAAGCATGAGAGGCCTTAAATAACAAGAAATTTTGTTCTATTGAGTGCTAGAATACAAAGTTATAAAGAGCATTATGAATGATTAAATATTGAAGGGAAGCTGGAACACGTAATCTGTTACAAAACTCATTTAATGCAAAAGGTACCCTGGTGATGCAGACATGACTGATACCCTATTGAAGGGAACATTTCCATATAGTGTAACTTGTGAAATTTAATTGCCTTCCTTCTGAGAATCTGAAAATTGTTAGACTGTCTAATGGCACACTTTTCGGGTAGTACATAAAATCACATTAAAGGATTTCAGTAACTTAAAAAAATCACCCAAGACCAAATTTATTACTGGAAAGGCACATTCATGACAAATGATAAAAATCACAGTAAGTACGAACTTGAAACTGTCACTTTGAACTTATCCTGAAATGATTGCCATGACATTTTTTGCCACCTCCCTGATTTATTTTATGATAGGTTTTGTGATCAAGAACAAAATGATTTGATTTCAGATCAAATATAAATTCGGTATTTTCAAACAAACAAGGATAGTAGTAACATTTGCAGGAGTACAATTCACCACAGGGCTCAGCACACATAGCTTCACTCTGCTCAACTTTTTTTTTTGCCAAGCTTTCAGATTCTGCACGATTTTGCCTTGTACCTAATTGAGACATCAGAATTGGGATGCTGAACCCCAAAGAACAAACGGCTGTAGTCTAGGCTTGCCTCCTTCTTGTCAATTATTTCAAAATCAAAATACGTTAAAAGTACAGCCAATAGTAGCTTTATTTCATTAACTGCAAGATATCGGCCAGGACATTTGTTGGTTCCGAATCCAAATGGCAGAATGCATTCCTTCAGTTTTTTTCCTCCTTTGAGAAAGGTTGTCTTCTTCTTGCCGTCTTCTATGAATCGATCAAACCTAAATTCCTATAAAGAATAACAGACATTGTTAAAATTAAGCTTTTACATGAACTAGTTTGAATTAGATCCACTAGGTTGTTATCTCTTTTTGTCTGTCTGGTTCTGCAAGGTTGCATTTTGTTTGAAAACATTCAGGAAAGAAGTAACACTTGAATACATAAAATTCAAGCTCATACTTCCAAAAATTAAAATACTTCCAAAAATTAAAATGTTACAGGAAACACCTGTATCCAAATACCTAAACCACTTCTCTGTTCACATTTCTCATATAGTTTCTTACTTGATATTCTGTGCTGTTCCAAACTACTGGAGGCCAAGTAATCGATAAGAAAAAGAAGTTTATTTTGGCTAATGATTCTAGAGTCCCAAAAGTCTAAGAACCTGCCGTTAGTGGGGCCTTGAGCTCTTCCCCATGGTCGAAAACCACAGAATAAGTTGATACATATGGAAGAGTAAAATTAGGAGAGGTGACTATTTGTTACAATAACCCACTTGTCTGGTAGCCAATATGGTGTCAAGAGAGTGATAACTAACATGGCAAGGGCCTTAACCACGAAGCTGGCATTCAGATTTCAAGAGGAGTTTTGGAAAGGACATGCAACACTCGAATCACAATGACTAACGAGGTATTTGTTTAAGTATCTATGTCCATTTCTGTTCTCTATGATGGGTACTGATATACAGACCACTGGTTTACCAATTGAGGGAAGAAGGGATCTCTTATTCTGTTGTCCTTGTTACTAGAAAGTAACAGATCCCAGCAGCCACAGCTTGCTGTTCATTTATTTTCCCAGCCATCTATGGATGGATGAGTATCATGAGTATCACTTAGGATTCAGTGCTTACTTTTGGATTAAAGAGACAGAAAATGATAGATTCAAACAAAGTCCCAGAGAGAACCTGAGCGGCAAAACACATTTTTGTTTTTGTTCTATGTTAATGTGAATTTCTCCTGTAACATTTTTATTAGAGTGCCCTGTGTTTAGATTCGTTCTAAGTAACAGGCATTACTGACTTATTTTCATAAATAAGTTACTGCTTGCTACACAAAAGTAGAGAGCTGACTTATTTAGGGAAGTTGACAAGCAGCCTTATTTTGGCATGCTGCCAAAATGACCTGAATCAACTCTCACTTGAGTTTGTGAAGGGTACTTGCTTGACCTTATTTTAGTCCATTGTGAATTAAACTATTGAATTAACATTCATGATTTTGATGACGATGATCGGTTATAGATCTGCTCAAGCAAAACTTTGATATAAACTACATTAAGTCAAATTTATAGAAGTAGGTCAGATTCAACATGTTTCAGATCATGGTAAAACTCTATAATGTGAATAAATTGTGAATGCATTGCAGACATTTAGACTGTTTTGATGGTAAGTTTAGTAATACCAGGTCAATCATTTCCTTTCTCAGAATTGGCCTTGCCTTAGTTTAATCCAGAATACTTAATTTGTTAAGTATTCGAGCTTTGAGAAACTTTACATAGTTCCTGCTCTCTCGAAACTTGCAAGTCAGTACAATAATGTTGCCAAAATTATTTAGCATTTTATAGTGATTTTATTTCCTAGCAAGTGATACTTTAAACATAAAAGTATATTATGCCACTGTTTTGGGATGTATCCAAACAGATATAACCAATGAAGAAGTAAAAATCACTGTTCATCTATAGAGTAAATGCAGTGGTATGCCCTGTGGGCATACAATGTTTCTAGAAAAGGAGAGGTATTACATGAAATTCTTTCCTTGCTAAATTTCTTCCATTTCTGGATTTCCTGCTTGCCTTCATTGCTGTATTTTTCTTCCTCTTGATCAACTTAAGACGATCAGCACACTCCTTCCTATATCATCCTGCTAAGGCCTAACAGCTTAAGTAAACTTTGACATGAAACAGAATTCTACCGTAAAAAAAGAAAATTCATTACAGTTCTGATATTTTGTGACAGCAAAAAAAAAAACGGAAAACAAAAAACATAAGTTATGACTTCATAATATCCAGATAATGTAATAAGCCCCAAGCTGCCCAAGCTGCCCAGGTTTTTCTCAGTGACTCAATGGCTGCCCCAAGAGAGGGTAGGGCAGCTTGTTCAAACATCTAGCCCATTACTAATGCTACTCTTCTCGTTTTCTGCCATCTTTTTTTAGTTTCCTCAAAATTAAAATCTCAGAAAATTCTATTTTAGGGTTTATTTAGTAAAACTAAAAGGGACCTACCAGTAGCATTTTCTCTGTGACTGTCATCACGAGACCATAAATATAATTTATTTTGTTTGTTCCACTGCGTATGCGTGGAGAACCTGGATATGTCCATGTTGGGAGGGCCTGGGCTCTCCACTAGGGAGTTAGTTCAGTTTTAACCCCTAAAGGAAAGCATGTTATAATTTCACCTTAATAACAGTAATGTAAAGCAAAGGTCAGCAAGCTCTACTCATACTCCGTATTGAGCACAATCATTTTTTCTGAGTATTTTTAGTGTGCTGGAAGCAGAACTGGGTGTGAAAGCCACTAAAGCTCTGTCCTGTCCACTGTGTTCTCCTGGAATGCTCTGGAGGTGATCAAGGTCATTGAATTGGATAACAACCACTAACTGACTTGAGGCATGGGAATTTGAAGGAATCTGACCAGTGGAACAGAAGAAAAAACATCTGTGGAAACTTTGATCAGTCCCTTGCTTAGAAAGAAAGCAGCCCAGAAACAACCTGCTTGTGATCTGCCTTTCTCTGGACCTCACTGTGCAAATGTGCCACAGCAGACAGCGACAAGAACCAGCGCACAGGAGACAGCAGAGTGAGGGATCCCTTGGCATCGTCTCAGTCTGTCTCTGGTTTTCACAGCCTCCAATACAGTGACACACCCATAGCAGGGCTCCACAAATGCTTGTTGGGCTAATGAACAAATGATAGTAACATCTACTTTCAAAGCGATATTCATGTTCTTGAAGAAAAGATAGATACCTAAGTATGAATGTGAGCATACAGAGAGTGAGAAATGGCTGCATATTCAGGGTACTCAAATAGCAGAAATGGTACAACACTGAACTCCTGAAGCTCGGTTTGGAGAGAAGATACACTTTCCTGGATGGAGAGTCACTTTTAATATACATGACAGAGGAGAATTGTATAGCAACCTCATTTGTGTTTTCCAAATACTATGTTTTTGTTCAGTTGAACAGACATTTTTCTAAAGTATTTTTTGAATAAGAAGCATTGCTAATACAAAGGCATAAAATGCTGCCATGCTGCAGAGAAACACTTGGCATGCTCATATCTTTAGTGCACTCAGTTCGTGACTTGAGTGTACCAATCTAAGTTAGGCAAAACATACAACCTCCTAGCAATGAATACAGACAGAAAAAAAGAATAACAAAACCTTTCTGTTTGTAGAAAAACTATGAGGAGCCCAGTGCTGTCCCTGGATTTAATCAATTCCTCTTGGAAACCAGATGACACAACAGAGTTCTGGTCTACCTCCATGATCTGGCTTCATGTTAGTCATGAGTTGTTGCCAGGTAGTACTAGCTTGTGACAGAGTGTGAACAACCCTCCCAGGCTCTACATCAGAGTCTTGATGTTAGTAACATGTTACCTCCCAGTATAGTAGTGTTTGCACCGGAAACAATTAATCTATATTACAGATTAGGGCTTTCAAAACTGTCTCACCAGGACATCAAGGGCTTTAATATGGTAGTTGGGAAATAACAATGCTGGCCTGGCAGAAACCCCCTTACTATAAAGCACCTGGATATGAGAAATAAAGTTAACTTTTTTTTTTTTGGAAACAATAAAAGAAAAGGGGACCCCTTTACTTTCTGTGTCACCATCATGCTATCAAAGGGATTCTGGGAAAAGAAGCACATTAAGTGTTTGCTTTCTTGAGCTCTATTGAGGGTACAATATTCTTGTTGGAGACAGAGAATCATTTATTTATAGTACTTACTCTCCTGTGATAACTGGTCTATTCAAAGAACAGTGATGGTAATTAAAATAATACTGACATTAAAGTTTCCATAATAATTGAGAATATTTTCTTTCAAGGGCTTTCAAACTTATTTAGCATTTAATTACACCCACAACCTTCTGAAGATGGGGACACACTGCATGAGGTTAAACAAGACCTTTTAATAGCAGAGCCTTTCTGGAGTATTCTGAACGTGCTGTGCTTCCAATATCACTTTCCTGTCTTTCCCTCAGGAGCTGCATGGTGACAGGGACTCACTGACATCTTAGGTGCTGTGTGTTCTCCATAGTCTAACAATATCAATGGTTTTCTCTATTCTTGACCACTTTCGGACCTAGAGAAATGGACCGGTGCCATTGCTAATTCCCTCTACAGCTCCAGTCCTGGGCTTTCTGGCAGAAGAGAAACATCACTGTCTCCTTCCCATTGTTTCCAGGCCAGTTAAATGATTGTTGGCTTGTAACAGTGCTGATTTTAGGGAAGACCTTAGAAAAATTTAAATAAGCAGCTCACTGCTAGGCGATTAACAGAGTAGCTGGACTTTGCTGGGTGTCATGTCTACCTGTAACGCAGGAAAGTCAGCAGGGCTGCTATCTTTGCTTCACTCTACTTGTATATGTTTCATTTGCCTGTAAGTTTTTCCACACTGAAAAGAGTCACCCAAGATAAGCAGCCCATTAAAGAATAATCCTTAATTCACCAGTTAAATATCTGTAGCTTATAGGTCAGATTAGATTTCAGAGCACATACTGTTTACCCCATGTTGTTTGAAACTTTAGTTTTATGGATATTTAAAAATTCAGTTTCATGTCCAAGTCAAGTTTTTAGGTTCTTTAAAATTCATTTAAGTAAATTCTTTAAAAACTATTCTTACTGTTTGCAGTAGCTGAAGGTCTAGGATTACCCAGCTGTGCCATTTAGATGCTTTCCAGAACCCCCCCCCCCTCTGCATTTTTAAAGATTTTTAAATTTTGTTTTAAAGACGCCCCATGTGTCTGGTGCCTGAGAAGATCAGAAGAGAATCAGCAGAACCGGAATTACAAATGGTTGTGAGCTTCCATATAGGTGCCGGGAATTGAACTTGGGTCCTTTGCAAGATGAGCAAGGACTGAGCCATCTCTCCAGCCCCCTTGGGTATCCTTTCACCATTATTTTTTAAGAATTCTTACTAGTGTGACTATATGTATGTTCAAGCTACTTGTTAATTTAATATTTTTGCATTTAGTACATATTTCAGCGTGTACCTCTCTGTCTTAACTAATGTAGAGTTTACTTGGCATTGCATTGCACCTTCATATCTCTTTAATTACTTTACATGGATGATATCTTGTTGGTGGGACCACATTTGAGGAAGTAGTTGCAAAAAACTTGAAATTTGCAAGGTAGTAATGTTGGCATGTACTATAGCAAAAGCTCACAGAGGCGAGAAATGGACAAAGACACATTCCCCCAGATTTGGATGAAATTGCAGTTTCAAAGATGAAATCAAACAAAGGTGATTATTGTGAAGGAATTTGGAATTTTCTGAGTATTCCAGTAAGGCGGGGCATAAGTAAGGTGGTAAGTAATGGGGAGGGCATTCAGGAGTAGAGAGGTAGAGGTACCAAAGGGAAGAATCAGTGAAGGAGATGCAAGACAAGCATTGGGAAGTGATATCTAGACATTCTGAAACCACACTTTGGTGTTCTAAGAACCCACGCTGGGCTAAGGAAGTTGAAATGTTATGCTTTTGGAGACCTAGTAAACCTGTATTTTTTTTTTTTCTCAATTATTGCTTCTCTTCTTGGAATTCCTAGTCTTCCCAGTCAAAGGTTGAAGGATAGTGAGGAATAGTGATCTCTTGTGAACTCAGGGGCAGTGACATCAGTGACAAAGGGCGCACGATATGATTTTCAGACTTTTCATTACTGCTGGGAGATAGTGGTGGGGCATGGGCATCTGAAACTTAAGTTACTATTGTGGTTTTCTTTCTGTCATCTTCAGAAGCAGAGAAAATGCATTTATGTATCACCCAACAGTGCTATTTACTTAGCAAATGTTTATAGAATAAGTAATAATAGCTGGCAAAGTCAGATAAAATGGTTCCAAATCATATTTTTGTTTTTATACAAAGAATGATCATCATTCCACAACTGATTTCAAGAAAATAACACTGTAGCAAAAATCATTTAGTACTTCTAACATGTCAGGTATAACTGAAGAATGCCAAAACATTCTAAACAATAGATTCACTGAGTCGCATTAGAGCTATCCTAACAATTTTAAATCACTGTTCACACTATTAAAATTTTATTCTACCACTGATTTAGTATAAGGCTAAGGCTATTTTTTTTTTCTATTAATGCCATTTGGGTAATGTTTGCATTCCACAGGGCAACATGTATACAATGAAAACTCAGTCCCTTTCTTTCCTCCTCCTCCTGCTCCTCCTCTTCCTCCTCCTCTTACAGCTTCCTCTTGCCTCCCCCACCACATCTTTCTCTCTCACTTTTGCTATAAAGCCAAGGCTGGGGTTGAGCGTACTAATTTCCTATACCAACCTTCCAAATACTAGGCATGCACCTTTACTAATTAATTAACAGTTACATTTTCTTGTGTGTGGAGGGGGGTGAGGAAGGAGGGAGGAAGTGAGACTGAAGGGGAGAGGGAAGAAAGGGGGAGGGGGATGGAGAAGGGGAGGGAGAGGGAGGTCTTACTATGTAGCTCTGTGTGGCTTGGAATGTGCTATGAAGTCCAGGCTGACTTCAAACATACTGAGATCCGATGGTCTTCATAGCACTATGCCTGACCCTAATACTAATAATGTATAATTTTGCTTTAAAATTCTTCAAGTTTTCAATCAGAACTTTTTAAATGGTATAAAAGAGTGAGAGGTGGGAAAGGCACAAAGAAAAGTGCTCATGGAGACTGTGGCAATCTGGTGAGAGTTTCTTATATGATGATAACAATGATTCCAACTTAACTGTCATGACATGAATAACAAACTTTGCTACTAATCAAATAATCGCTAAAAAGCCAACCAGAAGTGAAAAATTGTAAGGAAAAATATTTCTATGTTGCTAGTTTAACTTTTACTAATATTTTTCAGACATTAATTTCAGTACATTAGGTATTAGATATATACTGACAGCTGAAATTATCCACAGATGCGGAGCTGAAGCTTGTTCTCTGGAGAACGCACAATCATTGGCTCAAACTCTTCCTCTTCATCCTCTACACTGTCACCATCTGCATCATGCCTTGCCTAAGAAACCCTGCACACAACCCCCCCCCCCCACGGTGGGAAGACGCTGGCTTGACTGGTTAAATAAATATAAATGATGTCATTGTTTTTGAACTCTGTCCTTTAATTGCTTTCCTAAATTCAATAATATTGTGATTCAGGTTGGCTACAGAACATCTATCTTAGAGCCTATATTTAAAAGAGGTCCGTCTATGAAGTATCGGAACAGAGGACAGAAGTTCTCTTTTACAAAGGTGGATGGTAAATATTACAAGGCAGCAGCATCACTTCATGCAAAGCACAAGGAGAGTGTAATTGCACTCAATTTGCATGCAAGGGGTGACTCTCTGAAGTGGTATTAAGGGGTGAACCAGGGTGGATTATTTTCCAGTCTTTGATACTCATTAACTCCAGCTTCAGAAAAAAATACAAGGAGGTGACACAGTTACCCTCAGAGCTTCACCGGAGAGTGGCAGCTTTACAATTTGAAGTTCATAGTGCCATGCTAATTGATCAGGCAGGGGCATATACCTTTAGTTAAAGGGGCTTAACTACTATTTGGTCCTAACTATAGTGACGATGGTATTTGATGTTTGAAGTCAGCTTCACTTTGGAAGTGCTTAGCAAAGTAGTTATTATTATTTAATTTTTATGCCAGGTATCAGTAACTAGCCTCTTGGGTTTCAGTAATTCATTGTCAAAGAGACTCAACTAATTTAGTGGCTAAAAGTAATGGTGACCAAGGAAAAATGTCCATTTTATTTGAATTAAGTAGCATTTGGACTCCATCTGAATTTTTGTTCACAGATCACACAACCTATCAATGGTAGAGTCTTGGGGGGGGGCTAGGAACTTCTGTCAAGACTAAAATCTTCCCATTAGAGGTAAATACAGAAGTCATCAGCAAGCTGCCTCAAATTTCCAGTGAGAGTAAGCTTTTGGATAAGTAGGAGTGAGCTTGCTTACACTGCAGCAATAACCAACATGATGCTTATTTACCTCTGGAGCTTCGAAGACTTCTGGGTCACTGTGGAGGATTGGAGGAAAGACAGCTATGAAGTCTCCCTTCCGCAGATGGTAGCTGCTGGTCTCTGTGCTGAAATTCATATCCTCTTCAACTTTGCGGATAACGGTGGAGTGTGAGCAGAGCCGTAAGACCTCCTGGATGGTGCTTTCTGAACAAAACAAACAACAGCCCTTATAAGATGAGTGGGTGCTTTAAGCTCTCTCTGTTGGCTATTAGAACTCATTAGCAACAACTCTGCATGGCAGGAAAATAATTTCTTCACATCCATTGAGACCTAATAGACAGTCAATCCAGTTGTGGATGCTGAGAATAAAGAACCTGGTGGCTTTGCCTCGACATCATTTGGGGATTTACAGGCAGGAGATAGTGGTGCTGTCTGTGGACAGAAGAAAGAAGGAACAGGAGTGATCTTCAATAAACGTCTGATCTGTTAGGGACACAAACACGGTAAAGCGGAACTGTACCCCTCTCATATGACTGGAGGGTTATTTCACTGGTCTTTAGAGGAGTGATGGCTTTAAAGCCAGGCATGGCCACTTAACAGCACTTAGTTAACAATAAAGTAATTGTGGTAGGTGCATTTGGAGACAGCTTAACACTTAATTTCTCTTAAACTAGCTGTAAATAAAATGAGTCAGCATTTGCTGGAAATTTTTCAAAGGAACACATTTTTATAGGATTCAGAAGAAACCACATTTTCCTCACTATCTAGGGAGAATAAAATTCACCATCATCATATCCTGGAAGATTCCAGAAGCCGAATGTCCTTGCTATCCCAATGGCCTTCACCTTTTGCTCCTAGCACGGCAGATTTTATGGCTAATTTCCGGCGATTTATCCTGGCAGTTTGAGGAGGAATTCCTTTGGGAATAATATGCATAATTTGCATAAATCATTCTGATAGCATGCATATCAGTATGTAGCTCCTGTCTAGGGCTGCATCTCTCCCTTCATAATCAAAACTGACTATGTTTCCACCAGCGTGAATGGATCCTGGAATATAAAGCTTGATTCTTTCTAATCAGCAATGTGAAAGAGCTCCAAATGGAGCTTCCTCCCTTTCACATGATAATAAATGATTGTGTTTATGCCTTGCAATTTAGAAACCTCACACACATACACATATTCAGAGCCTAGTTTCTTGATCTGTTCACAGTTCTGGCACAGCTAGTCCCCAGTTACTAGATTATTAAAGGAAGACTCACTAGTGGGGGCTTGGATACAGAAAAACACAGAAATAAACATCATTTTGGTAAAATGTAAATCTATGAACTGCTTGCACAGGGACATGAAGTAGCTTTGGGTGCCTTCTCCCAGGAGCTGTTTCCTTAAGCATGCATTTGTCTAAAGAAATGAGGCTGCGGTCAGCTCTATGTGGGCAGTGTGGTGATTCAATGTGACGTATAGTGAGGCTGTGCATATTCTCTTAGACTGCCTTCGTTATTATAATCAGGCAGAGTCAAATCGGTTTGCTGGTGATGAGGCTAGAAACGAACTTTGGTTTTGGAACATGGACTCTACTGCAGATAGCCACAAGGCATCTGACATGACAGATTTTGGCTGGCAAGACACCAACAACCAACATTTCTATGGTGAAAAATCAAGGATCCACTTCCCATGTCCTGCTGCTGACCCTCTTGGGCCAACAATAGCATAGCATCATTTTAACATGTGGTATGAAATAGTAGCTGACATATGTAGTAGTTCTGTTCACACAACAAGTCCAGTGGGGTGTGGGAAGAAGAAATACAAAAGCAAAATAATGCTTGGGGTGGCTGCTGTGACAGGGTGGGCATTTAACAGTCCGAATAACGCGGTCATATCCGATTGGCTGGTGTGCTCTTGGGAAGCATGGCAGCTTGTGCCCACTGCAGTATCACAAATGACAATTGGGCAAGCATATCTTATGCAGAAGTTAATCACAATAATGGAGCTGAAAGTGTGGCTCAGCAGTCAGATCGTAAGTGACAAATCTGTTTTACCTTCCAGTACCAGTTATGTGTGCAAGGCGAGGTTGGCTCTTGCTCTGAGCGATCATGCCGATAATCATTAGGCGACAAAAGTAATGAGTTGTGTTATTATCACCAGTGGAGAGGGGAGCTTATGGGTCTGCAGTACAGCATTGAGACACAAAAGCCAGCAGCCTTTCCACCAGTCCCAGAATGAACATGGGCAGAGCTATATGTTGAGAAGAATAACAATAGCACAATGGGAAAAAAAAAAAAAAAAGCCCAAAACCCTGCAGCTTCTCCTTGTCGTTGTCATAGTTGAACAGACACCAGCCAGTGCCACTGACAGACCAGCTGGGCCCTGGGAGGGCTTCCATGCTACACCAGGAGGTACAGTAAATTATCCTGCACGGTAGAGCAACATCTGTTTCTGTGCTAGTGTCGAACAAACAAGGCAGTTTAAAACATACCAAGGGATAACCAAGCAACAAATGAACATGACCCTCATTTTTCCCCCTTCGCACGCACGAGGTGCTAAACTTCATTGTGAAGCATTCCATGAAGGAGAAGCCAGGTTTTTCTTTGATAAGGTGTTGTCAGAGGGATTTTACATATTTCCAAAATGGAAAGAAAAAGCGTATAGTATTTTTATTCTTAGAATTGCTCCCTTCTATCTTCATTTCTTTTATACTAAAGCTAGCACTTGGTTCTCAATTTGCTCTAGAATTAAAAAAAAAAAAAAAAACAACCAACTTTCCATATACTTATAAATATTCAGTCTTTAAACCTAATTTGCTATACTTAGTTCACATGCCTTCAAGCATTTGTCTTCCAATTCCCACTGAATAAATGCGTACTAATGAGAACTAGAGCAAGCTGCCGAGGCAAAGCTGGGTGACTGGGGTCTGGCCTGCCACCAGCTTGTGATAGGCGGGCAAATTGAGTTAAAATGAAAAGTCTTGTCAGCTAAAATTCAACATGGTAGCCAAACAGCAAGCTGTCAATCATCCATCCAAAACAAGGGACTATAGGTAATAAAGGTCACTGTGAATCATTAGTGCACACTTGGCTTACATATGGAAGTTAATTTTAATTAAACATGATCTCTATCTGTAAATGTTTTATAAAACTTACTGTGCATAATGGATTGGTAATTTATGCAAACATTTAGCAGGTAATGGGACCCTCTAATTATTAGACGGTATTGTAGAAAAATGACTATCGAGAATGCAAATATTTGGGGATAAATTTACACCAGGCATTGCAAGGTGCCAACAGTCATGGCTGTGGTTAAGATAAGGCTGTTTGTATAACTGCTAAGAACTGAGTTTTACTGACTACCATCTCCAAGACAACTGGTTCACAAAATTTTGATGATGAACTCACAATTCTGTGTCTGCCTGCCCTGCCTTATTTTTACCTGGATGGGAAAAATGAGTTTCTTTTTTTAAGATAGAAAACTAATATGTTAAAAGTCCCTTCTAAGTAAAGAGCTGGGCATGTGTTAAACTGTGATGTTTTACAGTCCAACTGGAGGAAACAGACAAATGAAGGGAATCACTGGGAGAAAAAGGCACATCTGCTTTGTCTTTGGAATAATTCACAAATAATTCCCCTTTGCAGATTTTAAATGCCAAAGCAGATCATGATAATCAATAAAGCCAGCTACAAGGCAAACACAGATAAGCACATGCAGGTTTTTGCCCCATACTTAGGCCATGTCTGTATATGTGGAATGAATGTACAGTGACATGGCTGGACTGTTAATTTGGGTCATCTTAATGATTGGTGCAGGCTGGCATGCCATTTGATTAGCCATGGTGATCAGTGGATAGTAGTAACGGCAGGAGTGAAATGAGCAGGCAGCCCCACTATGGTCACTGAGGCTGAACACATGGAGAGTCTTGAAAATGGCTAGGAAAGGGGAAGAGATGGACATGAAAATGGTGTTCTCTAGAAGGTGTGATGAAATGCAGCTCAGCTGAGGGTGCACACGCATATACATGCTTGGCTGTCTTTATAAAGACTTTTTAGACAGACAAGAAAATAAATAAGAAATTGTGATAACTAATATGTAATTTAAAGAAAAATGTAATAATTTTTTGAACAACATTGTGTATTTGAACAAAGTTAAAAATAAATCTGAATTGGTACAAATGCACTACCTTCACACACACAGAAAACAAAGCAGGCTTTGGTTTCTGCTATTTATGGTTTCTGCTGTATATTTATATACATGTAAGTTGAACATTCATATGCTCAATAAAGTTTTGTTAAGGTCTTACACTGCTCAAATCACTGAGACATGGAGGCTGGAGGAATGAAATGCAACATGTGGATTTGACCTGCACTCATGCAGCAATCTGGGAATTTAAGATTAAAAAACACATATAAGCAAGAGACTTCTAAAGTACTGCTTTACAGTTTCCTTATTCATTCACTCTCTCTCCCTCCTTTCTTCCCTCACTCTCTCCCTTTCTTTTCTTTCTTTCCTCCCCACTTTGTGTGTGTGTGTGTGTGTGTGAGAGAGAGAGAGAGAGAGAGGGGGGGGGGCGGTGATGTGCAGAGGTGCCCAAATGTGCACATGTGTGAGGGTCCACCTCATGGAACCCAAGGATGAAACTAAGATTGTCATTTAACAGATGAGCTTATTCACTGGCACCCTGAGCTGTGACGTGACTTTAGACTTTGAATGCCTTTAAATTGACAAAGACTGTGAACTTTGGCAACGTGACTGCGTTGTGGAACAGCTCCATCAGTTTAACCGACACATGCATTATCTATTAGTTAACTGCTAGGAAAGCTCTTAACTCTTAGCAGCTTGATTTAGCAATTTTTTCCATTGTGTTATTATTATTTTATATTGTTTGATGTGTAAGGAGTGGAACCTCGAGATTTGAATGCTAGGCAAATGCTCATCCCCCGAGCTACATCTATAGATCAAACAAGGTTTGCATTGATTAAATTCAAGTAGTTAGTGTATGCACGTGGTACTGGGGATTGACCCCAAAGCCTTGCACACGCTGAGTAACTTCTCTAGCACTTAGCTATAATTTGTCATTTTTCCCTCCCTCCTTTCCTTCCCCCTCCCTCTGTTCCTGTTCCTTCTCGACATTTCTTTGATAGTGTCTGCCTTTCTACTCCAAGCAAGTCTTGAACTCACGAACCTCCTGCCTCGCCTCTCAGGCTTTAGGAGTACAGCCTATATCACATGCTTGACTGATAGGCACAGTTTCTGAGTGAATAACTATACTGAGAGTTTTCTGAAAGCCTAGTTTTAGAGAAAAGGTATTTTTCACACTAACATCAGTTTTCTTCCCTTTAATTTCAACCTTTGTAAAACATACGGGTAAAAAGTCCAATCCTTCTACCAATCCTCAACAACCCCTTAAATAAATATACATATTTTATCATTTTCTTATTGTATAAGGGTGGTTCTGGGTATCAAATTCAGGCCTTTGTGCATGCTAGGCAAGCACTCTACCATTAAGCTGTACTTTAGGCTATAATAACCATTTTGAATTCTGTGTCGGAGGTGACATGTCATCAACCTTTTGACATGCTTGGTAAATTCGGAGAGTTGATATGCCTAGCAAAAGATGCTAGAAAGAATCACAACCACTGGCTGTGTTGGAAAAGCAAAGAAGGGCTTCTATTTTCTACACCCCAGACACCATATTTCTATCAGTGTTTCTTTTGTGGAAGCAGATGAGGAGGGAACTTTTGAAATAATTTAGCCACTTACTCCTTTGAAGCTCTCTGATACTGAATAGATTACCAGCTTCTCTGGCTGCCCATTAGACTCACCCAGGATTGGTTAAACATATAACATTCCCATGCCATATCCAAGAGATTAGAACTACAACATTAACTAAAACCTTTAAATGGGGGGTGCTGAACCTTGGCCACATATTAGAACCACCTGGGGAGCTTTTAAAGCCATCAACCCTTACTCCAGAACAATAAAAGCAGAGTCTCTTGGGAAAGGACCAGGGCTGAGTGTTTTTAAAGCTCTCCAGATGATTTCAATGAATAATCAAGTTGAAATCTGTGGTTTGAAGCAGGGTTTTGCTAAGAAGACTCATCCTATTATGTCATGTCATGGTTTACTTTTAACACTCATCAGATGAATATACTTTAATTTGAATTGAAGTTACCCTCTAAACAGCTTGTGTTTCCATCATACATTCCCTCCCTGAACCCCTTAAAATTGTATTAAAATGCAAAACTGATAAACATTGAAGTCAGTTTTCTTCATTGATGTTTCCCTTACATTATATATAAAACCTGACTGTCTACTATCTGCCTCTGAATTACTTCTCTTTCAGGTTAGGATTTCCCCACAAGAGACTAGGGATGTAGTACAGTCAAAAGGTATTTGCCTAGCATATGCAGAGACCATGTGTTCTATTCCAAATATGGCAAAATAAAAGAAAGGAAAATTTCTAACATGAAGTAAAATACATTCCTTCTGTGTTTCCTCACACAGAATATTTTGGTAAACTTTACAATTGTCCTAATTATCTAAATTTCTAATTTTTCAGGTACACAGTTATTTTATATTACTGTTGTGCTAATATCTGAGTGGTACGTATTGTATAAAAATAGTGGTCATTTCTCTATCGATTTTGCCTGATGTGACAGTGCTTACCATCAGGCATTAAAGTCAATAGCCTAGCCCCATTTTTTTCTTTGTTTACTACTGCTTAGATTCATGGTTTGTATTTAATTCTTTTTTGCAACTTTCTACCCAGTGATAAAATGAAAATAATAAGAAAGTTAAAATATATGAAGCACTAACACAATGTCTGGCATTTGTTATTAAAATAATTGTTAATAGTTTTAGGGTAGAAATATAGCTTGGAGATAAAACATTTTGTATTGGTTTAAATCCTTGTACCATCAACAATACATTATTATTTTAGCATTTCTTGAAGCTAAAAACCTCTGTCAATGTCAAGACTTGGCTTACCTGTCCCAGTCTTGTTGACATATACACTGTGGTAGCTGGCTTGGATTAATCTAGATACTAAAAAATAGTCTCTCTTCTCAGTGGGGACAATGGAAAAAATCTGGGATTAAATAAAATTACATAAAAACAGATACAATGATAATCATAAAATGCAAGTGAGAATTCTATCTCTCTCATTCTCAGAATATTCTCATTTGTAAAAAAGAATGACAAGATGGGATGACAGCCACAGTGTACCTTGGTGAGAATCACATGAAGTACCTTATAAACTATGTTGAAATATTTAAATAACTGACATGTTTAACATAGACTTATCCTTATTTTGTTACAGGACATTTAATTTTCCAACTAGTTCTTCTGTTTGGGGCTTTTATTATCTCCCCATTCCAACTGCTCTCAAGAAATAGGTTTTAGAGTCTGGCCAGGGAGTAACATAATGGCAGATGTTCTCTTTCAGCTCCTCCAAAGCCAACTCCCTGGTCCTCTCCCCAGCTTTGAAGAAGAACATCTGCTGTGGCCTCCCTTCCCTCCTCCCATGTCTAGGATCTAACCCTCCAAGTGTCTTTTCTACTATTCACTGTAAATCTTTACATGATCCTCCGTTCCTCCAAGTCCAATACCCCAGCCTCATCACTAGCTCTGTAGCAGACCTTCTGCTGTGACCACTCTGAATTATCTGTCCCCATCCCCAGAGGGCTAAGCAGATGCTGATAAACACCTCATTCTCCTCTCACCTATAGACCCATTCCCAAGTGTTATCATCACTCAGTACCTAGAAACACAATTTGCCCAGTGAAACTTCCAATGGCCGTAGATGGAGATAATAAGACATTCCCTGACAAAACCAAATTTAAACGGCATCTATCTATAAACCAAGCACTACAGAAGGAACTAGAAGGAAAACTCCAATCAAAAGAGGCTGACTGCATCTGAAAAAAACACAAGGAATATATTTCCAGAAGGAGAAATTAAAAGGGAGAGCACACACACCCCACAACAACAAAATAATAAAAATCAACAGAGACTTCTCACTGGTATCTCTTAGCATCAGTGTTCTCAATTCCCCATTAAAAAGTCACAGGCTAACAGAATGGATGTGAATGCGTGATCTGCGTTCTGCTGCATTCAAGAAACACACCTTGACATCAAGGGTAGTTATTGCCTCAGGGTAAAAGAACAGAAAAAGATATTATAAGCAAATGGATCTAAGAAGCAAGCTTCTGTAACCATTTTTTATATTTGGCAAAATAGACTTCAAACACAAAATATACTCATAAAAGAAAAAATCCTCCAAGAGGACATTTCAGTTCTTAACATCTATGTCCCAAACAAAAGGGTACAAAAGTTTGTAAAAGAAACACTACTACAGATTAAATCACATATTTAACCCTTACATGATTGACAGCTGGAGATTTCAATATTCCGTTCTCACCAAATGGACCAATCATCCAGACAAATCTAAACCAGGAAATTCTGGAGCTAATAGACACCATAAACTAAATGGACCTAACAGATATTTATAGAATATTTTACCCAAACACAAAAGAATATACCTTCTTCTCAGTACCTTGGGCAACTTTGCACAAAATTGAGCCCATACTGGGACACAAAGCAAATCCCAACAGATACAAAGAAATTTAAATAAAAACTTGTATCTTATTTGACCACCATGACTTCCAGAATTGATATCATTTAATCCTGGATATCAACAACAATAGAAGCACCAGGAAACTTATAAACTCAGGGATACCGAACATCTCACTACTGAGCAAAAAAATGGGTCAATATAAAATAAAAAGGAAATTAAAGACATTCTAAAATTGAATACAAATGAATATATAACATACCCAAACTTTTGGGACACAGTGAAGGCAGTTCTCAGAAGCAAGGTCATAGCACTAAATTTCTACTTAAAAATAAAACATCAGCAACAAACTTGGAAAGATGGCATACTAGTAACCTAACAGTATACCTGAAAGCTCTAAAACAAACAAAAAAACAAATTAGTACCCCAGAAAAATAGATAGCAAGAAATAACCAACTCAGGACTGAACTCAATAAATTAGCAACAAATAGACCAACGACACAACAAATCAATGAAATAAAGAGTTGGTAGTGTGTGAAACTCGATAAGACGGAAAAAACCTTATCCAACTTAACTAAAAGGAGAAGAAATTCCCAAGTTAACAAAATTTAAAGTGAAAAGAGAGACATAACAACAGACATCGAGGAACTCCAGAGAATCATAGGACATACGTTAAAGTCCCATACTCTGCAAAATTGGAAGATGCAAAAGAAATAGATACTTTTCTCAATACGCATTACTTATTAAATAAATATCAGACAAGCAAATTAAACAGATCTATAACCTCTACTGAAGTAGAATCAGTCATTAAAAGTTTTCCAAGAAACACAAACAACAACAGCAACAAAAATATGCCTGAGTCAAATGGTTTTAGTGCAGATTTCTACCAGATTTAAAAGAAAAAGTTGATGCCAATACTCCTCAAATTATTTTAAAAAGAGAATGCAAAGAATCATTGTCATATTAATTTTAAGAGAACACAGTTACCCTGATGCCCAAATTATATAAAGACCCGTTCAAAGGAAAGAAAATAACAAACTAATTTTCTTTATAAAATAGATGAAAAATAGTCAACAAAACACAAACTGAATCCAAGAACACATCAAAAAGATCATTTACCATGGTCAAGTAAGCTTCATCCTAGAGGTGCAGGGACGATTCATCAAATGTACATAGATAAATATAATCCATTATATGAGGAAACTGAAAGAAGAAACCTAAACGGTCATCTCTTCATATGTAGGAAAGCCTTTAACAAAATCCAATACCCTTTCAAGATAAAAGTCCTAGGGGAGACCAGGGATATGAAATTGAGGTGATTTACAACAAGCCCATAGCCAACATCTACTTAAAAGGAAAGATGACCAAGCCATTTCTACCAAAATAGGGAGGAAGACAAGGTTGCCCATTCTCTATATACCTACCCAATATAATGCTTGAAAACTCAGCTAGAGCAGAAAGACAACTGAAGTGAATCAAGAGGAAACAAGCTGGAAAGGAAGAAATCAAAATATGTGTAAGTGACAGCTAATAAATACTTTCAGTACAGCAGCAGAATAAAAGATTAATTCAAAACAACAACAAACAGTTGCCCTCTTACATACAGATGACAAACATACCTTGAAAGAAATTATGGAAACATCACAATAGTCCTAAGTTATATATCTTGGGGTAACTCTAACCAAGCAAGTGAAAGACTATTATGATGAAAACTTTAAGAAACTTAACAAAGAACTGGAGATACTATAATATGGAAAGATCTCCCATGGCCATAGATTAGTAACCTTAATACAGTAAAATCAGTCATCCTACCAGAAGTAATCTACAGATTCAGTGCAATCCCCATCAAAATTCCAACACAATTATTCATGGAACTTTAGAAGGCAATACTCAATTTTCTATGGAAAAACAAAAAAAAAATCTAGGGTAGTTAAAAAATACTGAACAACAGTAGAGCTTCTGGAAGTACTACAATTTCTGTTTCAAGCTGTTCTACAGAGCGAAAGTAATAAAAACCATACGCCTTTTGCATAAAAACAGACAAGTTAATCAATGGAATCTAACTGCAGAACCACACATAAATCTACACATCTATGGCCACTTGATTTTTGATAAAGAAGCCTGAAATACACAGTGGAAAAAGAAAACTTCTTCAACAAACAGTGCTAGTTTTCCTGGATGTCTGCATGTAGAGTAATGCAAATAGATCCATATGTATCATTCACCCTTCACAAAACTCAAGTTAAAGTGGATCAAAGATGTAAACATAAAACCAGACACACTGAATTTGATAGAAGAGAAAATGGGGAATACCTTTGACACATTTGGCACTGGTTAAATAGAATACCAATAACAAAGATGTTAGGATTGATAATTAATAAATGGAACCTCATAAAACTGAAAAATGTCTGTAAGGCAAAGGACACTATTAGTAGGACAAAATGGCAGCTTACAGAATGGGAAGATTTTTTTCAACAACTAAACATCTGATAAAGGGATAATATCCAAAATATTAAAAAAAAAATCTCAAGAAAAATCCATCAACAAATTAAACATTACAATTAAAAAGTGGGGTACCGATCTAAACAGAGAACTCTCAGCAGAGGAATCTCAAACTCAAATGGCTTAAACACTTATAGCAATGTCTAACATCCTTAGCCATTAAGAAAATGCAAATCAAAATGGCACTGAGATTCCATCTTGCAGCTGTCAGATAGCTAAGATCAAAAACATAAATGACAGCTCATGTTGTCAAGGATGTGGAGTAAGGGGAACACTCCTTCATTGTTGTTGAGAGTCCAAACTCACACAGCCACTATCAAAATCAATATGGTGGTTCCTCAGAAAATTGGGACTTGATTAACATCATGATCCAGCTATACTACTTTTGGATATATACACAAAAGACGCCCCATCCTACCACAAGGATACTTCTTCAGTTATGTCCACAACAGTTTTATTCATAATGGCAAGAAATCGGAACCTGAAGGGACCTAGATATCCCCAACCAAAGAATAAATAAAGAAAATGTATATTTGCATAATGGAGTGTTACTCAGTGTTAGAAAAATATGAAATTTGTAGAAAAATAGATGTAACTATAAAAAAATCAGCTTGAGATGAGCAACTCAGACTCAGAAAGACAAATATAAGTGTTCACTTGTAAGTGGGTATTAGCTGTTACATAAAGGATAATCATATTACAATCTACAGATCCAGAGAAGTTAGATGAAGAGGAGACGTCATGGATCTCTCTGGAAGAGAAAATAGAACAGATTTTGTGAGTGGACTGGAGGCAGATGAGGAATGGGGACTGGAGGGATCAAGTTGGGGAGGGAGGGAGGGATGAAATGACAGTAATGGGAATAGACTACTGGAATAGATGGGCATCTAAGGAGTGATGTGGAAACCTAGTGCAGTGGAAACTTCCTGGGAACTATGAGGGTGTCTCTACCAAAGACTCCTAGTAAGGGAAGATACAGAGCCTGAACTTGCCAGCTTCTGTAACCAGGCTAGGCTCCCAGTGGTGGGACTGTGACATCAACTCCACCACAAAACCTAAGATGCATAACCTGTCCTGTCTGCAAGATGCACTGAGAGTGTTGGAGTAGCCAACCAAACCAATGACTGCTCTAACTTGAGACCCAAGCCATAAAAGAAAACCCATGTTGTACACTGCCCAGATGGCCAGGAATCACAAGCTGAATGGCTTAGAGACCTATAGTAGAATCAAACAAGACTGACCATAAAAAAGAAATGATTTCTAAAGATAATCATTACAATACAATACCTTAATCTTACGTTTTAATTGAGAGCTATGTTTGCTATTGGGGATGGTAATGAACAGAATTAGCATCCTTAAGGGGCAAGTCAGATTGTAATGTGATATTGGCTTGATTGATTTGTACTGGAAAAGAAATAAAACAGTATAAAGTTTGTATAGATGCCATGCAGCTCAGATATTTTGGCTACAATACTAGAAGACACTTATTGAGACTACTATATTAAGATACTCATGTATTTCATTCATGTAGGTAATAGCCATCAAGGTAATTTCCTGTTAGTTTGCCAAACTTTCAATAGTAGCCTGTGATCTTTCTTTTCATTAATATTTTTTCTTAGTTGTCCTCTATTTGTATCACATTTATAAAGTCATTTACATTTTTTATTCAATCGACTTTAAATATTACTAAATGCATAACTTTAATAAGGTTGTAGTAAGCAGAATTTTTAATGAGATATAAATATGCAAAATACATTGTCTTTTCTTTGTTTAGAAAAGAGTGTTAAAGAGTTTTAATGAAAAATACTCATTGGGAAAAGCACAAATGTGTCCCAATGCCTTGAAACAGATTGTTTTAAATTTCTCCAACAGCCTATGACATCACAGCTTCCCTTCTCCACACTGCTTTCTAATTGGTGTCCTCCTGCAAATAACATCTTTTTTTTCTGTACTCATATTGAAATTTACCCCCCCCCAAGTAGAAAGCAAAGCACTTATTGAATAACCATAACTTTTTTTCCTGGTAGGAATAAAATTTCAAGATACTCTTTAAAATATAAGTGTGTTCCAAACATATACACACCCTTTCCTTAAGGACACAAGAAAGCAAGCAGTGTACTCATTTCATGTGGTACATGGAAGTGCTTAACTGTCCAGGGTGGGCCTTGCCCTTTCTAATCACTTTATGTCCTTCTGACATAGGAAAACTCTTGCTTGAACTACTACTAAATGCAGAGGTTGTTTGATGTGTGGTTGGTCCTTGAAAGTTTGATCCAATCGGACTAAAGCTTTTATCTCACCAAAGAATATATACATACTCTTTTCCATAAGGTTCTTTCAGTAAATGACACTGATCTCAGCTAGTCACCTGGGCTGAAGGTTATCCATTTAGCTATGGAAGGCACTGCTTTAGCACAGGTTAAGATTTTGTTGTTTGTGACATTAGGCAGAGAGAGAGAGTCCAAACTGGAGAACTCCCTCAGGCCTCTTGCCCACAGAGTTCAGAGAAGCCCTAGGAAGAGAGGAAGGAAGAATTGCAGGAGCCCACAGAATCAACTAAGCAGAATCACAGTCTCTCATCAAGACTGAAACAGCAATCACTGGCCTGCATGGGTCTATGATAGGTCCTCTACATCTATATTATGGTTGTAGAGTTTGGCATTTTTGTGGAACTCCTAAAAATGGAAATGGAGAAGTCCTTTACTCATTGGCCTAATTTTCGGACCCTTTTTGTTTGTACTAGGTTGCCTCACTCGACCCATGAGGGCTTGTGCTTAGGCTTATTATAACTTGTTATGCAGTGGGTGTTCAGTTGAAATCCCTGGGAGGCCTGCTCTTTTCTGGAAGGAAATGGAGGAGGAGTAGATCTGGGGGAGAGGTGAGGTTCCAGGTAAATGGAAGGGGTGGAGGGAAAAGAGACTTTGGTCAAGATGTAATGTATAATAATAATAATAATAATAATAATAATAATAATAATAATAATAAATAAAAATTTAATTTTATGTTTCTGTTCATTGCTTGAGCATGGGAGAGTGGCAAGTTTATGAGAGCCCCAAGGATGACAGGTCCTAAATCTAATTGTCACTTACATGGACCTAAATAACAACTTTAGAACTTATCTCTTCTGATGAATAAATCCAAGCATTTCTTTCTTAACAATACACTTTAAAAATAATCTTTACTTCAATGACAAATAGCTACTCTAAATAGAGAGTTGATGCATTTCAAGCAAGGTGTTAAAAGTAATAATTATGTTCAGAACACAAACATATTCTTTGGACTTTATTTGTATTATTTCCTGATCATTTCATTCTAAAATAAAAGAGTAATTAACTGGATATAAGAAAAATGCAAACTAGATCTCCACAGAAACCAAAACAACTCAGAAAACACTACTATTCCAAGTATAGGCAACTACCTATATTTTACATAAATTTTGTGCATTAGTTTCCTAAGAGTTCTACAATAAAAAGAACACTGGCATTTTGGTAACAATGGGAGTATTTTCTTCCTCTGAACAAAAAATTTCTTTGATAATTCACACTACAGGTAACACAACTTTCATAACTGACTGCAGCATAAGTCACAGTGACGGATGTTGCCTTGGTCAGGGCGATCCACTTGGGGTTGTCTTATTAGTTCAAGAAGCAGCTAACTGTAATCAAAACTATGTGGACTTAATATTTCAGAAAATTTCAAGAGAGAGGTGGATGTATTTTATGCATAAAAACTTGAGGCCAACACAGGCTAAAATATTAGTCTTTCTAAGTCAAATAGCCACGGAAATAGGAAACATATAAACATGCATTTGTTTAAAGAAATTGAAAGTATCATATCCCTAAGGACATAGTTGGAGAAGACACAAAGGAAACTGATCTGTATTGGTATAGATTTTAACTTAGGAATATGACTTCCCCCACGCAGCCTGTTCAAACCCTGGAAATGGAAATGCAATTGCTGTAGATTGAGGGTCCCTCTCAGGTATAAGGCTGACTGAGTAAAGGCAAAATTAAAAACGGTTGGGAGAGAAGGAAAAATCAACCAGCTCCTATGGCCCTCAGATATATTTGAAATCATGTTCACTTTTCTTTACTAGATCAGTGATATTTTAAAACATACGAATGTTTAAAGGAAGTGGTCTGTAGCTGTTTTGATCCCTTCCTCTTCCCTGACTTCACCCTCCCTCCCTCCCTCCCTCCCTCCCTCCCTCCCTCCCTCCCTCCCTCCCTCCCTCCCTCTTTTCCTTTCTTTTTTTGCTTTGCTCCTTTTTATTTGAAATGTTTAAACTATTAACCTACAATGAAAGGATTTTAACTTAAGCACCACATACTCCAAACCGTATAAAACACCATGACCTGTGTCTGAAAATGATGTCATTTTAAGGAAGAGTAAGTACTTTTTGCACACTAGCTGCTTCTCTGAAATATTTTCTGGTTCAGCCATGGAATCCTTTTCTTGTCAAGCTAGGACAGCAGTGTTTGGGAAGCAACAGCAGGCCAACAGATGCTTAGAATCAAATGACTTAATAGGAATACACATTTTTCCCCCAAATAATTGCAAAGCTTTGGTCTCGTCCTTTGCATACCTTGCATAGTTAATTAGCTAGGCCTTAATGTTTACATGCAATGTGAGTATCTACAGCTATAAACTACATAATTTATAATTGATGTAAATGGGTGTTATTATGTCAATTAGGCAGCTGTGTCCTCCACCTCTTGGTAAACAACTACGAGTGATAAACTGAGTTTGCAGAGAGCTACCTTCTTCTCTTCATAACAGATAAAAATAAATTACCCAGGCAGACCAAGCTGTCCAATTGTTCTCTGGTGAAGTGGATGGCAAGTCCAGGCCCTTTCTTTTGACCTGTTGACTGCAGCAAACTGTCAATTTCATCACGTACTGCTTCTATAGCTTCTGGGTGCTGAAGAAGGTAATACATTGCCCAGAACATAGTTGGAATAGTGTTTGCCAAAGAGGCCCAGAGAAAGCCAAGATGATGTCCTGGAAGAAAATAAGTGAAAAGGAAGATTAATAGCGTTTATTACACTGATTAGATTTGCAGTGTGCTAATTAAAAGATGTTAGGACACAGACCCAGCCAAGGATCAGTGCATGCTAATGAGAACCAATAGGCTTCTGAAGTCTAATTTTCTGCTTAATGAGAATAGTTTAAAATGTAATGTGTGTTAGGGGGGCAGGAAGGTGGGGGATGAGATAAGGAGAGTAAATGCCGCTTAGTTATACTCTTTCTCATTATCATCATTAAGTATCTTGTTTTACCACCTCAGCAAAAAAAAAAAATAATAATAAAAAAAAAATCAATTATCAAAGAGGGTTGTTTCAGAGTAAAACATTTTATCACTAGCCAATTAGAAAGAGCATAAAAATTTTCAAGGTCACCATTTTTTTTTTAATCTCAAAGGTCTCCTGTAAATTATTTTATTTTAGTAAGTAATCATTCAGAAGCTTCTTACCTCCTATTTCAAAGTCCTCACGCCTATAGTGTTTCTCCAGAATATCTTGCCTTTTCTGAAAAATTTCTGACTGTTCATGCATCTGAGCTAGTTTTTCTGGTGTGAAGTATCCTATAAGTTTATTCTGCATAGATTTCACATTTCTTAGAATCTGAATGGGTATATCAGTTAGTAAGTATGGAAACATGTCGTCAA